>OW386285.2:80702577-81902577 GCA_936432065.2 Rutpela maculata | reverse complement strand
CTAAGGAACAATTTAAGACATGTCCTAAAAAAAACTAGCAATACTTTCAAAATGGCGGCCATATGTTAAAAAAAACTGTTGCCAATGTTGTTTCTGTCATTTAACACAAAAACTAAAAAAGATAGACAAAAACTTTTGTCACAAAAAATAACGTGCATAAAATTTTCTACAATTTTGTTCCTATACAATATTTTGATAGGAGTTATCATTTTCCAGATAAATGAGTCCAAAATTAAGGAAACATGGAAATTCATATATCGGTAAATCACTTAGAGGAAATAACTGTGACAATTATTGTAAGGCGTATAATATAACTTTATATTATTAACATAACAAAAAATAAAATAAACTGAAAAAATTAATAATAATAATAATATAATTTGCAGACGTTTATCTCGAAAACGGTAACAATGGTATCTGGAAAATGGTAACTCCTATCCAAATATTGTATAAGAACAAAATTGTAGAAAACTTTATGCACTTTGGTTTTTGTGCAGAAAGTTTTTCTCTATCTTTTTTAGTTTTTGTGTTAAATGACAAAAACAATATTTGCAATTTTTTTTTAAAGGGACGCCATTTTGAAAGTGCAGCCAATTTTTTTTTTGGGAACATGTCTTAAATTGTTCCTTAGGCTTTAATCTTTATGAAAAACATTGTCACCAAGAATCGGGGGGTTGCACGGACAGTTAGGATGGGCTCCCGTAGTATTACGTTTTATATTGAATTTTATATTTTATTTTAAGATCTGAATCATTCATCTGGAAATTGGTAACTCCTATCCAAATATTGTATAGGTACAAAATTGTAAAAAATTTTATGCACTTTGTTTTTTGTGCAGAAAGTTTTTCTCCATCTTTTATGTGTTGAATGACAAAAATAATATTTGCAATTTTTTTTTAAATCGACGCCGTTTTGAAAGAGCAGCCAATTTTTTTTGGGGACATGTCTAAAATTGTTCCTTAGGCTTTATTCCTTATGAAAAACATTGTCTCCAAGGATCGGGGGAGGGTGTGCACGGACACTTAGAGTGGGCTCCCGTAGTAATAGAAAAACTGAAAGGTCCAAATATACAAGAAACTTTTAAAGAAGAGGTTGAGCAAAAATTGACAGAACTGGGAAAATTATCAGTGTAGGAGCAGTGGAATAAAGTCAAAACCACTATAAGAGATACAGCAATAACAGTAATAGGCTACAAGAAAAAGTAAATCAGAGCGACATGATTTAATTAGTGCATGCAAGCAATTGAGGAAAGATACCAATATCCTTTGGCTTCGATGGGGGTTTCAGATGACTACGGTCGAGCAGGACTATTGCTCTTTACCCTAATGCATCGCTGTGGACCCAGACCATCCTTGTGAGGGGCGGGCGAGTTTACTTTACAACAATTACACTCACAAAAATGAGCGGTGTGGAGGATTTAGGCCCACCTCCTCTGGTCCTGGCTGATGGACCTCGCTGGTTAACGCCTCTTCTGGCTCTTTTCTGTTTTGATCTTCTTTCTTCGCCAGCTTGTCACTCCCGGGGGTAGTCATCGATCTGTTTGAAAACTTTAGGTTATTTTTTGCTGGAATTCATTGCCGGTACACAGAATGTCAGTTGACATCCTGCCATCCTGTGCGGCTCGAGAAAATGCTTTTGGTAGCACTGTTGGGCTGCATAGGTGACTACGGTGTTTGCCCGTACACGCAGGGTAGCGAGTAGGTGGCTGGGTGAACGTCATGTCTCTTCTGTTGATTTTTTCATCGGAGGTGGTATGGGTCACATGCTTACCTGTTGTCCATGATCTGCATCTTCGGCCTCTTGTGCCTCGTAGCATCGGCTGGATCGTAGTTAGTTGCCTCACTGGTCAACGGATTCCCATACTCTTTGGCAAGGGTGTACAGCTTCTTGGCTCTCCAGGATGATTTCGGAGACTGGAGTGTAGTCCAAGTCCCTGAAGATATCTGCGTTGCGTATGAACCATGGTGCGTTTACCGCTGTTCTGAAGGCGACATTCTCCACTCTCTGGATCTTCTTAAGGAGGTGTTCGCTTGGTAGCCCTAGGCTACGGAGGCGTACGTCAGTTGGGGCCTGATGAGTGACCTGTTTAGCGTAAGCTTATTTCTCAGGTTGAGTCTGCTCTGCTTGCCCACCATCGGGTAGATGAGAGCTCTCATTCACCTGGCCTTCCTCGCCCTTGCCTCGCCTTACTCTTCTCGGTGTTGACTGCTACCTTCCATCTGTTGTACCGGTCCTTTAGGTGGAAGGCTGCCTCTTGGAGGTTTCTGGTAGTGATCCTCGCTTTCCAGTATTTGGCAATAACGGCTGTGTCATCGGCGTAGAGGGCCATGGAGGTCCGCTCGGCTTTGGAAAATCGGAGGTGAAGATGGAGAACAGGCGCTGGGAGAGCACTGAGCCCTGGGGGACTCTTCAAGATGACTCTTTCGGCTGCCTTGCTCGTTGCTGGGAGGAGGCTTATCAGCCTGAAAGAGGAGGGTAAGATTAGATCCTTACCTGGTTCCGAGATGACTATGACGTCGGCCTTTTTCCACCTGGATGGAAAGTACCTCAGTATTAACATCACGTTGATGATTGAGGAAAGAAATCAGGAATGCAGAATTTATATAGCTAGAGGGACAAGAGAGAGAAGCCTATATTTTGAAACAGCAAGACGAAAAGCAGATAATATGAGTATCTGAAAAAACTGAAGAAGTACAAACCTCGGGCCAGCTTATATAAAAATGAGGAGGGACAATTTGTTAACAACAAACAATAAGTTAAACAGATATGAAAACAACATTTGCAAACCCTACCGGACAGACTGTTGGATCCTGAAGAGAATTTACTAGATATGAACCCCCTAATAGACGAGCCAGAGAAGAATCCCCCGACACTTGAGGAGGTCAAAAGAAGCCATCAAAGTACAAAAAAATAATAAGGCCCCAAGGATAGACAATATTGTGTACTGCATACAAAGTCTTTACACGCACTATAAATCAATGATTTGAGTCCATTTCAGAGACTATTATTGTTGAGTACCAAGTGGGGTTCAAACGCTGTAAATCCACGATGAACCAAATCTTCACAGTCAAGCCGATTCTTAGTAAGACATGGGAACACAATGTTGAACACAGAATATTTGTAAATTTTAAACATACGTACGACTCAATCGACAGAAACAGACTGTATCAATGATATGTATATTAGCAATACCGCGCAAATCAATAAAACTCATAAAAGTCACAATGAAGCACACTACGGTTACTGTACGCATAAACAACGAGCTGACAGACTCTTTTCAAATATAGCGAGGGTTAAAACAAGGAGATGGGCTGGCGCCAACGCTCTTTAACCTACACTGGAACTCGCTATAAGACAAATGGAGATCGAAAGAGAAGATCTCCTGACTATAAATCTGTCCAACTAGCTGCCTATTCAGATGACATTATTATATTGTCCCGAACTGCGATGAGGGCACCACAAGTATACTCTGACTGTAAAACCACACAAGAGGGATAGGGCTAGAAAACAATATAGAAAAGACAAAAGTCCTCACACAAACAAAAGAAAATGGAATTAGACAAAATATCAACGACGAGGATAACATCGAGACACTAGTACAATGTAGAAATTAAAAAATATATTCTTCGGCTATTTTTGCCATAGGAACCCACTCCTTTACCTATTGATTGGGCTAATTATCATTTACTGATAAATCTGAATTATCACATCATTATTTCACTCTAATAGCACAATCGCTGCACAATGGGTCCATCTTCGAGGCCTGAGTAGTCCAGGCCTGGACTAGCCTGAGCAATCCAGAACAATTGACTCATTTAGTAATATTTAATTTACAATGTATTTTTGCATTTTCCGTAAGTATTTAACCCTTTAAGTATATAGGGAAAAAATTAGGCCGCTAGCGTTAATATTAACTGTAATATTTGATTTCAGATTCGTAACATATTTGAAACGGTGCGGCGCGGATGACGTCACGGTACCCGTTTTATGAGTCATGCGGATATAGCACGTCTGTTATGCTTGCCGTATGAAACTATATGGAACTAGGAGAGAGGTCGAAAGCTGCAGTTGTTTTTACGTCACACTGCGTTTTCGAGTGCGGAGAAGGACTTGAAAAAAAATCTAATACTTTGCACATATACTAACTACAAGGTGTACTTTCGAAATATGATTTAAAAAAAATGCTAAATGAGCTCATTCCCTCTAATAGAGGTTTATTATTAATAAAGAAAATATTTGTTTTTATCAGTATTTATGTAAGTGCCATTTTTGCAGTACATTGTGAATACAGGGGAAGAAGACACATATGGGGAATATTTACAGAGATCTGTTAGAACAGCACTAGAATTAAGGAAGCGAAATCTAAACAAGAATGATGTTGTCACTCTCTGCACCTACAATCACAAAAATAGCAGCGTTCCTTTCATCGCAAGTATGTTCTTGGGAATACAAGTTGCCTCTCTGGATCCAACTCTGTCATTAATGGATACTACACACTTGATTAACGAAGTAAAACCAAAAATTTTTTTCATCGTGCCAGAAGCTTTGAAACTTATAGAGACATCTTTAGAAAAGACAGGTTAGTGTATTAGTTTTACATGAAAAATTACAATGGCACACAAAAAATAAAAAATTCAGTCCCAAAAGTCCTCAGAATCGGCTGATTGGCTTTTTCTTTCTTCAAAATTTTTGTGTGTGCCGGTGTAATATTATTATTAGCATTTTTTATTTTTTTGGCTAATGCACCAGTTATTTAAATTAAACTTTGTTTTCAATTCATTTGAAAGAGTAGCTTGTCGAGGACGTTTTTGGCAAGGTTTCATCTCGGTAGACATTCAGAGAGCCGCAGATCATCAATAAAGAGTCAATTATTCCTACGATAGTACATTACAAAATGCATTATAATCATTTTGTACGTACTATTAACCTCCCCACAATAAAATTGTGGGAGGTTACTACAATTAGTCCAAAATCGAAAATTGAGATAACATCAGATCTTTACGTTTTGAGGTCCCAGGAACCCAAAAAAGTTGTTTTTGAAAAATGTCTGTGTGTGTGTGTGTGTGTGTGTGTGTGTGTGTGTGTGTGTGTGTGTGTGTGTGTGTGTGTGTGTGTGTGTGTGTGTGTGTGTGTGTGTGTGTGTGTGTGTGTGTGTGTGTGTGTGTGTGTGTGTGTGTGTGTGTGTGTGTGTGTGTGTGTGTGTGTGTGTGTGTGTGTGTGTGTGTGTGTGTGTGTGTATGTATGTTAGCACGATAGCGGCGAAGCTACTAAACGGATTTGGATGAAACTTTGCATGAGGGTTTCTTTAGTGCTCCAGAAGATCTGAAAAGGTTTTGGTTGAGATCGGATTACGTTTAGTGCCGTTTTGGCACAACAAGTTGTTTATTTTATGATTACTTACAATTTGTAATTGAACCATTGAAAAGTAGTAAAAATTCCGATTTCAACGATATATCACACTTGCACTTTTTCTATTTGGTTTCCGTGAAAAAAATTAAAAAACAAAAATTTCACTTGTTTTGTCCTCAAAGCAGTGCAATGTACAGGGTGATATTCTAATATTGTAGACGGACGGATTACGAGTGAATTAATAATACACCTACGTCACATGACGTCACAAAAATGAAAAATTATTACAACGGACGAACTGGTACAGATATCGACTTAAAGGTTGGAACTATTGAATTGAAATTTGAAACATAGGTGGAAATATTGTAAATGGACGGAATAAAAGTGAATTAATAATACACCTACATCTACATGACGTCACAAATAAGATAAATTCTTACAACAGGCGAACTGGTACAGATATTGACTTAACGATTGGAAACATCCAATTAAACTTTGAAATGTGGGTGGAAATATTGTGGACGGACGGAATACAAGTGAATTAATAATACACCTACGTCCACATGACGTCACAAATAACAAACATTCTTAGAAACTGGTGGAGATATCGACTTAACTATTGGAAACATCCAATTAAAGTTTGAAACTTAGGTGGAAATATTGTAGATGGATGGAATACGAGTGAATTAAAAATACACCTACGTTCTGATGACGTCGTAAAAACATAAAATTCTTATAACAGGCAAACTGATGATGATATCAAAAAAATATTTCCACAAGACGAGTCACGAAATTTTTTTTTTAATTTCCAAGAAATAACAAATTTTCGGTGAAATGTCACTTTTCAGAAAAATGTCAGATTTTAAAAAAATGTCAAATTTTCAGGAAAACGTCAAATTTTCGGAGAAATGTCACTTTTCAGAAAAATGTCAAATTTTCGAAAAAATGTTAAATTTTCAGGGAAATGTCAAATTTTCAGAAAAATGTCACTTTTCAGAAAAATGTCAAATTTTTGAAAAAACGTCAAATTTTCGAAGAAATGTCACCTTTCAGAAAAATGCCAAATGTTTGAAAATTGTCAAATTTTCGGAGTAATGTCACTTCAGAAAAATGTCAAATTTTCGAAAAAATTTCAAATTTTCAGAGAAATGTCACTTTTCAGAAAAATGTCAAAAATTCAGGAAAATGTCAAATTTTCGGAAAAATGTCACTTCAGAAAAATGTCAAATTTTCGAAAAAACGTCAAATTTTCGAAGAAATGTCACCTTTCAGAAAAATGTCAAATGTTTGAAAATTGTCAAAGTTTCGGAGTAGTCACTTCAGAAAAATGTCAAATTTTCGAAAAAATGTTAAATTTTCAGGGAAATGTCAAATTTTTGAAAAAACGTCAAATTTTCGAAGAAATGTCACCTTTCAGAAAAATGCCAAATGTTTGAAAATTGTCAAATTTTCGGAGTAATGTCACTTCAGAAAAATGTCAAATTTTCGAAAAAATGTCAAATTTTCAGAGAAATGTCACTTTTCAGAAAAATGTCAAAAATTCAGGAAAATGTCAAATTTTCGGAAAAATGTCACTTCAGAAAAATGTCAAATTTTCGAAAAAACGTCAAATTTTCGAAGAAATGTCACCTTTCAGAAAAATGTCAAATGTTTGAAAATTGTCAAATTTTCGGAATAGTCACTTCAGAAAAATGTCAAATTTTCGAAAAAATGTCAAATTTTCGAAAAAATGTCAAATTTTCGAAGAAATGTTAAATTTTCAGGGAAATGTCAAATTTTCAGAAAAATGTCACTTCAGAAAAATGTCAAATTTTCGAAAAAACGTCAAATTTTCGAAGAGATGTCCCCCTTCAGAAAAATGACAAATGTTTGAAAATTGTCAAATTTTCGGAGTAACGTCACTTCAGAAAAATGTCAAATTTTCGAAAAAATGTCAAATTTTCGGAAAAATGTCACTTTTCAGAAAAATGTCAAATTTTATTAAATGGACTCTAAGGAAAATTCCAAAAAATACTACGGGTCCATTTGTGGTATAAGTTCTCTGCTAGTGTGTTAAAGCGTGCAGACTGTATGCTGAGTATTTTTGACGTGTCAAGTGCATCGAGAGATTACAAGTTTTTTCGACGTTTATAAAGCCCACGGATGGTGTGAGAGGCCATCCTGAACCGCTTACAAGCCCTACAAGTGTAAGCAACCCCACCGGAATGCTTTCGGTGAGTTTTTTCCAATAAAACTTTAAAAGTGACAGTGACATTATATTTTAAAAACTATTTCCGCTACTTCCGGCATCCCGCCGGAAATTCTTCCGGCAACATAACCTAAAAATAGTACTACATAACCTAAAAACAATTTAAGATTTGGTACCAACCTAAATATTTTTCAAAAACCAAATTCCCCAGAGAAACATTGGAACCAAAAATTTGACAGCTATCACTTCCCCGACCGATTTAGTGAAAAATTGGTCGAAGCCAAAAGATAAAACACTACCCTGGCTACGTCTGGCGGGGAAGCTGTCCACCAAGAGTTATATGTTTTTTTCCAAAGATGGCCATCCCTGCCATCCATCCCACTACCAACGAACAGGTTTTTTCGTTTAGTTGTTTCCCGTATCAATAATCAAAATTATTAAGTGCTCTTGCCTACGAACGTTTTTATAGAATTGTGTTTATTTTTAT
Organism: Rutpela maculata; assembly: GCA_936432065.2. NCBI lineage: Eukaryota > Metazoa > Arthropoda > Insecta > Coleoptera > Cerambycidae > Rutpela > Rutpela maculata. The sequence continues at coordinate 81,894,553 of OW386285.2, read as the reverse complement.
ATTAATTTTAGGTCCATGTGGACACATTATAATTTTAACCTAGTCTTTAAGCCTGCCTACAGAAGACAGGAGCTACTTTTCTATTTTTCTCCAAGCCAAACCGGACCTACCCCGTCCAGCCTCACACTCGCCACGACGGTGTTCATCATGGTTGTCTGGCTGGCCCCGGGCTAGGATCCGATGAAGCATATATTTGTATTAAAAACATTGAATAAAATACTAATGTTGTACAGACTATAAATTTAACACTCAGGTCCAAATCCCACCGAACGCAAGACTTTTTTTCTGATTTAATACGAAAAAAATATTTCAACTTAATAAATATAATTAAATGAGATCGTTCATATTGTTTAGTGCTCTTTTCGGCTTCAAAGATTCACCGGGTGGGGAGGTTCCAGCCGCTTCCAGTAGCTGCCGATTTTTTTTGAATAAAAAGAGAACCAATCAGCCCATTCTGGAATTAAATTCGATTTCAACGACCAAAAATACATGGAAAACAAGTGTACGCATGTCTGGGAGTGCCCATTTTTGGTTTTTGTGTGCCGGTTCTATTAGTATAAAATAGTTCGGCTGCTATGATGTAGAAACCATCGTAAACTTTTAAATTATATATATATATATATAATTATGTTTTTTTTTCTCAGGATACTAGAAAGGCAATTCTGATAACATAAAATATACAGTGTGTTTCACTTTTCGTGAAGACACCCCTGTATCTTTTTTATTTGTTGCCGAATTAATTTCAAATTTTTATCAGCCATACAAGTCCATAAGGTGACTTTATTCAACACATAAATGCCGTCTAAATCTAAAACGCCGGCCTACTGCGATAAAAAGAAAATGTCAATTTTTGAGAAATCATAGTAGGCTTAGAGATAGACAAAAATTTTGTTAACAAAAGTTGTTCAGAATCACTTGATATGCCCCCCTGTAAAATTTTGTGAAAATCGGAATATTTTCAAAAAATAATTTTTTGTTTCACTTCTCGTGAAGACACACACCCCTGTAATTTTTTTATTTGTGGCCGAATTAATTTCAAATTTTTATCAGCCATACAAGTCCATAAAGTGACTTTATTCAATACATAAATGCCGTTTAAATCTAAAACGCCGGCCTACTGCGATAAAAAGAAAATGTCAATTTTCGAGAAATCATAGTAGGCTTAGAGATAGACAAAAATTTTGTTAACAAAAGTTGTTCGGAATCACTTGATATGTCCCCCTGTAAAATTTTGTGAAAATTGGAATATTTTCAAAAAAAAAATTTTTGTGTCACTTCTCGTGAAGACACCCCTGTATCTTCTTTATTTGTGGCCGAATTAATTTCAAATTTTTATCAGCCATACAAGTCCATAAGGTGACTTTATTCAACACATAAATGCCGTCTAAATCTAAAACGCCGGCCTACTGCGATAAAAAGAAAATGTCAATTTTTGAGAAATCATAGTAGGCTTAGAGATAGACAAAAATTTTGTTAACAAAAGTTGTTCGGAATCACTTGATATGTCCTCCTGTAAAATTTTGTGAAAATTGGAATATTTTCAAAAAAAAAATTTTTGTGTCACTTCTCGTGAAGACACCCCTGTATCTTTTTTATTTGTGGCCGAATTAATTTCAAATTTTTATCAGCCATACAAGTCCATAAAGTGACTTTATTCAATACATAAATGCCGTTTAAATCTAAAACGCCGGCCTACTGCGATAACAAGAAAATGTCAATTTTCGAGAAATCATAGTAGGCTTAGAGATAGACAAAAATTTTGTTAACAAAAGTTGTTCGGAATCACTTGATATGTCCCCCTGTAAAATTTTGTGAAAATCGGAATATTTTCAAAAAAAAAATTTTTGTTTCACTTCTCGTGAAGACACCCCTGTATCTTTTTTATTTGTGGCCGGATTAATTTCAAATTTTTGTCAACCATACAACTCCATAAGGTGACTTTATTCAACACATAAATGCCGTCTAAATCTAAAACGCCTGCCTACTGCGATAAAAAGAAAATGTTAATTTTCGAGAAATCATAGTAGGCTTAGAGATAGACAAAAATTTTGTTAATGAAAGTTGTTCAGGATCACTTCATACGCCCCATGTCGTCTAAATCTAAAATGCCGGCCTTAGAATAATTAAAATTAAAATCTAATTACTTTAATGAGTTTTAACATCTGTCAACAATATGTAGGTTGGTAGGATGCTGTCATATAACGAATTCTTTTTGAATTAAATTGGTGGCCCTGAAAAGGGCCGTTGTTTTTACAGAGAAGACTACTAATAATGAATGATAATATTGTCGGAAAAAAAATACAGATAAAGCAAAAGCCGCAGTGTTAGAATAGTTCAAAAATAAAAGAAGTTAATGGTTTTTTTTACTTATTTATTATATTGCGCCCATTTCCACTAACCCACCCTCAAGTGTAATACACTTCTCAATCCGTTTTCTGTTATTTTTTACAACTCTTCGCAGTTCTTGAGCTGTAACTTCTAAACATGCTTGCCTTATCCTCTCAAAAAGCTGCTCTATATTTTGAGGTCTGGTCATATAAACTTTGTTTTTAATGTGACCCCAAAAATAAAAATCCATTGGAGTGAGATCAGGTGATCTGGGTGGCCAATGTATTAAAGGGCTATTTCGTCCTATCCATCTTTGGGGAAAATGTTCATTCATCCATGCTCTCACTACTACGGAATTGTGGATAGATGCTCCGTCGAGTTGAAAATACAATTGTTCCAAAGGAAAATCAACAATTGCATTCCAAAGATCATTATTTAAAAATTCTAGCAAATTTAACGCATTTATATTTTGAAAAAAGAAAAACGGCCCTATTATTGTTTCGTTAAAAATTCCGCACCACACATTTACTTTCTGGGAATATTGCCTTTTACAATTTATTATCCAATCAGGATTTTCTACTGCCCAGAACCTAGAGTTTTGTGATGACACTACCCCGTTGGTGGAGAAAGTTGCCTCGTCCGTGAAAATTACTTTCTTCAAGAAGTCTCTATTGTTTAAATAATTACCTTGGATCCATAAACAATATTCTAATCTTCTCTCTTCATCACCTTCCTCCAAGGTATGTAAAAATTTTGGTTTAAGCGGTTGTAGCTTATGGCGTTTTAAACAAATTAAGGTCACGAGCCATATTTCGAAGACTGGTAGTGGGATTGGCGTTAAACGCCGCTAATATAACATTATCATTTCCGTGATTTCGATTAAGATGTACTCTCGGTTTAAGCACATTGCCAGTTGTATTGAACAAGTGACATATTCTTGCTACGGTACCATGGTGTATTGGTTGTCTTAGAGGATGTCTTAAGTTAAATTCTTCTGCTGCTTCTCTTGAAGACCGTACATTTTCACCGACTATCTTTATTATTTCAATTTTTTCATCAGTAGTTAAAAGTATTCTAACCATTATGAGAAAAGATATGAAATAAGGAAACTTTAGTATGAATAAAATTATTAAAACAAGAAAAACTAACAAACTCCACAGAAAATAACAACAATCACTTCTGTCATGAAAGCAATGACGAAATAAATAAAACAATACATATTGACAGTTAATTTCACGGCACTCTTTACATTCAACGCAATAAAACCGTCCATGTTCCTAAATTTCTGAGCCGATAAGGAGGAAGGATATGATGGAGAGTTACTCCTCCAGAAGAGAGATAACAAAAAGAAAAAAAGAAAAGATATTACATTCAACTTGATATGTAAAAATAAAAAGCCCTTTTAGTGTTTTATTGAATGCTGATTTTTGTTCACAACTTTCATTTGTTGGAAAAAGTTCTCTTTATGTGTTCTCTTTTTTTGAAAATATTCCGATTTTCATAAAATTTTACAGAGGGGCATATGAAGTGATCCTGAACAACTTTTATTAACAAAATTTTTGTCTATCTCTAAGCCTACTATGATTTCTCGAAAATTAACATTTTATTTTTATCGCAGTAGGCAGGGGTTTTAGATTTAGACGGCATTTATGTATTGAATAAAGTCACCTTATGGATTTGTTTGGCTGATAAAAATTTGAAATTAATTCGGCCGCAAATAAAAAAGATACAGGGGTGTCTTCACGAGAAGTGAAACAAAAAATTTTTTTTTGAAAATATTCAGATTTTCACAAAATTTTACAGGGGGACATATCAAGTGATTCTGAACAACTTTTGTTAACAAAATTTTTGTCTATCTCTAAGCCTACTATGATTTCTCGAAATTTACATTTTCTTTTTATCACAGTAGGCCGGCGTTTTAGATTTAGACGGCATTTATATGTTGAATAAAGTCACCTTATGGACTTGTATGGCTGATAAAAATTTGAAATTAATCCGGCCACAAATAAAAAAGATACAGGGGTGTCTTCACGAGAAGTGAAACAAAAAATTTTTTTTTGAAAATATTCCGATTTTCACAAAATTTTACAGGGGGACATATCAAGTGATTCCGAACAACTTTTGTTAACAAAATTTTTGTCTATCTCTAAGCCTACTATGATTTCTCGAAAATTGACATTTTCTTTTTATCGCAGTAGGCCGGCGTTTTAGATTTAGACGGCATTTATATGTTGAATAAAGTCACCTTATGGACTTGCATGGCTGATAAAAATTTTAAATTAATTCGGCAACAAATAAAAAAGATACAGGGGTGTCTTCACGAGAAGTGAAACACACTGTATATAGCATCATCTTACGTTTATTTATAAAGTTTCAAACATATTGATTTATCATCTTCATTTTTTTTTAAATAAGATAAATAAAAATGTAGCAGTTTCAGATATATCCGTTAATGGGCAAGTATGCAATTTCTTTTTAATAATTTCAATAACAACTACGCATAAAAGCAGTTTTTTTATTTCATTTTTTTAATAATGCCTTTTGGTAGGAAAAAACATGAAGTTAAAACTGTGTTTAAACGGTTAGATATTGCCGCCAATTTTCGTGCTATTTGCCATATTTCGATAAATAATGTAAGATATTCTGTACTGCTATACGGAATCTTCTGTAATATTACAATTCTGTATTAGCAAGCTACCAATCAGCCTTAAAAAATATAAAATATTTACTTGCTGGGTATTTGAAATAGTGTTAAAAAATAATATTAAAATTTATTTCAGACAGTGCAGCAGTGCACATTCTTTTTTAGAAATGTGGCAACGTAGCTAGTTACTGTCAAATGTAAAGTGCCCCTGTTTTGGAGGTTATTACGCTATTACGTCACGAGATATCTGGCAAGCTACCTTATTTTAAATCCACTCTGATTTTATGCATATTCATTTTACAATAAAACCAATAATAGTCGATAAAATTACATTAAAATTATATTAATAACATATTGGAGAGTCATACTATAATGCTATATTTTTAATATTGTCGTTTTCGTTATTGTCTACTAGCCCATTCTAATAAATTCACGTAAGATATTCAATAGAATAAGTGTTCAGTAATACTCTTTTTCAACTTCCATTCGCGAAAATGGAGAATAGTAGGACGTTAGCTAGCGCGATTTTTGTGCATCGTTCCGCTAAATTTTGTGTGTTTCAAATTATGCCATATTGTTGACAACTGCATACTTACCAAATCTTAACTTGTTTGGATGGCTTTCATTTACTTGGTGTACAACCGTCATTTTCACTTTATTGTAATTTACATTTAAATCGAGCTTTGAGGTTATTTCTTTAAAATTGTCAGCAGGAGTGTGAGCCCACTTGCTGCAGCAATCTCAAGTTCGAAATCTTGTTCCCGCCTAGAGCCACTTCACCCGTCAGTCTTCCAGCACGTGTCGCATCACGTATTAGACGTTAAACAAAGTTGGTAACATAACGCAGACATGTCTGACTCCTTTGTTAATTTCATATTTATCGGAATTGTTGTTAACTTTTACCAAAAGAAGGTTTTTCTCATATAGACAGGCCTTATGTCTAGGTGTTTCAGTAGAAGAATTAACTACCGCTTGACTGAAGGACGTGACTAAATCTATTTTTACTAAGGGCGACGTCACTTCTTCTTCAAAGTACAACTCCCAGTGGGGTTCGATTAATTTTTTATGAGACCATCGGCGATCGAAGTCCTATAATAGACGAGAAAAGTTAAATTTATATCCACTGTAGATTGTTTACTGCTCTCTCCAATCTGCGATACACTTGTCTTATCTTTAAACACTGCTTATTACTCTAATCACTTCTTAATTTATTAATTACTTTCATAGAATTCCTCCCATTAATTTTCGTGATCTGATAGATATTTTGACTAATAATAGACATGACGACCTTATGAGGATCATATACATTAAATTGTCGACCTAACACACGTAAACGCCTGAGAGGTTAAACCTAAAGTTCATCATTCAAAGTTTAAATATGTACATATTTACATTTGGTAAGGAGCCTATTTAGTTAATAATGCATTTCATGAGAATCTGCCTACCAAACATAGCAAGGCCTGACGCTCCCTCTGAAAGGGCGTTATCTCAACGACATGCAATGGAGAATAACTATCAATCGATTGGCACAAAAAGCTTCACAATTTCTGAAAAGCTTATTATGTTTAGCTATTTGACTTGGGATTGACAGTAACATTATATTCACTTAAATTTTGGTGCACTTGTGGCTAGCTTAACGGCTCCTAATAGTGATTTTATCATTCACAAGAACTCGTCATATCACAGCAATGTATGAGTTATATGCTTTCCCACCCTCTTGCAAAAATGTACTGACGGCATATAAGATAATAAGGGTAGAGTATGAAAGGTTCGTTTTCGAACTACCCCCATGGAGATATCTGTATAAAGATTTTCATGGGCTAAGTTACTTTTATTATTATTTTGTCTAAAATTCAAAATTTGCCTTCCGGCATGAGGGTATGTTTTTCTAATGGCCATCCGGTGTTCCTGTCCCATCCGCTGGATGAAATTAACTGATCTGACATTTATGCTAAATAGTGCCTTTGGTTTTTTGCTTTGTTTACGCGTCATTTGCACTTTCCTCGGTTCGGTGATTAATATTTTGCCTGTCAGTTTTTTTACTCATACAGTTTTCTAAAACTACGTTAAGCTTTTTTTTGTGAATATAAGTCGTAAAGCCACATAAAATTCAGAGACAGTCAAACTTCGGCGCAGTTTCGAATTTAGTTCCAAGGACATCGAACTTCGTAGTTTCGAATTTTAAATTTCGTCGTACTCCCGACTTTCTGCTTTTACTGATACATGGAATTTTGGTGGCGAAAGTGGAAGAACCTGACAAAACATTTTTAAGCGGTGTATAAAATCACATTTTCCCACTCTCAGCAAAGTCGATCAAAAATGATAAAATGCAGGATGTCATTTCGGAAGAAGAAGACATGAACAGAAGAATGAGTTTACTAGAATAATCCCGAAAACTACGTTAAATCACTGCCAATGCGTCTTTAGTTAAGTGTATCCAGCGTAAACATGTGTTGAATTTCGAGATTAACTATATTAAATCTTTACGGGAAACACATTAACTTAAAAACAGTGTAATATTTCGTAAAGTAAGCTCAGGCTTCTCATTGCTATTCGATATTCAGAAACTATATTGAATTCCTTGTTTCTTTTCTGTATTTCGTACAACAAACAGTTTACTAAAAAAAGAAACATTCTTAATTCGATCGAGCTCAGGTCTTATAATTTTGTGGTATTTTGCTTAAATGGGCTGATACCTTACAAATTCTTAACTGCCAATGCTGTAAGAACAGGGTGCCATTAGGCACTACCGAATATCGCCCAGTAAAATTGTTCTTTGTTTTGTACTTCCGATTTAGTTAATAAAATCCGCCGTAGCTGGAAATTATTCACTGATCGAGGTTTTTGGGTCTTTCAGGCGACGTTGGTGTGATGTCTGCTCCAACAGCTCAGAGTCCAACACAGAGACTTCTAATCCAAGACTTTCCTTAAAACACGCGCCGTTCCCAAAAGTGCGATCTTCTGCACTTTTTATGCACTCGTTTAACCAGGCAGTTGTAGATTCCGGTCATGGCGCTTCATGGCAGTTTCAAAGGCTCTCACAATTATTGGCATGACTGTGATCTTTGCATTCCACATTCTGCTAATTACTATTTGAAGGTCTATATATTTGCTCAACTCTTTCATTTCCTCGCGTATCACGTTGATGTCATTCGGGATGAATACATCGGATGTACGACGATGTCTGATCGGTTCGCGCGAATTTATCTGTTGGTTATAGTTAACAAGTCTCACATAATTGTGGCGTTGTTGGTATTGACAACCTTCTCATGGGTATATTCATAATATTTTGACGGTACTGGTATATCAAAGTGTTTGTACATGACCCAGTGGAGATATCTGGCCACTCTGTTGGGTCGGTGAGTGTACTCCGATGGTGCCAGCGTAGAACATCCCACCACCACGTGGCTAACCTCTTCGTCTGCTAGGCCGTACACTATACACTTGATGTCAACAGTCTGTTTCAAGATCATAATCTGATGGTATTTGGTATTTGGTGCTTGGTCCTGTGCTGCTGTTATTAAACTTTTCGTTTCCTCCTTCAGGCCCGAGCCGTTCAACCAGTGCATAGACGCAATTTTATCTACTTCTGTTTGGTCGAGTTTTCTTTGCATCGGCTTTACACAGAGTACTTCTATTTTCCCCTTTTTACTTTGTTTTTTTTTCAATTGATATAAACAAAAGGCTACAAGAAAATAATAGTGTAAAATGTGAATTGTGATTAACCAATGCAAAATTTAGATGAAATTGTTTTCTTTTTTGAATTTCTGTGTACATTTATCATGATATTGTCAACAACAAGTGCTTTGCTAGTTTCTAATTAGATATAGCTGCCCCACTTCTAATTTTAGTATTAAAGGTTCGCATTCATAATTCTGCTAGTCTTCATGAGACTGGTCACTTTGATCACTTTCGAGGAGCTATTCGCAGTATTGTCGCCCATTCGTATTACATTGAGTTAATGTTTTCTTTTTGTTTATTAGGTATAAATGCTGAAATTGTAATATTCGGTAAATCCGACAAATATACCGAATTCTCAGATTTTCTGCAAGCTAATGATGAAGAAGGAGACTTTATTCCAGAACCAGTTATAAACCTGCAAGAAACAGCAGTAATTCTATTTAGCAGTGGATCTACTGGAATGCCCAAGGGAATAATGGTAAACCACTTTGCTCTTATATGTCAAGCCGTGGGTATTTGGTAAGTAAATTTGAGTTTTTCCTTTTAATTAGATTTAGCTTTTTCCCGGGAGATTGAATGCGTAGAGAAATCAGAAAGTCACGTTGTTCACATCGATATTTGCCTTCATTGCACAGTGATTACCTAGTGAACTTCTGCACATTTCAGAGGCAAAGCTACTGTGTTGACTAGTACGTTTACCTAACGCACATAACGTCTATTCATATACATATCTGAATCAACCATTTTCGACTTAATTTGCTTCAAAAAATTCAGCAGATTGACAAGTAAAATTTGTTTATCTACTGTTATTAGGTTGTATACTAATTAATGAACTGCTTTTGAAAAATTAATAATATCTGTAAACAAATAGCGTGAGTTATAATGAGTGAGTTATTATAAATCACTAGGTTCGGAGCCAATCACCTTTATCTTCATGCCTAGCCTGTCCAATAGACGTAACGTGCGACACACGAAGGCGGTAGTTAGGGAGGTAGCGACAGATTTTTCGCGTTAATATCTATAAACCTAAATTTTTTTCCCATTATAGCTTATACAGTATCAATGATGAACGTGCAAGTTTACCAAACTTTTAGTGTTGCAAAAATGAGTAAAAAATTAAACATGTTACAAAAACAGATCGATTTTCTGAAATGTCACAAAATGCTACTTTTGATTCTTTCGTGCCGAGCCGAATTTTCGAATTTCGCCATGCAATTTACGATCAGGTTTATCTGGAAGACTTTCTCTCTACGTCGCGATATCGTACGGCCGTCCAATGGTGTTTTTTGAAAAATATGAACGTGTCAAGATTACATGTTTTTGCAATTTTTTTCTGCTCCGAAATGTAAACTGTTTTTTGTTATTTTTGCAGATATCTCCGAAAGGGAATTAGCTCGAAATAAAAAACAAGGTCAAATGAGTATTTTCCGCTAATAATCTTTCGCTACCATCAGAATTTCGATTTTTTTTTTGTTTCGGAGATAACTACTGAAATGTTGGCCATGTACAGCAAGAAATCGCAAATTTTGAGCTTCTACAGTTGGAAACTTTTTAATCCTGGCTCCTACGCCAAAAAGGCTACTCTAGTTAATTTAAATAGAATTAAATTTGCTAAAACTGTTTTTTTAAATTTTTTAAATTCCGACAAAAATGAAGGAATTAGAGGGGGCGGGATTTGTGACTTTTTTATTCGATAAAATTTCTCCATTTTGTCACCGTAATTAATCGGTAATTAACTGAAATCGATCTCATACACGATGTTCACTTAATATCATGTACTACTTTGACGCTCCGTTAATCTTGGCTCTTCGAAACAAAGGTTTCTGAGAAAAATATTTTTTTTTAGATTTACATACACTCTATAGGAAAACGTGTAATTTCCTATATTTCTTCGAATATCTCGATAATTATCGTCTTTTTCGAAAAATTTGTAGACAGCTTGTATAAAGAGAATTGACTGAGCTTTCCGACGCCTTTTTTAATTTTTTCTTTAACATAAAAAACAAGGCTTTTGGCCGAATATGCGTTCCGGGCTATTGCAGTTCGCGAAGAAGTTTTGCATTTTTCGCCGCGGAATATTTATCTACAAAGCTGATTTTTTGTCTACAAGCAGTGTACATTATTTCGATTAAAAATCACATTCTACCTCCGCTTAAAGGTGGCTCGCCTTCGGCTCGTGCTGTAAACTTCATCTGAGTGAGTTATTACCTACATTACCGCTCGTTGAATAATATACTATTATATATAAATGTCAATCCACAGTAACGCTTAGGTAAAGCGATAAACACAAAATCTGTTTATACGGCTACGGCGTAGCTATGTTTGGAACCGCAAAATAGTATTTAAAATAAATTGCCATTTCTTTTCTATTTTAAAGCAGGATTAGGTAAAATTTTGTACTTAACACGTAATGAAATGTAATTTTATTTAACTCATGTAATTTTCAAAACTCTTTCGCTTCGTTCGCTAGTTTTTGCAAATATTACATTCGTCAAATAAAATTAGTCTCTTCTGTAATTTGTGTAATAGCTGTTAGCGTTAAATTAAGATTGCTATCATTATTACCACTTTGATATGCTTTAAACTGAATCACTATGTACATATTTATTTTAGCCAGTCTGGTAATCTAGGCTCAGTTATGTTAACATACGCTAGTCTGTATTGGATATCCTCTATTATCTTCTGTAGTAGCACTATATTTGCTGGAGCAGCAAGAGTTGTATGTAAAAGTTTTCAACCAAAAGAGACATGGAATCTGATCGAAAAGTACAAAGTAAGTCCTGAAATATTTATACCAGAGAATAAATGATACTTAGTTTTTGTAATTTTTTTTATGCTTGTAATTGATACTGGAAAAGAAAAATTCGAGTATTTTTCCAAGTATTCATATAATGTCGATGATGTATTCGCAGTGTTTGGTATAATATTTGCAGTTTCTAACTGAAATAGCCGTTTCAGTTGAATAAAATTCTCCTTTAAAATTTAAAACCATCGACAATTACCATTTCTAGACACGTTAGTGATTAGGTAGGGTGAAAATAAATGGGAATTTGGCATATACGCAGAATGTTCTAGGAGTATGAGAGAATGGTTCGGAAGTATATATTTGTATCAAAATAACTGTGTTCATTTCTAAGGTGCCTTACTTCGGGACTCTTCGCTCTTAGTTGCTTAATCTTGAAGAATGTATTTTTGCTCATAGTTTTCCAACTACTGTATCGATTGTAATAAATGTTGGACAATAAATAGCCCAACTAACAATTTTAGTTTTAAAAGACTTCTATAAGATATTCTGAAAGCTTTTTTTCTAAGACCATAAACGTAAATGGTTATACTCATAACTTTGCAAAATAAAAAATAATTGTTTATTAACTGTCGATATACGAGGGAAAATCTCATTTTTGCCCTTTTGGGGGAATAAAGGGGGTGGTAGGAGGAAACTGTGTCCAAAATTGGCTTCAGCGCGCCCAAATACTTCAGAAAAGTTAAATCAGAACCTTGAGACCGGACTTTTTTTGGTGCTATCTTTTTCGAAGATACACTTTGTACCGCCTATCATAAACAAATGAGAGCATAAAGAAGCTATTTAATTGGCATTTAATAATATTACAAATCTTAAAAATAACAATGCTAATTTTAGATGGCATCTGTATTAGTGACCGAGAATGATATGATTTTTACCCAGTCGATATTTGTCAATCTATCAATATACATTTTTTTGTAGATAACCTGTTATTGTTGTGCCCCTAACCAAATTGTTGATATGATTAACGTAGGTCGACCAGATGGACTTGACACTACCAGTCTTGTTTCTTGTATCATCGGAGGGGCTACTTTACCAGAAAGACTTATGCTTGTGCTTCGAGATTTACTACCCGGAACATTTGCTTTTTTGGCATATGGACAGTCAGAAGTTGCAGGTGCTATAACTAAATTTAATGTTAATGAAGTAAAACACACATTATCCCTGCATTATAAACCAGAATCCGTAGGATTCCTTATACCTGGATTTGCTTGTAAGGTAAAGATTTAATAGCTTTTACGTTAACTCTTTTTCGATTGCGTTCAGTATTAGTTACTTAAGGTAACTAGAGAAGGAAATATAAAGTGCCTATATTCCATAAATTATATTACAGAGAATAATATGCGTATATTTTTATTGTTTCTGACATAGCATGGTGATATTGTAACGAATCAAATTTTTATGGGAATATTTGCAACTAATTATTATATTATATTCTTTTTTATTTATCATTTATCCTGTAAAATTATAGGCTATGAATCTTTAGATTAGTTATTTATGTATTTTCTGTGCCGTCTGTCGTCGATGTATAAATACGTTATAGCAGTAAACATGTGCGCTCAAAATATTCACGCTGTATCCAAATCTCACTTCTTTGGAGGTTGTTCTGATTTTTGAGGCAAAATATTGACGATTTTTGGAATTTTTTCAGAAAACCTTTATTATTTTTATGTTCAACATTTTTTACAAAGTATTACGCAACTCTTAAAGTTCACAAACATTTTTTTAATTTTTTTTTGCCGTCATAAATAAATGTGCAGCACGCGTTGAAGTTGAGACCTCAAAAATAACATGGCAAACGGTTCCAGCGATAGCTCCGCCTCCATTGGTCTGAAACTCAAAAATCAAAAACAGTCTTGTTAGAAATTACGTCCTTTATTTATTTATTTATTTATTTATTTATTTATTTATTTACTTAGTTATTTACTTATTTATTTATTCATTCATTCATTCATTCATTCATTCATTAATTCATTCATTCATTCATTCATTCATTTAAAGGTACAACTGCCCAGACAGAAAAAATCCAATTAAAGGTCAGGAAAAGAAATGATAAAAACAAAAATATATCTCTATATAAAGACAATCTTAAATATAATCCTATTACATACCTTAATTACCTAAAATGTATTTCCTAATATTGCAAATACCATAGTTAAAAAGATCCGTCTGATATTGAGTAAATAGGTGAGAATTTTAATAAATTAGTACGAGGAGTCGGTAAATAAAATAAAAAATACGATCGAGTTTGAACAGAGGGTATATTGAAGTAAATTTCATTTAATAGCTCAGGGCAGTCAATTTTGTTGGTTAAAAGTTTATGTAAAAAGAGTACAGCAAAGTATGCTCTTCGTAACGCCAGTTCACATAAGTTAAATCTAGCCAACAATTCATATTGCAGTGTATCAACAGCTGCATAAACACCATCAGACTTGTAAGAAAGGTATTTAGCATGCTTCCTCTGAACATTTCCTAAGTTAGAAATATGAGTTTCATAGTTTGGGCTCCAGACAACTGAAGCGTATTCTAGTTTAGAACTGACAAAGGCATTAAACAGCAAAGTAATTGTTTAAACATCTTTAAGGTTCCTTTAATTTCACACAATAAAACCCAGATTTTTATTGGAATTAGCTATAACGTAATTAATATGAGGAATAAAAGTTAGTGTAGAATCAAAGATAACACCCAAGTCCTTGAATTCAGAACATCTGGTAATGGCTTCACTACCTATATTATACGAAAAAGTTACTGAATTAGTTTTCCTTGTGAAGGACATGGCATTACATTTCGATATATTTAGCGGTAACTTATTAGGATTATATGAACTATCAATTTTTGTGAGATTTTGCTGTAATTTATCATAATCGCTTATTGACTTAATCGAGATAAATAGCTTGAGGTCATCGGCATATAGGAGAGCACTAAATGTCTCAATGTCCTGACAAATATAATGAATAATATAGAAGTATGCCAAAAACGGGTAAAAAAGAGGGAATACAATATAAATAGCAAGCTTTTGAAAAAAAATTGTAGACTAGCGAACTCTCCAACACAATTTTCGACCAATTGTCGAAAAATTTAAGTCAATATGTTAAATAGTTTTTTTTTATCACTGGAACCGTTTTGAAAAATGGCGTTTCACCTGATCGTGGGGCGTACTAGACTTCGTATTTACTTGACTATAGTCTACATTAATTAAAAATTGATTAGGTTGTAGATCCAGAAACGGAACAACTATGTGGTCCTAACGAAAATGGAGAACTTCGACTAAAGTCGAACCTTGTTATGAATGGATATTATGGCAGGGATTCCTCAGGATCATTCGATTCAGAGGGTTGGCTTAAAACGGGTGATATTGTCTATTACGACGAGGATCATTGTTTCTTCATTGTAGATCGTATTAAAGAGATGCTGAAGTATAAGTCGTGGCATGTGGCACCGGCAATGGTGGAAAAGGTTTGTCTTGACATTAGATATTGTATGATAAAATGTAACTTAAGTGAGTGTGCGAGTTGTTATTTCGCTTACAATTTCACATGCGTTGCGCACAAAGTTATTGCAATAATGTCAAAAAGTATTTACTATAATTAATAACAACAAATTATAATTAAAATAGATTTTTCTGCGACACATGTAATTGCTCGCATAGAGGTAAAGTTATATTTTATCAGACTATAATTTGAACTTAGATGAAAAAGTGATAAATTAGTAAAGTTTAGTTAGACGTTTACTCTGTTAATTAAATTTCACAAAATAGATTGTAGTGCTAAGAAATATTTAATGATTTTAATTTTATTTAATTAAATCAAACTTGAATATAGAGAATGAACCATAAGTTTTATATGTTTTATAAAAATCAGTAATTCTTCTTTTAAGTTTTTATTTGATATTTAAACAACGCATTGCTTAGTATTCACAACACGGGTCTACAAAAAAAATTCTGCTCCAAGGGCTAAACCTATCATGCCTTGGGTGCTGAATCCGAATTTTCAATAAAAAAATTTTTCAACCGCGTAAATTTCGAGTAAATCCCGGTTTTTGTTGTCAAAAAATCGTAAAATCTACGCGGCAGAAAATTTTTTTAATTGAAAATTCGGATTCAGCACACAAAAATACTTAAGGCATGATAGGTTTAGTCCTTGGAGCAGGATTTTTTTTTTGTAGACCTGTGTAACGGAAAAATACAAAATCTGTGAACCAAGGTAAACCAAATTACATGAGATTTAGGGTTTTCTCTAAAACTATGGCAAATGGACAAAAATCAATATAAGAGTGGTAATTTTGATTTTCGAGAAGCAAACAATGGCGTAAACCGCGATCGTCTATCTTTTTTGACTACCAAGCTACAGAGCGTTTTTGGAGAATTGGCAATTACCAAGTGACGAATCGAAAATCGAGTAACACATTCTTGAGACACTTTTTTGAGTAAAATCCGTTGCTGATAAGAAGAAAATTATGCATGCCTCAGTTTTCGAGATATAGACACAACTTGCGTTTTTTTTTAATGGAACACCCTGTAAATTATTTCATTATTCGATTAAAATTTAAATTAAGCGATATATCACATCTCATATTTGTCTCTAGAAAAAGCGGTTAATTTTCGATAAATTTAATATATTTGTGAGGAGGCCATGGAAAACTATTAACAACAACACTTCTTATAGTATAAAATAATTTTGCCGATAATTGAGCTCAGGACATATTGGTTTTCGTCTATCTGTCATAGTTTTAGAGGAAACCCCAAATCCCATCTAATTTGGTTCACTCTGTAAAATTCATCAATAGTTACTATTACTCTAATAGCTTCTTAGATAAAACAGGCATCTATTGTCTGTTGAGCTATAATAGTAGGCAGGGGCGGTCCTTGCAAATTTTTCAGGTGGTGCGAGATCTCATTGTGGCGCCCCCCTCCCCAATATGCAATCGCTTATTCGTGATTAGGCTGTACATAGAGACCGAAGACAACATACTTTTTACATCCAAACAAATTTTTTTTTAGTCCGAAAACAGTGGGGTGGGGGGGGTAGAAATCCGAGAAACTTTTTTTATATATAAAAGTTGTTTGAAGAGCGGGGGTAAAATCCGAAAGAATTTTTTGAAGAGCGAGGGGAGAAATCCGAAGAAACAATTTTTTTTAGTTCGAATAAATTTTTGAGGAAAGGGGAGAAATCCCAAAAAAAAACAGGGATACGTCAAATTTACATGGTAAATTTTAAAAACTAAAACAAATGAATATAGATCTTTTCATGGAAATGGAAGTTGTAAGGTTAAGTGATATTAAGGTGCTTGGGTTTTATTTTTTACGCAGACGAACTATCATTGCATTTTCGGCGCCCCCCCCAAGAAGGCGCCCGGTGCGGCCGCACCGCTCGCACCACCATAGGGCTGCCCCTGATAGTAGAACGAGTGAAAAGAAATTAACTGCACTTTATGATGAGAACATCAAACTTGGGATAGATCGTGTCCAGATCTATTGTGTTTTCTTGAATTCAGCAGCCCCAAAAACATATAATTAGACACCTAAATTTAATGTATTACAATAATTAAGGTAATTTAAATTTCATGGCGGCTATTTTTGGAGACGTGGTAACCATTTTTCTGGAGGGATATGTTTGAGATGATTTTCTTTTCTAAAAGTTAACAGTGGGTGTGAACATGATATATAGCAAGTTTTGCGTTGTCCTCATAAAGGGCAGTTTTTTGTTAAAAAGGGCGCTCCTCGCCAAACTGTACAGTACGAAGGTTGCACTTCATGCCGATTAGGGTGATCCTTATTTTTTA
Organism: Rutpela maculata; assembly: GCA_936432065.2. Lineage (NCBI taxonomy): Eukaryota > Metazoa > Arthropoda > Insecta > Coleoptera > Cerambycidae > Rutpela > Rutpela maculata. Next base: position 81,877,316 of record OW386285.2, on the reverse strand, counting down.
AATTTAGATATTTTTTTGCGGCACCCCCCAGAATGGTTCCATTCCATAAAAAAATACTCTGTGTAAAACTTTAGCTTGATCGGATTACGTTAAGGGATGCCGCAACGCCCCCTTTTTAGACAATAGAATTGTTATGGGTTTAATGCGCGCTCAGGTTGAATCGATTTTTTTATCAATACCTTGCGACAGATTTAAGAAAAAATAACAAAATAACATCGAATACTTAATTAAAATGGAAACATCAATCCCTTACATGTTGGGCAAAGTTTCTTTTTTTTTAAGTCAGGGAATCGTTTTCTATAATCAGACACTACTTGAAGCACATAATGTTTTTGCTGGTCATCTTTTGTCAATAAACTATTGTAATCGCTGAATAATTTAACACCTAGTTCCGCCACGCCACGTCTTTGGCGACTTCAGATTTTTTTTTTTTTTTAAATCCTAACATTTCAAATAACTTTTATCTGTACTTAAGATAAGGCAAGGTACCATAAGTGATTTTTAAATTTGTCTACTGTTGCTCGGATCCGTGGATTTATATTCATGAAGTTTTTTTTAAAAAACAATAATCTTGGTATGGAACTGAAGTTGTCAGTCAGTAGTGCTAAGAACCAAGCTTCTAAGTAAACTTTATTAACAGAAATTGAAATATCTCATATATGTTTTCATTCTGAAGCCGCTGAATGGAATTAATCCCGAATCAAAAAAATCTTTAAAGTATAAATGGCTTTTGCCTTCCATCGGGCATGATGCATCGCTTCTGGAGGAACTTCTCCCAACAGTATGAATGCTAATTCCAGAAACTCCCTATAATCTTCTCGGGGTTGACGTTCTGAATCTTCGAAAGTACGGTGTATAAAGTGGAAAAATTTCATCTGTATTATGCAGGTGGTCGCTAACAACGGGTGTTCAAACCCACACTTGAAATATTCTTGATTAATTTGGTGCCGTTCCTGTTGGAACCTTTGAAAAATGGGAACCAATTGACCGCTTGTTACTCCAAATTTTTTCTTGAACTCTAAGGATCAACTCATAAATGTGGATATGGCAGGTATCTTTCTAGGAATTGTTCTAGTAGTACACAGCTACCATTAAAAACTCCTGTATTTGTAACTATGCTATCGAAATATACTTGTTTATTAGATGAAAGTTTACTAGTGGTCGCATGAGTGTAATGTCCAAGAAGATACACTCGATTATCATGATGCAAACTAATTCTCGCCATATCGAAATTAAATAATTGAAAATATTTATTTAAAAATCACTAAATTTCATAGTCACTCGTCACACTACAAGAAATAGTGAGAAACTGTTAAAACTGTACTGTCTTTACCACAACAAGCCCTTCTAGATGATTCACTGTTACTCCCTCTAGCAACGACTTTCCGCTTTCTTGGGAAAAAGGTCTGATAAACTATTTGATATTTGTCTATTATGAATTAACACCTACCTATCTATTGTTTACTTTTTAGAAAGGGTCAATTTCTCAATATGGAGTATTTCAATAAATTCAGAATCTTGAGGGTGCTTGCGGCACGTTTTCCCCTTGACCGATTTGACTCAGATTTTCTAGAGATTACTTTTTTAGAAATTGGAACCATTGTGGGGGGTGCTCAAACTAAATTCGATAATTTTTTTTCCGTCTAGTATAAATAAGGGCCACCCTAATGCCGATAAATAAATACTTCTACTTCCCAAAAACGAGAATAATTTTGTTCATTGATATTGTTAAGAGCTCCAAGGTATACTATCTATGTGTTATCTTACACTCACCAATCTTCAGCATATTTGAAAAATTCCATTTGGATCAAATTTGCGCGATTGACTTAATTGCAATATGCCGTTTTGATACAATATGACGACTTTTATCATGCTTAACTGGCAAAGTGCAATTAGGTGTAGCTGTGAGAAACGGAAAAACTGTAAATTTTGATATCAGAAACACTAACTAGCTGCTGTAAGTACAATAATTTTATAAACTTTAGAACATCGATTTGGTACTGAAGAAACAACACCAGTATTAAAAATGTCAAATTATTAACAATGTATATAGATTAAAAAAAAAATCCTGACGTGATGGGGGGTTTCAGCGACCTCAAAAACATATGCTACACAGGGTCTGATCCGGTGCACCCCACAAAAATATTTTTGCTGAAACCGAATGTAAAACTTATTTTGTCCCATCACGTCATGTTTTTTTTTAAATCAAGGGGAACCTTAAATCTGTAGATGAAAACCGCAGACAGTTTTGAAATGAGATATTTTTGCACCGGTTTCAAATTGATATTAGGTAATAAGGTGTACTGTTCCTTGCTACTTTCCATTAATATGTAGACTAGGGTGGCCCTTATTTATACTTGACGAAAAAAAAAATATCGAATTTAGTTTGCGGCACCCTCTACAATGGTTCCAATTTCTAAAAAAGTAATTCCTTGAAAATCTGAGTCAAATCGGTCAAGGGGAAAACGTGCCGCATGCACCCTCAAGATTCTGAATTTCTTGAAATACTCCATATTGAGAAATTGACCCTTTCTAAAAAGTAAACAATAGATAGGTAGGTGTTAACTCATAATAGACAAATATAAAATAGTTTATCAGACCTTTTTCCCAAGAAAGCGGAAAGTCGTTGCTAGAGGGAATAATAATTAATCATCTGGAAGGGCTTGTTGTGGTAAAGACAGTACAGTTTTAACAGTATCTCACTGTCTCTTGTGCTGTGACGAGTGACTATGAAATTCAGTGATTTTGAAATGAATATTTTCAATTATTTAATTTCGATATGGCGGGAATTACTTTGCATCATGATAATCGAGTTTATCTTCTTGGACATTACACTCATGCGACCACTAGTAAACTTTTATCTAATAAACAAGTATATTTCGATAGCACAGTTACAAATACAGGAGTTTTTAATGGTAGGTGTGTTCTACTAGAACAATTCCTAGAAAGAGACCTGCCATATCCACATTTATGAGTTGGTCCTTAGAGTTCAAGAAAAAATTTTGGAGTAACAAGCGGTCAATTGGTTAAAATTTTTCAAAGGTTCCAACAGGAATGGCCCCAAATTAATCAAGAATATTTCAAGTGTGGGTTTGAAGACCCGTTGTTAGCGACCACCTACAAAATACAGGTGAAATTTTTCTACTTTATACAGCGTACTTTCGAAGATTCAGAACGTCAACCCCGAAAAGATTATAGGAAGTTTCTGGAATTGGCATTCATACTGTTGGGAGAAGTTCCTCCACGAGACATCTTTTCGTGCTCCAGGAGCGATGTATCATGCCCGATGGAAGGCAAAAGCCATTTATACTTTAAAGATTTTTTGGATTCGGGATTAATTCCATTCAGCGGCTTCAGAATGAAAACATATATGAGATATTTCAATTATTTTTATTAAAGTTTACTTAGAAGCTTGGTTCTTAGCACCACTGACTGGCAACTTCAGCTCCATACCAAGATTAGTGTTTTTTTAAAAAAACTTCATGAATATAAATCCACGAATCCGAGCAACAGTACACAAATTTAAAAATCACTTATGGTACCTTGCCTTATCTTAAGCACAGATAAAAGTTATTTGAAATGTTATGATTCTGTAAAAAAAAACTGAAAGTCGTCAAAGACGTGGCGGAACTAGGTGTTAAATTATTCAGTGATTACAATAGTTTATTGACAAAAGACGACGAGCAAAAAAATTATGTGCTCCAAGTAGTGTCTGATTATAGGAAACGATTCCCCGACTTAAAAAAAAAAGAAACTTTGCCCAACATGCCAGGGATTGATGTTTCCTTTTTTATTAAGTATTCGGTGTTGTTTTGTTATTTTTTTTTAAATCTGTCGCAAGGAATTGATAAAAAATCGATTCAACCTGAGCTCGCATTAAACCCATAACAATTCTATTGTTTAACAAGGAGGCTTTGCGGCACCCCTTAACGTAATCCGATCAAGCTAAAGTTTTACACAGAGTATTTTTTTATGGAATGGAACCATTCTGGGGGGTGCCGCAAAAAATATCTAAATTTGAAAAATAAGGACCATCCTAACGTAGACAGATATTTGTAAAACTGACTGAAATTTTATTTCATATTTTTTAGAAATATTTTTTGAAGGCGGTTCTCGAGTAAAAAAAAATTTAACTTTTTTAGTAGTTTTTTTATTTGTTTAACTTCTACATAGTGACATAGTGAAGGAAATTATTGTGAAATTCTCTTCATGTTACTACAAAAATAATTATTACCGGCGACTCCGCCAAATCATCGAATATTCTCGTAATATGTCGGTTAAAAAAGGGTTTCTTTCCTTAAAGAAAAAATCCTGACGTGACGGGGAAAAATAAGTTTCGATTCGGTTTCAGCGACATCAAAAACATATGCTACACTGGATCTGGTCCGGCGCACCTCTCAAAAATATTATTTTGTGGTCCCGTGTTATTAATAGGCTGTGTATAAGATGGGTCACAAACAACAAAACACCTTCATAATATAAAAAAAAGCAAATTATTAAATGAACAATTGCTGTCACCTAAAATGGGAATAACAATTAGTTCCATGATGACAATTGACTGATTTACTCGGTCAGCTGCGAGCTCTAAATGCGAAGCTTGATCTAGTAGTAACCATCGGTATAGTTCGAGCACTGAGGTTCATTTATTTATTTCAACTTCTATATCGTTTTTATGTATGAAAATAACAATTTAAGAAAATAAAAATTAGTGACGACACATCTGTTGATGAAAATCATCAAAATTGGGCCAATGGGAGCCGCTGGCGGAGCCGGAAAAGAAAGCGGCTTGTGTCTTAAATATATAGTTAATATAAATAATTTTAATTACAACAAAAACTTGCCTTTTATTGTTTCAAAATAAGTATATTGATACTTTACATATGTTTCGGCTTATTAGGCCTTTCTCAAGAGTAAATACAATGATTCCTAAAGCTATAGAACAAAATTCTACTATTTTTAAAGACACTAAATTCAGAAAATTGCAGGTTAGAAGACCGGGCATAAATTCGAATTATTGAAAACACTAAAAATCTAAAATTATATAATTCAAAATTAGTATCCTTTGATTTCAAAAATCTGTTCACCTCAATCCCACTCAAAGAAATAATATTAATTATAAATAAGCTAATAGACGATACATAAATTGGTTTAAACGAAAAATTGGTTTTAAAAGATCTTCTAAAAACTTGTATTGAACAGAATTACTTTCAGCTTAATGGTGAATATTTTGAACAAAATATTCTATCTTAACTCACATGTTTTTTTATTGGACTCGCTATGTAGACGATATTTTTTGCATTTGGACTGGTACAAAAAGAAGATTAAATCTTTACCTTAACATTTTGAACTCCTTTAATAGTAAAATCCAGTTTACTATGGAGAATGAAGAAAATAGCGAATTAAATTTCTTAGATTGATATTAATATCCAAAAACATAATAATAAAATAAAATATTCACCGGAAACCGACTACTACGGACACAGTCATTCATTATAAATCACAAAAATCATAGCAAATTAAGCTCTCTCCCTTTCACAGCCTAATACATAGGCTTATAAACTTCCCTTTAGATGAGAATGATTTTGACGTTGAATTTAATATTATTAAACAAATTGCAAGAAATAACGGATACATGGGGGTCCTTAATAGAAAATATGGTAAAAAATACACAGAAAAAAATGATCCAAAAGGAATTTTTCAATGCACCTAAGGAACCAACTTTTAGTTTTATTAATCTTATTCAATGAGCGTTCATAAAATATTGATGCTTTATAATATATTTCAGGTGCTTCTTGATCATCCAGCTGTTCAAAAAGCGGTGGTATTTGGTATTCCACACGAAGAAGATGGAGACCATCCAGCGGCTGTTATTATTTTAAATAATGATTATAAGAATGAAGTAACCGCAGAAGATATTGAAAATTACATCGCTGAAAGAGCTCCAGATAGAATGAGGTTAAGAGGAGGTGTCAAGTTTGTTGAGTCGATCCCTCTTACACCTTCAGGGAAATTGAAAAGAAATGATGTACGAAAAATGGTGATGCAGGGGCTAATTTAGAGAGCCATTCAAATTGACGCTCAGTTTTACAGCTAGTGGTTAAAATAAATATTAACAAATATATTGACAATTTTGAGGCAAAAACGCAAATGCCCAGCTCAGCTTTTAAGTGCTTTGAAAAATATTATTTTAATAATAAATTGATGTGATTTAAATGGTGGTACGATTTCGAATATGTTAAATTTGATCTTCATCCGCTGTCAAAGTAATTGTCTAATGCACCTTCTTACCAGGGACCGAAACCGTAACCGAAAACCGCACCATAATTACGATTTTTTTCTAACCTTAACCGAAACCGAAAACCGGAAAGTGGAGGTTCTGGAAAACAGAAACCGTAACCGAAAACCGGATTGGCGCCGCTTTGAAAACCGAAACCGACAACCAAATTAACGCTTCTCTGAAAACCGAAACAGTAACCGAAAACAGAAAATGGTTAATGTCAGTTAGCCGTAACCGAAACCGAACCGAAATAAATTTTGGTTTCGGTCCCTGCTTCTTACTCAGTTTTATCTATTCAACCATTACATATTTTTGTTTTGGATTCGTTATGGCATGCCAAATACTTTTTCCTTTGATCGTCATTTGAATTCTATACCTCAGACCGAAGTAATTACTCCTGTTCTACATCATTATGGAATATTTTATTTTATTTGACACATAAATGATTGAAAATTAATTACACTTGTCAAAATTCGATGTTTTTAATCACAAAATCTGTTGATTTAGTGTGTGTGTTTTCAACAACTTGTTATTTCATCAATGAAGCATTTGTTATGTTTTCATAATTTCAGGGCCCACATAATGTCATCCCAAGCAACAGACTGAAGTCACTTTGACGTCATTTTTTGGTCACTCGAGGCATCATATTGACCTCCGGAATGATGTAACAATGACGTAAAAATAAGGTGACTAGATCTCAGCCCAGAGATGTCATTTTGTGCCGTCATTTAGAGACGTTTATCTAACCATATGTCAGCTATATTTGATTAATTGAAATAAATGTACATTTGAAAAATATAATAAATCAATTTGGTACAATACTTTAGGTCAACAAGACAATGATGACTAAACTTGTTTGGGTTACATTTTTGAATAAATATGTAAAACTGAGGGTTAAGTGTATCCCTGTTCTAAGTCAAAGTGGGGATTCATTATTTTCAGGCTAAGGGTTCCAATCTACATTTTCAAATCCAAAACTATTGTTATCACCCTGAAATTAAGCGTTAGTTAATTCATGCTTTAAAAACAGCTAGAAAGCCCAGTGTTTCAATTGTTTGGGTTAATATTTTACTACAACCTATTTTAACCACTAATGAAAAACTGGTTCTTGCTTACTTATTATTCATAATTTCGTAATCAAAATAAGAATATTTTTATAGCTTAACCACAAATACCTTGAATTATATGTAGATTTATCTGCACATAATATGATGCTTGTACCATTATAAATATTTTGAATATTAATTTTAATTGTTTCAGCTGTTTCAAATAAAATTACATAAAATGTGTTTCAGCTAGCTTTGTTTCCTTTCCATTTCCATCTATATCGTTTCTCTTCCTAACTATTTAAAAAGTGTTATCATTTAAGGTTTCATAGGATTCTATTACTTTCGCTCATGTGTCTGTTCGTCCATCTGTTACCTCCCTCTAAATTTTAAAGTACCTCCACATGTCTAAAAACTGCACCAATTAGGTAAAATCATTATCCAGAGCCGACTCCAGTGCTATTTTACAAAATAAATTTTTAGGGGTGACTCCAGTATGAGCAAAAGTTATGAGCAAAAGTTATGAGCAAAAGTTATGAGCAAAAGTATGAGCAAAAAAAATGATTTCTGTTCATATACAATGTATCCAACTTTCCATGGTAACACCTTCGTAACTCGCTTACTAGTCATCTAATTTCAACCAAATTTCGATTTCTATCAAAGATCTTTACTAGATCTTTTTTGAGTAAAACCAAACTTATTTCAGCTATTAGCTATTAAGACAAAAATGTCGTTTTATGAAGAAGTCATATTATGCACTTTTTAAAACTAACATACTTTCGAACGTCTATATTAAAAATTTGCTGCTGGTTCAAAATTTTTGATAATTTTTCCCTAAAAATTCTTGACCTATGAAATTTAGTGGTAGAAAAAGTGAATTTAAATAGAAAATGAAAATGTCTTTTTTCCATACACAATTCATTTCCAAGTTATTAATTATTTAATATTTGAAGAATATAATTTTAAGGGGGCCGTAATTCGAAAACCATAAATCAAAATGTCTTTCAATTTTGGAAATATGTATTGCATGCATTTTTCAATAAGAGAATGCCTAATATGACTTTTCTAAAAATCGACGTTTTTTTTCCCTAATAAAAATGCAGGCTAATGACTACTCAATATAATCTATTACTACTCAAAAAGGGTCTTTGATACCGATCCAAATTTGGTTGAAATTGCATGAGTAATAACTGAGCTACAAAGGTATTACCGTGACACACTGTATATACTGTGACTAATTGTTGGAGCTTTTTGAGTAGAATTCATCCTATATTTTATCAATATAGAATTTGAAATATACACTTGTAGTGGAGAGAAATGTGTAAATTTAGCTGACCTTTCTAGTTTCCAAACTACATAACCCAAAAATCTGAAGAAGCCCCAATAGTAGATTTTTTTGAGGTTATCGACGACAATTAATTTTGATTTGGATATCTCAAATAGTTTACGAAATATCACATTTTTTATGCCATAACTACTAGATCATTTATGTGGAGTAAAGCACTAATTTTACTACAGAATTCTTTAAAATCGGTGCTTTTGACCATTTTTAGAGTTCCGCACCCCAAAGATTAAAAACGGAATCCTTGCAGGATGACTAAGATACCACATTGTAGATTCCACATCTGTCTAACAGAGTTATATTTCTGCACTTTGCATATTAAAGTTTCAAATCTTACTTCATAACGCAAATGTAGAATTTAGAGGGAAACAATGTGGAAAAGTAACGTTGGTTGTGTGAATAATAAATTTAATTGCCAATCCAATACGTCAGTCTCCAAGTAACAAAAAATTTCAGAAACAAAATGTTTCTTGACTTGACTTAAATTAGTTCAGTGTCATTGATAAGTCTTTAATTTATCTTACTCGAACCCCGTCTAGAACCCTTCTCCAGGGGAAGCAAAGTCGCCAAAATCTGTTCTTTCACGATTTCCGGCCTTCTCATTCAATTTACGACAAAAATAGTTATATACAAAATTAAAGCTTGTAAAATTCTCTACAAAACAGTTGGTATAAAATTTTATCGCCAGATGCATAATTTTACCAGTCGAATGTCCAAATCTGGACCAAGTTGCGCCGCCTTCAAATTTTTTAAATTTAGCCTATGAAATTAAGTACAATACAAGCTATAGTAGTATAAAATGATGCTGGAAATTATGGAAATAACAATACATGATTGTTTAAGTAGAGCAGACTATATTTATGTTTTATTTCGTCAAGTCTTCGTCTCTTCCGCATTATGCGATGTGCTGTACAAGATTTATTTGAAGTTGTCGATTGGGTACGTATATTTCGAGTGTTATCTTCAACTTCTGGTTCCTCTGTATTTGCAGCTCCATTACTATTATCATCATTATCATCATTATCATCATTATCATCTTCACCAGCATCTCATCATCATCATTAAAATGTTGAAGAATTTCAATTGGCACGTCATCGTCAAGCGAATCCTCTTCTTCATCATTAATATTACTGCACTAATCTTGACAACCTTCGCAGATTTTTGAGCAGTAAAGATCAGCTTTCCGGCAACTGCAAGCTTTTTGACAGCCTTTTGTGCATTACCAGGAACGGGATCATTTCATTTTGTTACAGGTGCCAAGCACTGATGACTGGTTTTTCAATCCAACTCCAATGGATTTTTGAAGGTACCACAGCATTCTTGAATCTGGTCGTAGGTTTGCAAGCAATATTGATACGCTGCTGCTTCAGTTGCCTGCAGTGATAGGAGATCGCAAGGTTTCCTCTTTGGAGATTTAAAAAAAATTCTGACCTGCTACCATTAAGTGAAGTGTTATCGGATGTCACTCCATACACATCTTTAATGAAAGATACTCCCGCTTCAGAGATTAACATTGGTTAAGCGTTTGAATTTTTAAAAATTTTAACAATTTCCTGCATTCTTACATTTTCCAAGCTATTTAATAAATTTCTGTTTCCTTCTTTTAAAAAAGGCTGAAGTCATATTGTAATGGCTAAAGGCGTGAAGGAACAATATATGTACTGCAATTGCTGAATGTTTGAAACTGTTAGGTGAATATGGACGATCATCATTAAACTGACGTAACTACACAGAGCAATGCGTCTACCAAGAAAGACTGGCGGGGACTCCTTCTCCCCCTTCACTTCTCTTATTATGAAAATTGATTTCAACTATTACTATCACAAGCATGTATATACAAGTATATCTACCAACATGTTCGTATTATAATGGAAATCGACAGACTCATAGTATACCTACTGCAAAAGGGCCGTTACAAAGTAAATACTTAGAGAATTTGAAGCCCACGCAACTTTGCTAAACTTTTGACTAATGGAAATATGCATCTGGTGATAAAATTGTATACAACCTGTTTTGAAGAGAATTTTATAATCTTTAATTTTCTATATAACTATTTTTGTCGTAAATTCAACGGGAGAGCCGGAAATCGCAAAAAAACATATTCTCGTGACTTTGCCCCCCTCCCCCTAGTGGTGGGAGGTCCGGGCCTCATTTGAGTGGAATAAATTAACCCTTTGTGGACAAGTGAATATCCTGTGCAACCATTTTATGCACGCAAAAATGAACTTTAACAACAAAAATGAATTAATAAAATAACTAATAATAAATGTATCTTTTTTTCGTTATCTGAAATAATGTTGAGAATCGTTTGTCAAAAGTTATTTGATTGTATGTATTTGGTAGAACGATGATGTCTCAGGATCCCACGTGTAGAGGTAAGCAGCATTGAAGATCCAGTAGTAAAACATATTTTAATTGCGAACTGTTCATTGGAAAAAAAATAGATTGGAAAAAAAACGGATAATAATAGTAGTAGAACTAGTAGGCAATACCTTTATCACGAAAATTTTTTCCAACTCATATAAGAATTCTCTCAGAGTAGACACCCCTACGCATATTGATGATAGTCACAACGTTCATAATTAAGGGGGGGGGGGGGGGGCTATAATCGTATGCTCTGTCGATTTTTATCAGTCCACAAAGGGTTAATAATTTCTCAAGGACAATCCGATGAGAATACCTTTTTTTATTTGTTTCTGCACCAAAATACTTGACGCCTGGTCTATAATGCGAATACTATTAATAGATAAAAATATATAAACGATAGTAAATGGAATAAAACACAATATTACGTAAAATTTTTAATTTTATACAACTACACTTTATTATAGATTATTATTTTTACGCAGATATTTTTATACAAATAAATTTTATTTATTTTTTGTGAATGTAATTTATCAGTGCCACAAATGAGTAATAACATCACCGATTTATTTTATTAAAAGTGCATAATATTCAACGTGCGTCAAGGCATCATACCCATGGATCGTTTATTTTCTCTCCATTCGACACTCGCTGTTAGCAGTAGGAAAATTGGAGAATTTTTCAGGTGCACCTTGAGGTTTGTGGTTGTATGGTGGAAAATAATTTAAACCTAATATATTACGCAAAACAGACAGTGGCATAGCCGGCTGTTTGGGGCTGAGGGAATCGTCAATTATAAGTAAGGTGGTACAAAGAAGTTGCAAGTAAAAAATAAAACAAGATTTTTATTTGCAGATCGGGAGCGGAAGGCAGAGTGCCCCCTTGCCCTCCTCTAGCTACGCCACTGAAAATAGAGCTTGTAAAATAGTTAGGTTTAAAAATGCTAGCTAGTGAAGAAACTCGAGTTTGGTCTAGGAAGCGGAGCGCCCAAACGGTGGCGACACACATTTATTACATATTGAAAACTGCTGCCCAAGAAGTCACTATTTCCACATCCAGATTTTCTATCCAAGTGTCCCACAACGAAAAAATGTTCATAAAAACAATTCTTTTAAGAATTTTAGCCCAATTGAATGTTGCATTACAAACATTACATGAACACATGTTTACCATTTCACAGTATGACATGAAATATTAATAAGTAGTAGGTTATCCTCATTTATCCATTTTTTAATCTTGTTTTATCCCCCACCTCGTCCCATCTTGTCACCACCTGTCTCACCTTGTTCCACTTTGTCCCACCTTGTCCTACTTTGTACCATCTTGTCCCACCTACTATAATACCTTACTCCGGTGAACTTTCGAAAAAAAGTTCTCGTACTTTCGAAAAAGACTGCTGCCCAAGAAATCACTACTTCCACATCCAGATTTTCTATCCAAGTCTCTCATAACGAAAAAAACTTTGTGTGTGGAAATAATTGTTTATGGAACTAATAATATAACATTTGAATAGTCGACCCCAAAAACCCATAAAACTTTATTATGCCACGTCGGCAGTGATCGTGGGGGTAGTGGTAGGGTGATGGTAGTGGGAATGGATGAAGTAAAAAAAATGTTGAGCCTTTGCTTCTTGTACACACACTAAATCACAATTGTATTTTTTTCACCCACTTTAATAATGTCAGGCTGGTAATGAAAATCATTTTGATGTCACCTTAGCTTCTATTTACTAAATACCAAATTTATGGACTCTTAAACGGTTCCAGAGTAATCGTGCGCACTAAGAAAAGCTACAAACCGACAGACAGAATTTTGTTGCTCAAACTTAAAACCTCGACGTTTCATGACATTCTAAGCCCATTTGAGCAATAAAAAAATTCCAAATACTTCCCCTGGATGTGGAAGTAATAAAGTAAATTAGTCTATTTTTGCATGAATTCAAAAATAGTGAGTACTGGTTTTACAAAATTTGAAACGTATAATGTCAATTTTGGACAAAGATATGTCGTATAATAATACTAATCTGATTTGGTTTTATTGAAGGATGCATGAAACTGGAGTGCCACAAGAACGTAGGTAACAATGGTCCCAGAGATCTGAAATCAATAAATAATTCGATTACACACATTTCAAATTTACTTCAGAAAATTCTAGTCTATTCTATTCTAGTGTATTATATTAGGGAACCAAGATACCAAATGAATATTTGTATTAGAGAACACGCAAATTACATTTTTCCAAAATAGATTTACTGCCTGAGAGAGTTCAAAAAACAAGGACAAGTTGTCTATGCAGACATGTTACATGTCATTTCACTAATTAATAAAAAATTTTTGAAACAGAACATTTTTCATAAAAATGCAACAAAACTTTTGCAAAAGGTACTAAAAGTGTCCACTATCTTGCTCCAGACACTTCTGAGTCTTCTTTTAAATGGACTTAAAAAATTTTTAATGAAAGAATAATTGCTGGGATTATTATTGATTTCTTCGATATTTCTTGTAAAGTTGGCTTGGATGTCACGTACTCTTGGAGAAAATTCATGTACAGTGTTAAAACTAATCGATCTTCGTTCGATTGATCGAAAAATGGCTTACAACTTGATTGTTTTAGCTACTATACATGCATTGTAACTAACATGGCATCATTGGCATCAAGTACGAAGGAGATTATGATCTCTTCACGATTTATTTGTCCGGTTGAAGTTTCGTGAAAATAATTGAACCGTTAATTCCTCTTTTACTAATGGCACCCAAGCACCCATGTTCTGAGTGAAGAGAGACTTCGACATTAAAAATATTGTAGTTTTTCAGCTCTTCAAATTGTCATATTCTGAGAATCAACATAACTACTGAGATGAAGTCAGGCTTCATTGGAGAAGAAAGTTTTGTCAAAGAGATCATAAAAATTATATAAAAACCTCTGACAACATGGGAACATATAAGGCAAGTCATATAACGAAAGTTAGTGGAAATAACTGGGAGATTTTTGAAAAATTATGGAGAAGTTCATATTGTTGTCCCGAATAATACTGTAGATTTTCCGAGACGTGATGGCTATGCTCCAGATGGGGAAATGTGCTCCAAAACGATTTCTTAGTTGTAACTCAAGAAGGCTTAGAGACAACAATTATATTATGAAAAATGTACCTCTTAAAATTCTGTCCAAAAAGATCGCATTTTTTTGTTGAACTTCCCGAAAATGACCTTGGAATGTCAAATTTTTTTTCATTTTCTGAACAAATTCATGTTATCAATGTAATTCACACTGGAACTGAATGAAAGATTCAATGATACCATATAATTTATGATGCCTGTGAAACTATTTTTATATACGCATATAAATATACAGGGTGGACCAAATTAGATGGGATTTGAGGTTTTCTCTAAAACTAATGGCAGATAGACAAAAACTAGTATAAGTGCCCTGAGCTCGATTTTCGAGAAACAAACAATAGCGCAAACCGCGATCGTGTACCTTTTTCGACTACCGAGCTACAGAGCGTTTTTGGTAAATTGCTAAATTGACATTTTTCGATGACCCTTGTTTCTAAATTACCAAGTGTCAAATCGAAAATCGAGTAACACCCTCTTGAGGCACTTTTTTAAGTAGAATTCGTTGCTGATAAGAAGAAAATTATGCATGCCTCAATTTTCGAGGTATAGATATAACCTGTGTTTTTTTAAAAGGAACACCTTGTAAATTATTCCATTATTCGATCACAACTTAAAGTAGCTATCAATATATCATGTGTCATATTTATCTCTAGAAAAAGTAGTTAATTTTCGAAAAATTTTAAATATTTGTAAAGCCATGGAAATCTATTAACAACAGTAACACTTTTTATAATATAAAGTAATTTTGCCAAAAATAGGAAAACCAAACTACATCAAATGTTTGAATTGTCTTCCATTGACATCTATGCATTCTTGACACCTTCTCCTCATAACATTTGTTGCATTTTCAATCATAACAGGATTTATTGACTGAAAGGCAGCTAATGTTTTGATTTCCAATTATTCTATGTTGTTAAAACGTTTTCTATATATAATATTTTTTAAATAATCCCAAAGCCAAAAGTTGGTAGGGGTTATATCGGGAGATCTAGCTGGCCATAAAATAGAACCATTATTTCCTAAAAATTAAACAATATCTAAAATACTTTATTGTTTATTTAATGTCCAGTTAACTAAACTAATTGTTAGTTATCAATAGTTAACTTAGCTAACTAGACATTGATAAACTAGCCCTGAGTGATATATAGATACCTATCCAACCTTCCTCAAACTGAACATCTAAATAATTTCGTGTTTCATTTGACGTATGACCTGGAGCGCAATCGTGCTTGTAAATTAATCTTTGAAATTGTCTTACAGGCATATTGTCTACAAAGAGCTCAATCTCTTGTCGTAGAATATTAATAAAATATTCGGTACTCAAATTACCGTGAAAAAAATGAGGACCTATTATTCTGTATCTAATAAAACTACACCATACACCAATACTCCGATCAAAATAGACATTCACCCTTGCATACATTCCCAAGAAGCTGAAAAGTTTTTTGGAATTTTTAGCGAAACGGTTAGTTTTATGATAAAAATTGCTTTGACAACAATTGTAGATCTTTCAAGTCTCTACAAAAATGGTCCTGACACTTTTTTTCCTAAAATTCACCTTTTTTGAGAAAAAGCCATTCTAAAGTTATATTCTCCATAATATGCATGATTACGCTGCCTATGTAGTATTCTGTGCAAAAAAAAAGCGTACATCTACTATCTGTCTGTATAAGTCAGACTTCATTTCACCGCAAAAGCTCATGTTCCAATACAGGTTTATCAAAATAATGGCGTAGTAGGTTACAGTAAAATCAAAGTTGTTGATTTTGATTATGAAAATGAAACAACAGTATCTTTCCTTAAAAAACTCGACGTGGTATGGTTCTATGGCAAATGGAAAAGTGTATCGTTACCTGGCTGGAATGGTTACATTGAACACTTAACGAAAAATGGTATAAATTTTTCAAAATTTAAAATTTCGTTTTTACCTTTTATTCATCAGCCTGCTAGCAACTACAGTACTATATACACGACTTTACTTTGTGCATTGGAGAATGCAAAACGTTACCATCACGATGTATGCGTTGTTACTTTTGATCAACTTCTGTATGCAAAAGCTCGAGAAATTGTATGAGCTGCACCTGAAGGGTCCGAATTATCGAAGATAATAATCAGGTTAGGAGCATTTCATATGCTCATGTCGTTTTTTGGAGCAGTTGGTTACATCATGCAAGGAAGCGGCATGAAGGAAGTACTTTCTTTGATTTATGCTCCAAAGTCATTAGAAAAAATGATCAATGGCCATGCTTACGCGAGAGCTGTCCGAGCTCATACATTACTTCAACTTACTTTAGCAATCATAATATCTAAAGAACTTGTTCTTGATGACAACATAGATGTACATCTTATCATCACTATTGAAAACGTATTAAATTACACTATTTCTTATAATGATATTGAAAATGACGATGAAACATCTGAAGAATTGCTTCATCAGTTTAATAAAAAGCTGAGAGAATATGAAGAACGAGGACCTATGGCTAAACTATAGATAAAATATTTTCACAAGGTGTCAATTGCAAAAGAGTTTATAGAGCCGAACGTATGGGAGATTGGCAAGCTCACTTGAACACTGTTAAAGAAATGCTTCCTTATTTCCACGCATCAGGACATTTCCCTTACGCTAAGTCTGCGCACTTATATCTGCAAGACATGCTAAAATTAAATGAGTCTATGGATTCTACTGTTTACCAACGATTTACAGGAGGATTTTTCACGGTTAGACGTTCTAACAAGTTAAGTTGTGGTACTTCAACGGATGTGGTGATAGAACAGTCAATGATGAAATCTATGAAGACAGATGGAGGTATTGCTCGAGGAAGAAGTACTAAAGAGAGTGTCATCAGCAAATGGGTTTATAGTATGCATGCAATGAATACTGTTTGCGAAGCATTGGAAGATCTCGCGAATGTAAGAATGGATACAACAGATCAGCATGTTGATGCAAGCGACTCACAAGTAAAGAAAGATGCTAAGGATGTACAAAAACTTCAACGGAATTCGCTTTCTTCTTTCTGTATATGGAGATCCAAAAAAAATTACTTCCATAAATAAGTTACGTTGTGTATCTATTGCAAAACATACACGTAATAAAAAAAGGGTTCGGTTAGCTTGTCTTCCTCCAACCTCGGCTTCTGCTGATCAACATTTTTATCGAGTATATTACCAGATTCAAGTTTGGCTTGGTAATCAACTGGACTCAGAAGAATGGGGTTGGAAGCTAATTAATAATGTATTGGAACTAATTCACACTCTACTTCCACCGGCACCAGAAAAGCTCCTTAATACTATTTTTTGCAACTGCAAAAAAGTAGGCCAGTCGTGTTCATATACTGAATCTCCAACAGAAGATGACTTACATCAACGACGAAGCAACTGATGTATCGCTGTTTGAACAATTTACGTCAACTCAGGAAGATGAAGATGAAGAAGGAGAAGAAGGTGGAGGAAGAGAAGAAGAAGAAGAAGACCTAATATTATATTAAACTTCAATAAAAGGACCGTAGAGTAGGCCTACCGGGGAAACCACATTAAAAAAGACGCGCCAGGTACACTACCTCATAGGTGGCGTGGAGACGTGTGCATATTATGGAGAATATAACTTTAGAATGGCTTTTTCTCAAAAAAGGTGAATTTTAGGAAAAAAGTGTAAGGACCATTTTTGTAGAGAATTGATAGATCTACAATTTTCGTCTAAGCTATTTTTATCATGAAACTAACCGTTTCGCTAAAAAATCCAAAAAACCCATGTATGTGAACTTTGACCTCGCATACAATTTTTTGCACACACGGGATCAATGGGAACTTTTCACAACTTCACTATAATGGTATCCCTAACGTTCATGTAAATTTTCAGCTTCTTGGGAATTTATGCAAATGTACCCCTATTTTTAGGGCTAACTTGACCGGATTACAAATTCAAATCGTCCTTGACGATTAACTGTAGCGGTTACGTACGGATTTTCATGAGCCCACTAAAAATTCCGGCAATACTTATGTGGGCCTCGTCTGTTCGTATAATTGCTTCTTCAAATCCTGATACTGACGCAAAAATCACTGGCAAAAATCGAAACGCCTTTGAAAGGCTTTTGGATATAGATGGTGACTAATCCTAATCTTGTTGGGTTTGAATTTACTTTTCTTTAAGCAACGCAACGCAGTTGTTTTTGGAATTCCTAAATTTTACTGTATTTCTCGAGACGATATATTAGGATTTTCTCTTGCAGTTTCTAAAACAATATTTTCTACAGCTTCTCTACCTGCTTTATTGTATATTTTTGCTAGCGGTTTTACATATGATCCAAACTCTGTTAAACTTTGTTGTACCCTTTTGAATATTTTTATGTCTGGTTGTTCCTTTTCTGGATGTCTAAAAATATTGTTTAGGCATCACAAAATTCTGCTGTCTATAAAACTGTAAAATAAAGCTCGGAAGTTAAATTTGAATCTTCTCCGCATTCTATGGAACACTTTATCATATTTTTCACCATTACTAAATGCTAACAATGCTCACTCACAATTAACTCACAAATTAACTTTTGACATTTACGATTATTTCGATTTTTTTTTACCATGGCCTTCTCAATAAATATTGGAAATGCGGTAAATATGCATATGTGTCGATGATAGACAATTCGAACATTTATTGTAGTTTAGTTTTTCCTATTCTTGGCAAAATTATTTTATATTATAAGAAGTGTTGTTGTTGTTACTACTTTTCCATGGCCTCCTCCAAAATATATTAAATTTTTTGAAAATTAACCACTTTTTCTTGAGATAAATATGACATATGATAAAGTGCATTGTATTATAAATTTTTCTGTAGGCAATAAGGCACACTTTAATTTTAGCATTTAAAGGTAGTGGTTCCCATTCAAAATTTTCGAGAAAATTTACGAAAAATATTGACATTTTAAACAATATCTAAAATGTATCCCATTTTGTGACAAATTAAAAGTTTGACAAAAATTAAAAACCAATGAGAAAACACATTTTGTTTGTTATCTTAAGATGTTTGGCATCAGTTTCATTAATAACGCCAGGCTGCCACCATATTACATTTGGAAAAAATGCGTCCTACGCAGCCATTTTGAAAAAATGGCAATATGTGATATGTCGTTAAAAATAGAATTCTAATCGCTATCCAAACATATGTTCCATTTATAAATCTCGACTTAGACTAACTTTCGAAAAAACCGGAAGTGGTATTCAACTGTTTTTTCATGGAAAATATGAGCCTCAATGAGCAATATGAGCAATACTTTAAAAGACAATTAAATGACTGCTTTTAAAACGAATCCGAATCCGTCACCCTGTATTATCTACGTCACAAAGAATAAGTACATTTTTGTCTACGAATGACAAAACATCGTGTAATATTTTTCCGTCAAGATATATTTTGTTTTCGGAAAGATTAGTACAGTTTCTTAACTTACTGAAGCGAGTAAATTGGTTCCAATAGTAAAAATATTTGAAGCTCTTAATTCAGGTTTTTCTATAGTTAAAGTGGTTATCAACATCTCTACCTACAAAAGCAAACGAAATTAGTGCTTGCTGAATTATTTATTTGAATACACGAACCTGTTCGGCCTCTGCTGTGGTTAATTTGCTCATTGGATATTTGTATAAAAACGATAATAAATCTTGACTCTGAAACAAACATTAAAATATCATTAGAATCATAGCTTATTTAGATATAATTTAAGAAAAAATGTATCCGGATTATAACAAGGCTGAATTTTTAGCCCTTCATAACTGTTCATTAAATAAATGTCCCATAAGATTATATATAGCGATAATAGATATAACGATAATGACATTACTAACAGTAAATAAAAAAATGTCTTCTTTGAATTATAAAGAACGTTTTCATACGGATATTAAAAAGCCTATTTATAATCATTACAAGGTAATGCGCACTTTGACGAATTATTTAAAAAAATTATTAAGAGCTTTTGTGAAATGAGAGGGTGAGAATTGCTCGGAAGTTGTTAACATGACAATACTAATTTATTCCACGCAAATTAGATATTTTAGAAGAAATAATTTATAAAGTAATAATATTTGAGATGCGTACTCTAGATGGGGTTAGAAATAGATACCCGAAAAGTTCCCCCCCTAACTGAGGAGTGAAACGTCCCTTTTTTGCAACCCCCCCATAACGGGGACTTAACGCTGTTTTTTTACTTTTATCTTGTAAACCGTTCGTCAGAAGAGAAAAAAGTATAGAAAATAAAAAAATTGTCGTTAAATTCTGCATAAAAAATGTCCTATTAACCTTGTAGCTTATCCTCACCTATTTCGCGCTAACAGCGTTCGAACAGAGAGGTAGTTTGGAGCGCAGAGGTAAAGATCGATCCTATTAGATGCATATTAGTCCAGTAGAATTAGTGAAAAAAAGACTGAAATTTATTGTAATTCGTTTCAGGATGCCACGTGGATTAAACGATAGTTTTATTGATTACGAACATGACTCTGAATTTGGTCCACTTTTTGACCGCCGGAACATTGTGTATTTAACGATTTATTGTTGAACAATTCAAAAAAATCGACTTTTTTAAAGATAACTCAAAGAGCTTTGACAAAAGTGCTTTTGTTAAAGAATGTAAAATATTTGCAAATTGCGAAAATTTTCGCGGTTTTTTGCAATTATTTAAACAAATTTTCAAGCGTTTTAAACGAAACACCTCTCAAGTTAACCGTTTTTCAAAGTTCTAACAGTATCTACAAATTGAAAAACCTATCGTCAAAGGTCTTTGAGTTATCTTTAAAAAAGTCGATTTTTTTGAATTTTTCAACAATAAATCGTTAAATAAACAATGTTTCGGCGGTCAAAAAGTGGACCAAATTGAGGGTCATGTTCGTAATCAATAAAACTATCGTTTAATCCACGCGGCATCCTGAAACGAATTGCAATATGCATATTTGCTAATTCCACTGGCCTATATATAATATGGGTTTTGACGCAAGTAATTTTTATTTATTTTATCTTTTCTCCACAAAGCTGTGTTTTTCAATTTGAGCTCGTTTCCACACCAACCTCAAGGTAGAGCTTTCGGTGCGTTTTTTTAAGTGGTTTCCCCTGTAGGCCTATTCCACTAAAATTCTTTCAAATTTTACTCATTAAGGGGCCTTCATCGACGAATTCTTCTTCGAATTCAGAATTTAAACATCCTTTCCCATGGCAACTATAGCACATTGTTGAGCAGCTCAATCCAACCTTAACACAGCTGCATCATTTTCCGCAACCCTTTTTGCAGCTGCAGGATATTAGCTTTAGGGTGGAAATTAGTGCTGGTAACTCGATGGTATAAATGGGTGCTAAAATGTTGCCTACTTTCTTCCAACCCCATTCCGTTGGTTCCAAGTTTTCTCCTCGCCAAGCATGAATTTGAAGAAATACTCTGTAAGAATGTTGACGTAATGCCTCAGAAGTTGGTGGCAGTCTTGGTAGAATCCCGGCAGTACTAGACTGACCCACCAATTTATTGAAAATAATGAACCTTTGATGAAAAGACGTCTCTTTATTGGGGGATTTGTATACTGCTAGCGCGAATTGCTCTCCAGCACTCGTAATTTCTTTTTTCGTTGAGCTACGGTTGTTGAATATATGACAAACTCTTCGAGATCTTTTCTTTTATTGACGCATTCCACTTTTCCTTTACCAAAGAAAGCTGATCGCATCCACTGAACTCGTGGACAAACAAAACTGTCTCCTTACAGCTTTTTAAAACTTTCGAGCACTGCACGTCACGAGAACTGTAAGCTCTATTTTTTATTTTTCCCTGAGCCTCTCTTAAGAAACGGATATCTTTATCTTCAGGTGCGAGAGCGATAATCAATGCGAGAAGATCAATATCTAGTCCGACGATGACCATTGTATCGTTTTGATGAGATTCATTTGAGTCAGTTTGAACTATGAATACGTCAGCGTCGACTACAGCAGTAATTGTTTTGATTCCCTCCTTTTTAAATCTCTCCACCAATTGCGAAATAAACCGTTCCTTGTTTGTGAAATTGTTTATCATTTTATTTTGCGTTTCAGTCAGTGGCGTGTTCTCATTGAAAATAATTTCCGGTGAACTGCATTTCAAAAGTCTTTTCGATGGTCTTCGTACTGCAGACATTGTCAGCATATCCGTCAAACACTACAGTCACTTTTTGGCCGTAATAATTACGAATAAAGCTAACGTAGGCTGTATAAATGTCGTAAAGGTACCCTGCTTCGGCGATACTATACGATGAATCAAATTGCCGCCACCAACAATGAACTGGCAATCAGAAAAATCTATTGGCCTCTTTCGTACAGCATTGAAAATATCATACAGAGACGATTTATTGGTTTTTCTCATTAACCCTTCCTCATCGAAGAGAGGAAGTCTACAGGCCTACAGGGGAAACCACTTAAAAAAAACGCACCGAGAGCTCTACCTCGGGGTGGTGTGGAAACAAGCTCAAATTGAAAAACACAGCTTTGTGGAGAAAAAAGGGAAAATAAATAAAAATCACTTGCGTCAAAACCCGCTATATGTGCATCTTATAGAGGAAATTCCCCTCTATAAATTCATTCCTGAGCATTTTTCTCTTTAAAGAAACCGGTTAAGATATTCGCTGTGAAACTTCGAATAGGATCGATTTTTACCTCTGCGCTCCTCTGTCAGGACGCTGATAGCGCGAAATAGGTGAGCATAACCTACAAGGTTAGTAGGACATTTTTTATGCAGAATTTAACGGCAAATTTTTTATTTCCTATACTTTTTTCTCTTCCGAGCAACGGTTGACAAGATAGAAGTGAAAAACCAGCGTTAAGTCCCTGATATGGTTTTTTTTTGTAACCGTTCCACCTCTAAATTTGGGGGGAACTTTTCGGGTATCTATTTCTGACTCTATCTAGAGTACGCATCTCAAATATTATTACTTTATAAATTATTTCTTCTATTCACTGTTTTTTAATTTAATTTGCGTGTACTAATTGGCTAAAATGAAAGAGTGATTTTTACTTCATTCATTATATGATTTTATTAAGCACACCATGCTATGCCACGCTTTGGTCATTTTCAGCGGCCTATCTAGCCATAACTTTTATAACTATATTCTCCATGCTTCAGCAAACTTCTTCCTATGATGATTTACAAATATTTTACTCTTTTCTATCCCCTTAGCGCCGTGAATGTCTGACACCGGGCAGTGGTGCCGGAAATTGTGTATATTAAACTGCTGTTTTGGCTTATTCGTTGACTTGCCAACAACCTTTTTGTCACAAGATATTTTAAGTATATCGAAATATGAAGTTAATTTTTTTCTATCAGGCTTTTTTATCTGTGATACTTTGTCGCAAATTGATTAAGTTGTGGAGATTTTTCTTTTCAAACACAATGGGTACTAGTGGCGCATGTACTTCGATTCCCCAAAAATCAGTTTAACGTCGTACAATCCAAATTTAAATATTTGCGAAATAGTCAAGCCGCCCAATGACGTCCTCAGTGCTCCCGAAGAATTCTATTGTGATGAGTTGGGAACGCCAATTGGCGTTTTTGCAAAATTAAAAAAAAAGGAATAGATATTATTGTGTTGTTAAATTTCTCAAAAAAAAAAAAATAAATAAATAACCTACAAAGTCGTGTTAGCGACTCAGGGGAAGCTGGCCAGCTCACGACTGCAGTCAAAGTATTAATGGACCCACTACTTGGAGAATCTCTTTAAAATCGACTGATGTAACAACATTTTAAAGCTACTTGAATATTCTTCTTTCATTAGATCTTCTCTATATTTTCCACAGTTGCATTGTCTAGGAGTATTATTTTCCACCAACTTTTTTTTCTTTTCCAGCTATAATTACAA
Organism: Rutpela maculata; assembly: GCA_936432065.2. NCBI lineage: Eukaryota > Metazoa > Arthropoda > Insecta > Coleoptera > Cerambycidae > Rutpela > Rutpela maculata. The sequence goes on along the minus strand of OW386285.2, from coordinate 81,853,331 downwards.
ATGCAGCAGCAATGCCTCCGATAGCTTATATTTATAATATCGACGCGAGATATTGTAGCATTAGTGGGGAAAACGGTACATATATCTTCGGTGGCAGAACTGACCTGCTACTTGAAACATAAAATAAAACATAAAATAAGTGTGCAACTTTGCTGGATGAATGGAAGCAGATGCCCTAGCCCACAACAGATTTAAGGATGCTCTATATGGTCCAGAATCTGTAATAACGGTTTCATATTCAGTTCACAGTTCCTTGTTAAAGATCTATACACTTAAAGGAAACGCAGACTATTAGAGTAGTCTAAGCAGCCGCAGACAGTAGCTAGTCTACGCATTTTTTCAAGGTTGTTAACAGAACCCTAAACCATACTTAATTCGTCACTGAATCTGAATTATAAATCTCTCCTTACAGAATACAATTTAATTCTATACAGTGATGAACTGACCATTGATTGTATGGTGGTGCCGATCGCCACAGGGTTCTCGATATCAAAAAGTGTTTTAGTTTCTTTTTGTCTTTTTGCTTAAGAAAAAACTACATATTGCTACAAGAATTACTGTCAGTTCGCCACTACTATGTGCCTCCTCGAGCTGCGCCTGCACCTTAACAATTATCGTCAAGGAAAATTAGTATTAATCAAAGTGTCATCCAACTGTCATCCGACTAAGTCTCAGATGTCTTTTATCAACGAACATTTACTTAGCTGATGGCGTGGACAAAATATCTCTGGACTCGGATGGTTTGGTAAGGGTGAGCTTGCACTTACATGTACTAAGACCCCAAATATGGGCTCCGTCGAACCTTTAATTACTCAACGAATTTGAAGAGGAAGCCCAGCGTGGTGCCGTCTATACTAGCTATACTGGAATAGAAGCCCCCAGTATGAAGTCCAGTATAAACAGGGCAGTAACGCTACGCATTCTAGGCAGCCTCATCTTCTAGATACACCCTCTGCACTTAATTGACTATTAGGAATTAAGTGTGGTTTGTAGCTCACCTCTTTCTGGATTTACGAAGAATGTTTCAGAGGTAGGTGCAATGAAATGTTGTTACGGTACTAGAGGTCAATATTCTCTTCAAAAGTTCTTCTCGAACATCGAACGATAAATCGCGATTTGAATAATGCGCATCTTCTTCTGCTTTATTTCGATGTAATGTTAAACAAATTTTTCCAAGCAGAGGGAGATCAGTTTGGCTTTATCATGATCATTCCACAATAAGTTTTCTTAGACATTGGTCAAATTCATGGCGTTGTTAAATTCTTTGTTAATTATATGAAAACTGTTTAAATATCTAGTCTTGAATTCACTGGGGTGAATTCAAGACGCAGAGTGTTTCCAATATATCAAGCGCTGCACATCAGTATTAAACTGATGCTACATTTTTACTTTGTGTCAGAATATCATTAGGGAAGAGGTGCACCACTTGATATACTGGAATTACTTTATGTACTATTACTGTGGGAAGAGAAAGTGCAGCTCCCTATTTAATTCTCTCATCTAAGATTTACCCTTTCCTGGATTTTGAGAGGGAGAAGAGTGAACTAGCGTTACGGACCTTTTTTGTTGATTTTCGTCAAACAATATTTCTCTATAGGTCAATCGTCAGGGAGTTCAGGACGCGTAAATACCGTTTAAAATCGTACAAAAGATTTTACTATTGGAACCAGTTCATTATATGCCTCTTTTAGGGCCGGTTTTATAGATTCAGATTAAACCAGAGTTTAACTAGAAGTTTCAGCTAGAGGTTTAAATTGTAGATTTTGTGTTTTGTAAAATACCGTTTTATAAGCGTCTGTCAAGATCGTCAGTGTTATTGCTATAGAACCTCCCAGAATCTACCTAAGTCGAAGAATAAGTAAAAACTTTGACATAGGAAAAAAATTATCAAAAGACAATTAATTTAGTGCATAACATATTTAAGGCATCAGTACCGAAGACTAGCACAAAAGGACTCATACACGCTCACAGAAAAGTAAGGCACAACAAGGCGCAAAATTGAGTAAGCCAAAAAGGTCAAAAGGTGAAACTTCTAGTTAAACTCTAGTTTAATCTGAACCTATGAAACCGGTCCTAAGACATACTAATTTTTCCCCCTCGCCCACCTCCCCTCCAATTCTCTTAAAAATCATTTTTTTGCCAATATCTCTGGTCTGAACGGTCCTACCAAAAAAAAAGATGTTATCAAATTAGTATGTCTAAAAGAGGCATATAATGAACTGGTTCCAACAGTAAAATCTTTTGTACGATTTAAAACGATGTTAATTTACCTGACGACTGGCCTACTAGGAATAGTTATAAAATTAATATACATATAGAGAGCATTAAGAAAATAAATATATACATTAATGCAAAGAAAGTCCAAAGTCAGTAACACAAAGAAATAACTTTGAATGTTTCGAGTTCTCGCAATATTGTTGGTATAGAACACTTATGGCGATCGGCAACTCAGTGGTTAGCGCGTAGCGTATCTAGCGAGGTGGGTTCGATCCCCACACCGCGAAAAATTTTTCATAGTAAAGGACCCCGCAGAAACCTTAGGTAAATTGGCTCTCAGTCAAATTGTCTGAAATTGAGATGTGTTATAGATAATGAGGTCTTGATCAAAAGTTCTTATGGGCCCAACCCAACGTAATGACTAGATTTTGACTTAGAAACGAGATAAAGTTCACTAATTCGCGATTTTCATATAACTTATAAATATTCTTTAAATACATATATGAATATTTTATGAGTTATATACTATCATATATTTTCTAAAGCATGTTTGGTAAGACTCTGAGCATGTTAGAAACATGTCATGGCATATCTGTGTAAAGTTTGTTAACCATTTGTAAAGTAAGTAAAACATCAAAGTTAATTATTAAGAGTACAATTTATTAATATCACTCTACGTATATTCATTGCTAGCATAATACTAATCGGTGAAGATTAGGTTCAAGATGCCCTATAATTATATCTTAAGAATAAAATCCTGATAAAAAAGTTAGTAGTAGTAGTACTGTTGTTTTACTAGGCAATCAGGCCGGGATGGCACATTTTGCTCTAGGGATCTACAGTTTAGCGTGGACTCCAAACCACGGTCCTCGACCACCAACTTTGACCCACCCTGGCCCCGTTACACCACCCTTCAAGGTGGCGCATTAGCCCTAGGTTCCCGGGTCTCCTAGACCAGCCACCGCCTTTCAAGGTGGTTCACTAGCCCTAGGATTGCCTCTGTTGGCAGCCTACCGACTATTAGATGAGATCGTGGGTCACCCATCCAAGTGCCGGACGCGCACAGCGTTGCTGCACCTCGCTGATCGAGCGACGGAACTTAAACCGGTGATCGTACCTCATCCCCCGATAAAAAAGTTAAATCACAACATAAAGAAAAATTACAAATATTAAAAAATACCTACGTCTTGTGTAATCCCCAAGACAGGCGTTACAGATTTTGTTGGGCTATCAAACATGTCTGAGCGTGTCTGTAATGTATCTGATCATCATGTTTAGAATATAGAACGTAAATGAAATAAAATATCACGCATGGGGTGCTTGATTAATTTGTCCCTTTTCCACTTACAATTAATATTTGTGTCTATCGAATATCTACATCATTTAAACCATAGTTGTTTAGTAGTAAAGCTCTTTCAACAGCGTCTAATATTTGGTATAGAAGAGAAGTTGGTGGATATCTGATATTTTGTTGGTGCCGAGCAAAACCAAGATACCATGAAATACTGGCAATATGACAAGATGTACCTAATGTCCTTGCTCCTGATATGCAAGTACAGTAATACCCGTCAATTGGATTCTTTTCATCGTAATTGTGTTCTCGTTCTGTATTATAAGCAATCCATTGTTGATAAACGGTCGCAATTCTAAAATGTGAATGCAGTCTAAATCTTACAAAACCCAGCACCAGTGCATGTCATCTTCCCTGTTTAAATTATTTTGAATATATGACGGTGCCAAATATAATTGATATGCACCAACAGTTAGATCCTCCAAGTATTCAAGAGAGAGTTCAGGAAAGCCTGGAACTTGATTATGCTCAAGACGAATCCACTCAGCTCCCCTTCGACGTAATAAATATTCTGCCTTCACGCGTGCTTGGACAATATTTACTTCAGATATCCACCAACTTCTCTTCTATACCAAATATTGGACGCTGCTGAAAGAGCTTTACTACTAACAACGATGGTTTAAATGATGTAGATATTCGATAGACAAAAATATTAATTGTAAGTGGAAAAGGGACACATTAATCAAGCACCCCATGCGTGACATTTTATTTCATTTACGTTCTATATTCCAGACAATTTCTTTATGTTGTGGTTTAACTTTGTTATCAGGATTTTATTCTTAAGATATAATTGTAGGGCATCTTGAACCTATACTTCACCGATTAGTATTATGCTAGCAATGAATATACGTAGAGTGATATTAATAAATTGTACTCTTAATAATTAAGTTTGATGTTTTATTTACTTTACAAATGGTTAACAAACTTTACACAGATATGCCATGGCATGTTTCTGACATGCTCAGAGGCTTACCAAACATGTTTTAGAAAATATATGATAGTATATTACTCATAAAATATTCATATATGTATTTAAAGAATATTTATGTTATATGAAAATCGCGAATCAGTGAACCTTATCTCGTTTCTAAGTCAAAATCTAGTCATTACTTTGGGATGGGCCCATGAGAACTTTTGATGAGGACTTCATAACCTGTTACATATCTCAATTTCAGACAATTTGACTGAGAGCCAATTTACCTAAGATTTCTGCGGGGTCCTTTTCCCCAATAAGTGGTTCGGATTCCACTATAGACTGTAGGGCCCTACCTCCTTTACTCAGACGAATCTAGATTTCCTATACTCATGAGGGTTAAAATCCATTTTTTTTAAACTTACCAAATTGGATATTCTATTTATTAGCACGCAAAAAAGCGGCACAATTATCCATATTAATACATTATCAATGGTGACATAATAGTTTCTTGTTGTCCAAACATTTTCCGAATGGTTCTTGTACAAATTGTTATAATACATATAACTTTGTACTCCTATAGCGACATTAAATATAAATTGTACTACAAAATATATAACGTTGCCAAATGCCAGCAGGTGGTTCTTGTAGTTCCAACACACCGCCAAATGAAATCTTTGAAAATACTTAATTTTATCAATCAGAGAAGTCGTCACCAAACCCGTGACTTCTTGACCTTTGTAAACTAAAGCAGATTTAAGCGTTTTTTCGATGTTCTTGTAACATACCTCCAGAGTAATATTGTACAATATGATTGTGGTCATAACATACAGAGTGACATTCGTTGCGTTAAAATACATAAACGCAGTGCAAATTGAAAATGATATGGTCTCGAATGATGAGGTTTGTGTTAGTGAAAGAGATAAAAACACTAAGATGTATATTACTAAGTTAAAATAAACGATTAAAGTAGATATTTGAATTTTTTTCGTAATATCCTTTGTTAGAATTGTTTCAATTCCAAAATATTTTCTTTTTTCTATGATTTCTATTAGACCATTACTGAAATGAATATATTTCCTATTGTATGTATAGAAACTAATAATAATAGTCAAAGTGGTTAGATATTTCATAGCCAATGTTGCATATTCATAAATGATCATTAATTCTAAGTTTTCTGATGCTGCTAATATGTGCAGATTTAAACTGAATCCAATCACAATCACAGAGTTGTATCCTATAGATAAAAAGGAAACATGTTTGCTCAGTTTCAATCTTGATTTCTTAACTGATTTCGTATGTCGACATTCTGATTCTGCAATATAAGTTATGAATGATCCACAAAAAATCATCAATCTCAAAGTACAGATGAAACAGTCGTGCGTATCTCTATGAAAAAACTTGAACAGCCTCATTTCATTATTAGCCACCGTCAGTAAACACAAATCTATTACTAACTCGTATCGTTAATAGTAAATGAATTTTATGCGACTGATTGATTTTAAATTAGTCGTTCCGTAAATGTTATGGGAATGAATCTATTACACTCGAAAAAAATATATGTATAGGGAGTTCCAACTTTCATAATCATGTTACAAAATAAATGGTTATCTGCATTCTTCAAGTAGTCCTGTCAATGAATGGTTTCTACAGGGAAATGCCGAGATCACAATTTTTTACTTGAGGGCTGTGTTTGGACTATTTAGGAGGTAAACATACCAAAAGTCCCCGAACACAGGAGGTGAAGGAGGTGCAAGGGGCACGAAGAAGGTCCCGGTTTTTGTTTTTCTCTCATATTTCGATATAGCCATAATCAAAAAGTGGCTATATGCAATATTAAAGCTGACTAAATTTTCTACAATAATGTTTCTATTAATTTTTTTCGTATCTGTTATGGTTCAGTAATGAATTGTATGTCTTTCAACTGTATTCTGTCTTTGTTATAAATTTATTATAAATTGAAAACATTTTTTAATAATCATCGTAGAAAAAAAAAATTATACGCCATGTTCCAAATTTTAGGATAACATTGATATATCATATAATTTAAATAAAGTTGGTTTGAACCTAACATACACCCGGCATACTGCGGTTTATAAATCTTATACATCTTCATATTTTTGTATACTTAATAAAAAAAAACGCATTTTGCTCTAAAATTAAAATAAAACCTATTTTAAGTAAGAGTGAGAGTTTGAAGGCCTCTGGTTATGACCATGTATTACAGATATGGCCCAATTTCAATAGGGATTATTGTGCTATGCTGTTTTACATATATTTCAAATTGTAATTATAAAAGATTTTCTCCTACCAGAAAAAAAAAAACTGCTACTGCTACTCTTCTTCGAGGACCTGTGAGACCTTGTCGTTGGTGAAGAAGCTTAAGTAACTGCGAGGATCCTGAGAGGAATGCCGGCGGGAGCTATAGGCTCCCAGCAGGGTCACCCATGCCGGTAAGGTCTTAGGTGAGCGGTGAAAACCAAGGACAGCTCAACCTCAGGATCCACACCACGAGTGGTGTGGCTACGGGAAATGGCGCACCCGGGGGTAATCCGAGCTACGGGTGAGCTGTGCCACTCACTCGCTAAACACCGTAATCACGGCCCACATTTCAACGACCTCTGCGGAAAAGAAAAAAATGGCACCGCAGGGGAACGTCGGGTGGTAGCTGTGACCGGGGGGGCTTGCCTTAACTGGCCGACCCACGAGGAGAAAACCTCTATAAAAGAACCGACAGAAAAGTCGTAAAAACCAACATATGAAGAAAACTGCAATGGAAAAAGGTAATAATAAAGGAATTTGGGTTACAGAACAGGGGGTCGGATCCCCAGTTCCGGTCGGTGTCGAGGGTGCGCGAGTAGGCCCCGCCCGACCGACAGCAAGCGACTACTCAGCACATTCAGTGGGAGACCGGCAGAAGAATGCGACTGGAAATAAGGGGGTCGGATTTTATTCGACCCTATTAAAAGGAGAGATTCTCTTCCGAGATCTCCTCCAAGAAGATGTATGTCCGTAGGATCAGCCGACCAAGTTAAGACAGCAGAAGGTGAAGCCGGAGTGGGAACACCAAATGCAAAAAGGAGAAGAGACGAGCAGAATGAAGGAAACGAAAGAACAGATGATCTCAAAAAGATGCGGAGGAAAGTCACAGAAAATGTCCTGAAGTTAAAAGATCTTATAAAGGCCATACCCAATACTAAGGGTGACATAAAAAAAGCCATTCTAGATTTAAATCAGACAATGGAGGTTCTCAACAGAAAAAAACTAGAGTGAAAACAGGACGTCAGGGATAAGAGGATAGCCCTACAGGTTGCTAGGACGGGAGAGAAAAAAGCCTCTGACATGAAATAAAAATAGTATCTGGTGAGCGTAGGGGTGCAGGTAGATATTGGAGAGGGGAAAGTCCCAAATACGGAAGACAAAAATAATATGGTGAGTTTTGGAGTTCGGGCAGACATTAGGGATATAAAAGGTGAAATGGTAGAAAGGGAAAACAAAGCTGTACAGGAAATGAGAGAAGTTATTACAAAAAGCAAGAGCTTCGACGAGTTTTCGAAAGTACTGGACAAAGAGTGGCCGAACGGGATATTTCGGTCGTAAAACAAGAAACTGGAAATCTTCAAAAAATAAAGACACCTTGCGATGTGGCGGCGATAATTGACCCTAAAGAACAATGTGATAAAGGCCTTAGCAAACAAATTAACGAAAACTATCCAGAGCAATCGAACTGATAAAAGACGGAGACGCTGTAGGACAAATTGAATACGTAAAAACAACCAAAACCTCCTCCAGTAGAAAACAGGATGAAGACGAAAAGTGCCAATTTATATATGTCATTCTTTATAAAATCTGGAATCAACGATATGCAGGAGGTCTATATATAACCTGTTGGTAAGATGCAGGGAACAAATGAAGGATCATAACGACAGAGGGTTTGAACAGAATTTATCTGAGGAGGATACTGGAATTTGTTTTCAAGGAAGCAGAAATGCAGGTTATATGGATGATAGCCGGACATAGAAAGGCAGCAGAAAAAATTGCGACAAGACCAGCAAATAAAAACGAAAATTCAAAAAGACCAGTCAATACTTGTGAAAAAGGGAAAGAAATCGTACTCCGAGCTCCTGAAGGTAGTAAAACAGTCGGTAGATCCAGAAAAATTAGAGGTAAAAATAAAATTAATAAAGAAAACGGGAAAGGGGATCTACTATTAAGTGTAGCAGGAGAAGAAGATAAGGCAAGTACTTTAAAAACAGAAATACAGGCGCAACTAAAAGAAGTAGATGTAACTACAAGGAAATCGGAGGCGACATTACTTATTAGCGATGTGGACCCTACCGTCACGGAGGAAGAAATTAGGGACTCCCTAAATGCACACATCAACATAGACAAAAATCTGATTAAGATAACATCTCTCAGACCGAGTAGAAATGAAAACCGCATGGCCACAGTGATACTTCCGAGAGAGGCTGCAAAGCAGCTGAGCCGCAAGGGAAAAATCAAGATTGGATGGGTCTTCTCCAGGGTGCGTGAAAGGGTTTCCATAACTCGGTGTTTTCGGTGTTTGGAATTTGGGCATACTCAGCAAGGATGTACAGGTGTCGACCGCTCCGGAGAGTGCATGAACTGTAGAAAAACCGGTCACAAGGAGAAAGACTGCAAAAATGACTCGTACTGTACAAAATGCCAGATAGGAGATCACAGGGCGAACTCAACTAAATGTCCACACTATAAAAAATTAGTGGAGGACGTTTCTAATCAAAAGGGGAAAAAATCTAAAAGAGAAAAGTTCGGGGAAGAGTACTAGCACAAAAAAAAACTGCTACTGCTACTGTTACTGCTACTGCTACTGCTACTGCTAATGCTAATGCTATTGCTATTGCTATTGCTATTGCTACTGCTACTGCTACTGCTACTGCTACTGTTACTGTTACTCTTACTGTTACTGTTACCGTTACCGTTACCGTTACCGTTACCGTTACCGTTACCGTTACCGTTACCGTTACCGTTACCGTTACCGTTACCGTTACCGTTACCGTTACCGTTACCGTTACCGTTACCGTTACCGTTACCGTTACCGTTACCGTTACTGTTACTGTTATTGTCTTCTAGTACGATAAATATCAAGTTTTTTGATAAATAAGTCCATGTGCAGGTAGCGTATTGTCGAAGTGCCTGATGTCTGCGATACCACTGGTTAGGGCAGAGATGGAAATTTTTACCGAGAAAAATTTTGGACCCCATATCTGATATAGTGCGTGATGCGTTGTAAGCCACAGGTTCTATGCAGCTCATCAGTGGTTACGTATCGGTGGGAATTGGTCAGCAGACGGAGCAACTTATTCTGCGTCGTCCGGATACGATTCAGTTGTGTGTTTGAGGCAGCGTTCCAGACCACACAGCTGTAAAAATCACCTTATACAAGGTGATCATATTTCCCAGGGTTAATTTGCTCCGTCTGTTGACCAACGGATACAACCTGTTGAGAAACACATAAGTCCTGTTAGTTACCGCCGTTATATGCGGGCCAAAACAAAGTATATGCAAGCTAGACGCGCTAATCCACTAAGCTACCTTCCCTCGGACCCTGAATAATATGTTATAGTTTCCGAGGTATTCGCCAGCGAAGGTCGATAATTAGTAAATAAATCAATTAGGTATCTGACATTTCTCTAATAAAACGGTTTAGCGTGGTCTGCTAAATAAATCACAGTCACAAAATAATCTTTATTTTACAACACTCGATGTGTTTACTAATGTCAGATTTTCCCTTAAATATGAAGTGTGACTCACTTAAAATGAAAACATCCTTTTTATTTTTTTTATTTTGTTTCCGATTTGAGTCAAATTGTACTCAGGTATAGAACAAATTAGGATCTTACGACCAGAAAAATGTTCGCCTGTTACAAAGGCAAAGCCACCTGCGGTACCAAAATATTCGGAAAAAAATAAAAAATCATATTAGTGGGTCTCGACGAATTTCACGTATCCACCACAAATTGCGGAAACTGGGGATCCCTTTTGCCAGATGAGCTTATGTATGAGAAATCCCCAATAACCAAGTCAAATTTTGGTGTATGTACGTTTTTGGCGCCGATCCCATTTTTTATAATTTTTAACATTCAAAATATTTTCATTTTGTTTCGCATATTTTGGTACCGCAGGTGGCTTTGCCTTTGTAGCAGGCGAATGTTTTTCTAGTCAAAAGTAGATCCTAATTTGTTCTGTATTTGAGTAAAATTTAATTCAAATCGGAAACAAAATAAAAACTTATAAGGGTGTCTTCATTTTAAGTGAGTCAGACTGTATATTTATGGAAAGGTATAGATTTCAACAAAATATTATGTTAGTAAATACATCGAGTGTTGTAAAACAAAGATTATTTTGTGACTGTGATTTATTAGCAGACCACGGTAAACCATTTTGATAAAGAAATGTCAGATACACAATTGATTTATTCATTAATTATCGATTTTCGTTCGCGAATATCTCGGAAACTGTCCTTCCACATAGAAAGAAAATGAATATAGCATTCCTGTAGGAAGTTTAATCATATTTAATTTTGCATAGAATACTTTTTTCCGTACGACGCATCGTTTCCGAGTTATAAGCTAAGAATCGAAAAAAGGGACATTTCCACCCCCCTACCCCCTGATGCGGCAGGGCTAGGGGCGGGGACGTTTAGTATGTTTACCTCCTAGATACCACCAACACATTCCTGAAGAAGAAAATTCTCCCCCTCTACATGTCCTCTACCACTCCTTTGTTGACTGGACTATTAGGTTAAGTTAATAATTATGTTATATTCGTAATTAGTAATTTCGTTAGCAACATATAACCCGAAGCGTACCAAATAAATCTGAACCTAACCTCAAAATTAATTAAATCTTCATTTTTTTCTCTTAGTAATGATAATTGAATAAGTCTTTTTCACTGTTAATTTCCATAATAAACAAAACAAACAGCTCAACATGGCTTTCGGGCAAATAAACCGACCGAAACGGCAACTAACCTAACCTCAACACACAACACAATCTGCCTGGTTTTAGCCACTTCATGATCAGTCAACATCTAATTTGCGGCAGATCTTGTAGAACTGCATTAAACATCATATGTCGAGACGACCACGGCGTTTCACAAAATGCCTAGGCAGATTGTGCAACCTCAAAAATTTACATGATATGCCGGCAGTCCTGTACTGCGTAGGCTTTTCACGAAATGACGTATTTCATCAAGAGACTACGACATATGTACGAGAAGCCAAGGTCTCAAAGTCTTTTTGGCATCGACCACCCCCGCTTTCACCCATTTTACCACGCGCACGTCCAATCCATTATTATAGGAGGTTAAAAAATAAAATCCTGATTTAGTGAGTATATGAGAACCAAATGCCTTATAATCAGCCACCTCCACCACCACCACTACCACTCCCATTACCACCCCCTCCGCATTATTTAAGTTGGTAAGAAAATGAAATTGTGATTTAATGTACGTATAAGAACTAAAGCCTCATTTCGTTTTGGATAATTTGTATGTCGCAGTAGTTATTCCTTAGGCAGCGGCTTTATCTCATTACATATCATATTTCCTTGGCTTTTTTTTCTCTCACCAGTTCTACTCTTTGAAATCAAGAACAGGGCATCTGGCGTCTTGCCTGCTAATCGCTGTTGCTACGAAATTACAGATTCCAATTTCGAACCTCATTAATTTTTTTTTTTCGGCATAAAATCTAAAGCCATACAGCCAGCCACAGAAGAGCCAACCTACATCGAATATAAACAATAAATTACATTACATGACGTACTATCAGAAACAAAACGAAGGATGTACATACATACATAAGTCACAAACTTCTCGCCCCGGGGGTCTTTCAGGGCATTTTTTTAACATACAAAATAAGACCACGGTTAACACAAAAGTGTAGAACATAAGGAACAAAGCTAACCTATAACTTAATTTTTGTGTCTTCCAAGAAATCCACAAAAGTGTAGAACATAAGGAACAAAGCTAACCTATAACTTAATTTTTGCGTCTTCCAAGAAATCCATAAGATAGTCAAAAATATATTTTTTATTTAAGGACAATAGATATAGTATATTGAACAGTGTAGGGATGTTTCCATATTTTATTATATTGTTATATAGTTTATCAATTGCTTCAACGTGTCTTGTACATTAAAAAAATATATGATCCAGGTCACCTGTGATATTGCAATATTCGCAGATATCAGAGCTGTAAATCTTTATTTTAAACAAGTGTACAGTGTGTATGTTCAAGTTTCAAGCGGATAATCGTTGAGATGTATTTTCTTGGGCAGTCATAGTTTTCATGCCAAAACTTAAACGAGTGAATAAGAGACTATCGAGTCAGTTTTATGAAAGCTGATTCTTTCCGCATGAAATCTCAATTATTCCTTAGTGTAGATCTAAATATTATCGATGCGCCCGTCATACATATTTTATAATTATAATTATTTCCTACACCAATAATGTCCTTATCCAGGTTGTCCACCTGTTCGTTGTCCTTCAATCCTATATGAGACTTTACCCACACAAAATATACCCTCTCCCTTCGTCAAATATATTTTGTACCAAGCTTTTAATGTATATTATAAGGGGATTGGTTTTAATTTTAAAGGTGGTGGTACTCACTAATTTTGTACAGTTGATAATAAAATTACGTATAGGTTGTAACTTATATAATAATACTCACCTGGTAAGACAATTTACTGATCAATATGGCACAAATAAAGAACGATGATTCAACAAATAGAATTTCAAATACCATACGATAACTTTGCTTTGTCCAAACGTTATTTAACCGGTACACTTCGTGAAAATATAAATAAGTATCAACTCCTAAGAGAACACAAAACAAGAATTGTGCTACAAAGAAAATAATGTTACCAAATGCAAACAGATGGTCCTTGTAGTTTCCACAAACAGCCAAATAAAATCTTTGTAAATACTGCAATTTTTCCTGAAGAGTTATTGTGACCAAATTGGTGCAGTTATTTACTTGAAAGAATGAAGCGTCAAGTGTTTCCTCGATAGTCTTGTAACACGTCTCGAGAGTTACTTTGTACACAGTAACTGTAATCATGACGTAGGAAATAATATTTATAGCAATAACATACATGAATGAGGTACCTATTGAAATTAATGCTTTATGAACAGATGGGCATTCTATTAACGAAAAATACAGAACGACTGACAGATATAGCACTAATATTGAAACAATAATGAACGTCGATCTTTGCAATTTTCTTGTTACTTTTCTCGTTAAAATTGTTTCAATCCCAAAAAACTTCCTCTTTTCTATGATTTCTATCAGACCATTACTACGGTGAATGTACCTCTTGTTATATGCATGAATAGAAATGGCAACGACTAAAGTGTTTATATATTCCAAAATCAATATAACATGCTCGAAAACGATGTTCTTTGACATCATTAATTCTTGCACGCTTAATGTTAAACCAATCATGACAACAGAGTTGTAACAAATAGAGAAGACAGTAACACATTTGCTAAGCTTAAACCTGGATTTCTTAACTAATTTCGTATGTGGACATTCAGATTTTGCAGTGTATGTTGTAGGGAGCCCACAGAAAAGCAACAGTCTTAGGGCGCATATTAAGCAGTCGTGTATATCAGTTTTAAAGAATTTAACTAGACTCATTTTTAATTTTTATCAAATTATGTAGCTACGCCACGCACAACTAATGCATAAATTTGTTTCTGAGAGATAATTGATTATCAGTTAGTATATTTTATAAATGTGATCAAAATTATATCTCATTAGATGTATATGAAGATATTAACCAGAGGCAATAAGCTTTTACTGCCTAAAATTAGACCAATTACAGGGCGAAATAAAATATTCAATATTTGCTTAAAATTTGTGTGATACTCTTAATTCCGACATAAAACGGAGGTGTGCTATTGTCATAGAACTCGATACAGGGTAAAAATAAATTTTTAAAATTTCTCGTCTCGAGAGACGCCTTATAGCAGGTCAAAGTAGATTTTTTGGAAACTGCGCCGAAAACTTACATAGGGTAGTAGCCCAAACGGCAGAGAACGTGAAATCTACAAAAACGTGCAAAATGAATAATTTTTTTTAATGAGTTCGTGAAAGCGTATAGAATAATATTCTGAAAAGTTTATAGCCGGAGAGCGAGTCCCCTGTATTCGACACATGCTATGCAACTCTCGAGCATACAAAAACAGACAGTTGATTCTTATGTAAAAACACGTCACAAAACATATTTTTGAGGTCGTGATTTGTTTTGGAATTGCGAAATTGGAAAAAATTGCACTTTTTCGCATTTTTAATGTTCCCACTCCTCTATGTTATTCGTTATCATAAAAAAATGATATTTTAGTACTGCAATACTCAAACCTTCCGTTTTCCAATGGTGTATGAAAAACAATATATGTTTTGATATTACTTTTGTATACTTACGATAAAGTGTGATTCGAGGTAACTTTTTCATTTTTCAAAATAACTGTATACTGTAATCGAGTAAGCTGTAACTAATGGCATGAGAAAGTTTTTTTATCTGGAGCGTTTTTTCATAAAATGTATATTAAGTGAGAAAAAGGCCGTTTAACATGAATCATACGCGCGGTGCTCTGGCTCGCAATCCCTAACCATATCGGGCAACAGATATTTTTCATATTAATACTTTCTATGTGAGTAAGGAGTGTTACAGCTCACTGATGTTACTTTTTTAAAATACATTATTGTAAACATTGTTGTTTTTAAAAAAATACATAATATTCTCAATATTTTCAAGTGGTTTATAATTCACCGTATTGGTATGATATGAAGAGATCGGTTGAGAAATTTTTACTGTAAACATGTGGATATTCCTAAATATAATTTTTTAGCTCTGTTTGTGGTCAACATTGACTTTGATCAGTGTATTGTGTGTCAGACAGCAACTTCAGAAACTGTTGAAAATGTTATAGAAGAAAACTATACAAAACTATTACACTCGGCGTCATTTAAATCGGACAATATATCAGTGGCACTGAAAGCTGTTTTGGAAAATAAGAATTTTTTTTCTAAGAATCCAGTTTATCACACCCAGTGTAGAAGATCGTATACGAGGATTTTTTATCAAGACACACATGTTCCTATGAAAAATGCAGACAGTAAAGGCACTACTTCGAAATTACAAACCAGATTGAGTATGTCTACGGACACAAAAAAATGTCTTATATTCAATAAAGAACGCGATATTAAAGGAAATCGAAAGCAACTGTATGTAGGTTCATTTAACCGGCAAAACGAAATTTTCCAGAAAGCTCTGGAGTTTTTTATTTTTTTTTTTAATTTTTTTTATTTTTTTATCTATTTATTTAACGTCGGTCTATTTCCGCTACCAGGGCCTATCACCGACGCCAGGAGACGAGCTACCCCAAACCTGGAAATTTTGCCGAACCTCTTCCCTTAAGAAGAGTAGGTATCTTTTACTTGCCTAACATTTAATAGACAAGGGACCGCCCGCTTTACATCCCCTCTGAAGAATGGTATATCCACTACGTAATCCTCGTCTGAAATTACGTAGCTTCCGCGTATACACTGATATACAAGCCGCTAGAAGGTGGGACGAGAACGCTGTATTTCCCAAGATGGGTCACCCATCCAAGTACTAACCGCGCTCGACGTTGCTTCAACGGAATATCGACTGTCATTGAAAAAATCAAAATCAAACAATACTTTATTTAAATTAAATTATAAAAATGTGTCTCCCCGGAAACTGTCCCGGAGCCAGCCAGACATACACGGCGCGCAGCGCCGTGGTGAGTGTAAGGCTGGGCGGCGCAGGTCCAGTTTGACTAAACAATAGTTAGTGAGGGGGTTAGAGCTCCTGTTTAAAAGGTGTAAACTTAAAACTAACAATAACTTTTAAAAACATTATATATAAAAATATCTAAAAATAACTAAAATAGCACAATAAAATTATCGATTTCGCGCACAACACGATCGCGAACACTTTGAAATTTTGGTTGCTGGCACGGGAAAACAATACTCAACGAAAAAACCCGTTCGAAGCAATTCCACCCTGGTGGTCTTCCTGTCAGGAAAATGTGGTGAAATGAAAGTTAAGGATTAAAAGAGTTAGGAAAGAACAGAAAAGGATGAACGAGAACAAAATAAACAAACAGAGAGGGAATAGAAAGATATTAAAGATGTAAGTAGAGAAAGGACAAAGTTTAAGATAGTGATAAGTTGTAGTAGTGGAAAGTTTTGCTAAGGGAGTTTCCGGAAAATAGGCAACGTCTGGTATGGTAGGGGGTCGACAGACATTCACATTGAAGTCGCCTCTATGCTCGCCCCTAGCTATGGAGTTAAATAACGAAGAAATACTATATAGCATTCAAGGATTCAGTGACAGTTGCATAGACATGACAGCAAATTATTTGAAATATCACAATTATGTGTTAGATTTTTTGAGAAAATCTAATATTTTAAAGAAACAAAACAAAGCTAATATTCTTCAATTTAAAGACCTGTATTTGCAAGCCTTATTAAACTTAGAAAAAAATGTATTGGTAAATGCTGAAGTTTTAACAATAGCTCAAATTCGTCACCTTCTTCATACAGAAGCCACTAAATACAATATCTATTGGACTGAATCATATCCAAGTTCAGATGAGATTTCCAAGAAATTAAAGTAACATTTCGAAGATAAATTACTAATAATTGCAAGGGGTTCAAAGTTGTCTAGTTATGTTTGTTCAACGGCAAAAATAATAAAATTATTGAACTTGTCAAAACGTGCCAGAACGTGCTCAGTCATCACATACGAAGGATGTTGTCGGTCAGGCCAATTCTTCTTGTCAGTCTGACATCTACCATCTTGCTGAAGTCTTAAAAACAGATATTCAGTTATGTAAATCTGCAGTTGATAACCTAGAAATTACTAAAGAATGTGCTTCTAAAATTATTCCGAATTCGTTATGCAATTTTTTTTTTACAAAACTGCCTATTCGTTCAGCCAAAAATACCAAACCTTTTTTATTTGGATGGCACAAGACAGACGGCAACATAATGCCAATCACGATGACAATTAATGCGAAGCCAGATTTTCTAAACATAACACCATTTTGTAAGTGCAAACACCTAATTTGTAACACATTTCCATAAGCTGTTTATGCGAAGGCAAGTGTGTATATATAGAATAAAAATGTATTTGTTGTGTGCTACTGCAGAATTCTATTACCCACTCTGGTGCATGATGAACCCAGAATTTAATGCAGCGCGTACAACGCTCAAGCTTATTACGCTTTTATGACCACCAAACTGTTGTAAACAACGATTTTATGTTTTTCAAAAATTAATTCAGTCCTTAAACTACATTCCACTCGCTTATACTAGCACTCTATCTTCAATAATAAAAAATTTTCCTCGATACAGACTTTTTCAATGTCGCTACTGAAAAATTCATGTGAACTCCAGCAAAAATATTTTTTTCTACCAGATAATTTATCTTTAATATAATTTTATGTATGGCAATCGATTTATCATATTTCGGAATATATGTGCCCAAATTTTCAAGCCGAGTTAATTGTTATTAACAAAGTTATGGGATGGGAAACATAAAATATTGTATTTTCGCGGAATTTCATAAAAAAGTGGAAAAGTGCAATTTTCTCCGATTTCGCAATTCCAAATCAAATCGCGACCTCCATGTTCGAATTCGGCAGGTCATTTTACATAAGAATATGAAGTTTTTGTGTATTCCCGAGTTGCATAGGCCACTTTTATTTTGCATATTTCGAAGGTCTCGGTCTCTGGCTATTACATTCCGTTCGGATGCAGAACATAAAAAAGTTAAAAATAGTACACTGTAATGCAAGTGTGGCAAGGGCTTCATTTCAGAACGATGTATGAAAGTAGGAACACGAGCGCGGCGAGATTGTGAAGTTATTTCTCTTAAAGTCTTTCAAAATTTTAAATTTGTGAAGATGTAATCGAGGCGTGTGGCAAATTCTTTGCCGCACGGCGTGTGGCAAAGTAACATTTTCTGCGCTCAATTTGAAGTTAGAAAATTTGAATTCAACAAAATTGTACAAAAAATTCTTGCCGCACGCCGTGTGACACTTTCCGCAGTCATTTTGAAGATAGAAAATTTGACTTTCAACACAATCGTAGAAAACAAATTTTTTTTCAACTTTTTTTCAAAATTTTGAAATTAAGTCAGGGTAGGAAAAAATGAAAAATATAGGTAGATAGACCACGTGTTTCTGAACAAAAAATATCCTAATAAAATTTATCGCTAAAGCCACGATATCTCTGGAAAAATATAGCGAAGTAACTTTGTCACTCTGCGCGGCCAAGCGCACGGTTAAATGCATACTAGGGAACCTTTAAAAATTCTTAGCAGTTCTAACGAGTAAAATAAAGCTTTTTTCTCTTTCTGATTACACAATTTTAACATTTTTCTTAGTGAACAGGAGGATAAATAGTAACTCTGGAGGGAAAATATATAATTATTATAAACGCATGAACGCACCACACATAGCCGCTGAATCGCTCGCATGAATTTGTACGTGCCTTTATTGTATTGTATTTATTACACCTATCCACATTTCAGCCATATCCAATGGATTCCTTATACATTTGTTAATGTATTGGAAAAGTTCCAGAATTTGTATTCAAAACAATAAAAGATATTTTCATAGTTATAAGGATAAGATCGTGAAAATTGCAATTTCTTATCATGATCTGATTGATCATATTTTCGAAAAAATGCATACAAGTATACGAATTTGTGTTTGTTGGTGTGGTTTAGAATGTTGGCTTTTGTATTGAAGAAATACAAGACGACAAGAAACGTACTATAATTTCACTGAAATGCATAAACAAAATATCATGTCCAACGATATATTTCTATTTTAAAATGGAAAACATATATCATATACTGGTGTAATTATAAAGAAGCATGTTCGTAAGTAAAGCGTTCATTTAAATTTAGAAATATAATGTAAAATTTTTGGTGTTCAACCTCATTTATTTATCCTTGTTGCCTACTACTTACAGGCATGCAATTGTAATTGTTCATTTTTACCCTGCGAACGGTTCATATTACACAAAGCCATATGGTTCGATTTTTCAGTATTTTATGACCTTTTGATTAAAGAAAGTTCGATTGATATGGTGAAAGGAATCGTGAGATCTTTCCCATTATCTATTGCCCGATTTCCGCCCTTTTAACAAGATGGCGAGTCATGCAAACACGGAATTGAGGGGGAACTTAGATATTATGGAAAGTGCGATGTATGAAAACCTTTTCTAGTACAAACTTTCAGCACATTTCCTCATATGTCTGGTCTATTATTGAATATAAATACTTCCATATAGAAAACATAGATATCTAAATTGTGGCGTCAATAGATCGTCTATGTAGAAGAAAATGATAACCGTAAATAATTTGAAAGTACATGTTATTAATTTGATATGGTTTAGTTTTGCATGCAGCCTTTATGACTAAATCTGAAGTAAATTAAAGAAAAAATTAATTTTAGGGTTTCCGTTACAAAGTAATCGCAATTAAATTGTTGAGTTTCTATCCAGATTACAATTTTCATTTTAAGCAAATTGATACAATTAAAATTACTTGTAAGGTTTTAGTTCATCGAAGAATACTTACCAAGTAAGATAATGTATTTATCATTGCACAACAAAAGAAGATAACTGCTTCAATACCTATAATTCCAATCATAATATGCCAGCTTTGCATTGTCCATATATTGTTTAACTGACCTACTTGGCAAAAATATAAATACGTGTAAACCCCCAAGAGAACAGAAAGAACAAATTGTTCTACAAAAAAAATCAAATTCCCAAATGCAAAAACATGGTTTTTGTAGTTCCTACACACAACCAAATAAAACCGCTGTAAATGTTGAATTTTTTTCTGAAGAGTTATTAGGACCAAACTGGTATTTTCATTTACGTTGAAATATAAAGCACTTTCAAGTGTTTCCTGGATACTTTTGTAACACGTTTGCAAGGTCAATTTGTACAAAACAACTGTAACTGCAACGTAAGAAGAATAGTTTACTGCATTAGCATACATGAATAAGGTACCTATTGATAATAATGCTATCTTAAATGACAAACATTTCATTAACGAGAAATATAGTATCATTGACAGATACAGTGCGAGGATTGAAAAAAGAATAAGCATCGATATTTTCAATGTTCCTGTGATCTTCCTCGTTAGAATTGTTTCAATTCCAAAGAATTTTCTTTTTTCTACGATTTCTATTAGACCATTACTATATTTAATATACTTCTTGTTATATACATGGAAGGACACTATAATAACCAAAATGTTTATAAACTCCAGTGTTAATATCGCGTGCTCAAAAACAATATGATCTGCTGTCATTAACTCCTGCACACTTATAACTAAACTAGCCACGATAACAGAGTTATAACAAACAGACAAAAAAGTAACATATTTGCTATGTTTCAATCTGGATTTCTTAACTAATTTCGTATGTGAACACTCAGGTACTGCAATGTAAGTTATGGAGAACCCACAAAAAATCAACAGTCTTAAGGAGCATATTAAGCAATCATGTACATCAGTTCTTAAAATTTTGATCAGTCTCATTCTTAAATTTGCCGGCCAAACACTGTAGCTAAGCCACGCATTGCTAACGCATAAATAATTTCTGGGAGTTGATTGATTTTCAATTATTAGCTTATTCTATAAATACCATAGAAAATTATTGTATCTAATTAGATGCCTATGACCAGATTAACAACATGGTACAGGAATTGAATGAAAGGTTATAGAAGGTAGCGACAGATTTTTCGCGTTAATACCTAGCTAGATTTTTTCCCATGATAGCTTAGACAGTATCAATGATGAAGGTGCAATTCTGCCAATCTATAAGTTCTGTAAAAATGAATAAAAAATTAAACATGTTGCAAAAAGAGATATCGATTTTCTGAAATGTCACAAAGAGCCACTTTTGATTCGTTCGTGCCGAGACGAGTTTTCGAAATTTATTGTATCTAATTAGATGTCTATGACCAGATTAACAACATGGTACAGGAATTGAATGACAGGTTATAGCCAGGGAGGTAGCGAGAGATTTTTCACGTTAATATCTAGCTAGATTTTTTCCCATAATAGCTTAGACAGTATCAATGATGAAGGTGTAATTCTGCCAATCTACAAGTTCTGCAAAAATGAATAAAAAATTAAACATGTTTGCAAAAGGAAATATCGATTTTCTGAAATGTCACAAAGTGCCCTTTTGATTCGTTCGTGCCGAGACGAGTTTTCGAATTTCGCCGTGCAATTTATGATCAGGTTTATCTAGAAGACTTCCTCTTTACGTCGCGATATCGTACGGCCGTCCCAATGGTGTTTGTCGAAAAATATGTCAAGATTGCATGTTTTTTCAATTTTTTCGGCTCCGAAATGCAAGCTGTTTTTTGCTATTTTTCGCAGATATCTCCGAAACGGTGGAAGTTAACTCGAAATAAAAAATAAGGTCAAACGAGTATCTTTTGCTTTCATCAGAGTTTTGATTTTTCGTTTCGGAAATAACTACTGAAATGTCGGCCATGTATGGGAAAAAAAACGCAAATTTCGAGCTTATACAATTGGCATCTTTTTAATCTTGGCTCCTACGCCAAAAGACTACTCTGGGTAATTTAAATAGAATTAAGTTTGCTAAAACCCTTTTTTCTATTTTTTGAATTCCGACAAAAATGAAGGAATTAGAGGGGGCGGGATTTGGGACTTTTTTTTTCGGTAAAACTTCTCCATTTTGTCACCGTAATTAATCAGTAATTAACTGAAATCGATCTCATATACGATGTTCACTTAATACCATGTACTACTTTGACGCTCCGTTAATCTCGGCCTTTCGAAGCAAAGGTTTCTGAGAAAAATTATTTCTTTAAGATTTACATACACTCTATAGGAAAACGTGTAATTTTCTACATTTCCTCGAATATCTCCATAATTATCGTTTTTTTCGAAAAATTTGTAGACAGCTTTTGTATACTTTACAGCGATAAAGTGTGGATTGCGGTAACTTTTTTATTTTTGAAAATTACAGCATACTGTAGGCGAATAGGCTGTAGCTAAAAAAAATGAGGAAGTTTTTTTATTTGGAGCGTTTTTTCATAAAATATATATTAAGTGAGAAAAAAGGTCGTGTAACATGAATCATACGCGCTTCGCTCTGGCTCGCAATCTGTAACCGTATCGGGCAACAGATAGTTTTCATTTTAATACGTTCCATGTGAGTAAGGAGTGTTATAGTTCACTGCTGATATATTTTTTAGTAGAATACATTATTGTAAACATTGTTGTATTTAAAAAAATACATAATATTCTCAATATTTTCAAGTGGTTTATTTATGTTTCACCATATTATAACATAAAGAGATCGGATGAGAAATTTTTACTGTAAACATGTGCACACTCTCAAATATAATTTTTTAGCTCTATCTGTGGCTTTGATTGCATTGAGAGCGCATTGGAAAAATAAGGATTTTTTTTCTAAGAACCCCGTTTATCACGCCCAGTGTAGAAGACCGTATATGAAGATTTTTTATCAAGACATACATGTTCCTATGAAACATGCCGACAGTAAAGGCACTACTTCGATTCGGTATGTCTACGGATACAAAAAAATTTCTTATTTGCAATAAAGAACGAAACATTAAAGAAAATCGAAAGCAACTTTATGTATGGTCATTTAACCGGCAAAAGGAAATTTTTCAGGAAGCTAAGAAATTTAATGATGAGGAAAGACTATACAGAATTCAAGGATTCGGCGACAGTTGCATAGACATGACATCAAATGATTTGAAATATCACAATTTATGTATGTTAGATTAAAAAAAAAAACTAATACTTAGAAACAAAACAAAGCTATTATTCTTCAATTTAAAAACCGGTTTTTGCAAGCCTTATTACCCATTATAATGTTATCAATATTACTTTATCAATACATCTCGAAACGAATGCTGTACTGTGTCATTTCATATTCTCTACGCTGTCTGGTGCTCGGTGCACCCAGAATTTAATGCAGCGCGTACACGCTCAAGCCTATTATACTTTTATGACTAACAAACTGTTGTAAACAACGATTTTATGTTTTCAAAAATTAATTCAGACCTTAAACTACATTTCGCTCGCTCTTACTAGTACTCTATCTTTAGTAATAAACAAGTTTCCTCGACACATACTTTTTCAATGTCGCTACTGAAAAATTCATGTGATCTCGGGTAAAAATATTTTTTTTCCACCAGATATTTTATCTTTAGTATAATTTTATGTATTGCAATCGATTCATCATATTTCAAAATATATGTGTCCAAATTTTCAAGCAGTGTTAATTGTTATTAACAAAGTTATGGGATGAAAAACGTAAAATATTGTATTTTTGCGGAAATTCATAGAAAAGTGGAAAAGTGCAATTTTCTCCGATTTCGCAATTCCAAATCAAATCGCGACCTCCATATTCGAATTCCGCAGGTCATTTTACATAAGAATATGACTTCTGTTTTTGTGTGTTTGCGAGTTGCATAGGCCACTTTTATTTTGCATATTTCGCGGGTCTCGGTCTCCGGCCTATATTAAACTCTTTCCTGTGCATAATTGCAGAAGCAAGTAAACCTTTGTTACATGTTCCGATAATGCATCATGTGCAGAATCTAATGTAGTTAGCTACACACAAATTAGGGAACCTTAATTGAGGATTCAATGAGAATGTAACTTTGGAATTGGAGGTGATTTCTGATTAGGTGACTTCATATGAAATCTTGCTTTTGCAATTCTTTTATTTTACGATATCAAGGAAGGTGGGATGAGCACATGATGGCAGACTTTTGTTGGATGTTGAAGAGGGAACTTGTGATGTAGAGTAAGAAGCGTAAAAGAAATCCGTTACATAGGTCGATTGAAGATAAAAGAGTTCGCAAAAGCAAGATATCAAATGAAATCACTTAAACAGAAATCGCCTGAAAATATACTCCACACAATGGGACGCACAGACTTTCCTGGTATATAATTTTGGCAAAACGTATAATTTAGGTACTTTTGGGCATGCAACCAGTTTTTCTTAAGTTTGGTGTTATATAGTTCTTACAATTCTTAAATATATTTCTCACGTTATCATTTTTGGTAATGAATTTCTATAAAGTTTGTTATACCCAAGGAACAATTTTGGTTTTTTAAATATATACAACTATTTATATAATGCCTTAAAAAATCTATTTTGCTGTTACATTATCCTTAATATCATCATAAAGCGACTTTTAGACTAAAAGGGCCCACTCTTATGTAGGTTGTTAAGGCCTTTTTTAATTCCATCATAAAACTCCTTAGTGAGACATAGTGCCACTCTGAAAAACCTTGTTAGGGCCGTTTTAAAACCTTTCTTAAAATCTATTTCAAAGCTGTCGGAAGTTTTTTTATTAGCTTTCTGCATTTCTAGAAAACCCCTAGAAGGCTACCTTAAAACTGGTTTTTAATATATTAGAACTGAGAAGCTATAAGAATGTCCACGAAGGAATCCAAATAATTTTATTATTGCATTTATTTTTCTAAACTGATTTAAGCAAACACACCATCAGACTTACTGAAGATAAAATGGAATTTGAAATTTGTAATGCGTAGAGTGGCAGTATAACTTCTCTAAGGCCGATTTAAAAGGTAATAAAAATACATCAGGTATGACAAAAAATTAAAACCAACAGCAGCTTATCGTTAAAACTACAAAAGAAAAGCTCAAAAAACAAAGGGGCCTCAGAAATAATAATGATTATAATATTCGTTGCTTAATTTGCTAAAGAAAAAGTGATAATTATTGTGAGATTGACCTTGAATATTTTTATATAACAAGAAAAACATGGTCGACCAACTAAAAACCTAATTGTCATTTTACAGTCCTCTCATTAAACTATATATTCTAATAATGGTAATGACCTAAAACATTTACTCTAAACGAAGTCCTTTTAGTCTTTTTGTATACTGTCACAAATAATCCCTTCCTTACATAAATGCAAATGCACTTGACGAAGATCACATGGACTTGATAAAAGCTGTAATAAAACGTTTGGGATTTAAAAGAACCGCCTCCAAGACGAATCGCGTTGACATTTAAAAACTTAAAACTTAACCTCAAAATAATTTCTTGTATAAAAGATATAATTGCACATCAGTAAGTCGTGAAATGCTTTTAATTAACACACACATACATGCACCAACGACAGTTCAGGCAAACATATTTTTTATTATTTTTATAATGAATATTTTATTGAGGTTTTAGAAAGTGTTTTATGGAATTAAAATTTGCCTTTTAGATTTATGGCCTTTTTTTCT
This sequence comes from Rutpela maculata, assembly GCA_936432065.2. NCBI lineage: Eukaryota > Metazoa > Arthropoda > Insecta > Coleoptera > Cerambycidae > Rutpela > Rutpela maculata. Next base: position 81,827,471 of record OW386285.2, on the reverse strand, counting down.
TCATAACGGTTTCATCACGATATTTGTCAAGGATGTTTTAAGAGTCTAGTTTTGTAATGGCCTTTAATAAGTACTAATAGGCATTGAAAATGTCTAGTTTTAAAAAGGATTTAAAATGCATTTATTGCAAATATGTTAAAACCATAAAGAATAATTTAAAGCCTCTTTAAATCTAAATGGAATTTAAGACGTTCATAAATCTAATTAGCTTTATGGAGAGTTTTATGTAGGTATGATAAACCCATTACAAATACATATTATCCTAGAAGCAAATTAGCTTTATAATTAGGTCTTACATAATGCTTTAAAACTTACCATATAAGAGCAAGTATACTTGAAGCCTAAAAGGCCTTAACTACTACATCAATAAAGCACAAGACTATTTCCTAACCCTGACAAACCTTTTTTAAAACCTCCTCAAGTCAAAATGACTTTTAAATTGTTCCTTAGGATAGAGACCATTATTAACCAGGTTATCTACTCTTCATAATAATCCTTTTTTTATCTAAAATAACCACCTTATTACCTTTATTGGCTTTGAAATAACAATAATAAATGTCATATATCTGTTTGTTTATTTTCCATTCTTTTGTGGGTTTTGATTTTTTCTTATTATTAATAATATTTGAATATGTTCGTCTTCTGCATGTCTCATTGACAAAGCCCTTAGAGAAAAAATAGATAGATGCTGAATTAACACTTTCAACATTGACTACAATTTCTTTCAAAACTCAGAGGAAGGTTGTGCAAATTTTAATCCTTTATTCCGGAGACTATGACGTTATTTTGGTATAAGATTCAGAAACTTTTTTAGTTATACTTTAGTTTTAATCGTCTTCAGTTGATGCTGAAGCGCGTGTCGAGTAAAAGTATGCAAGTGTTTTGGTGTTCATAGAAACTACTTCAGAAGCGGTTTCACCCCCTCCAGGACAAATAAAGATTTAGTACACATAACTCCTGCTTCAAAAATCTTTCTACCTCTTCAATTCCTTCAATCAAAACCTCTTTGGCAGCATTTTGTAAATGTTTTAGCTTTTCAAAATTTTTAGTAAAATTTATTTTTCTCTTTATTCTAGAACGCTGACGGGCAAAGTACTATTTTCTAAAACACGTACTTTAAAATTACCAGGTAATTAGGACGTACTTACGAAGGCATTCAAGAGCCACTAAAATATATATTTTTTTAATATCGAGTTTAATCTCGTTCGTGTAGCGAACCAATACCATCACTGCCAACGTAGCATATCGTTTTATTGGTTTTTGGAGTAGACGATTTCAAATATTATATTATTAAGGTCCATGAACTATAATTTTCGCATAGAGTGTAAATTCAGTATCAATTTTTTTCCTTTCTAAGAAACTTGGATAGGAATTCTTGATGTGGAAGTAGTGATTCCTTAGGCAGCGGTTCTTGAACACATCAATAACAATAAAACAATTTCTTTCTGGCAATTACACCATCGCCCTCACCTCCATACTAACAAAATGACACTGAAAATAAGTTTATTTCCTGTATTTAGGTTCTATTACTTCTTAGGCGAAGCTTAGTTAATATAAAGATGTAGAGAATCAAATTTTCTATGACTCTAATTTCAAACTTCAAAATAAATACCAAAATAAATATAAGGAAGCATACATTATCGTTCCTATTAGTTTAGCAAATTCAAGGAAATTTATTTTGTTTTTGTTGTTAATTTATTTCTTGCATCACTGTACCCTGGTTAATATGTCTGTATATACGCGGTTATTCAGATATTTATTCTAAAAACTGCTTGGGAATGAACATGGTAGTCTCGCGAATATTAAAACTCCATTTAACTTCATTAGCTTTGGAGTTGAGTAGAAAATCATACGTATTTTCCAAAAATTTTGTCCAAAAACTGCTGAACACATCATTTTGGAGATACGAGCTTTACTTGAGTTTTATGTAATTTAACATTCCGTATACTTTTACACCATCTAAAAGGACGCACAAAAATCTTTTCAATGATATATAAAACATAATAATATAGTATTTATCTTACAAACTGTTTGTCCTACTCTATATTTACAATCTATCAAATTATTAGCAAAATGTCATTTAAAATAAACAATATGTTAGTTCTGTCAAGACATTTGTTGGTAATTAATTTGACTTTGTGGATATTTTCAATGATTGATATACAATGTGTCCCACTTTTCACGGTAACACCTTCGTAACTAAGTCATTAGTCATCCAATTTTGATCGGTGTCAAAGACCTCTACTATATCTTTCATGAGTGAAACAAAATTTATTTCAGTCATTGACGGGCATTTTTATTAAGAAAAACATGATGGATTTTTCGAGAAGTCATAATAGCCATTTTTTCATCTTCATCTTTACACCGACGCATTTCAAACATTAGTCTCATGTTTCCAGCTCTAATCTACGAACTCTGAGAATTAAAGTCGGAATTCTGATATTAAAGTAGGAATTCCGTGATTAAAGTCGGAATTCCGAGGTTAATGTCGATATTCCCAGATTACACTCTGAATTATGAAAAAAAAAAAAAAAAACAATTCAGTGACTCTTCTACGCATAAAAAAAATGAGATTTTTTTAAATTTCCATTCTACGGCTAATAGCAGCAAGGAAACTCTAAACTTTTCTTCAAAAAACTTACGAAACAATCATTATTTCTCACATAACTTCGTTATTTTAAATCTATTGGGGTAAAAACAATATTTTAAAGGAAATATGAACATCTCCAATTTTTCTTATATACATTTTTAACGACAGACTTATTATATTGCTTTTGAGATATTTAGTGGAGTTGCTAAGCATAACAATCGTTCACTTTGTGATACTAACATGAAATTTGGCACAGAGGTAAAGTTTTATGATATAGTGCCAAGCGGACATTTTTTTCTTCGGCGGCCATCTTGAAAAAAATAAGTTTGCGGACAGTTTCTTGAGATTATCCTGGAAACCGTGTACTTATGACAAAAAAACTCCTAAGTAAAAAACCGCTGCCCAAGGAATCCTTACTTCCACATCCAGATTTTCTATCCAAGTCACTCACAACGAAAAAATTTTGTATGTGGAAATAATTGTTTATGGAACTTTAATAATATAATATTTTAAATCCTCAACCCCAAAAACCCATAAAACGATACCCCACATCGGTAGTGGGGTGGGGGTAGTGATGAGGGGTGGTAGTGGGGGTGGATGAAGTAAATAATATTTTGAGGCTTCTGGTTCTTGTACACACACTAAATCACATTTTTTTTTCATCCCCTTTAATAATGGGGTGGGGGTGGTAATGCCAAAATTATTTTTGAGACCATAGCTTCTTTTATATATACTAAATACCAATTGTATGGGCTCTTACCTGCTTGATTTACCTATTTACCCCAAATGTACCCCAATTTACCCCTCACCCTTCGACGGAACAAGATGAAAATATAATCTAGTTCTAGACCTCGTGAAAGTACATATGTATACCAAATTTCAAGTCAATATCTCAAACGGTTCCAGAGTAAACGTGCACACAAAAAATGTTACAGACAGATAGACAGACAGACATTTTTTTTTTTGCTTAAACTTAAAATCTCGACGTTTCATGACATTCTAAGCCTATTTGAACAATAAAAATTTTTTTAAATTTTTTTGTCGTTACTATACTTCCACTGGACGTGGAAGTAATTGACGAATACAAAATTCACTACAAAATAAACCAAACGGTTTTCCTTTAATTCGTTTAGTACGTTATCGACAGTATTTTTGTTATGAGTAATATCATACATAAGAGTAATACAATAGTAACAATAATAATAATATTAATAATAATAATAATCATCCAGATCCTAATTCTTGGGGGTGGAGTTTACCATCCTCTTTGGACCACATCTCCAGAAGCTACTTCAGCTTGTCAGGAGCTGATTTCTTGTAATTGTCGAGTTACATGTAGTAAAAAATATACATGCGCTCGTGCAGAATTAAAATGTACGGTACTGTGTTTATCTGATGAAGATAGCTGTGAAGCCGACAGTGACTGAACATTTTAACTTTTAGGCATTCGTTTCTTTGCGATTTTGTAAAAAATCACTAGAGTAAAAATATTTAGTTAAAATAAAGCTTACAAATAAATTTTTTTAGGTACTTTTTATTAAAAATAGAATTATATTACAGCTATACTTAAATATATAATTTCCCCGCCACTGAGAAAACTAATGGAGTCACGAAAAAACTCGTTATACGATTTTTGTAGAGAATATTGATACAATTCGCCGTTTTGGAGATAATGTCGAAGTACTGATTTTTTTGACGATTTTGAGGTTATAACCGCCGAACCAACTTTTTTTCTGAGTGGCACTGTATCCCATTTTGTCCATCTCAAAAAACTGTCTACGCTCACACAATCTGAACGATTCTTAAGAAAATTCGAATTAAGCAACTGCACTAATTTTAGATTTAAACATTATATGTCCACTTATAAACATTGGGGTTTCATTTTTAAATTGCCTTATTTTTAGAACTATTCATCAGACAGAGATACAAAAAACCAAAATATTTTATAATATTCTTTTTCTACGACAACATCGAAATATGTCCATTAAACGATCGTAAATTCAATTATAAACAGCTACATTTTGCACAGAATATCATATTGCATAGCAGACCTGACACGTTATGATTCATACTGCATTTGTTGCCTAACAACTGTTTCATTATGAACCATTATGTGTTAGGAGGTGGTCCACAGTGGCTAGTGCGATGACCAGAGCGACGGTGCGTGGTGGATTTGAGAAAATGGTAGCGACGAGATGTTTGAATATGTCATCAATATTTTTATAGTTACATTATGGATATTTGCATATTTCTTTTTATCAATGTTTATTAGAATATTAAACGTAAGTAGTAGGTTGTCGTAGAAAAAGTATAGTATGCAACTCACATAATATGGAAATTTTGCACTCGTATGAATTGCAGCCCTCGTCTTCGGCTCGTGCTGCAAACTTTCACACTCGTAAAAAATAAGCCTCATTTTGTGCTTATTGCTAATATACTATTTTTCTACTCTCATCTAAAATTTATCAATTTTGACAAATCATACTGTTTACCTAGAAAATGTTCAAACTTTGTGGTTCTTGCAATTCAAATCATCTGTGATAGTGAAAAGGGAATTGAAATAATGATACATAATATTTCTTCAGTTCAGTTTTCATACTATTTCCTAAATTGTAATCTATAATTAATAACTTTCATAAATAAAGTGTTAATTTTCTATTTTATTATGACGGGTTGTAGTAAAAATAGTATGCAACTCACATTTAATGGCTATTAAGTCACTCGCATTCATTATGACATGAGCCGTAGGTGAATTCTCATGCTCGTGTCTCAATAGCCATCACTAAATGGGCGTTGCATAATATACTACTTTATAATATACCACTTTCTCGTTAAATATTTTTGAATTATTTACAAAAAAACCCTCGAAAAAACCGTCTCGGGGTACCAATTTCTGGATGCTAAAATTGTAATCTTCAAATCGTTATAACCAGGAAAATGTCAGTTTTCATGACTAATTGTGTACCTCCATTAATTTACATTACAAAAAGAAAAAAATCATACACTGGACGAGAATTCATTGACCCCAAAATCTACGTTAAAAATATATGCCTTGCTATAATACATCAGTTTTCGTTTCTGTCACTTAAAATGCTGGCGATATTGTTTTATTCGGTTATTCAGTGGGCTCGTTTAATGAATTTCATTTAGTAGTTGTTGTGGATAAAGTATTACCTAAAATTAAGCGATATTGAAAATTTAAGATAGATCCGATATGTGGTTTGTAGCGTACTTACCTACATAATTTCTTATGGTTGCTTTATATACTGTTATTAGAACTTATTTCTTAAGTTATTATTCATTTTTTTTATAAAATTCTTTAAGGCTAGCAATGAGGAAAATGTAAAATACTATTTTATTTTTAACTCGACATGGAAAACTACATGTATTATAAATTAATGGACAATGTTCATATAAAAATGAGACCTGACGTTGTGCCACACATTTTTGATTGTCAAAAAAATCGAACAATAACACATAGTTTAGAGGATTGCAGATTATTTCCTAATAGTCTAGGCTACAATATGGGGCCTCTGATATAACATGTTGGCATTGCTTTGCTGTTATGTATTTTATCTTATGTGTCAGATCTCCCCCCTGGGGGTTTTGGCGCTAGCCACCCCAGAAAATATTCAATTGTGGAACAGAGTATAACACCCTGGGGCTTGGTTTTAGTTGAAGAGGGTATCTTTTGGCGATCAACATTCGATATATGCCATTTTTTCTCCGTGCAATTGTTCATGTTCGCGATGCATGGCAAATATTCGTACACGAACAGCAGATATTGTATAGACATTTAAATTCGGCTTTATTGACAAAAATGGGAGCAGCCCCCTTTCATGAACGAATAACTCGATTTTTCCAAAGCCTTCGATACTCTGGACCACGCTTTGCTTCTTTCCAATAAATTTCTTTAATGCTATCTAAATAACCGTCGCCAGCAAGTTGTAGTTTATAATGCGTGTTCCGAAATTTCTTTCGTAACATCTGGCGTTCCCCCAAGGATCTGTTCTGGGGCCGATATTGTTCCTTATATATATCGCCGATATTTTTAATGTAGTAAAATATTCTGACATACAAGCATTTGCTGATGACACTCAGTTATCACTTTCCTTTGAACCACATCTTGTTGATGTGGTGTGCACACAAATAAATCATGACCTCAAATTATTATCGGAATATTCTAAATTGCATAATTTAAAACTGAACACAAATAAATGTAACGTCTTTATTTTTTGTCCAAAGCGGTTAGAACATGTAGTTAAGACTCATCTCAAGATAATTATTTGTAATGAGCCCATACAAGTTGTTAACAGTGTAAAGAATCTAGGAGTTATTTTCGATTGTAGGTAAAGATTTGAGGAATATATGTCACTACTCAACAAAAAAGCATATCTAGCCTTAAAGTTGCTATATAGAAATATAAAGCTTATCAATTTTACGTTACGTTAAGAAACTCACCGAATCTCTCGTATTGCCAATTTTAAATTATGGAATTACAATATATTATCCCTGTCTTGACAAAATCACCCAAAGTAGACTTCAAAAAATACAAAATTGTTGTTGTCGATTTGTTTATGGGTTAAAAACGTACGATAGAGTTTCGGTAAAAATAAATCAACTTGGTTGGCTAAAATTAGAAAATGTATATAAATACCACATGTCAGTATTTGTTAAACGCATACTGTTTTCTTCTTCACCACCATACTTACGAGAAAAAATTGTATTTAGACGTGATTTACATAATGTAAATGTACGACATGTCGGTCACATATCGCTGCCCAGATTTTATTCAGCTTTGTTTAGTAGGTCATTTACATACAACGCAGCTAAAATATATAACAACCTAAACGATTCTCTGAAAATCCTCCTCGTAAAGAGTTTTCGTAGAAGAGTAAAGCACACTTTTTTGACATCACAAAGTTAGTCGTAGTTATCGTTTATTCACGGCATGGTCTGTTATGAATTTATGAATTTATGTCTAATTTAATTCTATTTAATTGTATATTTCGGTTATATTGACAACTATAATCTGTCTGTATTTTACTCTTTCCTGTCTCTTTTTTCTTTTTCTTTGCATTTTGTTGCGTCACTGTCTCACAAACATTTTGTAGTATTATTCACATTTAAGATTTAATATCACATTTTGCAAAATTAATAATGACTTTATTTTTAAAATATCTTTTATCTTTATTACTTAGTGTTAATGTTTAGGTTCGGTTAGGGTTAAGTAGAGTAGCTTCGGCTAGACTTCGCCCTAGGTATTGTATAAATGTATAATACTGAAATAAAGGCAATTTATTATTATTATTATTATTTTATATAATCAAATACGTTAGTTTTACTAAAGCTAAGCTACTTACCAAATATCGTATATCGTTTACTTGGATGCAAAAACTGACTGATGATATTAACAGAAAGACATGATAAAATCTACCGAAAATCAAAACCCAGTTTGTACCACCATCATCAAGATTAAGCACATCTGCACTGAAGAAATACGCTTGGACCATTGAATATACAGTAAACACAAATTGCCCACAAAAGAATGAAACATTCCCAAATGCAAATATATGATGTTTGTAATTATAACAAGTAGCCAAATAGAACTGTTGCATGTACTGGAGTTTTTTTAGAAGGCAAATACTTATTAGTGGACTATGCTGTCTTCCATTATGACATTCACCTTCAAGTATCTGAAATATGTTATCATAACAGGATTTGAACATAATTCTGTAAAGTATTGCAGTTGTTAGAAGATATGATGTAAATGCTAAGGCATTAATGTTATTAATTAGCATACTCAAAGTTAGTAAAACTGTTTCAGCATTTAATATTCTTCCCATAACAGTTGTAATTGAAAATAAACAAGATGTGGCTAAAATAAAACAATTCCAAGCCAGAGACCACTCATGTAATAAATGTGTGAACTTTTTATCAATTATTGTTTCAATTCCGTAGAACTTTCTCTTATCAATTAGAGTGATTAGTCCGTTTGTATATTTTATGTATTTATTGTTATGTACCATTAGTGACACCGTGTAGTTTAAGGTGTTTATGTAATTTGGTAGTATAATACTATAGTTGTACACTGCTTCTAGAGACAGGTCTTTGGAATGAAACAGTTTTATGAGGCTCAAGATTACATAGCTTATCATAAGGGAATTTAAAGCGACGGATATAGATGTATTAACTCCATTTATTTGGAGCTTGGGCTTGTCAACTTTATTTTTATGTGGACACTCTGCCTTCCCAATGTACGTTATTGTAAATCCAGATTGAATTAATGGTTTTATAGCACATAATAGGCAATCGTGGACGTTGGTCTTTAAAATATGTTTGAAATTCATCCTCATGAATAGTTCTAATCAATAGTCTCCAATTTAAATTTTTATACTGACGTAAACTACTACGGAACTATGCACGTATATCACAGGAACGTCATTATGTTGGCGAGATTTAATCAAGTTCTACCATATGATTTAAAACTCATTTGGCCAGAGCTGTCAATATTTACGAGTACAATACAATACTTACATTGCACAATTACACATGTTGGTGTCCGGGAATATTATACATGATATCCCGTAAGTAAGTAGACACTGAGTATCTACATGTAGATCAGGTAGAAATATGACGATTTAATCTCACTTACCTCGGTGCACCCTTACGAGGAGATATAGCATTTAGAAGGTTAATTTAGAAAAAAATTAATATTTTGAAAGATCTTTGACTTACATGGTCCCAATTTGGTACACAATTTAAACACGTTACGGACTTTAATTAATTCTTACTAAGTTGAAGTACCATAAGGTGTTTATTTACTTTTAAATTTTTATGAAACTATTTTGTCTGTCCATCAATCTGCAAAAGTTTTATTTCAGATTAGTTGTGCCCGCGATTACGTCCGCGTAAAATTTTGAAATTAACTAAAAAACTTCTTTGTAATCAATGTTTGAGGTAAAATCATCAGGGACATGTACAAAGAGACTGTTTGCGTCACTGACACGGGAGAGGGCCAGTTAGAGCTGAGGTCCACACCCGCAACGCGCAGCTGGAATGTTCCAGAATACTCTAGAATTTTCTGAAATATTACAGAGGTTTAATCATGAAAGTTTATACCGTGCAAATACGTCAGCTTGATCTCTATCAGGCTGTATCTGTGGTTCTACTAAACCGATTTCATAATACTGGAGTAGGCCGATTTCGATAAAATAAAAACAATGTTACTCCAATGTAAGATAAATATACCTGTGAAAACCATATTCAAATTGGTTCTGTAATTTCTGCGTGATGCGCATTCAAACAAACAGATAAACATACAAAAATTCAAAAACTATCTTATTGTATTCTATTACTCATCATACATCCCCCCAGATTAGTTTTTGCAAATATTTTGAATGTGCAGACACTCCAACTTTACATATTTTTTATATGTGTGGATTATGCAGAATTTAATTTTGAAGTTGAAATTTTTAAGATTAAGTTAGTTGGTGAAAAAGAAGTTATTGTTGAAGATGCAGTTAAAATTCTTCACAAAATATGCCAAAAAATATGGAAGAGAGGAATCTGTCTAGATGATTGGAGAACCTCAATAATCGTATCACTATATAAGGAGGGACCAACAGATGCCTGATAACTGTAGATTAGTGGCATTAATATGACACTCTTGTAAAATAATAAGGTATATTTTTCCATATAGACTTCAACACTATTTGGCTTGGTTTGGCTTCTGAGCAAGCAGGTTTTGTTACGTGGTACTAGAGAACAAATACTGAATTTACGACAACTTATAGAGAAAGCAAGAGAATATGACGTGCTTATGTTACTTTGTTTCGTGGACGACGGTAAGGCTTTTGATAACGTCGAATGGAACCATTGTTAGAGGTGGTAATGTTAAAGTAGGTACTCTAGAAATTCCATCCAAGTCAATACAGGCAAAAAGTTAATTTATAAAAATCTCTTCTTTATAGTACGTCACAATGCATTTTTTTAAGAACTACCCCAAGAACCGACTTAGTATCAAATAAATTCAATCACGTCCTTCAGAAGAGTTCATCTACAGTAACACCTAGACGTCTGGTTCTTATTATTCGTCGACTAAATGAAGAAAACTAATATATATACATATAAATAATTTACAACACTAACTCCGACAAATGCAATATTGGCAAAGGCGTCAGATAGAGCTGCTCATTTTTAATTTGATGTTTGTAGATGACACTGTAGAAGAACCTAACATACAGCGTCTGATGGAAGCAACACCAATTTATTTATTATGGGCGCCAGTCACATTCCCCCTTGATTGTGTGTGGTTTCCACTCTCAGTTGAGTTCTATGTGTTTAAGAGATGTTTGATAGACGAGAAATGTAAAAGCTGTACTTACCGTAGATTGCTAACTGACTTCTCTCTCAATTTAGCTTCTCTGGTGATACACTTTAGCTTATATTTCCAACACTGTAGAGGATCTTGTGCTTATAGATCTCTTAATCACTTTTATAGAAAATCTCTCTCGAGCTTTCGCGATCCGATCGATGTATTACAAACTTGCGGGTTCAGGAGACGCCCGATATTCAACTCCGAACTAATACACGAAAGCTATCGAGGGAAAAGACTTAAAGTTAATCATTCAGTCAGTAAAATGCAACAGTTCAAATAATACCATTTATTGGTTGATCCAAAGAATACAGATAATGTTATGCAATCCTACCCAAAGAAAATTTTAATTGAATCGCCTCCCCGAGCAGGGCAATGACGAATGCCTCTTATAGAGGACGTTTATTATAGAGTGCGTGCAATAGCAATCGATTAGGTAAAAAGATGCTCACAACTTCCTTTACAAAAGCACTTTGATTTTGGGATGGACTGAAAATAATATAAAAATTTTGAGACACTGGTGGTTAGCTTTAAGGTTCCTTTTAGTGATTATATCATTCACAAGAACGGAGTTCAACTAATACGAGTTTATTTTGCTTTCCTGCCTCCTTTACGGCAACGTACTGGCTTCATATAAGTTCGAATTAGGGTAAATGACAGTACCTAGCTTTCGAGCGACTTTCTTTGCAAATGACCTATTTATCTTACTTATGCACAAATCGGTTTTCTCTAAAATTTTGCCATCTTTAGAGACCCGCATTTGGTTTTGTCACCACAGCTTTCTGCCAATTCTCCAACGCACTCGTCCAAGTGACGAGTCGCGGGATAAATCCAAATTTGTTTTATTGGAGAAACCCGGCTTGTCCATTTTTGCTAATTTTTGTCTAATAATTGCATATAGACGCTACACGCTTTTGCCACATTTTTGTGTCTCGCCTTTTCAATGCGTCGCCTCATCAAAATTTTACTGTCATTTCTTTGAATGATATCCATAATGATTGTGTCTCCAATTTCCCTGTGTTTCGTGAAGCGATAAAAAGTAATATAATTTGAAATTCGACGCACTTTCGAATTTTACGTCTTTGGATATGATCGTCGCCGAATGACGCTAAAATATTTTTTGGCGTACTTTTGAATTGTGCGCCTTGTTGTGCCTTACGTTTCTGCCAACGTGTATGAGTCCTTTTGTGCCAGTTTTCGGCGCTGTTGCCTTAAATATGTTTAGTTATACTCTAAATTGTCTTTTAATAAGTTTTTTACTTATTCTTCGACTTAGGTCGATTCTAAGAGGTTCTATAACAATACCACCCTAGTTGCAGCAAGTGAGGATGAGCTCATACAGCTAGTGGGCAACTTTCAAATAATAAACAAGGTTCAGTATGAATTACAACAGAATGAAAATTATGATTATAGACCGAGCAAATTAAAATCACCTAGATACGTCAAGAGTAGGTGACTGCGAGGTAAACAAGTTGGTTCACCTTGGAGTTTTGTGGACAATACGGGAAACTGCGAATATGAGATTCGACAAGGAATACAGATAACAAGATCGGCAACTTGCCAGTTGAGTAAAATTGGGTGTGACAGGAATATCACGAGGCTCATGAATATCAAACCTGTAACATACTAGTTTTCTCTGCCTTCCTTCATCCCACTGATACTTGGGCCATTCGGAAGGCAGAGAGTAGACATATTGACACTTTCGAGATGTGGGTCTGGAGACGTATGCTACGAATTTCTTGGAGAGGCCCTCGCACCAACAGCTTAATTCTAGAAGAAATACATCCCCAAAGCAACTTTGCAGCATCGCATTCTCCTGAATCCTCTTATCTTTTTGGCTATTTCAATCGGAGAGAGAACAATATAGAACGGTTGATAGTCCAGAGAAAACAAGATGGCAAGAGAAGAGGACGGTCTCCAAAACGTTGGGGTATATCTGCAGACAGCTGATGAAAGAGCAACCGCGACAGATGGCTTGTTGCTGTCAAACCTGCTGTACAATAAACGGAGGTCAACATGGATCACAAAACGTCTAGCAAAGAGTTGTGAGAAAGACAAAGGCAATTTTATATGATTTGCGATTAACGAACACTATTCTCAAACCAGCGAGAGCTAAATGAAATGTCTTACGTAATATTTCGACAGTTTTGTTAATAAAAACACAGGCACACAAAATAAAAAAAGCGTAAATTTTCTGAGGCTTCACATACGTACTCCCATTTATTTTTGACCGCTGAACACGATCCCGATGTCAGTTTTGCTTCATCTGGTTAGGACTTTTTTTAACCACGAATACAGAATAGGGTTTAAAATATAAATTAAAGATTTTACATAAGTAGACTATGTATTCGATGTATTTTTGACCGCTGAACACGATCCCAATGTCAGTTTTATAAAATGTCAGTTTTATAAAATTATGTCAGGATTTTTTTTTAACCACGAGAAACAGGGGAAAACCGGCCAAAATGGTTTAAAATATAAATTAAAGGTTTTAAATAAGTAGACCATATATTCCATGTATTTTTGACCGCTGAACATGATCCTGATGTCCGTTTTACAAAATTTGATCAGGATTATTTTTAACCACGACAAACAGGGGAAAACAGGCCAGAATAGGGTTTAAAATATAAATTAAAGATTTTAAATAAGTAGATCATACATTTGATGTATTTTTTGCCGCTGAACACGATACCGATGTTAGTTTCAAACAATCAGGTCATGACTTCTTATTTATCCTGATCTATTCTTTTCTGTACTCTTGTGTCTTCAAATGATCTGAGTAATGGTTTTATTTTTCGTTTTATTCCTTTCGTTTTCACATCCCTTTTCAATGTCCAACAGTAGTCTGCCATCATATTCACATCCCACCGACCCTGATATCTACGCTTCATTTCCTTTATATCTTGGTGAAAACGTTCACCTTCTCTTCATTATAATCACCTTTTATACGAGAATGTAGGAAATATAGTTTCAAATTCATTAGACAGCCTAATTTTCTGAATTTTTCTACCATGTTGGATACTATTTCTTTGTAGTCTTCGCTCTTCAAGGTAAATTTTCCACCCGGGCGGGAGCACTTTTTGGCGCCCTTTCTTGAGGTCATCACGGACGAACTACATACTAAAGTACAAGAATATCCCTTCGGACTCCGCGATCACTACTTTGGGGGCGGGGGGGGGGGGTCGTGCAAATAAAAATCCGAAAAATAATTTTTCCCACCTCATAAAGCGCCTCATAGGGGGTGCTATTAGAAATCTGAAAAAAAAAATTTTTCACCTCATGGAGGAAATACAAATAGAAATCAAAAAAAAAGTTTTCTTTTTCGCCTCATAGGGAGGTGCTGTTAGAAATCTGAAAAAAAATGTTATCGCCTCATGGGGGGAGGTGCAAATAAGAATCCAAAAAAAATTTTTTTTTCTCGCCTTATAAGGGGGTGCTATCAGAAATCTGAAAACAAATTTTCTCGCCTCATGAAGGGGATGCTAGTAAAAATCTAAAAAAAAATTTTATCGCCTCACGGAGTGGGTACTATTAGAAATCCAAAAAAATTGTTTGCCCTCTGACACCTCCTTTACCCTCAATTTGGCGCCCCTTAAGCCGTCCCTGGAAATTGTATTCCCAAATACTCGAAACATTTTCCTGATTGGTTGAAACTGGCATCGGGATCGTGTTCAGCGGTCCAAAATACATCGAATACGTGATCTATTTAAAATCTTCAATTTATATTTTACACACTATTCTGGCCTGTTTTCCCCTGTTTCTCGTGGTTAAAAAAAATCCTGACCTAATTTTGTAAAACTTTCTTATTTTGTGTGCCTGTGAAATTAAATAGTAATGAGGTAGCGAGTGATCTGTTCTCCCAGATGGTGACAGCATATAACAGCAGATTTCCGAGATATAACCGGAGGGCCCTCCTGTGGTCTTTGATGTAATTTCGGTTATAAAAAAATTGGTTCAGTTCAACACACACACACACACACACACACACACACACACACGCACACACACACACACACACACACACACACACACACACACACGCACACACACACACGCACGCACACACACACACACAAACAGTTTATGCACAAAATAGAAGAAATGTGTTGAAAATTCAACCTTGCGGAAACATGTACATTTCGGCACATTTAAGGCTGAAAAGGGAAAAACCTGTGCCTAATATGAAAACATATAGAAGCATAAATATCCTCTTGGTTAAGTTTCAGTAACAAAGTGAGTACACACCTTTTAGACACAGTGGTCTAAACGACGTCGACACGATGTATGTAAATTGTTTCATAACAGATTCAGCATAGAAACATTGCGTATACAAAAGCCAAAAGTTGCCATTTGGGGCAGTCTCTATTTTGACACAATATTTGATTCCTGTGTCAATACCTGGACGTAGTATCCATGCTGACCTAAATTTTATTAAATATGTCGACACGGTGCGTACTCACCATGTATTTTATCCTGGTTCAGGTACATTTTCCTCCTTGGGATGTCACTTTAACGCTAGTTCGCGTGCATCTGTCCTTTCACATGTTTGGTCGGAATAATTAACCAAAACTGTTGTTAATGTATTGAAAGTTCATGTAAGAGTAACAATTAATTACCTTATTTATTTATAAGAAAAATACAAACTTTATAATAATTAATAGTTTATGTTTCGTTCGTCTGTTTAATTTGATCACGCATTCAAGGTATACTCATAAAATGTCGACGAATCGCTGTTTAGAGCCAAAATTAAACTTAATTATTTCTTTTATTTAAATATATTCAAGTGATTGTAGATAAAATTACACTAAAAATACTCTTGAGCGTTTGACGAGCTCCTCTTTAGGTCGGGCATCAACTTTTTCTCTCAAGCGACAGTGAGGCATTTTGCGCTTTTAGTGCACTACTACTATTGCATACAATTAATACATTTTAATTAAAACAATTTTAAAATTAAAATACTTCTTTATTTCTGCTTTCTTGCATTTCTACGTTCTATTATTAACAATCCGTCATAGCATAAAAGTGCTTAGGTAGCTACAAATGTTTAATATTGTCATATCAGATACTTTATTTCATAAGTTTTTTAAGCACACTACAGTGTTGCGAGTATTTCACGAAGAATTCCTTTTTCTAAAGATCGTCGACGAATGGTATATCAACTCCACATTTTCGCTCAAACCAGTAAGCGAAATTCATGGTTCCACCAAATATTGATATAAATTTTTCAAACTATGAACACTTAAGTACTTTCCTTAGTCCTTCTAATAGCAAATTGTGGTGCTGTCTCCTTTGATGGAAACAATAAATGTTCGTCAGCAACACTACGACTAAATTTCTCAAGCCACGTAAAATCTCCTTGCCCGACGGATGTTTTATGATTCCTACTATCTAGTTGACGACTGCTTCCTTGTGGGCTAATATGGTTATTGTAACTTATATTTGACACACTTGAGGATCTAGAAAATAAATAAATAAATTTTATTAGTTTATAATATTCAGGAATAATTTGTAGGCACAATTGTAGGCACAGTATTGAACCGAAATATCCCAAAATAGAATTTTAATTTTTTCACCATGAGCCACCACTCTAAAAAATCCGAAAAAATCACAAGCCAACAAGCATACGAAGTCATTGTTACTGTAAAATAATGAAGGTAGTTACTGGATAAAATCTTAAAAAAGAGGAAAAACAACAGGAAAAGCGAAATTAAATAAAAACTGAAAATCAAGTTTCCTTCTGTGATCGGCCCCATAGTGGGGATACAGAGTTAAAACTTGGCTGAAAATGTTTATTAATTGAGAGCTAACAAGCCATATACGCAAAGTAAAATTTGGCCCAGGAGCATTTTTCACTATGGTTATTCGGCTATACATTTGAAACAAACTAAACTTACCTCGGAAAAGTTGGCTCTGATATTCTCCCATTGAGTTTTTCTGAAATATGTGGAGTATCACACTGATGTTTTTTTCTATGTTTCATAATTCCATTTTCTCGCTTTAACGTTTTAAAAACTGAAGGTTGACAAGGTATGTTATCTACCCTTGGCTTCTTTTGCTTTACTTCATATTTCCGGGCATCTTCCAGCGTTAAATTGTTGGTTGATGTAGTCAGGATTTTTACATTATTTTGAGTTGCCTGATTAGAAAACGCAGGTTCAGTTATTTTTCGATATCTATCCAACGTTTTATTTTTTGCTTCCTGGTCAGAAGTCACACTCTGTTTTCGTCTGAACGATGTTTTGCTGTATTTCCTTTGAATAAACTCAGTTATTAAATCATATTCGTGGGAAAGTCTTTTTGGCACATTGTCCTTGACACTTGGAGGTCGATGGGGTACATTAGCGACTGCTTGTATTTTCGGTTTTACTTTATCTTTATAATTAAGTATTACTAAATCAGGTTGTCTTATAATCTGCTCTGCATTTGTTTTACTAAATTTGCTAAGGTCCAGCTCATCTTCCAAAATTGTTTGATTCGTTGATGTAGATAGGATTTTTACTTCATTTTTACCTGCTTGATTAAAAGACGCAGGTGCACTTATTTTGCGATATCTATTCAACGTTTTATTTTTAGCTTCTTGGTTAGAAGTCACAGGTGCACTTTGCTTTCGATGTTTGAACACTGTTTTGTTGGATTTTCTTTGAAGAAATTCAGTTAGGAAATCATGTTCGTGAGAAAGTCTTTTTGGCACATTCTCCTTGCCAGTCGGTGGTCGATGAGGAACATTAGCGACTGTTTGTACTTTAGATTTTACTTCATCTTCATACTTAGGTATTACTAAATCAGGTTGTTTTATAATCTGCTCTGCACTTGCCTTAGTAAACTTACTAAGGTCAAGCTCGTCTTCCAAAATTTTTTGATTCGTTGATGTAGATGGGGTTTTTATTTCATTTCTACCTGCTTGATTAAAGGACGCAGGTTCGCTTATTTTCCGATATCTATCCAACGTTTCATTTTTAGCTTCCTGGTTAAAAGTCACAGGTTCACTTTGCTTTCGGTGTTTGAACAATATTTTGTTGGATTTCCTTTGAAGAAACTCCGTTAGGAAATCATAGTCGCTGGAAACTCTTTTCGATAGATCCTTTTTACCACTGGGAGATCGATGTACTTTAGAGACCGCTTGCACTTTAGGTTTTACATGATCTTCATCCTTAGGTTTTACTAAATCAGGTTGTTTTATAATCAGCTCTGCATTTGCCTCAGTGAATTTACTAAAGTCAAGCTCATCATCCAAAATTGTGTGATTTGTTGATGTAGACGAATTATTTTTTATTACTTCATTCTTAACTCTCTGGTCATAAGTAATCGGAGCACTTTTCTTTTGATACCTGACTAATGTTTTACCAGATTTTTTGCCTAGTAATTCGTTTAGGAGGTCATTTTCTTGCGCATGTTCTTCTGATACATGTACTCGGTTTTTTCCAGCATTTTCTGCATTCGTATTGATCTGGACCACTTGTTTCGGTAGCTCTTCCTCAATAGTCTTTTGGGGTGGGCGGATTTCGCTATTTGTGTTTCTATCTTTACCATTGTTATTTTCTAAACTAAATATAACTTCTCCAAGCCAATCTGCCAGGCCAAGATCGGATAATCTATAACTAGTGTCCTCCAATTCATTGCCTGGAATATCCAATCCGATATTTTTCAACGCATCAAAATATAGTAAACTATCCATAGTAAGTAAAGGAACGATATGTTACAAGACACTGACAATTCACTTCACGTTTGAAATTGAACTGTTGTTTTTGGGGTTCTGTTTTGGGTATTTATGCAATCCTTACGAGATGCATTACATTAATAATTAATTAATGTCATAAACAATGCATACGAGTAGAACCATTTACCTTCTTTAATCCCGGTTATAAAATTAGGATAATTGTTGTCGCTTCGTCGTACAGGTACTTGTAAAATCAAATAGAATACAATTCTCCTACCACCTTTATCTTTAAAAACGCTAAGCCCATACAATTATTCATAGAAATACTCAATAACAAAAATATAAATACAAATTTTCCTGTTCTTTACTCAAACCTATGCTTTGGATTTTTCGCCAATATAACTGGCATATATGAAAACTACATACTAGAATAACTACATTAGGCCACATTTCTTCTTCACTCCGATGAAAAGCAATGTCAAAATCAGCAAATATTAAATAGAAAGAAAAGTTAATCCCTAAAGCACAAGATTTTACGAAATGCTACTTTTTAGAAATTTATTTGAGAACTTGGAAACTTTAGACGATTGAAATATTCATTATTCAAATCTCAGAGAAAAATTACTTACTATATTACTACATTTGACTAGTTGAACTTCAACGTCATTTACAGGCAAAAATCCTATACTTAGTGTGCTTCAGAACATAAATATACGTCTAAGGCTGACATGCATGATGCGCGTTTAGTATACCAAGTTGACATTGTCTGAAATTTTTGTGAAATCATGTTTATGTATTGCACAAAATATATTTTATATAAAGAACGATAGATTCTAGTGATTGATAGGTTTTAGAAACCCCAAAACACCTTAAACCTCAAATGCCTTAGTTGCAGCAAAAAAATGAGCTCAAATCCTTGTAGCATAACCATCGAACAGTAAGCACTGAGTACGGTTTAGGTGTAAATTACAGCAATACGAAAATGACTGTACACCGAACAAATGAAATCCACCAGACACGCCAAAAACAGGTGGTAAACAAGATAGCATTATAGACAATGTTTAGAATTGATACTTTTTAGCTAGAAAAGTAGTTTATAATCATTTAACAGACATACTGCCTTAGATGAGGTCATTGCAAGGACATTGTTCTTGTAAAATAGATTATTCCAATAATTTAATAAGAATTATGTATATTTCCCTGAAATAATTCCATTATGCAAATTATGATATTTTATGAAATGCCTAAGCCTCTAAGTGCATAAATTATTTCTAACACTTGAAATAATACCTAGTAAAATGTAAGTAAGTAATAAAGGTAAACATATTTATGGTGAACATAATAAAAATTATACAGCGTGGCACACTTAAAATGCAGCAAGCGAAAATGCGCTCATATCTTTATTTGACAACCTTCTAATAAACTCTGAGTACGTTTAAAAAAAACGAAAATTATGATTGTAGACCGAGCGAATGAAATCCACCCAGATATGGCAGGAATAGGTGACTGGTAGTACATAGCATTGTCTGTTGCAGCCCTGTACACAATAACGGCAATAGGAAACATAAAATTCGATGAATAATTCAAATGGCAAAGTCGGCGACTTATCGGTTGAGCTAAATTTGCGGCGAGAGAAATATCATGAAACTCACAAAGATCAGAGTTGCTAACACTCTGGATTTGTCCATCTTATTTATGCCTCTGAGATATGGACCGTTAATGAAACAGACAGATGATTTATTAGTGCTTTCGATATGTGAGTTTGAAGACGCTTATTACCAAAATCGTGGAAAGTCCGTATGAAAACCTTGATTCGAAGTAGACGCCAGTCTAAGCGTTGGATTAAGCTTTAGCAAGGCTGTGCTCCTAACATGCAACCGCGACAGATTGCATGATGTTATCAAACGCGCCATATAGCAAAGAGAGGCCAACTATACCAGAATAATTCATCGGCGTATGCTTATAGATATGAACTAGTTAATATAATAGACATATTTGCTGTATATAACAGAAATAAAAGAGGTCCAAAAGCGGACCCTTGCTGAACACTTAATGTTTTTTACACGTTACAAAATATATAAGTTATGCAATAACATAATAGATACTTTATTACTTTCTGATATTTTCTACCTTGTATATATTTTCTTCTAAAACTAACATCCTAGGAATCTACAGAATAATATAATTATTCGAAAAAAATTAACAGAATACTATGCATATATCAACATTTAGACAATATTTAGAATTAAATAATAATAATAATTAAATAGATACTATTTATTAATAGCTACAAAAGTAGTTTATAGCATTTAACAGACACACTACATTAGACGAGGTCATTGCAAGGACATATTTTTGTAAAATAGATTATACCAACCATTTAATAAGAATTACCTATATTTACCTGGAATAGTCTCATTATGCAAATTATATTTAATGAAAAGCCTCTAAGTTTGTAGATTAAAACGGGAACACCTTTACAATTATTTTTTTTTTCCGATTTGAACCAAATTTTATCCAAATTTAGAACTAATTATTAAGATCTACTTATGGGCAAAAGAACATGCACTTGCTAGAAATACAAAACCACCTGTAGTACCAAAATGAGCGGAACAATAAAAAAATAATATTGAGCATTTTTTATCGGAAAATTTTATTAATGGAAGTTGTTTAAAATAATGTCCAATTCCGAAAATCCCATTTGAATGGGAATTATTGTTTAGAAAATTGTGCCATGACAATTTTGTTTCAAATTAAACCCAGTTGTCAGAGCAGCACAATGGGCCCCCCTATGAGGCCTGAGTGCACGTGAGCGCAAGCTCACCCCCCGCCAAACAATCCAGAACCCAGTTGTCAGTTGAGATTATTTTCATAGAGCAATAACAAAATAATTCACGAGAAAAAAAAATTACGAGATCCGTACGTTTTTGTTTCTATTTTCGATTTTGGAGAGTGTGTTATGATTAAAACAGTTTAACTGTAACATTTTCAGCTATAATATCTCTAAGACATTGATAATGTAAGAGATAATTTTATGACAATCGAAACCACGTTGCTTGGTAATAGCCGGACGCCGAAGGTGGACGGCTATTACCAAGCAACGTGCTTGAGATTGTCATAAAATTATGAGGCATTTGTCAATGTCAGAGGGATATTCGGTCAGAAATTTTTTTGAAAAAATAAAATAAAAAAGTCGCAAAACAATTATTTATTTATAGATTAAGAATTGGCATTGCCAAAATGTGACATTTTGAAATTTATTTGGCAGTTATTATGAAGTTGTCAAAGTTAAATAATTTTGTTGTCATAGTGATTGAAAGTTTCCTTGGATGATGTTATCAGTGTAATGTTGTTCTGATTGGTTGTTTCCGCACACGTGATTAGAAATGGGCGAATTTAATAGGATTGCATTTAAATTGTTTGAGTTTCACAGTTTCTTGATAAAACATTAATTTAAAGAAAATTGTATTGAACTTTTAAGTGTCTGTTTAGGCACATATGAGTATCTTGAGTAAATTGTAACCAAAATAATTTATTTAACTCACACACACACACAGCGATTATTACAAACAAGCGAATGTAGTAGCGAATATAAATACTATAAATCAACAGAAAATCAACAAATAATCAAGTTCGAAAATTAAAACAGCGGTACCACATGCATAGATTAGTAACGGCGATGAATCAGTTCAATGGCGGAGTTCTTCCTGTCGATCAAACTACCAGGTAGGGGGGGGACTCATCGCTCGTACCACCTCATTCGAGACTGTGTAAATAATAAACAAGCTAAAAACGTGCTCTTCGCCAATTTACTCAGCTTTTTATATATAATTGTTACACTTTGTATAGGATACTCTTCGCAGTTTTCTTGTAAATAATGTTAGTTTTTAGACATCCTAAATTTTGTGATACCATCTTTGTTGTGAAAAAAATTATATGAAAAAAAAAAATGAAAAGAAATATCCAACCTGTGTGGGATTCGAACACGGGACCTTTGGATCGCATCGCAAAGCTTTGGCCGCTGCGTCACCACATATTGCTACGAAAATTGATTGTCTGTGATATACCTATATCTTTCGACAATCATACGTATTTCAACTCGTACTTCTATGAAATATATATTAGTAAAATTCATAAACAAAAAAAATATATTATGGAAATAATATTTCGCAAGATTTCCATTTTAGTACAAGCGAAAAAAACTAAGAGAATTTTTTTTTTTAAATTAAATAATTAGTAACTTTTTTATTTACCGATCGATTTTCTTCAAAAGGGTTTTTCCTCTAGCTAACACTAACTTACTCTCTAAATTTCAATACAATCGGATTTTTCTTTCTTAAGTTATCGTGCTTACAAGAAACGTGACGGACGGACAGATGGACAGATGGACAGACGGACAGACGGACAGACGGACATTTTGAAAGTTGTTCAGAATTCGTTCACTAACACAGTGATATGAAATTTTTTTCTCTACGAGCGATATTTACGATTTTAGAAATGTGCCGATCAAATACAATATACTCTTCGTTTTTGCGAAGAGCAGTGCCGCTTCTAGGTCATCAGACGCCTTCGTGCGAGAACATTTTTTGACGCCCTTTTTTTGGTGGGCACCGCTCAGTCGAGACAAGGGCGGATCTGGACCTTGAGCTTGGGGGGGTATTTTTCGTCCCGAAATTTTTTTGATGAGCGGGGGGGGAAACGGGGGGCCCTGGCGAAGAGTATAATAAATAATTATAGAGATAGTTGTAGTAATACTACTCGCAATATTGGTTTTGATTTATTAATAAATCATTAGCTCGGCGCCATTAATTACAGAGATTAAACACGAATTATTTTAAAGAGTAAATAAACGAGACAAATTAATATTTTGAAACTAACTACATTAAAATGGACAAAAACAAATGAAAACTGAACGCAAGTTTGATTGATCTTGTAAAAAACCCGTAGAATATTTTTAATCACGAGACTTCTTTCAATAAAATTAAAAGGTAAATGTAACTTTCCTCCCCGAATAGAGATATTGGAGAGGATTAGCAAAGGTGGCGCCGAGATATGTCTTAAAATTTAAATATAGACATACCTACTACACTTTCAGCAGATAAATCTTTTGCGATAATTTTTAACTACTTATTTGAATTTTTGAGTCTAGTTCTAGTAGTTGTTAATCAGTGGAATATATATGGCTAAACTCCGTCAGGATGTTAATTTAATATAAACATAAGGAAAACCAAGAATGAGTAGAAATAAAATAAAGCACAAATTTTAATAAAATCAACATAATTTATTTGTTTATTTAATCTCAGTAATATCCTTTGCAATAGTAATGGTGATAAAAGAATATAAAATATTTTTATGCATATCACAATATATAAACACAGAAAAAGTTCATTTGCATTATCTAAATCTGCTGCCTGGTGAATGTCAGGAAAACCTGCAAATAATGAACAATTAAGAATTGATATTAAGTACTGTATGTATTTATAAGAAAAATGTGTTTAAAATAAATAGTACCTAATTCTTTACATCTTTTTCAAAAATGCTACCAAATTAAATTATGCCTTCTAAATGATGATTTATATTTCTAAATTAAACAGTGTGTTTCACTTGAAATGGTAACACCTCAATAACTTTTTTATTTTTTTTTCCGATTTGAGTGAAATTTTACTTAAGTATGGGACAAATTAGGATCTACTTATAACCGGAAAAACATTCGCCTCCTAAATATGCAAAGACACCTGCGGTACCAAAATATGCGGTGAAAATCAAAAAATCATTAGGCATTTTTTATCGGAAAATTTTGTCAATGGAACTTGTTCAGAATGGTCCAAAAATTCAAAATTTAATGAAAATAAAAAAAACATAAATTTTGATTAAAATAAATCCGAAAATATCATTTTAATAGGTTTTTTTTTGTTTAAAAAACTGTACTATGACAATTTTGTTTGAAATTAAACTCAAGCTGCCAGGTAATTGTCAGAAAATTTACAGTTTTTTTTTAAATAATTATTTTCAAAATTTTTAAAATTTTAATTTTTAATTTTTTTTATTTTGATTACATTTTAGGCATAAGGTTTTTATACAATCCTGAACAAGTTTCATTAACAAAATTTTCCAATAAAAAAATGCCTCATATGATTTCTTGATTTTCTACGCATATTTTGGTACCGCAGGTGGCTTTGCATTTGTAGGAGGTGAATGTTTTTCTGATCATAAGTAGATCCTAATGTGTTCTATACTTTTGTACAATTTAATTCAAATCGGAAAAGAAATAAAAAAGTTATTGGGGTGTTACCATTTCAAGTGAAACACACTGTATATTATGATGGAATAAGTTTCAAATTGCAGAAATTAGCTAAGGGTGAGAAGGTCCATTAGTCAATTAATTATTTAATTAATTTAATATTTCCGGATAGTGGAAGTAAAGAGTCCGAAAGTATGCAAAGTTATGAAACCTATTCCTCCCCCTGTTCTCGAGGGTGCTGAACACGAATAATAGGGTGGAAAGAGTTTTTAGTCATGCGCACTCCCTGAAACGGCCAAAAATCACCCCTTTTGCTTATTTTTCATATGAGAGCTTGACGTAGACTATTTTTGGAGAGATTATTTGTTTTTTCATGGGGATAAAGCAGATGGTGAAAGGTGATGTCAAGTAGTAGACCGCGACCACCCTTAGGGTATGTACCCTGCCAGGGGGTGTAAAATTGTTTCTTTTTTTCTTGTTAAAGACGTTTACCCCCGTTTTCGAGGATGCTGATAAGGACAATGATAAGAGTGGATTGGGACAACCTCAGTGGGTTGGCCGCACCCCCCCTCCCTACACCAGGGGGTGGAAAATGTTTTTTTATTTTTATATTCAAAGTCACCATTAAATTTGTCAGTTTTACACCCTCGTCAAAAATGAACCTATCCTGGCAAGGATTTGAAATTCATGTTCCTGAATACGGGACATAAGGAAGAGAATACTATTGGTAAAAATTTCTCTTTTTACTATAAATCATATATGGAGGACACGATTTTGAGTACAATATAATGATTTGTAGAAGACATTAATATAACCTAGGGCGCTTACAAAGAGAATTATATGGTTCATATTCCTCGAAATGAACATCACATTCAATGGTATTGCCTCCTTCTTCATCGTACGCATCGTCCGTGTCCGATCCATAATAACTATTATCATTGAATTCGTTTGTTTCTATACTTGGTTCATTATCTGCATCCTCTGGTGCACAATTCTCACAAAATTTACCTTGACAAGTCAGAAAAAACGCTCCATCGTAAACCTAATTTTATACATCCGCATCGTTTCGCACAGCCGTCCTTACAATTACAATAGGGTCGTTTCCTTCAACAAAATTTACAAAATATTGTTATATGATGAAAAGTTATATTAAATATACGTTACATATATCATATTAAAAAAAGTTCTAATCATCGCATGCAAGAACAAATTGGTTTTGAAAATAAAAAGGCGGTAAATGATGACGTATCTGATGATCATTCAATTCTCTGTTGATTTGTTGTTTACATTTACATTGTGTGTTTAATATTTGTTTATAATGGAACCTAATTTTGTAAAAGGTACTTCAGAGAACTTACCCATAGTGGATTTTTAT
Source organism: Rutpela maculata (assembly GCA_936432065.2). Taxonomy (NCBI): domain Eukaryota; kingdom Metazoa; phylum Arthropoda; class Insecta; order Coleoptera; family Cerambycidae; genus Rutpela; species Rutpela maculata. Next base: position 81,801,231 of record OW386285.2, on the reverse strand, counting down.
ATGATACACGAGTTTTATGTAGACAATTTGAACTATTTAAGTGCCGAATCCCGAAATGTTAAAAATTTGAGGTTAGTATTTCTTTAAAATACAATGACACGTCCATTCTAACTTATTAATCTATTTATTAGTCCAGTCAACAGAGTGCTAAAATGAACAAAATCTCTAATTTGAGTGCTAATGGATGGATTTTGATAAAACCTTGTTCAATGTGTTTGTAATGACGTTAATAAAAAAGTTGAAAAATGATTAGAGCAGGAAATGATTGGAAGGGGTAGAAAACACCCCTTTTATCACGGGTTCCGTAACTTGTAGAATTAGGTCAAAAATGAAAAAGAAACAATAAATTTACCTTTTTTGGCCCAAAATAAGATGTTTTTACTTTTATGAATTCTTTAAAAAAATTCATATCTTCGGAGACAGGGCCAGTCGAAAATTCCTAAAAGTGGAGGAGGTGAAATGTAAAAGTTGAAAAAATACCTGAAAAAATTCAGGTGAATGTATCATCGAAATACAAGACATTTTTATTTGCAACTTTTCTGTAAAGTGCGTTTTCAACGAGTTATTCCGGAAAAACGTGAAAAACTTTAAAATTGTGGCGCTTTAAAAATATGTAATTTAAAAATTTGAAATATCAGACGTATGCATTGAGGCCTTCTAAACATTTTTTGTCTCTTGGAATTTTTTTGTAATTGCTAATTTTCCGAGTTACATGCAGTTTTTCACGATAATTAATGTACATTTTTTGCACATTTAAAAATACATCAATTTAAAAATTATATTGAACTTCTAAAAATGGTATAACCATATAGGCTTCATATTTTTTTATAATAATATACGTAAATGACGTTCATTTTTCAAATTTTCATGTATTTTTTGTGCAAAAAATATGGTACATTATTGTGAAAAACTGTCTGTAACTCGGAAAATTAGCAAGTTACAAAAAAAATTCTAAGAGACAAAAAATGTTAAGAAGGCCTCAATGCATACGTCTGGATTTTTTCAAATTTTTAAATTACATGTTTTTATAGCGCTACAGTTTCAAAGAAAGGTGTAGTTTTTCATGTTTTTTCGGAATAACTCGGTGAAAACGCACTTTACAGACAAGTTGCAAATAAAAAAAGTCTTGTATTTCGATAACATACCTGAATTTTTTCCGATCTTTTTTTTCAACTTTTACATTTCCCCTCCTCCACTTTTAGGAATCTTCAAAACTATACATTTTTCGAAAAAATTCACAAGAGTAGAAAATCTTCTTTTGGGCCAAAAAGGGTAAATTTGTTGTTTGTCTCTCATTTTTGACCTAATTCTACAAGTTACGGAACCCATGAAAAAGGGGAGTTTTGTACCCCTTCCGATCATTTCCTACTCTGATCTTTTTCAACTCTGTTATTAACGTCATGACAAACACATTGCACAAGATGTCATCAAAATCCATTCATTAGCACTCAAATTAGGGGTGAAACGTTGACTGGACTATATGCTAACAGAAAACGACGCCCGCCGATTATTCCTTTATCTAACTGCACATGCGTTCACATCTGACGCGGCGATGGGCGCGAATTCAAAATTTATTAATTTAAATAATTAATTTCACTATTAAAATGACTTTCGATTGTAAAATAAAAAAATACGGGTCAAATAAAATTTAATAAAGTACTTGAATATAAAATTTTTAAAAAATGGGCAACGACCCTATTATATTCTTTATTATCATAGTCTTTAAAAATGAAATCAGGAACCTATTGACCTTCTTAAAATTTGAAATTGACGGACTACGGATACCTCGAGGACACAAGATTTACCCAAAAAACAGTAAAGGCGGCAAAAACAAACAAAGTAATAAAACGAGTGGTTTCCGACAGTTGAAAGGAGAAGGAATGGCCAAACAGCGTGAACCATTTTTTTCTTGATCGGCATCCTCGAAAAAGTTTTCAACCAGAAAAAAAAAGAAACAATTTTACACCACCTAACATGGCAGATTCCATCCCTAAGGGTGGTTGCGGTCTACTACCTGACATCACCTTTCACCATCTATTATATCACCATGAAAGAACAAAGAATCCCTTCAAAAATAGTCTATGCCAAGATGCCATATGAGAAATAAGCAAAAAGGAGTAGTTTTTGGCCGTTTCAGGTGGTGCGCATGACTAAAAACTTTTTTCACCCTGCTATTCGTGTTCAGCACTCTTGAAAACGGAGGGGGGGGGGGGGGAAGGTTTCATAACTTTAGCACAATTTTGCATTTTTTCGAGAAAATCCCGACTCCTTACTTCCACTAAGACTATTAACATAACTGGTGAGAATTCAATGAAGTATACAAGAAACAACAGATCGGAAGTAAAATTTTGCCCCTATAAGGTGCAAAAGTATGTCACAAATTATAACAATTACAACATACACGTGTCTCCTCAACTAAAATTTTTTTTTTCTATTTGAGGTTAACGAACGCGCCGATCGGAAGTTTCGTCTGCCAGCGAAATTGGGATATGTGAAGTACATATACTAACTACCTACGCGAACAGATATCGATAATCATTCGATTAAAAAATAAATGCCCCCCCCCTCCCTATCCCCTCCCCATACCAAAAAGTTCCAGAGAGAAAAAAGGTTTGTACTTATATGGTCTCTTCGATTACCGACTGGCAGTCGGTAACCATTCGTCGTCGAATTTGCGCGATATTTCCTAGACTATATTACATTATTTAGTGGAATTTATTTTGAAGGCGGAAAAAGTGTGGCAAAAAATTTAATGAAACCATTTTGTTCAGTTTTTTATGTACTTTTCGAATTATATATATTTTCGAATATTGAAATTTAAAAGAGCACATACAGGTTATTGTTCTCTTAAAGAACAACACATTTTTTTTCCAAGTCCAGCCCTGGACTTGTGTGTGTGATACAAGTGCTTATTCAGGATCACTAGTGTATTATATTAAAATATGAACTTATTATTCTATTCCTTTACAAAGTAACAACCAAAAGAAATTTTGTCAAAAATACATAAAACACCCTGTATTTCAGCAACGAGGGCTTTTCTTGGCCGTGCCATTAAAGCATGTCCGTTTCCTCGTGAAACACCCTGTATAAAATCAGCATTATTAATATACCACTCTCAGCTGTACCCATCAGGGCCATCTATTGTCATCATGGTGGTATTCTAGCCATAAAAAAATAATTAAAGTTTTTGAGATAAATTAAACATTAAAGGTGAAACATGTAACGCGTAAACATGTAATGAATACACAGAGTGTGTCACTCTGATTTTTCCACAATCTGTTAAGAAGGCAGTGTCCTTTTCAGCTGTAAGTTTTTGGAAAAATTCGTAAGGGGGACACAATTAAATATGCAAATCTTGTCAGGATAAGGTACACGGCGGCCGACAGAATATACGTTTTTCTCGAACACTACAGAGTGTGCCACTCTGATTGTCTTAAAAATCTATTAAGAAGGATAGTCCACAGTACAGCGCCCTTTTTTTTTAATGAGTAGTAACAGGCTGAATTTTCGTGAGTAGCTCAGACGCCCAACTTTTCTCTCTGCGAAAATTCTCGGTAGTGGTAGCTAATAACTGCGCTTGGGTGTATATATGTCGATTGGGTGATTGTTCAAATTTTATTAGTAACAGTTAGTTTTTTAGTTAAATCTTGAGATAATTTGATAAAAAACACGAAAAAACGTTTGTCCTATAAAATCGATGGTTTGACCGAAGCGCCCCCAACGTGTCCAAATAACGAGGCCAAAAAAATGATTAGTAACTAGCTGATTTTTTTACTATTGCTTAATAAATGCTTTTAAAATGAAATGGCCACATTGTCCTACAAATTGAATGGTATGTTTTTCCAGTCCTACGCTCGGAAATTGTCAGTTCCTTTTCTCATTAGTAACTGTAGGACAAAGACAACACCATGATATGTTAGTGTATTCTCTACCCATATAAAATAGTGCCCTATATACTTTTATTACTTAAGCGGAATTCTGATATCTACCAAATTTAACACATAGATTCGGATTATCAAAAAACAACATTTCCCTTGATTTTAAACCCTAATTTGCAAATTTACATTCGTTGCGAATATTTGAATTTTTCATGCACTTTTATATGTTTTATTAAATGTTCGACTACAAGACCGAAAAATTTTCTTTATAATTCTAATATAATATTATTTTTAATGTTTAAGTGTTTGTTTAATTAGGTTTTCCACATAGTAAATTGCATAAAAAACACTCCATAGTCACTCTTTATTTCGCACGAATTAGACAATCCGACAACCTGTCAAATTATTTTGGCAATATGTTGTTGTGGACAAACACGGGGTTTATTTTAATTAACTCGCGGAAACGTAGCCAAGGCAATCGGAAATCAAACTCTTTAACAAGCGTTTAACGAATGAAAAATAATATAGAACTTTATAGTCCAATTAAATAAGTCGACAAATCAAAATTTTGAGGTAAATACTTGAATTTTTGATATAACTTGCTTTGATGTATTAGAACACGATTAATGAAAGAAATTTTTTTCTGAACCCCCGGGAAGGGGTGAAAGAAAATAAATAAAGTGTTTTTTCAAAATTACTCAAAATGTGTTAAAGATAGTAAAAAAAGTTTCAAACAAAAATTGTAAAGCATGAAATTTTATATAAAAATGATCTCTAGACCTTTTTTGGTATTACTAAAATTAACGGAGTTAGGCTGATTAGAAATTAAGGGCTGATATGTACAACTTTAAAAAATCATAGCGTGCAGAAAAGTTAATGAATTTAAATTTTTCTTTTTTCTATTTACTCAGAAAAATATAAACATTCGTTTCAGAGAAATGGATTTTGTTTAAATTGTTAATAAAAAAGTTATAAAAATTTTAATTTTTTTATTTTCAATTAAAACCACTTTGAACGGTGAAACGAATTTTTTTTTACACCATTCTGTTCATCATTCAATATATTGAACATTTGCTTTTGAAAATTTTTTTTATCCATCATTTTCGAGCAGGTATGAATTTATTTACTTGCTAAGTTTTTTTCCAAACGTAAGACACTGCTCTTGTGACGTCACGATAACTGAAAAGAAATAAAGAATGCATACGACGAAGATAAAATTGTTTCGTAGCTGCTGCGTTGCCTACAAGACGCGCATGCGTTACATCTATAGGGCAACTGCACATGACGTCACAGCTAACCTCAAAAATATGTGTTTCTTAAGATTTAAGAGTATTACGCAGCTATTATTAAAATTTCTGCCTGGTTCCCGTATTTTCAACTAAAATCTAGTTCAGTGTAATGTTTATGAAGTTCTAAACACTTTGTCATAATAAAATAGGCCTCTTTTTGTAGGTGGACACCTAACCTGTAATTAGCAGTCTATTTATATTAATCAAGAATGTTGAAAAATTATTTACATGAATTTTTAAATATTTGCTTGGAGCCAGTACCGGCTCCAAGCTAAAAATGCGTACACAAACATTAAAAATGAGAATAAACTTGAAAAACTTAAAATTTAAGGTAATGTTAGGTACATGATGCAGATGCAGACTAGTTTAGAAGTTTAAGGCCGTTTTAATGCTTGATAAAGCTCGTAAAAATATTAGTGAGGCTCATTGAATTCGGAATGACGTCTAGAAAAAGTGTAAAAGTTTCACACCCGCACATAAACAGTTGCAAAAGTTATAAACAAATGAAGATTGAAAATAGAACGAGTTTCGTCTTTTGCAAATAACTCGAAAACTATTAATATTTAAGAAAATTGAAAGAACGATTCTTAAAGAGGAATGAATTTCCAATAAAAAAGCCGAACTCTCGAAACTCTGTCTCTCAGCTCTCTGAGCGATGAACACTAAGCCGTTACGATGCTCTGAAATCGGCCGTAATAAGTAAAAATATTTTTTTATGTTATTAAATATTGATTTAAAATTTTTTAAAAAATATGGTATTATTTAGATACTTAACGGAACAATATCCCGTTGAAAAAAAAATTGTTTCACCGATTTTTCATAAAATGAGCCTATTGTTAATTAACAAATTTTTTTAGAGTTTACGTTTATATTTCAAGTCGGATAATTGTTAAACAAAAGCCACTAAAATTATTTCGCTTCATGGAGACCTTATAAAAAATTTTTTGCCATTTTATTATAAAATATTGTGATTAAAAATTAAAAAAATTTCTTAAATTTTTTTTTAATTCTTTATAATAATGTTTTTCTTTTTTTCATTATTTAAACAAATTATTAAGAAAAAAATGTATTCTTAAAATTTATTATTTGCAATTCTCTACAAGACGAAAAACAGAAAAATTTTTGTTGTTAATTTATTTGTTTATTTAATAGACAACATATTATTAACAATCGCCGAATGTTTTTAGATAGAAAAAAAACAAAAATAACCGTATACATAAACATGTAAAAAGAAAAATAAATTTAACATGTTTATGTATACGGTTGTTTTTGTTATTTTTTTTTCTATCTAAAAAGAATATAAACACATTCGGCGGTTGTTAATAACAAATTGTTTATTAAATAAACAAATAAATTAACAACATTTTTTTTTTCTTTTTTCCATCTTCTAGTGAATTGCAAATAATACAGTTTAAGAATACATTTTTTTCTTAATAATTTGTTTAAATAGTGAAACAATGGAACAAAATATTATAAACAATTTAAAAAAAAATTTAAAGAAATTTTTTTAATTTTTAATCACAATATTTTTAGGCTATTGTCTATGTCCAAAAAAAGAGGGTTGAAAGGAACTAAAACGTTAAAGGGTTTTTATTGTTTCTTATGTTCAATTGACCCCAAAATATGAGAAAACCGCTGGGTGCGTTTTTGAGATCGAAGTAAAAAGGTCCACTTTTCACATTTTTGAGTTTTACTGGACAACTATGCATTTTTCCTATAAACACGTCAATAGAAAAGTTGTGAAGAATTAAATTTCCAATCGAAATGGTACCTTCAGAAGTCATTTTTTTTACAAAAATGCGCCCAGAAAACAAAACAAAAAAAAAACGGTAAAATGCATTATTTTTTTTTAATTTAAGCCTGTAACTTTTTTTCGGGTACATTTAGGCATAGATATTCTCCGTAAAAAAAGCTGACGTTTTACCCGTTAATAATCATTTTAATGGTAAAACGCCAGCTTTTTTTTATGCAGCAATGTCTATGCCTAAATGTACCCGAAAAAAGTTGCAGGCTGAAATTTAAAAAAATAAAAAATTGCATTTTTTCGTTTTTTTTTGTTTTGTTTTCTGGGTGTATTTTTGTAAAAAAAAATTTGACTTCTGAAGGTGCCATTTCGATTGGAAATTTAATTCTCAACAACTTTTATATTGACGTGTTTATAGGAGCGGTTTCAGAGCATCGTAACGGCTTAGTGTTCGCTGCGAAGAGCTCCATTTTCAACATTAAATTGAAATGATTAATAATAGACATAGAGTTTCGGAAGTTCGGACTTTTTTATTTGAAATTCATTCCTCTTTAAAAATCTTCCTTTAAATTTTCTTAAATGTTAATAGTTTTCGAGTTATTTGCAAAAAACGAAACTCGTTATTTTTCCAATCTTCATTTGTTTATAACTTTTGCAATTGTTTATATGCGGGTTTGAAACTTTTGCACATTTTTCTAGGTGTCATTCCGAATCCAATGAGCCCTCACTCATATTTTCACGAGCTTTATTAAGCATTAACACGGCTTTGAACTTGTGAACCAGTCTATATATCTCAATGCAGCGGTGGTGTATGTTCTGGTGAACAAATGCTCCTAAAAATTGTTAACAAATTTGTTTTTAATAATTCTTATTTTAGCTTTTCATAAGATTAATTTAATAATGGATCATACATTTTGTTTTAAGAATGAATTATTTTCTTCTAATTGTTATTATCCATCCATCCAAAAAAATGGTTCAATTATTTATTATTTAATTTATCCAATTTTATTTTTTGAACTGTTTATTTTTATTTAGATTAGGAATACAATAATATCAATGATCTATTTTAATGGAAATGTATCGATCATTTTTTTTTAAATGTCATTTTTTTTTTTTTTCATTCAAAATTGAAATTAATGATCCAAAAAAATTGTTGATTAATATATTTCTGTGTACACAATTTTTAAAATATGTATACAATTATAATAATTTTTATAATAATTTCTTATAGTCTTAAAAAATAATAAATTAAAATAATTGAAATTTTGTAATTTAAAAAATAAGTAATGTAAATATTTGTAATTGTCAATTTTTTTGAAATTAAGAAGAAAAATTATTTCAATTGTAAATGTGGAAAAAAAAATAATTTTCACTATTGCAAATATTCATTTTTGCAAATAATTTTTTACTTCTACATTACGGATTAGTTTATTAATGTAATCGAAAATGCATAAAAAAATCATTTTTTGCAACCTTGGTTAAAATACGCGAATTTCGACTAATTTAAAACGATGTTTCAAACAATTATTTCTAATACTCCAATAATTCGTCTGCAAAATTTTCTCGCAAAAAAAATTATATTGTGTACTTTATTTTTAATTTATATCAATAATGTCAAACAAATAATTCTAAATTTAGTAGAAATCAGCAAGTATTGACAGTAATAATAATTTCTTTCATTACAATTCAAAGATTAATTTTAAAAATATTTAGATCACGTAAACAAAATTCCACGTGTCTAATACCTATTTATAGGTAACCAAAATGTACATAAAACGAAGTGTGTAGGTATAAGTATGTAGATTTCGCAAAACAATCTTACTATACTTGACCACAATTAAAAATTTTGTTAACAATTTGTAGGAGCATTTATTCACCAAAACATTCAGAACCGCTGCATTGAAATATCGGGCCTCTGCATCATGTAACCAACATAACCTTAAATTTTAAGTTTTTCAAGTTTATTCTCATTTGTAATGTTTGTATACGCATTTTTAGCTTGGAACCGGTATTGGCTCTAAGCAAATATTTAAAAATTCGCGTAAATAATTTTTCAATATTGTTGATTAGTAGAAATAGACTGCTAATTACAGGTTAGATTTCCAACCTACAAAAGGAGTCCTATTTTATTGGGACAAAGTATTTAGAACTTCATAAACATTACACTGAACTAGATTTTAGTTGAAAATACGGGAACCAGGCAGAAATTTTAATAATAGTTGCGTAATACTCTTAAATCTTAAGAAACACATATTTTTGAGGTTAGTTGTGACATCACGCGCGGATGCCCTTACTGCCGTCATAAGGTGAAAAGCCGCATCTAGATATTTGTCATAAATGAGATTCTAATGATATATGAGCACCCAAGAGTTCTGCAGTTTAAAATATTATTAAAAAATTGTAAAATACAAAAACATAAGTGGATAAAAAGCAGCTACATGATTTTCTTAATTAATATTTACTAGTTGGGAAAAAAACAAACGCCTTTGTTACTTTCCTCGCCAACCGACAATTTACAGATGGGCTATTCTCCTTATGACTTATGACGGCAGTAGATGTGACGTATACGCGTCTTGTAGGCAACGCAGCAGCTACGAAACCATTTTATCTTTGTCGTACGCATTCTTTATTTATTTTCAGTTATCGTGACGTCACACGAGCAGTGTCTTACGTTTGGAAAAGAATTAAACAGGTAAATAAATTCAAACCTGCTCGAAAATGATGGGTAAAAAAAAATTTCAAAAGCAGATGTTCAATATATTGAATGATGAACAGAATGGTGTAAAAAAAAATTCGTTTCACTGTTCAAAGTGGTTTTAATTGAAAATATAAAAATTAAAATTTTTATAACTTTTTTATTAACAATTTAAAAAAAATCCATTTCTCTGAAACGAATGTTTATATTTTTCTAAGTAAATAGAAAAAAAAAATATTTAAATTCATTATCTTTTCAGCGCGCTATGATTTTTTAAGGTTGTACATATCATCCCTCAATTTCTAACCAGCCTAACTCCGTTAATTTTAGTGATACCAAAAAAAGTCTAGAGATTATTTTTATATAAAATTTCATGCTTTACAATTTTTGTTTGAAACTTTTTTTACTAGCTTTTACACATTTTGAGTAATTTTGAAAAAACTCTTTATTTTATTTTTTTTCACCCCTTCCCGGGGGTTCAGAAAAAAATTTATTTCATTAATCGTGTTCTAATACATCAAAGTAACTTATATCAACAATTCAAATATTTACCTCAAAATTTTGATTTGCCGACTTATTTAATTGGACTATTTACCATGGAATGAAATTTCAAAATAATTGTTTTCAATTTTTTATCAATATATACCACTTTTTTGTAGAACATTAGTAAAATCGTGTTCCACATTTTATTCTCAAGAGAAAAAAATGAAAATTAGATTGTTACTAATGAGAAAAGTGGAATTGACAATTTCCGAGCGTAGGACTGGAAAACCTACCATCAATTTATAGGACAATGTGGCCATTTAGTTTTAAAAACATTTATTAAGCAATAGTAAAAAAAGCAGCTGGTTACTAATCATTTTGACCTCGTTATTTGGACATGTCGGGGGACTGCAACCGGAAGTAAGTAAGGCGTAACATTTTTTGGCAGCAAGACGGTTGCCCAGCTCATTCCTCAGTTTTGGTACGGCAGTGGTTGACAGATCATTTCGGAGCCAGATATGCTCCAATTAATTTTTCTACAAGATCACACCAATGGGTTATTTTCTGTGGGGTGTTTTAAAACAGAAAGTTTATGCAGATGACCTGCCGCATGATCGAGAAACACTAAAAGCACGAATACAAGACGCGGTGAATGAAGTGAATGTACCCTCAACCATTCGTAAGGTCTATGATGAATTTATTAAAAAGATGGGGAAATGTGTTGAGGACATAAATGTAAAAGTCGAACTACAGACTTCATAATTTGTATTTAGGCTTTATTTTGGATTATAAACAACTTTGTTTTATAAACATTTTGTTCAAAATAATAAATAAGGTATTTTGATGTTTTCTTAATTTATTAACACCCGGTACATCTGATCTAAGACTTTTATATGGTATATTCATTTCGACAAGCAGAATTTTTATAAAGAATGACTTTTCGTCGTAAATTCAATAATAGAGATACTTTTCCTCTTGTCAACTCCATCCGGGAACACACTGTATACACCCAAGCGCAGTTATTAACTACCACTACCGAGAAGTTTCGCAGAGAGAAAAGTTGGGCATCTCGTCAGAACGAAGCTACTCACAAAAATTCAGCCTGTTAATAATCATTAAAAAAAAAAGGGCGCTGTAGGTACTGTGGACTAGCAGTGTCTTTTTCAGCTGTGCTGTAGGTTTTCGAAAAATCGGTAGGGGTGACATAATATGCAAAATTTGTCAAGACGTACACGAAGCTAGCAGATCACATTTTGTTTCTCGAAAAGTACAGAATGTAACACTCCGATTTTTTCACAATCTGTTAAGAAGGCAGTACTATTTTCAGCTGTGCTGGTAGTTTTTCCGAAAAATCCGTAAGGGGGACGTAATGTGCAAAACTTTTCAGGATTTATTACATATTTATGTGTTACATGTTTACGTTTCATTTATCTCAAAAACTTTTATTTTTTTATCGTGCCAGAATACCACCACGTTCATGATCCTTGCTCCTGGGTACCACCTTGCTTATTTATATAATATAAAGAGAAAAATGTGATAATACCTGCAGACAACCTCTTCCGATTTTCGGTCATGTTTTTTTGGACCCTTGAAACAATTTCGCGCAACCCGATTTCATCGCCATTTCAGCCATTTCTATTTCCTTGAGGATACCCGTGCATGTCGTTGCCGCTACGGCCGCATGTTCATCTTTCCTGTTAGTTCGACCCTAAAATTAACCCTTTATAGGGTTAATTTTAGGTTGCCTTTATAGGGCAACTTTTTCCGTTTGAAAAGGGTATGATATTTTTGAAAATATGAGCCTATAAGAGTCACATGAATCATTATACTTACTCTCATTTTTCAAAAATATAATAGATTTTGATAAATTGGGTGGCAACAATACTAGCCACCAACCACTTAGGACACATAATAGTAGAAAAGAAAAAAATCTGTTTTTTTTTATTCATATAATTTTATTTGTGGAAGGGCTGAAAACAAGACTGACATAATGCAACATCACATGAACTACAAACTAATTTCGAGCGTTTTACCATTTTTTTCGTGCTACAACAGGCACAACGTCTATATTTTGCAGCTTGAATTGGCATGTGTGCTCCAATATTAGTAGTTCGCTGAAAATTTTCCACTGAAACAGCACGACCGCCCAGTTTTTTTAGTTTATTTTTATTTACGATAACTGGTGCTCCCATATTTTTCCTTCCAAAATAATTTCCAATAAGCTCGTTTGATAGTTGTGACCTAAACTGAAGATGGAACATTGGTTTTTTTCTTTTGCAATTTGCACCCACTTATACAAAATAAAAGAGTTCACAATGGCAGCATCTATCAGGTAATAAAATATCTTCAGCCACCAGCGGCGAGATTTCCAGGAAATTGAATAACTGGAGAGGAGTTGGTCAAACAGATCAACTCCACCCATAAACTTGTTGTAGTCTGATATAGACTTAGGACATTTAACGGTTTCTTTTTTACCGGTTTTATTGGTTCTTTTGACTTCTTCATGAGCTGATGGATTATGGAAAGAACTTATTATGATCACCGATTTTTTGCCTTTGTCACGCCACTTTGAAACAGATAAATCAATTCCTTCTCCCATAGCAAAGTCAGTGTCGCCTAGTTTCATAGATTTTTCGTCAGCTAAAAGTTCTTTGGGGTAATTTTTTCTGTTTGAGCGGAACGTTCCACATGCGAAGGTATCCTTTTCTAATAATTTTTGTAATAGGTTGAAAGTTGAAAAAAAATTATCGTATGTAATATCACTAGTGCTTAAAATTTTATCGAAAATTTTTTCGAAAGCGTGTTGCCTGGTAATATAAAGAGTGCAAATTGACAGTTCATTATCTGATTAAATCCCGACCGCTTTAGCGGGAGGGATTTAATCTTTGATAATAAACTGCCAATTTGCACGAGTTATATTAACTAGGGGCAGCTTAGCTTGAGAAAAAATTTTTAGATAAAATTTAAAGCACGAGTGGTATTTGTGGAGAATATTTCACGAATAAATAATTCATTAAGTATATCTTCAATATTATGTTCAGTAATGAATTGCCTTCAGACGTTTCCTTGTTGCTTTTTAGAGATTACTCACCTTTATCTTCAATTTCATCATTTACGTCACATAAAAATGCATTTCCAAAGCGATTCATCTAATAAAAAACAAAGTAGGTTTAAATTATGACAATCAAGAAAAACAATATACGTTAAACCATAGGTACTGAACTTATAAGACTAGTCATCATAACAAAGCACGGTTCGACCAATCACATTACTGGTGAAATCACACAAATTGCATATTACCAATCTATCCCTTTTACGTTCTAAGGCTGCCGGCTCAGATGGTATGGTACCGCCATCTAGTAATGCTAGCTTAACTTAGTTACTAGCCTAAACAGTGAATTGAATTATTATATTAAAGTGTTTATTAATATATATTTATGTATTTAATCCTTGTTTCTAATTTGAGAAGTTTGATAGTTAAGTTAATGTTTACTTGTTTAAGTAGAGAGACTTTAAGTACAACGAATTATAATGTATATAGTGATACTGCAGAGTTTTGATTTTCCAAATAAGTGTTAGCTGTTTTGTAATGATTGATGAATTACTATACGTAAGTACCTACATTTGTGTATTTATCATGAAATAACTATTTTGTAATTATGTTAGGTATTAAGCCATTGAAAACTGTGTACCTATAACTTGTCCCGAACCTATATGAGTTCCACACAGCATTGGCTTTTTAGGTTATTAATACAATACTACAATTTACAATTTACGTTAACAATTAGTAATAAGCTAGAGAAGATATTTATAGATAACATTTAAAAGCACGATTTGTCTTATTTGCCGAAAACATGTCACGACACAAAACGTCAAGAAATGTTCGCTATATTTGCGGCTGCAGCGACCTAAAAAATTAGTGCGATAAATTTTGCATGTTGGTCCTGCCAAAAGCAGATCTAGCTTGAATTACCACTAATAATGACGTTTGATTGGTGCAATGTTGTGAAAAAACGGGCTCCCATTGGCTATAGCGTTAATGAGTGAAATAATCAAAGTAAATACAGTGTCCCTTATTGAAATAATCTTCAGCAAGTGACAGAACCGTTCGCTTACCCAACGTTCCCTCATTCTCGTCCTTAGTTTTTCCTTCGTAAATTTTAAAGGAAAGCATATAGCCAGTTGCGGAACACGCCATTACCCAAATTTTAAATCCACACTTAATGGGCTTCTTTGGCATATACTGTTTGAGTGACGAACGCCCCTTGAAGCCTACCATGCTCGCGTCAACAGATAGTTGCCGAGATGGAGTCGAATTTTATATATCTTATCAAAATTAGGATCTCTTTTCTTTGGAGCATTATTGTTCAAGTGTATGTACCGTAAAATTGTTAGAAATCTTTTCACAGAAATTATATTAGCTATTCTCGAAACCCTCATATTGTGGTCAGTTGACCAGTAAAGACGAATGCTCGGCAAGCTGTGAAAGTCCATTGCAATTAGTATTCCTATGAAAGCTTTCATTTCTTGAATATTAGATGAAAATCATGCTCCGCACTGAATAGCATATGTTTCTGATTCGTCCACAATTTTTTGAAGAAGATCGTTTGAGAAAAAATGTAGAAATATTTCGGAAGGCGTTTTCTTATGCCATGCATCTGTTTCTGTGCCATATTTCTCACTGAATACAAATTTTTCATATTCGTTTGGTGTATGAACTGTTTTGCCCCATTTTATAGCAAAAGGCTCTTCGGTGGACTTAGGGAGATCATCACAATCCATATTGTCACTTAGGTCATTTTCAGCATCGGTATCAGAAGAATTTTCACCACTAATACCAGAAAATAAAGTCAAGTTTCGTGACGAACGTATCTTTTCCAAATCTATTTCTGGATTATACTCTGGATCATTCACGGAATCATCAGAATCAAAATCGCTCCATTCTGGCTCTTCCAGATTAGACGTTGATGTTGATGCCCTAGTTGTATGTTTTGGAACATTCTCCTTGTTTTTGTGAACATGCTGATTTTCAGCATCACTGTCTCCTCCTATGTCAGAATCAAGAGCTTGTTCTTCTGTTATTCCGTCAATAAAATCGTATAGCTGATCAGGGCCCAATTTCGCCATTTTATCAAAATCTAAGTTGTCCATTTTCTGCAAAAAAATTACTAGTTTTATGGTCATCTTTGGTATTATTATTATTATTATTATTATTATTATTATTATTATTATTATTATTATTATAATTATTGCATGATTAGGTTGTATATCTATTTATCCTCCAAAAATAAATAATAAGTATACTGCTACGAACAACCATAATTTTGAAATATTCATGAAGGTTTAGTAAAATGATACAAAATAATCTATATTGTAGGTTATATCACATTATTACAAACTTTATCTTGTGTATCTTCTAAGCCGAAAAATGGTTTTGTGCTTTGTATATCACATTTCATAACCGAATATTATTGAAACAATATTGCATACTTACATTTACTATTCACTTTATAAAACTGTTCATAAAACTCAAAAAACTTGTAACAATACACCTTTTAGTAAACAACACTGTGAGTATATAAATGGTTGGGGGCTACTATGCTAGCCACTTGTATCCTTACTACCACCAAAAACCTAAATGGTTAGAGGAATGGACATCGAACGTTTACAGAAAGCACAAATAAACGATAAGATCGACAATCGCATTTCTAACATATTGCTAAGCAACCGTAATAAAGGTGGCTACAGTAGAAGCCACCAACCTATAAAGGGTTTTAAGTATTACGAATATTCTAGAAAATTAAAAAAACTACATATTTTATTTAAACTGTTTTGCTCCATTGTTAATATTGTTAGATGTTTTTACCCCCAGAGACATCTGTGGAGATTTCTTCTAAGTTCCAATTATAAGGGCAATGGAAAGCTAAGCTGGTTTAGTTAGTTTGGCAGTCGGCCCAGAGATGGCGCGTGGTGTCAGAGTCTGGAAGTAGTAATAGTCTAAGAGCTAGTGAACATATTTCTTTCATTACTCGAAGTAGGCTAATAATTTGCCAAAAGTTTGCCATAGGAGCAATGAGTTGCTATCTCGAACGTTTCGACTTGGCGATGGGCAGCAGCGGGAGCAAGAATACCCCAAAGTCGTAAAATAGTAGTCGAAATTTTTATTATTGCAAGTTGGTTGAAACTTCGTATTTTGCTTGAAATAAGGTGTATGAATAACCATACAAATTGTCAGATAAAAATTTCAGGCAGCAGGGGGTGTAAGAACACCTCAAAGTCGTAAAATAGTAGTCGAAATTTCCATTATTGCAAGTTGGTTGAAACTTTGTATTTTGCTTGAATTAAGGTATATGAATAACCATACAAACTGTCAGAAAAAAATTTCAGGCAGCACGGGGTGTAAGAACACCTCAAATTCGTAAAATAGTAGTCGCAATTTTCATTATTGCAAGTTGGTTGAAATTTCGTATTTTGCTTGAATTAAGGTATATGAATAAACATACAAATTGTCAGACAAAAATTTCAGGCAGCAGGGGGTGTAAGAACACCTTAAACATGTATTTTTTTCACGTGAAATTTTTATTATTTGCTCCTGTCTGACAATTGAATATGTTATGTCCTGAAAGAGTTACGCAATAATAATTTCAAAGAGGCGCCCGTTCAATTTTTTATCGATTATTGGACTAGTGATGAGTAATTAAGCAGTGCTCATAATTGGTTTACTGAAAACGACCTCATCCTAAATAAAATTAAATCCATTTTTATTCGTTTTAATATTAGTAAAATTAATGCTGATCACAGTATTTTAATAAAGTCAAATGAAGGATCCATTCGACAAGTTACGTCCTCAAAATTTTTAGCTTTACACATTCAAGAAAACTGTACTTGGACAGTACACAGAAACGAAATTTGTAAAAAAAATATCTCCAATATGTTACTTTATTAGTGAAACTACGTCAAATGATTAGTAAAGCAGTGCTAATTACTTTCTATTATTCATTCTTTGGATCGATTATTAGTTATGCTTTAATTGCCTGGGTACTATTTTTGACACTGTCCTATATCATGTAAATGATCTGGAGAAATAAATAATAATAATTATTATTATATATTTATTTGGGCTCTAAAGCTTTCACGGAGGTGAAAATGATTTGTAAAGACGGAAAAAAAGACGACAGTAGATAATCATTAAAGGTAAACAAGTTTACACGTAGGAAAACTTATATTTAATTAAACAGACCTGTTCGAGAGTGTTCTGTCCTATGGAATAATCCTCTATATTGAAGTCTCTCCTTTTGCCTTCTTCCAGAACACCAAACATCTTAGACCATGGAATGGATTTGTCTTTTATATAATAATTTAGGAACTCTTGATGTTTCTCTCTAAGTATGGCGCCTGGGAAATTCTGTTGGATGAACTTTTCAGTAGTTTCAGTTTCAACCTCAAGCTGTTTTTTTAATTTGATTGTCACTGTATACCCTTTTGCAAATGTGTCTTTCAAATGCTGCGTGGAACCTAAGCACTTGAAAATTCCATTCACCATTATGGCTAATCTTGTACATAGGGCCTCGCATTCTTCCATACTGTGGGATGTTAAAATTATGCATTTTCCATTATCGCGTAGTTTACAAAGAGCATTCCATACATGACGTTTCGCTGCGGGATCCATACCTAAAATAACATTTTTTAAATTAACCTCATTTGTGAATTTATATGAGATATACATGGTCAGTTTCCGGTAAAGTGCGATAAAGATCACACGAAAACCGAGCGCGACAATAAAGAATAGTTCATTTAACATTTTCTTGTGTTTTAACTCAATTATACCAGTGTATGGTATAAAATTAAACAAATTAAAATGAACTTTCTGTACGGAGAGGGAGGGCCATCTAAGAATCCTAATAAAAATGTGTTTGTGTTAGATCTCACCTATGGACATGAAAGTGGTAATAATTCTAATCAATATGCTAATAAAGCGCAAGCAGACCAGTCCCGAGAATACGACGATCAAGAAGATACTAACTTTTTATCCTCTTATTTACTAAGAAAAATGTTAAAAATGTGTAATCACAAAGAGAAAAAAAGCTTCATTTTACTCGATAGAACAGCTAAGAATTTTTAGAAATTCTATAGTATGCATTCAACCGTGCACTGGACGCGCAGAGTGACAAGTTATTTCGCAATTTTTTTCCAGGAATACCGTAGCTTTAGCGATAAATTTTATTGGGACGTTTTTTGTTCAGAAACACGTGGTCTATCCACCTGTATTTTTTCCTACCCTGAAATTTTGAAAAAATGGATAAAATTTTATTTTCACTTTTTTTTATGTTCTGCATCCGAGCGAAATGTAAACGTTTCAGGATATTATTCTATACACTTTCACGAATTGTTAAAAAAAAATTATTCAGTTTGAAAATTTTTGTGAGTTTCACTTTCGTCTGGGTTATAGTTAGAGCCGCTGAACTCGACAACGGTGTCGATTAGAGATGGCTAGGTGGGGTACATAGATTAGATCACTCGTATGATTCGTATCACTGGTAGCGGTACGAGACATACGAATCTTTTCTCGATACGGATTCGTTTGATACGAATCGTTAAAACGAGTCGAATCGCCCATCTTTAATATAGATAGCGCATCCCTAGGCCGCCGCACTGGCGGGCGACATGTAGAGTAGAGTGGAAGTGGACGAGTGGAGTGTTCAATTATAATATCGTACTCGCTTAATGGAGTAGCGTCTCATTTGATAGGATGATCGGCGCGGTTATTTTGTAGCTATGGATTTTAATAGTTATTTATGTTATGAGGATCACAATGACAATTATTATGGCACTAGCCATGAATATCTTCAGGCGAGGCGCTAGCCGAGCCTGATAACATGGTGTGTACCATAATGATTGTTTATGATCCAAGTTTCATACAAAATTTTATCTTCTGGCGTAAGATAATTAAAGTAAAAAGTAATATGCATCTCTATTGTATTTTGAAGCCTTGAACAGTAATTATTTCAAATTGACATTCAAGTAGGCTACTGTCATGCTACTGTCTATGATGTGTCCAAGTTACTAAGTAACTGTTTAAAATCTGTTTATATTCATATGTTATTGTTATAAAATAATATTGCTAAAGTTTTCCCAAAAAATGAGCGATTTAGAAAATAGTTTACTGCCAGAAATTGAAGAATTGGCAGAAGAAGTAGTTGCTTCCCTCGTGCCCCAAAAATCTAAAAGCTTTTATAAAAAAATGTATGACCAGTAATTTTATTTTTTTATGATTATAGTATTGAGTACTATATAATGAAATCATTTTAGTATTCAGTCCGATAAAGTAGATCATTTTGACACTGAAAATGATGTATATAATTAAATATTATGGTTTTAAAAAATGTTTTAATGAATATACACGAATACAGGGTACATCAATTGATATAGTAGTTTGCCGACCAAAACAATGGAGTCGTACCAAATTCATCTAAAACTAATCTAATGCTGTTTTCCAAAAAAATGATTGACTACAGTTCGCTTGTCAAAATGGATGAGAAGAGTTTGCAACAACAAACCACGGTGAAGTTTCTTGGACTAAACATAGATACCAACTTATCTTGGGTTGACCAAATAAATTCTGTTAAGAATAAACTAGCCTTATATAATTACGCGTTAGTTCAACTTAGAAAATCTGTTCATAAACAAATTTTAAAAAAGTATTATTTTTCATTCGTTCATTCTACTTACGGCATTCTCTGCTGGGGAAACTCCGTAAATATACAAGAACTAGTACTAGGCTAGTACTAGGCTATTGAAAACTAAAAAAGGAAAACTTGTTTTTATTCGTGCGAAAATCAGAAAACAAAAAGAAATTTTGTTGATTTCTGATTGTTTTTATAGAATAGTCTGGTATCATTCCATCAAGTTTCCTCCAAAAGCCTATCAAATAATTTTTTCAATCGGTTCAAGGATATAGAAGAAATTGCCGAATTACGAAATCATTCTCTTAGGCACCCTCAATGACAGGTATTCAGAAGAATTGGCTATAAAACATGGAATACCTCAAGAGTCGATACTTGCTCTTATACTCTTTTTATTATTTTTATATAATCCAACATTTTTTAATGAAATTTCAAATTATAAAATTTTATGTCCCGACTATTGGCTACAAAATTTTAAATCCCTTAGATAATCCTTACACACATTTAATACCTACACAATTGCTTAGAAACATTCAAAATATTTAAAAATGTTTTTATTCTATAACTGATTTCCTGTTTTCGTCTTAGTTTGTAAGTTGTGTAACTACCTCCATTTATTAAAAGGGACTAATATATGTATTACATTATTATTTATACTTTAAGTACTTAAGGAAAATGTTGACTATTCCTATACAAATGTATTTTGTCTTAAAGGAAAATAAATGTTATTATTATTATTATTATTATTAAATGTAAGTAATTATTAGCAAATCGAAAACACTGCTCTCTAAGCCTGTGTGTATTAAGGCAGGATCGTCCGCGTGAAGGGCCGAGATTAACGGAGCGTCAAAGTAGTACATAATATTAAGTGAACATCGTATAATATTAAGTGAACATCGTATATGAGATCGATTTCAGTTTATTACCGATTAATTACGGTGACAAAATGGAGAAATTTTTCCGAAAAAAAAAGTCCCAAATCCCGCCCCCTCTAATTCCTTCATTTTTGTCGGAATTCCAAAAATAAGAAAAAATGGTTTTAGCAAATTTAATTCTATTTAAATTAGGTAGAGTAGTCTTTTGGCGTAGGAGCCCAGATTAAAAAGTTGCCAACTGTAGAAGCTCAAAATTTGCGATTCTTTGCCGTACGTGGCCGACATTTCAGTAGTTATCTCCGAAACGCAAAAAAATATCAACATCCTGATGGAAGTAAAAGATTCGTAGTGGAAAATATTCGTTTGACCCTATTTTCTATTTCGAGCTTACTCCCACCGTTTCGGAGAAAAATAGCAAAAAACCGCTTGCATTTGAGACCCGAAAAAATTGCTAAAGCATGCAATCTTGGCACGTTCATATTTTTCGAAAAACACCATTGAGGCGGCCGTATGATGTCGCGACGTAAAGAGGAAGTCTTCCAGATAAACTTGATTGTAAATTGCACGGCGAAATTCGAAAATTCGACTCGGCACGAACGATACAAAAGTGACATTTTGTGATATTTGAGAAAATCGATCTCTCTTTGCAACATGTTATTTAATTTTTTACTCATGTATGCAAGACTTATAGATTGGTAGAATTACACCTTGATAATAGATACTATCTAAACTTTCTTGGGAAAAAAATCTAGCTTTATAGATATTAACGCGAAAAATTAAGGGCTAATATTTTGTAAAATTGTAACTGGCACTGATAACAATCAAGAGGAAAAAAATGTACATCATCCGCGATGGGCCGATTGGCCATTTTTATCCCTCTACCAATCTGAAAATCTAATGGCATTATAGACTGGAATCTCCTCGTTATGACAACATACATATTTATATGAATTCCTTGTAAGAGCTAGTTTTATTGAGGTAATATTTCTCTTGTACCAGGAGATAATGGAGAACACCTCCACACTAAGTTTCATGTAGTGCAGAGTGTACATAATAACAATAATGAAAAAAAAAAATCTGAATAATATTCTCGTCAGGGGATAGTGCAATTGCTCTGTTTATTTAAGTTTCACCGAGGATTGCAGGTTCTAAGAGCAGACGAAAAATTAGGTAATCTATACTTTACAATTAAACACTTACCAGTGGTTGGTTCATCAAGATAAATCACTGGCGGGTCGCCAATTAAAGAAATTGACGTACTTAATTTTCTCTTATTTCCACCACTCAGTTCCTTTACCTTCTTGTCCAAATGCCTTAGAAAATTAAATTCCTTCGCCAAATGCTCTGCTACGAGATAGCAATCTTTAAGGCGAATTCCTCTTAGCAAAGAGAACATTATTATAGTTTCTTTAGCAGTCATATGATCCAAAAGTGCATCAAATTGGGGACAATATCCGATAACTTTGTGCACCTTCTTTAATTTATACTTCATACTAAAACCATTGACCCATCCATCACCATAGGAAATTTTAACATCACCAGTCATCATTTTGAATGTCGTAGTTTTTCCAGCTCCATTAACTCCTAACAAACCGAAACACTCGTATTTTTGTACTCCAAGACATAGGGAATTTACAACTAAGTGATTGTTATAATATTTTGTTAAATCTCGCAAAACTAAGGCGAATTTATTAGCGATGTCGTCATCTGAGGCATTTCTAATGTTCTGTTTCTCTTGCAGGACATCTGCATCTTCATTTTCAACCTCAACTGGATGTTTTGGATACCACCTTTGTTCTATGTAGTATATTATTTGTGTAAACACTTGATATTCAGTAAACAAAAGTGCTATGAAAAGTATTGCACCCATCATCATGGAGATAAATATATTTCTACCAATTCCGGGAGGGTCCCATTTGTAATAGTCAACTACTCCTGAAAAACAAAAATTGTTCAGCATACTTGAAAAAGAGTCCCTCAAACAAGTATAATACGCATTAACTCCCGTCTGGGGATGGTTTTTTGCCGCTTGCGGGGCTGGGTCACCCCAAAGAGAAATTCTGCTACCACCATGATGTTCAGCATCCTTGAAAATAGGAAGATCACCAAGTAAGAGTCCCTTAAACTATTATAATACGCGTTAACCTCCTCTTGGAGATGATTTTAGGCCGTTTAGGGTGGGTCACCCCAAAAAGAAATTGTGCCAACACCACGGTGTTCAACATCCTCGAAAACGGGAGGGAGAACTAATCTGGTTGCATCAGGGTGTTCGTGTCCGACTCACACAATCCACTATAACGAGACGAGATTTGACTGCATAGTGTTCAGTCTATTGCTGTTTATGAACACCATTTCAGATTCAGCATCCTATTAAAATTTACAATACCAGAGGCGTAGCTAGGCTACATGGGGCGACATACATTTTGAGACCCTTATTAGTACACGCAAATTAGATTAAAAAGCAGTGAATAGAAGAAATAGTATATAAAGTAATAAAATTTGAGTTGCGTACTCTACATGGGGTTAGAAATAGATACCCGAAAAGTTCCCCTCCATTTAGGGGTGGAACGTCCCTGATTTTTCACTTTTGTCTTGTACACCGTTCATCGGAAGGGAAAAAAGCATAGGAAATAAAAAAATTGTCGTTAAATTCTGCATAAGAAATGTTTTATTAAGCTTGTAGCTTATCCTCGCCTATTTCGTGCTAACAGCATCCGAACATGGAGGTAGTTTGGAGAGCACAAGTAAAAATCAATCCTGTTCGAAGTTTCACAGCGAATATCATAAAACTGGTTACTTTAACGAGAAAAATGCCCAGAAATAAAAAAAAATAAAAAAACAATAGAAAAAAAAAAATTAATTCTTGAGCATTTTTCTCGTTAAAGTAACCGGTTTCAAAATATTCGCTGTGAAACTTCGAATGGGATCGATTTTCACCTATGCGCTCCAAACTACCCCTCTATTCGGAGGCTGTTAGCGCGAAAGAGGTGAGGATAAGCTACAAGGTCAATAGGACATCTTTTATGTAAAATTTAATGACAAATTTCTTATTTTCTATACCTTTTTCTCCTCCGACGAACGGTTTACAAGACAAAAGGAAAACCCAGCTTTAAGTCTCAGTTAGAGATGGTTTTTTGTAAAAAAAAAGGGACGTTCCGCCCCTAAATGGGGGGGGAACTTTTCGGGTATCTATTTCTAACCCAATTACTCCACGTAAATTAGACATTTTAGAAGAAATAATTTATAAAGTAAAGTAATAATATTTGGGATGCATATTCTAGAGAGGGGTTAGAAATAGATACCCGAAATCCCCAATTTAGGGACGGAACGTCCTTCTTTTTTTGCAAAAAACCACTCCCAGTTGTAGAACTTTTCATTTCGTGTATAACACTAACTACTATTTAAGTCTTTTAAAAAAGGAAAAATTAAGTTTAATAACTATTAGGTACATACAATACAAATAATATAAGAAAACCACGAGTACGATGCACACACTTAAATTTCCGGAGATCAGATATATGAGAAAGTAACAGTATGAGATGGAGCTATGGGTAATTGTGAGACAGATGCTGCTATGGCAGCGCCATAGTGAGGTGGCTTATTGAAATTACCGTTACCTGGAGGCTAAAAGCATCAAACTTGGTATGAAGGTACCTTAGGGTACACTATATTCTGTTTTTAAACCAGAAGAAGGACTGTTTCAAATTTACCGCGCTAAATCATACATCTGTGATTGGATCCGCCTTTGCCAGTTTTACATAGGGCAATAGTCGTAAATTTTGACATATAATAATTTTAATTTAATTTCATGTCATAAATTATTTTATTTAAATTTCTATTTTATCGTTTACACATTATATATCAGTTTTTAATCTCTTTTGTATAAATCTGAAGGTAAAAGTGGCTAATTACTTGGTGCTTTTATATTGTATAAATGGTATGGATGGTGTATCAAATACATAGAGGTCAAATAGAGGTCGATGTATTATATAATGTAATTAAATGCACACAAATATACTGTAGTGGCGTATTGTTGATTGCTCAAAACGCCAAAAATGTTCTAGTGTATTTTCTGGTAACTTCTATGGTGTGAATGGGACTTCTATATTCAGTCCTCGTGGTTTAAAAACAGACTATAATAAATATTAGCCTAGGAGCTCTCTGGAATTTCTAAAAATTTTCATGTACAGCACTAAAATCCAAAATGGCCGACAAATACGACAAAATATCAGATGTAGCCCAGGAATTTTTAGTTTTTGACCCGGAATTAATTATTGTAAAACTGAAAATTTGCAGGATTGTAGTTTTGGTTCAGGATAACACGTACCAAAAAGTTCCCTACTTTGCCCCGTCGGCTTCCTAGTTTTTGCGAAGCAACAAGGGCCTAACTCGCAGAAATTTCTGTCTATAAAGTGCAGCAGAAGTGTTGTTACTAATCCGATTTGGGTCGAAATGATCATAGAAGCTTCGAAGAAGCATATCCGTTCGTATTTCAGATGTTTCCATGCATATTTTGTTAATAATTTTCCGCTCTGTAGCAGCGAAACTAGCAGGGAAATTTTTTTTTATTTTATTGCATTTTTGAATACATATATCGTAGGTGATGATAATATCAACAGTTTTACCTACAAATTATGACCAAAGAGCTAATAAGAAGGCTATTAGCCTCAAATTCTGAAAATAATTTTGACGACCAACGCGTATTTTTCAGGTAAAACTCGTATTTAAAAAAATAGTAACCTGGACCTTTCCAGACCGATTTTAATCGAAAGGTGGGCTCTTTAGCTTTAATTTAAAAAAAAAAAATTAAGTCCATAGTACATCTAACATAGAAGTTAGCCGCGAAACAGACAACAGCGCTTTCGCTGCTAGAGTGTAATTTCTCAAGTAATATGTTAATAAACAAAAATTGAACAGCCTGGCCCATTTCAGACCACTTTCAATCAGAGGTTAGGTTCTTTAGCTTTAATTTAAAAAAAAAATTAAGTCCCTAGTACATTTAACATAGAAGTTAATCGCGAAATATTCGTTGATGGCGTTTCCGCTGCTAGCGCATTTTTTATGTTAAACTAGAATAAAATAAGATCTATTAACCTGTCCCTTTTGGGACTGATTTTAATCGAAAGGTTTGGCTCTTTACCTTCAATTTAAAACAAGAAATCAGTCCCTAGTACATCTAACATAGATGTTGACCGCGAAATAGTCGTTGACAGCGTTTCCGCTGCTAGCGCATTTTTTATGTTAAACTAAAATGAAATAAGATAAGATAACATGACCCTTTTCGGACCCATTTTAATCAAAAAGTGGGCTCTTTACCTTTAATTTAAAAAAAGTTAAGTCCCCAGTACATCTAATATAGAAGTTAATCGCGAAATAGACGTTCACACCGTTTTCGCTGCTAGCACACTAAAATAAAATGAGAACTATTAACCTATTAACTATTAATCGATGTAAATGACACGAAAACCAAATTTTTAAATGGGACAACCTGTATTTTTTTTGCATATTGGAATCCTGCTGGCTAAAATGCATATGATCTGACCTTCAAATATTATTTCGATTTTCAAAAATTAGATTTTTTAATTTTTAGTTTTAATAATATAGCCCAGGGACAGAGAACATTTTTATAGTGAAACCCAAAAAAAGTTGCAAACTGAATAATTTTTTTTTTTAAATGAGATCGTGAAAATGTATAGAATAATATCCTGAAAAGTTTACATTCCGCTCGGATGCAGAACATAAAAAAAAAGTGAAAAAAAATTTTTTTTATCCATTTTTTAAAGATTTTTAAATTAAGTCAGGGCAGGAAAAAATAAAAAATACAGGTGGATAAACTACGTGTTTCTGAACAAAAAATATCCTAATAAGATTTTTCGCTAAAGCCACGGTATTCCTGGAAAAAAATAGTGAATTAACCTTGTCACTCTACGCGGCTAGCGCACGGTTAAATGCACACTATTGAACCTCTAAAAATTTTTAGCTGTTCTATCGAGTAAATAGAGCTTTTTTCTCTTTCTGATTAAACGTTTTAAACATTTTTCTTAGTGGATACGAGGATAAATAGTGAGTATGGAGGGAAAATATATAATTATCAATGCATACACAGAGACCACACGTACCCGCTGAATCGCTCACATGAATTTTTACGTGCCTTTATTGTATTTATTACAGATACACCTATCCACATTTCAGCTATATCCATTGAATTTTTTATACATTTGTTAATGTATTGGTAAAGTTCCAGAATTTATATTCAAAACAATCAAAGCCCTGTCAAAAAATCCTATTTCAAACTTATAGATAATTATACATTTTTTATGGTTTATAAGGTTTTATACAGTACATTAATTTTGCCATATAGAAATTATATTGGGATGAATAATTATCTAAAGGAGTCTTAATTGAGTTGGAATACCCATGTTGTTATTGGTATGTTTCCATAAGTGTCTATACTAAAAACAGTTTTTATATGGCATTACAACTTTTAATTTGATAAGTTCTCATGGGATCTGAATAGTGTTGAAACTGAAAAGGTTTCATCAGTAAAATCAAATACGAGTTCTGTAATCTTTTGTAAGATCTGAGAGGTTGTTATCAGTTTAGTTTATATAATAATTTAATGAGGATTTATAAGGATACGTATTAAAAAGTGTTAATAAGGTATTACATCGAATATTTTTGAGGTTTTTTATGGGATCTGAAGAGTAATGAAATTGAAAATATACACTAAGGAGTTCCTAGCAGACATTTTCTACATTTTTATAAGGATATATTTGTACTTATTTTTATAAGACTTAGGTATATATCAGTTTAGTTTATATAAGAATTTAATGGAAACGTGTAACAATGCATGTTAAAAAGTATAAATAAGGTATTATCGACTACTTTTGTGAGTTTTTTTGGAATCTGAAGAGTAATGAAATTGAAAAGATATACCAAGGAGTTCCTAGTAGGCATTTTATACATTTTTATAAGGATATATTGTACTTATTTTTATAAGACTTCATATCAGTTTAGTTTATATAAGAATTTAATAAGGTTTTATAGGGACATCTATTAAAAAGTATTAATAATGATTTACAATTATTAATTTGATAAGGGTTCCAATAGTAGTAAAACTAATAATGTTTCATCAGGAAACCAGGGATGAATTTTATAACATTTAATAAGAAATAATTAGTATATATAAGATTTGGAGGGTTATTATTAGTTTAGTTTTATATCAAAATTTAATAAGGATTTCTCAGTGCACCCATTGAAAAGTATTATTTACAACTATCAATTTGAAAAGTTTTCATGGGATTTTAATAGTTCAAAAGTTACAATACTTACTAAACTAAACTTACTAATACAATAGATTTCATATAATCTACATTAAAATTCATTGTATGATTAAAATCCATTGTAAGTATATACACTGTATTTCCCATAAAAGCATAAAAGTTTTACATTAGACCTCAAGCGAGGAATATACATTAAAAACTCACAGAATCTATAAAATTTTCGTGTTTCAAACGCCATAAAAACTTATAAATACTTATATAGGCGTCGTACTGAGAGTTTACATTAATATCTTTCAAATTCATATAAAATCGCAATTTAATTACCATAAATACTTATAAATATACTGATAGACTTCATTCAGAGAATTTACTTTAAAACCTCATTGCATATCCTTATAGAATTTTATAAAAAATTCGTGTTTATTATTAAAATGTGCAAGTGTTGATAGACTTCAGGCAAGGAATTTACATTCAAAACACATTTCAAATGACTTCTGAACCTTTAAAATCTTCTTATTTCAAACACCACATAAGAACTTACAAATACTGATAGGCCTCGTATGGAGAATTTTCATTAAAAATACTTTTCAAATACATATAAAATACCTGTAACACTTCATATTTCAATTACCGTGAAAACGTATAACTACTGATAGACTCCATATAGGGAATTCACATTAAAAACCCATTGTACGCAGCAAATCTTATAAAAACTTCGTATTTCCTATATTAATATATTATGCAAATGCTGATAGACCTCAGGTAAGGAATTTACATTAAAGACACATCTCAAATAGCCACATCAAACCATGTTCAGAACTTATAAAAAAACTTTGTATTTCAAATACTTTAAAAACTTAAATATACTAATACATATAACTACTGATAGACTCCATATAGGTAATTTACATTAAAAACCCATTGTACGCAGCAAATATTATAAAAACTTCGCATTTCCTATTAATATATGCAAATGCTGATGGACCTCAGGCAAGGAATTCACATTAAAAACACATTTCAAATAGCCGCACATCATACCACATTTAGAACTTATAAAAAAACTTTGTATTTCAAATACTATAAAAACTTACGTATACTAATAGGTTTCATACGAGGAATGTACATTTAAAACACACAGACACTTAATTAAAACTTATGAAAGTTTAGTGTTACATACTCCAGCCTCCAGTAGAGGGAGCTGTTATACATGTCGCTAATTCATATCTAATCTAATGTGACCTAAGAAACTAGCGTGGGCTTGTTAAATTGAAAGTAAGCAGTCTCTTTTACTGCTAACTTATTAACTGCGTTTAGGCTAGAACGCTAGAGGAAAAAGAGGACTTCTGCAGTATTTAGTGTTTACCACTATATTACTATTGATATTTGAAATATTAATAGTAAGTAAATAATATTTACTTACCTATGTAAGTTTATGGGATTTGGCATTAAAAATATATTTCAAATCACAACCAAAATCTGTAAAAAAACCTATTAATACTAATAGAATTTCTATGGGAAATTTACATTCAGAACACTATACAAACCTATAAAAACCTATAGAAACTTTTAATTACATGTACTATAAAAACTCATCAATACTAATAAATATCATATGGGAATTTATATTCAAAACACTATAAAAATCTATAAAAACTTTTATAACAACTCATCAATACTGGTAGATACCATATGAGAATTTACAGTTAAAACACATTTCAAATACACACATCAAAAATTATAAAAACTTATACATTTTTTTTATAAGTTTTTATTAGGATTTTTTGACAGGGAGATATTTTCATAGTGATAAGGATAAGATCGTGACCATCGCAATTTCTTATCATGATCTGATTGATCATGTTTCCGAAGAATGCATAAAAGTAAACGAATTTGTGTTTGAACATTTGAAAAGTATACATTTTTTCGAAATAGTGATATTTGATTTTTTCCAATGGGTCTGTCTATTTCTCGACAAGTTACAGCCTCCAATACATATATTTATCAAAAAAAAAATCATCAAGCAATTAAATTAAAATGATTTGAGTTGTTTTTTTTTAATCCTCGTTACTGCAACGTAATAAACCACAATAATCATGAAGTGTACATACTTTTCAACAGTTCTCATTGAAGAAAGAATTTTTTTGAAGGGCTTTTATTTTTTTCCATATTGTTTATTGCGACGATTGAGTTCGGGCGTGTAATATATATATATATATATATATATATATATATATATATATAAGTATATTTTTCCCATCCATCCTTTGCTTTTATTGTTTAAAACAAAAACGCATCAGAAAGCTATAATTTCCATCTTTTAAATGAACCAACACTCATATGGATTGAACAAATTCTGATTTAGTGACAATGTAATTCAATGCGTCGGTGTCTCAGTCATGCGTATTCAAGCGCGTGCACGCATAGATCTCGCTCCGAGTTATAACATTACACTTGACTATTTTTTTCCAGGAAAACCGTGGCTTTAAAGATAAATTTTGTTAGGACATTTTTTGATCATAAATACGTATTTTTTATTTTTCCTAGCTTGATTTAATTTCAAAATTTTGAAAAAATTGATGAAAAAAAATTTTTCCTTCACTTTTTTTTATGTTCTGCACCCGAGCGATATGAAACTTTTCAAGATATTATTCTACACACTTTCACAAACTCATTAAAAAAAGTTTACACAGTTTGCAATTTTTTGTGGGTAAATTCCTTCGTCCACTGGGCTAGTATATATCTCGGAAAGTACGCATTTTTAAGGCTAAATGAACATTAGTAAACTTGTTCAAAATGTAATTTCCTACAAAACCGGTTCGATATATTTGAGAGATATATACGTCAAAATGAAAAAAAAAACACGAAAAAGCAAATATATATATTCTTCAAGAAGCTTTTCCGGAAAAACCAATGGGATAATCGGAAAAATGTATAGGAGCTGTTTTGCAATAGATCTCGTGTTCATTTGGCCCTAAAATCCAGCACTTTTCGAGATATTTGCATTCAAAACAAAAAACACACGAAAAAAACATATATTTTGCAAGTCGCTTTTCCGCAAAAGCCAATGGGATAATCGGAAAAATGTATAGAACCTTTTTTTTGTAGGAAATCGTATTCTGAATACGTTTACCTATGTTCGTTTAGCCTTAAAAATGCGTACTTTTCGAGATATATACATCTAAATGAAAAAAAAAACACGAAAAAACGTATATATATGCATATATCTCAAAAATCATTTCTTTTTTTCTGCGCATAAGCAAAACCTTGTTCTAAAAGTTGAATACTTACTTCATATACGCAGAGAAACTGCTGTTCAGAATTTTTCTCCGCTTTTTTCCTAATTTGAGTGGACTAATAAGACTGAATACTGTAAGCAAATTTCAAAAATTAATAAATAATACATTACGTGCAAAATATGCATTGATTTTTATGTGGAATTGTAGCATATGTGCTGTACTATCCGCCCGAGGTAATAGCTCGTTTTTTGATTTTATTGCCCTTCTGCCCGCGTTATTTTTTTATTACCTCTGGATTCCAATTCACTAAGGTATAAGCTTCAATTTTATACGCAATTCAGCTTGTAACCCTGCGACGCCCACAGAAGCAAAAATAAATTAAAGCTAGCACTCTACTATATGTTAAGTACAAAAAGATGGCTTAATTTCTCGAGGAAGTATTGTGAAATGCCTACGCCACGAGATAAAATAATTTAGAACGATTGCGTAACTTACCATGACAAACAATACCGAACTGCTTGCAGACTGTATCAGACCAATATTGTTTATAGCTTTCACTTATCCCGGTAACCAGGGAATAATGAGGAAATATAAGAAACACCCAATGCAGACGAGGTTCACGCCTCTTCTTTATTTCATAGATTACTGATAAGGCCCGTAGTATCAAGAAGGCAAAAACACCTAAAAGAATAATTAGAAATAATATAAACTGTTTGGTCATAGGTTATATCCCGAGAGCTCTGAATTTTATCGGATAAACTGCGGGTAGCTGTTTTGTGAAATTTTGCTTAAAAAATGTTTGATATTTAATAATTTACTTTAAAAGCCTGAGACCGAAGATCGAGGGCTTTTCATGTAACTTATTAAGTCGAGAACATTTGTTTAAAAGCAAAATTTTATAATAAATATAGCTACAAGTAGTTTGTGTGTCAAGATTATTTCCCAAATGAACAAATTTCTCACGGACTTTTTTCTTTGTTAATTTTAGCAAACCCTAACTTCTCAAAACGATTCATTTTTGATTTGGATAACATACTTCCTTATTAATCAATTGACGACGACTTTCGTTTCTCAGCCATGGAAACGGATGAGCTAGATGCCCTTTGACTTTTGTTACGCGATCGTGATTGTAAATCTGTCAGTTTGATGTTAAAAATATTTTTGTAAAATTACATAAATACACCGTTGGTACTGTCGTGCGCAAAAAAGCCTTATAATAGCCAGAGAGCTGCCTATATGTTTTTGTGACAGGTAATGGGAATGTCTGCTGACCATAAAATATCATTGTTGGTAATTAAATGCCCCAAGTCACCTAGTCAGGATTTTCGAATTTCTACGTGGCAACTTCCCGGGAGGGGAGGGGGCTCTTTGAAGTACAGTCGGTTTGTGTCAGGTCCGGTAACTGTCTGCCGTTTTGATATATCGATAGATATGATCCTGGACATACCTCCTGCAAAGTTTGACCCTCGCAAGTGGTTGCGATCCAGAAATATGCCCGAAAAACCATCATTTTGGAATTTTACCGGACACGACTTCTACATGAATGAGGTGACAGGCCGGTAACTGCTCAAAACATTGTTAGCTGTCTTGGGGCTCACAAGACGGATGGTAAAATACGTTTGGCAGTGGTTTTGGGCAAGTGTGGCAGCACTTTGAAAAGACCGAAATTTCACAAAATTCTGAAATTTTCGTTAAATATTGAAAAATATGCAAAAAAAAATGTCTGCTGTTTTTTTTTATATACCTAGATATATAGATGTTTTACAAACAAGAAAACCAAACAGCAGAAATTTTTATTCGTATAAAAATTTGTTTATGCTTTTAAAAGTTTCGTTTCGTTTAAAAAAACGAAAAAACATTTTTGGCGCCAGATTTGCATTCTTCCATATCTATGGATAACTCAATAATACGTCTTAGAATTTCATAATCTACAGAGTTTCCCTGCGATAAAGCTCGCTGTTTTGATAGAGGTTTTTGGTAATGGGCTGCCGAACTATATTGTTTGATTTTACTAATTACCCGGCCAATATGTCTTTCAGTCACTTACTACATTGATCATTATGCTTCTTTTTTCCTCAAAACATAAACGCTAATAATATTTAAAAAAAGTATAAAAATAAATAAATAAAATAATAAAATATTAATTATAATATTTCTTGCACATTTCAGATAGCACTCAATACCCCCAAATATCTTTGAAAGTGTTACTTTTTTCTTTGTAGTACTGCAAGCAAACTTTAATTGTTTAGGCAGCTCATAGAGGAAATAGTACATTGTGTATGTAGTAGTAAAAGCATTACATTCTTGGACGACGATGTAAAATGTGGTAAAACAAGCATTGAAATGCGGGAATTGCGCATTTACTACGAGGTAGCAACGGACTAAAATACTAGAATAGAGTATTTTGGGGTCTGAAATTGCGCCAAGAAAGTAGACATTCTTGATCGATATCAGAAAAAAGTTTTGTAAAGATTGTAAAATTGCGTCAAATTGTAAAATTGTAATACACCTTAATTGTCAATAAATTGAATTCAATTGAATTAAATCTGACTCTTGTCACTTCTATTCTTAACAAAACTTTCATCTATAAGTTCCCTGTTGTGAATTTGCGATTTCATAAAACGGGACCTCATAACACAAAAAAAGTGTATAAATCGTAATCTTATATGATAGCATTCAGTATGGAATTTCATAAACATGACGAGACCATTTTTTAAAACCAATTAAATTGAGTGCAGACGAAGGCAAAAACTGAGGTAGGAAATATTTCTACATCCTATACATTAAATCACTACGATTATTTCTATAATCCAAAATTGAATCTCTTAATATTACAAATATTTATTTTACAAACATATTTTTTTATAAAAAGGTATTTAGATTTAAAAATGTGTAATTTGCAAATCGCAATTTCGCGTTATGAAGAACGCCACATACCTGTGAAAATACCAAATAAAGTCATTCTTGTGTAACCAGTAGATGGAACATGAAACATATATCCAGCAAGATAGAGCAGGGGTAAGACAGCCCAGCCAAAGTAAAATAATATGATAACCATACGACCT
Source organism: Rutpela maculata (assembly GCA_936432065.2). NCBI lineage: Eukaryota > Metazoa > Arthropoda > Insecta > Coleoptera > Cerambycidae > Rutpela > Rutpela maculata. The sequence continues at coordinate 81,767,000 of OW386285.2, read as the reverse complement.
GAAAAGTAAATCTAATTTAAATTTATCATATTTTCCTGAATCTATATTCGAATTGTGTTAAATGTTTGCTGTTGCTTTAGGCATATAGAAATCTACCTACTTTATCACGAGTACTTAGGGTAACAAGGAGCAGTAAACCCCAAAATTAGTAAATAATCAATCAAAACAAGTCTTAGTCTCCAATCTGATTTTTTTATTCGGTGAATCTTAACGTAATTATACAGGGTGTTAGTTAAATTTTATAAGCCTACTATCAAAAATAATGAAAAAAATGTATATTCAAATCTTTCGAAGTTTAACGTTTACTCAAGTTTAATACACCATTTATAATAAATACATACTTATAATAACCTATAAAACTGACAATTACATTAAATTTTCTGATAAATGACATTTTGACTTTGTTTGAAATTGAGTTAATTGTGTTTTTTGACTTAAAATCTCATTCATATAAGTACAGTTGATATGTACACCAATGCTGAATTAGCTAATTTCAATTGTATGTATTGCAGAGCAAATGACAATAACCGTGTACCTCAGCTACTCTACCAGGGAACTTAACCTAATCGTAGATGTCCCGCAAGACGTATATTTTCTGAAGTTCATCGCAGTGCTCGTGAAACTGGATGCTTGACACCTCTGAAATTGCGAGTAACGGCCACGCCAGTCCGAATAGTTTATCTAGAAGAAGAAGCCTTATGCCGCTCCACACATTGGAGCCAACGTTGGCACCGAGGTTGGCTCAAGTTGGAGGTATTGTTTCGTTGAGCCTCCACACATTGGGGCCAACCTCAGTTAGTCCCAAGCAGAGCCAACATCAAGATGTCGGACATAGAAATTGCCGTGGGTGCGACTGCCGTAATGGCCATTGGGTTCCATAATACTGGTTCTGCTTAATAAAGCTCCAAAAATTCCAGCACCTTTTCATTATTCCATATCGTCTGAGACATTTTAAAAACTTTAAAATATCTTCACCATACGAACAATAATTTCACACTGAATGAATGAAAGCGGTCTACCCGCCGCGCCAATGTGTGGTCGGCAACACGAACATTGGGGCCAATCCCTTTGATGTGTAGTCAAAAAACCAACAGAAGACGGAAAACTTCCAACGTTGGCGCCAACGTTGCCTCCAACGCTATTTTGTCGATCCACACATTGGACGAACGTTGGCTCCAATGTGTGGAACCGGCGTTACAGATAGCGGAAGACGGCACTAGTACCAGTACCATTAACCATTAACCATTAAAGCCTTTTATTAATCATTATGTGTACATGTCAATTTATATCTAGTACCAGTACCAGTACCAGTAAAATAACTGTAGAACTGCAGCGCTATTCTTCACCGCTCGCATTTTTTAAGGTTACTCGCATAGCACTAAAATTCGCATGAATATTCTAACTAGGCATTCTGGGCTATTCGCAAGGTATTCGAGTGTTCGCATCACACAGCGAGCAGGTTTTGGCAATCGCAATGGGTAAATATGCGAATGATAGTACATAACCCTTTGTGGACTAGTGGTTATCCTGTGGAACCACCTTATGTACGCAAAAATGAACTTTGACAAACAATGAATTAATGAATTAATGAAATCATGTGAATTTTGTGAGAAAAAAAATGTATGATCTTTTTATTATTTTTTTTTTTCACTATCTGAGATAATGTTGAGACTCGTTTGTCAAGAGTTGTTTGATTTTATGTACTTGGTAGAAGAATGATGTCCCAGTGTCCCATGTGCAGAGATACGCAGCATTGAAGATCCCTGAGTAAAACATTTGAATCGCAAACTGTCCATTGGAAAAAAAATTGGATAACGATATCAGCAGAACTGGTAGACAATACCTTCACCACGAAAATTATTTCCAACTCAGATAATAAGTCTCAAAGTCTTTAGGAGTAGATATTCTTACGTAAATTAATGATAATCGTGAAGTTCATAAGGTACATAAGGGCTATAATTGTATCTCTTGTCGTTTTTTATCAGGCCCCAAAGGGATAACCTAGTATTTTATTTGACGTGTTTTCAAAATTTTTAAACGTTAGGATAAATTAAAAACATCTATTGTGTTGTTGTATTTGTTGAAAATGGACGATCTACAGTATATCGGGAACGTTAAAAATCTAGGAAATGCAGATAATCTCATACAGAGACACAACAGATTTAATAATGTAGATTCGTTCAAAGTTTTATGTGAAAAAGAGTTTGTACAAATATTTAGAATGCCTAAGGAATTATGCCGATTTCCGAAAAAGTGTAGATACGTTTTGATAGAGAATTTTATAAGGAATAATTTTGTAGGTATATAGTTATTTTTATCAAAAAGTGCAACATTCTCGAGATAATCTAGAAAACCTCAAAATGGGATTGAAAACGACCTCCTAGGGGACGAAGCACACTATTTAGAGGTGGGAACTTTTCACCAATTTTCAAAACTTTCTGAATTTTGTCCGATATAAATCGTTATATTACTGAACTGTATTTATTAACTGCCTTTTTAACCAATTCAAGTTGGGATTTTATTAAATCTTCCCTAAAAACTACGCCGCTGCCTTTTAATATTTTTCGGTTTTCGATCAAAATTTTGTCTTTCTTTATAATTCACAAATCTCACCAGTATCGCTCTATGTTTTTGGATGATTTTTGTCGAATTTTTTCCACTATTATTATCTCCATTCTCTGTAGGGCGGTTACCCACACGAAAACACTTCTCTACATCTCCATTAATATTTAATTTTAATTTCATAGTCTTGTTAAATAAATTATGTATTATCTCTTCCACATTTTCATTATCATTTTCCTCGATACCAAAAATCCTAAAACAATTTCGCTTGAGATATTGACCTTGTTGATCAATTTGATTTGTAAGTTTTTTATTTACCTCTTCAAGTGCACATATTTTTTTCTCATACTCCTCAAATTTTAATTGTTGATTAATTAAAATGTCATCCAACTTAGTATTTACGTGACCTGAGACTGTTTTTGCTAATAAATTAATGAACGTTTCATCCGACATTATCGCTTTCATAATTTCTTTTATAGTTTTTTGTGTGTCTACTACTACTAGCGGTGTCTATTACTGCTCGAGAATACTAGTTTGGAAAAGTATGCGACAATTATCAATGACATTTTTGTTGTGGTCGACAGTTGTAATTGAGATTTAAGAACAGACATTCATCCAAAAATGCACAAAAAACGTGATTTTTAAGTTATTCCTACTTAAAATATGTCAGGGTTTAAATAGTAGTTTGTGCAACAAGAGTGGATATGATATCCATATCGCAGGATAAAGAAGTTTGAGCACGACGCCGTAGGAGGAGTGCTTCAAATCTTTTGAGTGCGATATGGATAATCCACTCGAGTTGTACTGTATACTTTTTCTATGACCAGCTTAAAAAAACTACAAAATTTATTAAACATTAATATATTACACAAATACACACTGTCAGTACACACTGACAGTTACTTTGACAGCTTACGCACTAATTTGATTTCAAAACGAATAGTTGTCTATGTATTTAGTACCCGAATTGTGATTGGTCGGTTTCATTTCATATCCATCCTAGAACTGATATGAAATATATCCGTTCAGTTAACTGGCTACTTATCCATTCTACAGACTGTGCCGAAAACAGCAAATTTACATAAGGGAGTAGAAAAAGAATATAACTTGTTTCTTAGATTTGCCATTCGAGGTTTATATCAAGATATGAGGTGTTTGTCAAGGTCTGCCAGGGTACTTTGGCTGGAATTTTATTATGTCGTTCTAGATATCGACTACTTATGATATATTTGAAGATATACCAAACTGTTAGGTTGAACGAAATAAAATTTTTTGGCACATTTATGCATAGGTTTGGAACCTACTCCCTGTTCAACTGGTCTTTCTAACAAATTATTATGTTTGTATCAAAAAGTGCATCAAACTGCACATATGATTTTTTTTCTCTCCAATTTTTGGCTTGGATGGGTTCCATCAGCCAGCTACACAGATAGGGAAAAGAGAAGGAAGTAAAAAGGATAGACACATTTCACGCCCAGGGCGACTATTATTATCTCCATTCTCTGTAGGGCGGTTACCCACACGAAAACACTTCTCCACATCTACATTAATATTTAATTTTAATTTCATGGACTTGTTAAATAAATTATGTATTATCTCTTCCACATTTTCATTATCATTTTCCTCGATACCAAAAATCCTAAAACAATTTCGCTTGAGATATTGACCTTGTTACACATAGACTGGACCGCAGATGGTAGGTTAAACCACAAAGGTTATATAAACAAAGGCATATTAGGAATAAATATCGCATTGTCACGTGCTCTACGCAGGGAGTAGCAAGACGCATATCAGGATGGGAAGTACTTGTGACGGAAAACCTGAGTGACCACAGAGACGTACTATTTGATATCGAGGATAAGTCGCTACGTCCTATGGAGCCGAGAAGCGAACTGATGGTCGATTGGAACTCTTTCAAGACCCTGGTGGAATGGAAGCTAGATAGGGATGGAGAACAAGATACAGTGGAATTCCTGCAGGAAACACTGAAAGAAGCCTACCGCGGAAGTACGCAAAGGTTTGAAAACAGACAAGGGATGCCATACTGGTGGGATGACGACATAGCGGCTAAAAGACGCGAATGTCTAACAAAAATAAGAATTGCCACGAGAACGGCAAGGGACGATAGTATTGCTGACGAGGACAAGCTAGAAGCAAAAGAAGCATACAAGGCAGCAAAAAAGGAGCTGCAGAAGAAAATAAATGCCTCAAAAAGCAAGCACTGGAATCAGTTGTGTGAAAAACTGGAAGATGACATTTTCGGCCAAGGATACAAAATAGCGGCTAAAAGCTTAAAAGCATACGCCTCCTATCACTTGGACATAGATACGAAAATGGAAATCGTAGAAGAACTCTTCCCAACGAGAGAAGACAAATGGGAACATATGGCAAGAGTAGAAAATATAGATCCGTTCACGCAAGAGGAACTAAACCAGGCCCTACAAGAACTAAAAGTCGGGAAAGCCCCAGGCCACGATGGTATTCCTGCAGAGGCTATCAAGGTAGTGGGCAAGATAGCACCCAATTGGCTTTTAGGTATTCTAAACAGACTACTGAGAGAGCAAAACTTTCCAAAGAATTGGAAGAAAGCAAGATTGGTTCTTATACCAAAACCAAGAAAAGACGGCGTAGACGCAGTAGCATATAGACCAATATGCTTACTTACTACCATAAGCAAGCTCTACGAAAAAATGATAAAAAGAAGACTGGAAGAAGCTTTGGAAAATACAGAAAGAATGTCGGACCATCAATATGGTTTTCGAAAAGGCAAATCAACACTGCACGCTGTGGAAAAAGTGAGACAGCTAATCAGTGACAATGGAACAAAGAAGTGGGGAGCATTAATCACTCTTGATGTTCGGAATGCCTTCAACACCGCACCATGGGGAAAAATCATGAAGGAGTTAACAAGAAGGGAAATCCCACAGTATCTCGTTAACATCGTGAGCAGCTACCTCCAAGAAAGATCGTTGGAGATCGAAAGAGAAGTCTTCAAAGTTACATCTGGAGTCCCGCAGGGTTCAGTACTCGGTCCGACATTATGGAATATCCTCTACGACGGCGTTCTGAAAGAGAAAATGCCGGAGGACACTTGGATCGTAGGATTTGCTGACGACATCGCTCTAGTGCTGGTAGCAGACAGAGAAGAAGGATTAGTTTCCAAGGCAGATGACGCTTTGGAGATCATAGACGCATGGATGAGACGCCATTACTTAGAACTCGCCCCAGAAAAAACGGAGGCGGTTATCCTCAAAGGGAAAAGGGACAGAAGACATATCAGCTTCCAACTGAGGGACGTCCAAATTATCCCCAAGAAACACGTGAAGTACCTAGGAAAAATAATCAACGACAAGGGGACTTTCGGCGAACACTTCATGCATACGATCAAGAAAGTAGACGCGAACATAGCATCACTTTCGAGAATTATGCCCGATATAAAAGGATCTGGAAGCAAGAAGCGGGAGGTCTTATACAACGTGACACAGTCGATACTGACGTATGGAGCTCCGATATGTCACGCGGCTATAGAGAGAAGACGGCATAGACAAATGCTAATAAGCACCCAAAGGAAAGCCCTATTAAGGGTCATAAGTGGGTATAGGCTTTGCGAGCGCAACTCAAGTAGTGGCAGGGATACTCCTCATAGACCTTTTGATAGATGAAAGGAGAAGACTCTATGAAAGAGAAGACGGGGGTACGCTACAAGCCAAGAAAACGGAGAGAGAGACCAGCCTGGAGAGATGGCAGGCGCGGTGGACGGACACGCTTGATGTAGCTTAGTGGACCAAAGTTCTCATACCCGACATGACGACATGGGTCAAGTGCCAACATAGACATACGGACTATTTTACAACTCAGATGCTGACTGGACACGGATCCTTCAAAGTCTATACGCACAGGATAGGCAAGGCAGAAGAGGAGATATGTGCATACTGCGAACACAGGGACACAGTAGCACATACAATGTTCGAATGCATTAGATGGGAAGCCGAAAGACAGAGGGTAAGTCTGGAATTAGGAGTCATATTAAACGAGAACAACATCATTGAAGAAATGATGGAGAACTGCGAACAATGGAGCTCGATAGAGAAATACATCAGAAAAGTGATGAAATCAAAAGAACAGGAAGAGAGGGACATGCAAAGGAGACATGAGAATTAAGGCAGAATCTCCCACATTCAGATGCATGCTGCAAAGCGATTCCAGGGTGTGAGAGTGAAGAAGTGGGGGTTTTTAGTGGGTGGAAATCCCACACTACCACGGGCCGTGGTGTCTTTGAAAGATTTTCCCCCACCGAAAAAAAAAAAAAAAAAAAAAGAATAAATAAATATTGCAAGTCAAGATAACTAATTGACAAACGACAACTAATGTTAACTAACTGTACCACATTGAGATAAAAAAATATAAATTAATCGGAATACATTTACATTTTTGTTTGAAAGAACGTAGTTAAGATTCATTGGTAGCTGAAAACCCATATGACTTAGTTCACTTATATACAAGGATCAATGATTCAGGGGTGTGTAAAGAGCAACAAAAGAAAATATGATTAATGTCACCTTTCTGTCCGCAAGCACATAGATCATTATGTATGATTCCAATTTTAAATAAGTGATCTGGAAATCTACTGTGATTAAGTTGCAAACGTGTAATAGTGGAATAAAAAGGTCTTGAAACAGAGAATCCGTCATGCCATCTAGACTCAGCAATCAGGGGGTTTAATTGATAATAATTTGTACCTCGCTCCGTGTACTTTTGATCGTATTGATATTGCCATTTCTTAAAAAGCCTCTTCTTATATATGGTAAATAAATCAGTCGCAGGTATTTTAACTGAAAGGGGATGCCACTTATCGTGGCTTCCTTAGCCATTTTGTCGACCATTTCATTTTGATACAGATCACAATGTGCTTTAATCCAGAAAAGATTAACAAAGTTGTGACAATGTGGCCAGTTTTGCAACAATATTCACAATCACAAGTGACGATTGTTCTTTGTAGTTATCAATACTACTCAAGACACTTTTAGAATTAGAATAAATAGTTATATTCAAAAAGTTAAGTGAATCGGCAAAGCTCAAAAATTCCTGAATAGCTACATCTTCGGCTGTAAAAATGGAGGCTTGTATAGGCAGCTTAAATTTATGTTCTATTTCAAAGTCAGGGATATTAAAAGGCACATCCCGTACCTAAATCGCTTTTAGAGCCATCAGTAAAAACTGAGAGGTTTTCTTTGTAAACATCAAGTATATAGGGATATATGTTTTTATTAAGGGAAGGTAAGGCTGTGAAATTGGGCAATTCTAGTTTAGGTGAATATTGACTGACACACATGTGATTAATTATTTGTTTGACTTTAATGCATCTTACATCTTACCACCCCCAATACTCGTTAGAGAGTGTGGGAAAATTCAACTTTTGTAATCTACATCCCTAAAACAACAACAATAATCGTTACATTTTGTTGACAAAATAACTCAACAAAAATATGATAGTGATAATCTCTCCGACTATTTAAAAAACATTATAAAATGGTATAAATTAATATAACATATTTTGTACCTATCTCTTCTCCTGTTTTGAACCCGTCTTCTTGGAAAGCCATTAGGGTAATCACCAATGCTGCAACAACAGTAACTAAATAAGTAACCATGTCACATAGCAGAGATGTTGTCCAAAATACGTAAACCTTTACTCCAGAAACAAACTGTAAATGTTTAGATTTCGAAATATTTTCTTTCACAACAAAAAGTATGTAAAACGATGAGACAGACGCCATGCAAATACCTATACTGCACGCCAGCCCAAAACCCTTCATTACCTCACGGATTAATTGATAGATCTGAAAGAATTAGAAAACAGTTTGCAACATTGCAGTTTAACAATTATATTTCTATTCTAGGCTAGATTATGAAATAGATACAGGGTGTAATTATTTCCATGTCATTAAAAAAATTGATAATGGGAACGACCAGATAAACAAAAAAACCTTTGTAACTTTTCCATTAGGAGCACTTTGAAAAAGGCCAATAATTTAAGCAGTTACCTAGGAAAAGTTTATGTTGGCCAATATGGCGAAGAAATTCTCGCAATCTATATGCATGCAATGCATTAAGAAACGGCGATGTAGGTCGCAAAAATACCTTGAACCTGGTTTAGGTCGAAAGCCGTTACTGACCTAATCATTATTATAGATACCTACTATCTGTCCAAAAGTTATCAGTCAATTTTATTAAAATTTCTTTTTCTCTCCAAAACTACGAGCTTTCAATCCCACATCATATGAAGTTTTTTGTTTAAAACAAATTATTTCTATATATACTATAGATACAGAGCAGTCACTTTTGATATTTCAGAATAATGGCAGCCGAAAATTCCGTTTCTGATATATATTTTTTTGAAAACTGTTTGTTAAGCATTCAATTGCTATCTATGGGAATTGTCATTACTTATTTCTTATTTGGATAACCTTGGGAATACAAAATGGCGTCGAATATTTGTTCTATACGGATAACATCCAAAGCTTTTTTGAGGGGAAGTTATGAAGTCTCATTCAAAAGGCTAGCTAGTAATAGATTTGTTTAATAAATAGTAAATAAATACCGACTACTGACCCCCCAATATTCATTTATATACAGAACTAATAGTCCAGTCAACGAAGAAGTGGTAGAGGACACGGATAATTTTCCTCTTCAGGAATGTGATGGGGGTTAGGGTGGTCCAAAAAAGTGAAAGTTGCGCCAGCAAGTAAGGCACCCTCTCATTTTTTTAGACTTCACTGTAGTATTATTGTGGCAAAAATTTAGCTTTCTATGTCAACTAGAACCCGGTGCTCAACAACCATTTATTTTACCTTACATCCATGTTTATCAATTTTTTATGAAATGCTCATAAATTGATAGGGGCTATTCTTAAGGTAGCCCTTATGAATTTGTAAGCCCTTTGGCAATCATAAAACTAATAAAAATTATTTGTTTCAGAAGTAAATTATTAAAAAAAAAATTGTAGTGCAAGACTAATAAGTGATATAAACTGTTCAATTTTGACTGAATAAGAGTGTAGTGTAAAATAGTATTAAAATGGCATTAACGCGTCAAAAGGACGAAGTTTATTTAATCGGTTTTAGGGACTCGGACTCTCTCTGCCGAATGAACCAGCTTCCGACTATAAGGCAAGTTCTCCAGAGATTCCATTATCATTTGCAGAAAATAAAATCTGTATGAAACTCTAGTCATTTGGTAATGGAGGAATTATCTGTTGTATGGTCAAAGGCTTTTATTCCTGTAAGACTGGCAAAACAGAATTGAAAAGTTAGAAAAAATCCTTGTTAATTGGCTACTAATAAATAAGAACAAACAACGATGAAACAGATGAATCTTCTTCTGATCTTGATGATGATAAATTTCATCAAGCAAAACCTAAAAGGAAACCTCACTTTTCTGGCACACAATAATGTCTGCATAAAAGTGAAAAATAACTATGAAAATATATGTGTATTATGTATCTACAGAAGTCCTAACAGTGATATAGACGTATTTTTCACCAAATTGGAAGAATGTTTGTATATTATTTCTAGTATCAAGAATTTGGGTAAAATTGTTGTATGCGGTGACATAAACATAAATTTTCTCAATGACAATCAAAATAAAAATAGATTGATTGACTTGACAAATTCTTTCTGTTTAGATTCAACCTTTCATGAAGCTACAAGAATAGGCGCGACAAATTCAAGTGCAATTGACTATATTTTTACTAATTTCAAAGATGTCATATTATCTAAACAAATTATCCAAAATGGTATATCAGATCATGGAGCACAACTCATTACATTTCCAGTTATGAACAATACATCTGAAAAATCTTACAAAAGTAGATCATTTTCACAAAAAAATACTCAAACATTTATTAAGTACCTAGAAGAGGAAGACTGGTGTAATCTTTACAATGCAAATGGGGATGTAAATGATAAATTTGGTTGCTTTATAAAAACGTTGGAGTTTTACTACAGTCAAAGCTTTAAATATATTACAAAAAATCATAAGGACAATGTAAACAAAAAAAGTTGGATAACTACAGGTATAAAAACGTCTTCAATTAGATTAAAAGAATTATTTAGTATGCAAAAAACAGGTATAGTGGACTCAAATTACTATAAACGGTATAAAGCAACTTATAGGCGTGTCATTAGGTTGGCAAAAAAAACGTATTATAACAAAAGAATTATATTTTCTGAAAACAAATCAAAAGCAGCCTGGAATATTATAAACTCTACTCTTAAAAATAAAAATGTTGAAAGTAATAAAACTATAATTGTTAATGACATCGAAATAACTAATAAAACAGAAATTGCCAATAAATATAATAATTACTTTGTCAATTTACCTAATGAAATCTTAAATAAAAATTCTGCTCCAACTAGCCGGCGGGAAATGAACCAACCTAACTTTACGGAGAAAACTATTTTTCTCTATGAAGTATGCGAAAGTGAAATTATTAACATAGTACGGGAGCTAAAAAATACAAATTCCTTTGGTACTGACAATTTTTCTACTTATATTATTAAAAAATGCATACAATACCTTGCCAAACCATTATGTTATATTGCTAACTTATGTATAAAAGAGGGTAGATTTCCAAATGCCTTAAAGATCTCAAAAGTTATTCCTCTTTTCAAAAATGGTGATCCTAAGCATATCTCAAACTATCGTCCAATTTCACTTTTATCTGTATTTTCAAAAATATTTGAAAAAGTATTATATAAACGAATTATTTCATTTCTCGAAAAAAATAACATTTTATCACCAAATCAACACGGTTTTAGGAAAAAGAAGTCTACAATATCGGCTCTGATACAAATTTTGGATACCGTATATAAACAATTGGACGAAAATAATAAAGTTATGGCTCTTTTTGTGGATCTTTCTAAGGCGTTTGATTGCGTGAATCATGAAATTCTTTTGGAGAAAATTGAACATTTTGGCTTGCGAGGAAATTGTAATAAATTAATTAGCGACTATTTGAACAACAGAAAACAATTTGTAGACTATTTTGGTAAAACTTCAAATAAAATAGATATAAGTTTAGGTGTTCCACAAGGAAGTGTTCTAGGCCCTCTATTATTTTTATTATATTGTAATGATGACAACTATATATCTATATTTCACACTGCTTTTGCAGATGACACCACACTATTATCATTTCATAAAGACCAACAAGAAATGACATCTCTAATGAATAATAATATTAAATATATAAATGAATACTTCTGTTCAAATCACTTAGTAATGAATCCAACTAAAACACACACCCTACAATTTCATCTACATGCAGCAAATTATCTATCTAGTCCATTAATTAAACTAAATAATAAATCCATAGTACAAGTAACAAACTTTAAATTACTGGGGGTGTATATAGATTTATCCTTAAATTGGAAGTGCCATGTAGATTACTTATCAAAACAATGCGCAAAAAATTGTTTTGCATTGAAAAGATTACACGAAATAACTAGTAAAGAAACATCGAAAATATTTTATCATTCAAGTTTTGAATCCATTATTAGGTACGGCATAATTGTTTGGGGGAACTCAACTGCAGCAAACAGAATATTCATATTGCAAAAGAGAGCAATTAGATGTATGTTTGGATTAAAATTTCGAGAAACATGTAAAACGATATTTATTGAGGAAAAAATACTAACGTTACCATGTATCTATATACTAGATGTGTTGAAATTTGTTAAGCATAATATTATGAATTTTAATTTTCAAAATGAATTTCACAATTATCCAACTAGACATGGAAATGATTTACAATATAACTTGCACAGATTAGAATTATATAAGTCAAATCCTTATTATCTAGGTGTAACTCTGTACAACAAATTACCTGAAACTATTAAACTTGCAAGCACAACAAAGTTTGCTACATGTATCAAAAATATTTTATTGGAAAATGCTTTCTACTCTATAGACGAATATTTATCCCACGTATTTTCGTAATAATTTTTTTTCTAGTATTTTGTCCTACTGACCAATTATATATTTTATTTATGTTTATAAAATTATCATGAAACTGTCCTTTTTGTATTTCATTTTGGATTCTTCCTGTATTTTTTTGTGTTTTTTGAATTTTTGTATTTTTATATCTTTGTATTTTTGCAGTTGTGTCTTTTTGTATTTTACATTTGTGTTTTTTGTATTTTTTTTATATGCTTACTTCTAATCACATTTTGAAAGCATGTGCTTTTTTTTTTTTTTTTTTTTTTGCCGACTTGTCCTATATCCTTTTATGTGATCGTTTGGATGAATAAAGATATATTATATTATATTATAATACGTAAAAAGAACTACGCCTAATCTAGACATTTTTACACCACATCTTTCTAATGCCTTAGATCGAAACAAAGTTTCTGATCGCGAGGCACTTCGAATAATTATCCCGGTGGCTTCAGCACTTGGTCAAGGTCCATCGTCACTTCGCCTGTCACGTGGTACCATTAGATGGAGAAAACAAAAATCCAGAAAAGAATTTGCTGAAATGACAAAAACCACCTTTGCTGTTGATTATTCTGTGATCGTTCACTGGGATGGCAAACTCCTTCCTTCAGAAGGTTGATCGTCTGCCAGTACTGGTTTCCGGAGGTGGTCTAGAAAAACTCCTTGGTGTACCAAAGTTATCTTCCAGAACGGGTCAGAAAGCAGCTGAAGCTGTTTATGATCTCTTGCATCAATGGAATACAATCCAAAATGTTCAAGCCATGTGCTTTGGTACGACATCTGTTAATACTGGTCGTCTAACGGGAGCATGTACTGTTTTAGAAAAGAAGATTGGCCATGATTTAATGTGGTTGGCTTGTCGTCACCATATGATGGAAATTATATTGGCAAAGGTTTTCAAGTTTTGCTTTGGTCCGTCAAGTTCCCCGAAAATTCCTATTTTTAAAAGATTTAAGGCGGTTTGGCCGAATATATCACGTGAAAATTTTAAAGCATTGGAACCTATAACACTTTCTGAAACATTTTCACTTTTTGCGGAGTCTACACTGAAAGTTTGTAGGAGCATAATCAAACATAAGGGATGATTATAAAGAGATAGTTGAATTGACAATGGTGGTCCTCGAAAGTCCACCACCAAAGATTCATTGGCGAGCCCCGGGCCCTGTTCATCATGCGCGGTGGATGGCAAAACTTATTTACGCCATTAAGATATTTTTATTTCGACATCAGCAAATCATTTTTAAATTATCGAAGATCGAGGAGAAACAGCTCCACAGATTCGTTCAATTTGGAGCACTTCTTTATACAAAAGTATGGACCGAGGCCCCACTTGCTGCGGAAGCGCCTGAGGGAGATCTTAAGCTCTGGAAAGATCTTCAAAAATTTGAATCAATTGACGAAAAAATTGGTATCTGTGCAAAAACAGTTTTTGAACGCTATTTATGGTATCTTTCTGATGAGCTTGTTGGTCTTGCTCTTTTCTCTGATGGAGTGTCTGCTGAAGAAAAAAACAATATTTTAAACGGTATGAAAACGCATGCCGGCGTCCGAAACGTAAGAGGAAATCTGGCTCTTTTGCACAGTGATGATCATTTAGGAGACTTTGCTAGTTCACGAACAGTAAATCTTTTAACTCGCCTTATGATTGACAGTTCATTCTTGACTCTACCACCAGAAATTTGGAATCAACGCGATGAATATCATAAAGCGAAACAACGTATTAAATGTTTACGGGTAGTCAACGATACTGCCGAACGAGAGGTACAGCTATTCGATGAATTTAACAAACTCATAACAAAAGATGAGGAAGAAAAGCAATTTCTGCTTCAAGTAGTAGAAGCGAATCGAAAGACTGTACTAACTCAGACAACGAAAAAATCGCTTGTTGCCAGTTTATCGTAATATGTTGTTCTAAACCAGTGTGCTAAATAATTCCAATAACTTGTTTTATTAAGAATAATAAAGATCTTTAGTGTCATTTTAGCTGTTTTATTTACTGGGTTCTACTTAAATTACCAAAACCCTTATTTTTTAGTCAGAATGCGTATGGCAAATGTTTATGGCTGTTGAGCACTGCCTTCCAGTTTGGATAGAAATTTCATATTGTGCCAGAATAATACTATAGGTAAGTCTAAAAAATTGTAGTTGACATTTAATTTTTCGTCTATGGACCACCCTAATGGGGGTAGTTAGGAGGTAAACATATTAAAAGTCCCCGCCCCAAGCCCTGACGGGGGGTGGGGGGTGGAAACGTCCCTTTCTTCGATTCTTGACTTATAACTCGGAAACAATGCGTCGTGCGGAAAAAAGTAATCTATTCAATGTTACACATAATTAAATTTCCTACAAGAATGCCCATATTCATTTTCCTCTTATGTGTTGTATTTTCCGAGATATTCGCCAGCGAAAGGGGGTGTCTGATACTTCTCTATCAAAACGTTTTACCGTGATCTGCTAATAAATTACAGTCACAAAATAATCTTTATTTTACAACACCCGATATAGGTGTGTTATTTTGTCGAAATCTATACATTTTCTTATATACAGTGTGACTCACTTAAAATGAAGACACCCTTATAACTTTTTTATTTTGTTTCCGATTTGAATCAAATTTTACCCAAGTATAGACCAAATTAGGATCTACTTATGACCAGAAAAACATTCGCCTGCTACACAAGCAAAGCCACCTGCTGTACCAAAATATGCGGAAAAAATAAAAACATTTTGAATGTTAAAAATTCTAAAAAAATGCATCGGATCGGCATCAAAAACGTACATACACCAAAATTTAATTTAATTATTGATGGGGGATTTCTCATACATAAGTTCATCTGTGGATACGTGAAATTCGACAAGATCCACATACGATTTTTTATTTTTTTCCGCTTATTTCGGTACCGCAGGTGGCTTTGACTTTGTAGCAGGCGAATATTTTTCTGGTCATAAGTACACTTGAGTGAAATTTGATTTAAATCGGAAACAAAATAAAAAAGAGGGTGTCTTCACTTTAAGTGAGTCATACTGTATATTTAACGAAATATATAGATTTCGACAAAATATTACGTTAGTAAATACATCGAGTGTTGTAAAATAAAGATTATTCTGTAACTGTGATTTATTAACAGAAAACGGTAAACCATTTTGATAAAAAAATGTCAGATACCTAATTGATTTATTTATTAATATCTATTTTCGCTGGCGAATATCTCGGAAACTATAACACATAGGAAGAAAATGAATACAAGCATTCTGCATAGAATACATTTTTCCGTACGACGCATCGTTTCCGAGTTATAAGCCAAGAATCGAAAAAAGGGACCTTTTCACCCCCTCCTCCCCCCCCTGAAGCGGTAGGACCAGGACCGGGAACTTTTAGTATGTTTACCTCCTAACTACCTCCAACATATTCCTGAAGAGGAAAATTCTCCCCCCTCTATGTTCTCTACAATCCCCTTTTAGGCATTCATCGATTGGACTATAATGGAATAAGGCATATTCGTGATAGTGAAAACGAGATTTGTGTTTTGAATTAATGAAATATTTAATACTAATTATTAACACATGCAATTAAAGGAAATTCAGTATTTTCTAAGTAGTTGTAATACAGTAAAAGTCACAAATAATTCCCGGCAAGCTGATTTTTTTAGGGTCGATGGAGGGGTGTCTCCCGAGTATCCGACCAAAAAGTCACAGTCCACACCCCTTGCAGAGCGTTGCAATAGGGGTGGTTTCTTATTTTTTGTTTTTTTTAAAATTTTCTTTTTCCAGCTTGTACATAATAATATTCTCTACAACTTTGCCTAATAAAATTTTTTTGTAACTTTGATTTTTGACGGTCCAGCGCCCATTATATAGGAAAACATTCACCATATTTATTTACTATGGTTCAGGAAACATACAAATAAAAGGCTGAATAGCTGGTTATTGCAGGGTTGATTGAGAACTGTCTCCTGAAAAAAGGAGACACGTATTTGACGGTTTTCAGAAAGAGACCCTCCCGATCGGGTAAACAGGGAGAGGGATATTTTTAAGCATGAAAGATACATACCCGCCATGTGTTTTATTGTCGATTAAAATAATTATTTTTTAACACAAAAATAGAAAAATTAATTGTTATGAAATTGCGATGCGCAGTGGGTTTCCCCGAGTACTATGGATGTGCAGTGGGTTTCCTTACGTACAATGGATGCGCAGCAGGTTTCGCCGAGTGCTGTGGTTGTGCAGTGGGTTTTCCCGGGTACTATGGATGCGCAGTGGTTTTCCTCGAGTACCATGGTTCCGCAGTGGGTTTTCCCGAGTACGATGAATGCGCAGAGGGTTTCCTCGAGTATAATGGATGCGCAGTAAGTTTCCCCGAGTACTATAGATGCGCAGAAGTTTTTCTTGAGTGCAATTAATGCGCAGTGTATTTCCCCGGGTACTATGGATGCGCAGTGGGTTCCCTGCAGTGTACTTCCTGAGTACTATAAGGAGTAGTCAGTGAGTATGTAGTACTTCTTTATAGGCATAAGTTAGTATGTCAATATTCTTAATTCCACGCACAAGAAGTCTTCCACGCGAACGAAGTCGTGGGCACCAACTAGTTAAGTATAATATTTGACTATAAAAGCGTGGGGCACTTTTCGAACGCTATTTCGATAATTAAGACGCTGAAGACATCATTAGATTAAATGAAAAGCGCCCCACGCTTTTATACTCAAATATTATACTTAATTATAAACACGGCTTACACTAAAGGCCCTTATGGGGTAGACAGAGAGAACAGGTTCGATTATTATTTTTTGCTTTTTAGTGCAGTATTTATAAAAACATGTTTTTTTTAGTTTTTTAAACTATTTATTTATTATACCTACTTGATTTTATCAAATAGGTCTAATGAGACAAAAATTCTTAGAAATCATCGTAGAAAAATCCAGCCACTGACGTATTGTGATCCGATAATGTGCTGGATAGCTATTGTGCTGGAATACCATATTGTTTTAAATTACAATGAAAAAATAATGTTTAGAAAGTCCATAGTAGTCAGATAACAAACGTACTTGTGTTTGTATGTAACGTAGTGCTGCACAAAAACTGAATCTAACTGGTTATTAGTTTTTGACATAATAAAATAACTAATCCCGAAGCTTGTCGAAGTATTTAACTACTGGCAGTATTGTTAAAAACAGGTAAATGAGACTCTCTCTAAAATATCAAATAATTGACGCGCTTTACCTGCTCACCTGTTATTGAACTTTTTCGTGAAACTAGTTTTTCTCTCATAACATTTGTTGAAAAGCTAATAAAGGAAAAATTAGTACAGAAGGCAGCGTTGATTTGAACAAGTCATTTCATACCGACTGAAAACCATAACAATAATAGTTTTCCCCTAATACATCAGCAAACTGAACGTCAGCTACTCTGATAGCGGTGGAGCTAATGGTGAGAGCATGTTAAAGCTGTTAAAAAATCGTTTTCCATCGATTTCTTTGAATATCTCAAAATCTATAAGTTCTATGGAAAACAACAAAGAGAAAGAAAATGTTCGTTATGAGCTGTACCATAAAAGTACATAAACTAAAATTAATTCCAATTGTCATTATTATTTAAAAAAAATAAAATAAATAAATCACCAAGTATGTCTACATGTTATATTATATTCTTACAAACCAAGCCTCAGTCGCCAGATAGCGGAGTGGGTAAGACGACTGACACTTTCACGCCTCACTCGCACAGATAACACGCTTTGGAGAATGATAAAGCTATTAAAAAATAACTTTAAATCGATACCTACATTAATAAAGGATGATGAATCGTTCGTTAGTGATTTAGATAAAGCCAATTTGCTTGCAAGTCACCTGCAAGTGACAAATACAACTACACCCAACCTAACAAACGAACAAGACAATATAACGCAACTTGCCAGACAAATCCCTTCCCACAATCCCATCCCACCACGAAAATTATCTAAAATACAAACAAACCCTACCGAAATTAGAAATATTTTGAAAACCCTTCCAGATTTAAAGGCGCCTGGCCCAGATAATATCCCAAACATCCTTCTAAAAAACCTCCCTAAAAAAGCCCTTGTCCAATTCACCTATATCCTTAATTCGGTGCTTAAACTGCAATACTTTCCTGCGTTATGGAAACTGGAGATAGTGATCCCCATCCTGAAGCCAAATAAGCCGCCGCATGATCCTCGCAGCTACCGACCTATTTGTTTGTTAAACGCTATGGGGAAAGTAGCTGAGAGGGTAGTGTTGCGACTTTTGAGGAAAAAATTATCAAAACACCGCCTACTTCCGGTGCAACAGTTTAGTTTCAGGGAGGGCACAGTACAACACTGTCGCTAGTAAAAGTGGTGCAGGATGTAATTGACTCATACAACAAGAAGCAGTGTACGATTATGTTGCTCTTGGATATTGAACGTGCCTTCGATACTGTGTGGCAAAACGGGCTAGTCTACAAACTGCAATATGTTTGTGGACTGCCCGGGTATTTGGTTTCCCTCATTAAAAATTATCTTTGGGACCGGCGAATAATGGTCCGGGTTAATAATGCCTATTCTGAGTCTTATAGACTCTCAGCAGGGGTACCTCGGGGCTCCATGCTTTCTCCTCTTCTCTTTAACTTATTTATATCTGATATCCCTACCCATCCAAATACAAATCTACTACTTTACGTTGACGATACTACCATATACGCAAACAGTTTTTACGCACAGACAGCAACGCAGAAGATTAGATACCATACACTGACATTACTAAAATACTACAAACTATGTAAGGTTAAAATAAACCATACAAAATCTGAAGTGATAACCTTCCATAGAAAATTTACAAATATAAAAACTATCACGAAACTCAAACTAGACAATCATGACGTCACAGAACAAAAAACAGTAAATTTACTTGGACTAACACTTGACACTAGACTAACATTTACACCTCATATAACTAAAGTTGTAAATAGAGCCTATGCGGCTCTAAGCAAACTTTACCCTTTAGTCAATAGACGTAGTAAATTATCAATAGACAACAAACTTTGTCTTTATAAAGTAATTTTTAGGCCTATCTTAACATATGCCTGCCCAGCATGGGATATTATTTCAAATGCGTCTCCAACGCACTCAAAATAAGTTACTGCGTCTATTGACTAATTCACCTCGGTACGTCACCATCGCTGAGTTGCATAAGCTCACGGAGGTGCAAATGATACTTGACTACATCGACGAGACTTCGCAAAAATTCTTCACTTACAAACTGACAAGTTCTCCACTTACACAAAACATTACTAACGTAAGACGACGCGACAATATACCACACACCCACAAATTAATTTACGAACGACTTCAAATCTACGAGACACCTTTACTTGAATAACATCACTTATAACCATCAAACACACAATCCTTAAAAAAACACATCCTTTTTAAAAAATCCATTTCTTTCTACCTCTCCTATTAATCCCCCTTGACCCTCTGTTGAGAGCCTATCAGCCATCGAATGATTTATTATTTGATAATAAATAAATGATTTTAATCCGTTTAGACAAATGAAGCAGGGTTTTTTATTTTCTCTTCCCTGCGCAATTAAAATATAATACACAATATCCTTTTTTCTTTATTAAAATTTAATCGAACTTTTCAAGTTCAATTTAAGCAATGCATAAACAACACTAGAATTCGATAAAACTATTTTTAGGCGTCGAAATAAATAAAGTAAAATACAAGATTGGAAGCTTTTTCGCTCCAACACCTGGCCACTGCGTCATTCTACGCTGTTCAGACGCGTGAATGTGACGTAGTTTTTTTTTAATGATTGTAAACTGAAATGAAATAAATGAAATATATATATCTTGTAACAATAGGTAAATAAAATAAAGAAATCATAAATTGGCAAATTGGCAATTGTTTGAGGGAACGGACGTCTCGGGTTCATATCCTGCTCGCGAAATATATTTTTTTATTGTATCAGGGATATTAAAAGTTTTACAAAGCTGTATATATGAACATAAGGGTAGTTGTTCATGTTAGGTTGGTTTTTCAAGTATGAAAATGCTCGTAGCATAATTTTTTTCTTCAACTTTAACATGCTGTCACCTCTAGCTCCACCACTCATTTTGATGATTATGGAATATTAATCAACTGATAAAAATGAAATTTATTCGGTATAAAATTCCTCAAAAAAAACAGCGCTGCCTCCCGTACTAGATGTTATTTACATGTTTTTAATGATTTAAAACAGTAACTTTATACATCCTACCTGACATCAAATCAGGTATCTATGCTTTTTAAATATGTTGTATAGGATTACAAATTAATGTTAAATCCAAGTTTACAACCTCGGCAGACCTCCGGGTCTTGGTCAAAAATCCAAAAATCTGCGAGATTTTTGTCTTTTTTTCAGTTTTTGTCGATTTTGACACCTGAGGCCTACTTTTTGGTAAAAATATTTTAGTGTTTTTTAAAAGTAAACTGAACTTGCTATAAATTGATACCAGAGCGGACTCTGTAGATCAAATATTATGCGAGATACAGCTGTTCAAAGTTTTGCAAAATTTTCAAATTTTCGACATTTTTAACTTAAAAATCTGTGAAATACGTACTATTACCACAGAAGACTATACAGAAGAGAAAGCAAGCCTTTCTAGCGGGACCAAAGGGCATAGCCGGGTAAGCATGGTGTGACTGCCCCCAAGCGTCTGGCGCTTATATTTGTGCAGTAGGAAGCAATCTTGGAAAGTAGCAATTTCACAAAATATTAGCCCGAAAAAGGGACCGGTTTGGGGTGAGTAAGGGAGGGTTGATTTTAGCAAAACTATTTTTTTTCTAAGAAACGGCGCATTCAATCGTTTTGTAAAAAATATATGTTAAAGACCTACTGAGAAAGTACTAAATAAAAAATCATGCTCAAATTCCGAAAACAGATACAGTAAAAAAACATATATATTATTTTCAAATTTTTTTTTAGGGTAACTTATCCCTGGGGTACCAGCCTGAATTTTTTTCTGTAGCATGTCTATGGACTCACTTATGTTATATTTTTTTCCTAGCCTTGTCCGAAGATTACGCCATACTTAAAAAAAATGCCGAAATGTGCAGTGCCGTATGCATATTTTGTGGACAATTAACTCCTTGCAAGTAAAAAAGGCCAAACTGCAAAGTAAATATGGATATCTGAGTAGATTAGTGACTAGTGATTATGGAGATGGTGAACGTTGTAAGAGAAACCAACATAAAGCTGCAACGCTGACAGTTAATTAGGTGCTCAATAGAGTTGACTCTTGCGCCGCAAAAATCAGTTTATAGCCGTAATGTTAAATATCATTAAGGGTACTATGGAGTACCTTGTCAAAGACTGTCATTATTCACATATTACCGTCGGCGGGGATAAGAGCTTGGTTGTTAACAATTTGCAGCACTAAATCGTAGCATTACTAACCTGAGAAGGATATAGATGTTAATCTTCCTCACTGTCATCTGCAATCACTGTAGTCATGCTATCCTTCTGGAACAATAGGGAGAGAACTTCTGCCGGTTTAGGTATGCTTGCTAGATATCATCCGTACGAAAGGTAATACACGACAGCAGCTACATGGGAACAACATCCAACAGTTTGATACCCATTGGCACATTCGCAGAAATGTCTTCTAACGCCGACACTGTGGAGAATATAGTCGAGGAAACATCGGTAAACCTTCGTTTTGATGTGACGTGAACAAACTTGTATTTTGAGTACATTGGACTGGTCCTTAGCGTACTGAAGATTAAGTGTTCCGTTTTCATTTATGACTTCGAGGTACGAAATCGTTTGTTTATATTGATACGATCCGGTAAAAAACAGTTTTAAATCCGTCATTTCTGGGAAGTCCAGTACATCTTTGCTGGAAATATCTACAAAAGGCGGTTTTGCAATTTCTTTGAATGTGCCAGTGGGAATCGAACTGTAGGATGTTGTTCCCATGTAGCTGCTGTCGTGCATTATCTTTCGCAAGGACGATATCTATCAAGCATACCTAAACCGGCGTAAGTTCTTTCTCTATTGTTTCAGAAGGATAGCATGAGTGCAGTGATTGCAGATAACAGTGAGGAAGATTAACATCCATATCCATCACAGGTTAGTAATGCTACGATTTAGTGCTGCAAATTATTAACAACACATGACTGTTAAGACCAAGCTCTTATCCCCGCCGACGGTAATATCGATAGTACCGCTGACTTTAGTTTTTATCCTTAATGATATTTAACATTCCGGCCATAAACTGATTTTTGCGGCGCAAGAGAGTTAAACCCTATTGATCACCTAATTAACTGTCAGCGTTGCAGCGTTATATTGGTTTCTCTTACAACGTTCACCATTTCCATAATCACTAATCACTAGTATATATACACTACTCAGGTATCCATATTTACTTTGCATTTTGGCCTTCTTTACGTGCAAGGGGTTAATTGTTGACAAAATATGCATACGACACTGCACACTTCGGCATTTTTTTTAAGTATGGCGTAATCTTCGCACAAGACTGGGAAAAAAACATAACATAAGTGAGTCCCCAGACATGCTACAGAAAAAAATTCAGGCTGGTACCCCAGGGATAAGTTACCCTAAAAAAAATTTGAAAATAATATATATGTTTTTTTTACTGTATCTGTTTTCGGAATTTGAGCATGATTTTTTATTTAGTACTTTCTCAGTAGGTCTTTAACATATATTTTTTACAAAACGATTGAATGCGCCGTTTCTTAGAAAAAAAAATCGGCAGCTACTGGAAGCGGCTGGAACCTCCCCACACGGTGGATCCTTATCAGCTGTATTTGGATATTACATCGGAAATCAGAGCACTGAGCAAACAGATAAATTACACGTGACTTTGGAGCCATTTATTTCATCAACAAATATCGAACGAACTGAAGCGGACTACAAGCAATCTGTTAAAACATAACCTCTCATGTTTGTTTATGTTGCATGTTAATCAATTGCCGGATATTATAAGGGTATTAACAGATAACGTTTCGAAGATTTTGTAAAATATTGGATAATGAATAAAAAATAATAACACAGAATTTAGCCCAAATGACAATCTAACTTCAACAAGTCAATAACGTTATGGACTGTTCAAGCAGACTACGCATGCATCAAATTAAAATCTTCCTGCTCGATCAAAAAGGTTGAGCAAGTCGAGCTTCTCGAGGCCTTTATTTTGTAATATTCGAACGTTTAAGATTTAGCTCAGTTAGCTCGATTTGCAATGAACGATTGTGACGTGTCGCATCAATCAGACGTAATATCCGAACACGGCTATAAACAATTATTACCTTAAAAAAAAAACAACTAAAATAAGTTTTGACATTGTCAAAAATATTTGGGTTGGTAACCTTTACGAATGTTGATTTTTAGGTTATGAAATATATTTAGGGACATAACATGTTTAAGTTTTTCAAGTTTATTCTCATTTTTAATGTTTGACTACGCATTTTTAGCTTGGAGCCACAGTGACTCCGAGCAGATAGTTAAAAATCTCATGCAAATAATTTTTCTATATAGACCATCTTAGGATGACGTCACGATAAGTCGACCATATTGCCTGAGGGATAACCAAACTTTTTATTCCAATGTAAACAAAGAAGTAATCTCAGTTTTAAATGTGAAATAAAAATAAAACATCATCTTTTTTTGCGACAAGGTGCGATTGTGAGATAAGGTTTATTTTGAATGTAAAAAACCTTAGAAGAAAGGTAAAGAAATCACTTTCTGGCAGAGTCTATTGAATACTACATACGGATAATATATCACTGAAATCTAGCACTTAGTTATTTAAATGTAAACTTGCCTTGCCCATAACAATGAATACATTTGAGTTTATCTTTTTTGCACAAACTTCTTGCACAAATCCAGCCTCATAATATTTACATGCTTGTAAAGATTTGTATGCCTTTAACTGCTGATCTGCGAAGAAGCTGTGAGTCGACACTAAGTAATTTACCATATTAATTACGGACACACAAGGTAAAATAGACAAATCTGCAGAAAGGTCTCCACCCTGCCAAAAATTCCACACAGAAACTTATAAAAAAAAAGTGATGCGGTTTTATCGTTCCTATAAGTTATATTAGTATTATACAGACAGGATTTTATCTGTTTTATTAAGTTTTAATCGGTTATGAAACAGTAATTCCGAATGAGCTATTTGGAATTATCATGTTGCCCTTTCATGAGTACTTATATGAAATATACATCAACAAATCTACAGTTTAGTGTCTGCAAATGCACCATTGCCCTTCTATCTGTAAACATATGGAATTACAGATACAACTTTAAAGAGATTCTAAACTTTTCTATAAGTAATATCATAAGAGTTCCAGTCCGTCCTTTCTCCAGTATCTATCGTATGTAACACACCATTTATCAACATGTTTTTATTGTAAATTTCAACATTGTTTTTTATTAGCATTAATGTGGATATACATGTCAACAAATGTACAGTTTCAATTGTATATTTTACAGATGTATTTTTATTGTAAATTTCCATTTCGCTTTTTTATTAGTATTAATTTGGATATGCATGCCGACAAATGTACAGTTTAAATTGCATATTTCAAATAGAAATACTAATATTGTGGTGGTAAACACAAAATTCTGCAAAGTCCTTATTTCGTCGGGTGTTCTTGTTCTAGCCTAGAAGCAATGAATGAGTTAGCAGTGAAAGAGACTGCTTTGTTTTTAATTTAACAAACACACTTCAGTTCCTTAGGTCACATTAGATTAGATATGAACTAGCTACACGTATACAGCTCCCTCTACTGGAGCCTGGAGTAAAGTTGCTGCTGAAATTTCTATCAGTTTCTACCAGAATGGAGCAGCAAACATTTACTTATACCACATCAATGAGAATTTATGAGAACAGTATCTAAGGTAAAACGTGCGGCTTTCCGTGGTTAAATGGCAAGTGTTTCTATAAGAAACGAGCTGCATTAGGTTGACTTGCAATTGAAGATTACTAATTATAATGTTTGAATAGGGATTTATGAGATCAGTTTCTATGAGTATTAATGTTTTTTTTCAGTAATATATTAAATGTGTTTTCATTTGTTTGAATGAGTAAAAAGAAAGGTCATAGTTTTCAACTGCAATTACAAATACAAGTTTAATCACTTTGAATGGGATTATATGCGATTAATTTCTAAAAGTATTTATGCTGTTTTCCGAATATAATTGTGATAAGGTTTAATCAGTAACAAATTGTTCACTACTTGTTATGATATAGTCGGAAATTCCAAGTACACATTTAGTATTCCTTCAAAAGGATTGATGAGAGCAGTTTCTACGAGTATCTATTTGTTGTTCCTCTAGTAAATTATATAAGTCTTTACATTTACTTATACTATCTCAATGAGAATTTATGAGAACAGTATCTAATGTAAAACGTACGGCTTTCGTGGTTAAATGGCAAGTGTTTCTATAAGAAACGAGAGCTGCATTAGGTTAGAACAGTTTTGATTTGCAATTGAAGATTACAAATTATAATGTTTGAATAGGGATTTATGAGATCAGTTTCTATGAGTATTAATGTTTTTTTTTTCAGTAATATATTAAATGTGTTTTCATATGTTTGAATGGGTAAAAAGAAAGGTCAGTTTTCAACTGAAATTACAAATACAAATTTAATCACTTCGAATGGGGTTATATGCGATCAATTTCTAACAGTATTTATACTGTTTTCCGAATTTAATTGTGATGAGGTTTGATCAGTATCAAATTGTTCACTACATGTTACGATATGGTCGGAAATTCCAGGTACATATTTAGTATTACTTCGAAAGGATTGATGATAGCAGCTTCTACGAGTATGTATTTGTTGTACCAATAGTAAATTATATAAGTCTTTATCAGTATGCATTCGGATCTAATTTAAATATGAAAATTATATCAGAATAAAGCAACCAAATATTTTAAACAGAATCTATTTGTAAATCCAGACATTTACTTATACTATCTCAATGAGAATTTATGAGGACAGTATCTAATGTAAAACGTGCGGCTTTCCGTGGATAAATGGCAAGAGTTTCTATATGAAACGAGCTGCATTTGGTTAGAACAGTTTTGATTTGCAATTGAAGATTACAAATTATAATGTTTGAATAGGGATTTATGAGATCAGTTTCTATGAGTATTAATGTTTTTTTTTTCAGTAATATATTAAATGGGTTTTCATTTGTTTGAATGGGTAAAAAGAAAGGTCAGTTTTCAACTGCAATTACAAATACAAGTTTAACCACTTCGAATGGGATTATATGCGATCAATTTCTAACAGTATTTATGCTGTTTTCCGAATATAATTGTGATGAGGTTTGATCAGTAACAAATTGTTCACTACATGTTACGTGTGGAAATTCCAGGTACATATTTAGTATTACTTCGAGAGGATTGATGATAGCAATTTCTACGAGTATGTATTTGTTGTGCCAATAGTAAATTATATAAGTCTTAATCAGTATGCATTCGGATCTAATTTAAATATGAAAATTATATCAGAATAAAGCAACTAAATATTTTAAATAGTATCTATATGTAAATCCAGACATTTACTTATACTATCTCAATGAGAATTTATGATAACATTATCTAATGTAAAACGTGCGGCTTTCCGTGGTTAAATGGCAAGAGTTTCTATAAGAAACGAGCTGCATTAGGTTAGAACAGTTTTGATTTGCAATTGAAGATTACAAATTATAATGTTTGAATAGGGATTTATGAGATCAGTTTCTATGAGTATTAATGTTTTTTTTTCAGTAATAAGTATATTAAATGTGTTTTCATTTGTTTGAATGGGTAAAAAGAAAGGTCAGTTTTCAACTGCAATTACAGATACAAGTTTAATCACTTCGAATGGGGTTATATGCGATCAGTTTCTAACAGTATTTATGCTGTTTTCCGAATATAATTGTGATGAGGTTTGATCAGTAACAAATTGTTCACCACATGTTACGATATGGTCGGAAATTCCAGGTACATATTTAGTATTCCTTCGAAAGGATTGATGATAGCAGTTTCTATGAGTATGTATTTGTTGTTCCAATAGAAAATTTGTCTTTATCAGTATGCATTCGGATCTACTTTAAATACAAAAATTATATCAGAATGACACAACCAAATATTTTAAACAGTATCCACTTGTAAATCCAAACATTTAAAGATATATTTTAATGAGAACCAATCAGAACAGTATCTAATGTAACGGGTGCGGCCTTCCGTGACTAAATTTTAAAAGTATTTTTAATAAATAGCTTTAACGGATTTGAACAGTTTTAATTTGCAATTCCAGATGAATAGTTTTAATTGTTAAATAGGGATCTATGAGATCAGTGTCTTTGTGTAATGTTTATTTTCCAATAAAAACACATTTTATTGAAAAAAAAAACATTACACTGACCTCATAGATCCCTAACAATTAAAACTATTCATCTGGAAATGCAAAACTGTTCGAATCCGTTAAAGCTTATTTATTGCAAATAATTTCAAAATTTAGCCACGGAAAACCGCACACGTTACATTAGATACTGTTGTGATGGATTCTCATTATAATATTATCTTGGATTTACAGGTGGACACTGTTTAAAATATTTGGGGTTTCATTCTGATATGATTTTTGTATTCAAATTAGATCCGAATGCATACTGATAAAGACTTATATAATTTACTGTAGGAACAACAAATAAATACTCGTAGAAACTGCTCTCATTAATCCTCTTGAAGGAATACTAAATATGTACCTGGAATTTCCGACCATATCGTAACATGTAGTGAACAATTTGTTACGGATCAAACCTCATCACAATTATATTCGGAAAACAGCATAAATACTGTTAGAAATTGATCGCATATAACCCCATTCGAAGTGATTAAACTTATATTTGTAATTGCAGTTCAAAACTGACCTTCCTTTTTACCCATTCAAACAAATGAAAACACATTTAATATATTACTGAAAAAAAAACATTAATACTCATAGAAACTGATCTCATAAATCCCTATTTAAACATTATAATTTGTAATCTTCAATTGCAAATCAAAACTGTTCTAACCTAATGCAGCTCGTTTCATATAAAAACACTTGCCATTTAACCACGAAAAGCCGCACGTTTTGCATTAGATACTGTTCTCATAAATTCTCATTGAGACAGTATAAGTAAATGTCTGGATTTACAAATAGATATTGTTTAAAATATTTGGTTGCTTTATTCTGATATAAATTTTCATATTTAAATTAGATCCGAATCTTTACTGATAAAGACTTATATAATTTACTAGAGGAACAACAAATAGATACTCGTAGAAACTGCTCTCATCAATCCTCTTGAAGGAATACCAAATGTGTACTTGGAATTTCCGACCATATCAAAACATGTAGTGAACAATTTGTTACTGATTAAACCTCTTCACAATTATATCCGGAAAACGGCATAAATACTTTTAGAAATTGATCGCATATAACCCCATTCGAAGTGATTAAACTTGTATTTGTAATTGCAGTTGAAAATAACTGACCTTTCTTTTTACCCATTCAAACAAATGAAAACACATTTAATATATTACTGAAAAAAACATTAATACTCATAGAAACTTATCTTATAAATCCCTATTCAAACATTATAATTTTGAATCTTCAATTGCAAATCAAAACTGTTCTAACCTAATGCAGCTCGTTTCTTATAGAAACTCTTGCCATTTAACCACGGAAAGCCACACGTTTTACATTAGATACTGTTCTCATAAATTCTCATTGAGATAGTATAAGTAAATGTTTGGATTTACGA
This sequence comes from Rutpela maculata, assembly GCA_936432065.2. Lineage (NCBI taxonomy): Eukaryota > Metazoa > Arthropoda > Insecta > Coleoptera > Cerambycidae > Rutpela > Rutpela maculata. The sequence goes on along the minus strand of OW386285.2, from coordinate 81,737,644 downwards.
ATAGATATTGTTTAAAGTATTTGGTTGCTTTATTCTGATATAATTTTCATATTTAAATTAGATCCGAATCTGTACTGATAAAGACTTATATAATTTACTATAGGAATAACAATTAGATACTCGTAGAAACTGCTCTCATCAATCCTCTTGAAGGAATACTAAATGTGTACTTGGAATTTCCGACCATATCATAACAACTAGTTAACAATTTGTTACTGATTAAACCTCATCATAACTATATTCGGAAAACAGCATAAATACTTTTAGAAATTGATCGCATATAATCCCATTCGAAGCGATTAAACTTGTATTTGCAATTGCAGTTGAAAACTGACCTTTCTTTTTACCCATTCAAACAAATGAAAACACATTTAATATATTACTGAAAAAAAAAACATTAATACTCATAGAAACTGATCTCATAAATCCCTATTCAAACATTATAATTTTGAATCTTCAATTGCAAATCAAAACTGTTCTAACCTAATGCAGCTCGTTTCTTATAGAAACTCTTGCCATTTAACCACGGAAAGCCGCACGTTTTACATTAGATACTGTTCTCATAAATTCTCATTGAGATAGTATAAGTAAATGTTTGGATTTACAAATAGATACTGTTTAAAATATTTGGTTGCTTTATTCTGATATAATTTTCATATTTAAATTAAATCCGAATCTGTACTGATAAAGACTTATATAATTTACTATAGGAACAACAAATAGATACTCGTAGAAACTGCTCTCATCAATCCTCTTGAAGGAATACTAAATGTGTACTTGGAATTTCCGACCATATCATAACAAGTAGTTAACAATTTGTTACTGATTAAACCTCATCATAACTATATTCGGAAAACAGCATAAATACTTTTAGAAATTGATCGCATATAATCCCATTCGAAGCGATTAAACTTGTATTTGTAATTGCAGTTGAAAACTGACCTTTCTTTTTACCCATTCAAACAAATGAAAACACATTTAATATATTACTGAAAAAAAAACATTAATACTCATAGAAACTGATCTCATAAATCCCTATTCAAACATTATAATTTGTAATCTTCAATTGCAAATCCAAACTGTTCTAACCTAATGCAGCTCTTTTCTTAAAGAAACACTTGTCTTTTAATCACGGAAAGCCGCACGAATTACATTAGATACTGTGCTCATAAATTCTCATAGATATGGTATAAGTAAATGTTCGGATTAACAAATGGATATGGCTTGACTCATTTTGCTGGTCAATGCGGATATAAACTGATAACAATTTCAACAGCAACTTTACCTAACTCTTATAGAAACTTATTGACCATATAAGTTCTCATAGATACTTATTAATTTTTGATAATTTTCAATACGGATTGATGAGATTTTTTTGACAGGGCAGTCTCCACTCCAAGGGTGTATGGGTCAATATTGTCTATTATTTTGATTTTCGCATCGTAGCGACACTTTACATCACCCATAAGGATTGGATAATATTCACTATATGACATTATTACGAAAACACACACAGTTTCTCAAGAAAATCAGAAAAAAATATATAAAACCACGCAAACTGCGTTTTGTTGTCCCTCAAGCAAAATGTCAAAATTGTCAAAACCATGTGACCTAAAAATGATTGATTAATAAAAAAATAGATTGCTAATTACCGGTTAGATTTCTAACCAGCAAAAAGAGTCCTATTTTATTAGGACAAAGTATTTAGGACTTCATAAACATTACACTGTACTAGATTTTAGTTGAAAGTACGGGAACCAGGCAGAAATTTTAATAATAGCTACGCAATATTCTTAAATCTTAAGAAATATATATTTTTGAGGTTAGCTGTGACGTCACGTACTATAAGCTATAAATCAACATTCACAAAGGTTACCAACCCAAATATTTTTGACAGATGGCAAAATACGTTTTCCCCTAACAATAATACCAATAATATTTTTTGGATGCTGTCATATGTGCGCATATAACGAATTATTTTTAATTTTTTTAACGGAAACCAAATCGAAAGGGTGCAAGTGTGATATATCGTTGAAATTGGAATTTATACTGCTTTTTAATGGTTCAATTACAAATTCTAAGTAATCATAAAATAAACAACTCGTGCCAAAATGGCACTAAACGTAATCCGATCTCAACCAAAACCTTTTCAGATCTTCTGGAGCACTAAAGAAACCCTCATGTAAAAGTTTCATCCAAATCCGTTTAGTAGCTTCGTAGCTATCGTGCTAACACACAGGCATTAGTTACAAACCACTTTTTTGGGTTTCCGGGACCTCGAAATCGTAAAGATTTGATGTTATCTCAATTCTCGATTTTGGATTAATTGTAGTAACCTCCCACAATTATTGTGGGGGGTTAATAAACACAACACTATAAAAACTAAGTTCGTAGGCAAGAGCACTTAATAATTTTGATTATTGATACGGGAAACAACTAAACGAAAACATCCGTTCGTTGGTAATGGGTGGTAGGGATGGCCATCTTTTGGAAAAACCATATAACTCTTGGCTCGGAAACAAAATGAAAAAGTTATAAAGGTATCTTCATTTTAAGTGAGTCACACTGTATATTTAAGGAAATGCCTAGACTTCGACAAAATATTACGTTAGTAAATACGTCGAGTGTTGTAAAATAAAGATTGTTTTGTGACTGTGATTTATTAGCAGACCACGGTAAACCGCTTTGATAGAAATATTCAAGGTACACAATTGATTTTTTTTTATTAATTATCAATTTTTGCTGGCGAATATCTCGTAAAATATAACACATAGGAAGAAAATGAATATAAACATTCTTGTGGGAAATTTAATTACGTTTAATTTTGCATAGATTACCTTTTTTCGTACGACGCATCGTTTCCGAGTTATAAGCGAAGAATCGAAAAAAGGAACCTTTCCACCCCCCTCTCCTACTGAAGCGGCGGGGCTAGGGGCGGGGACTTTTAGTATGTTTACCTCCTGACTACCCCCAACACATTCCTGAAGAGAAAAATTCTCCCCTCCAAAATGTTCTCTACAACTCTTTCATTGACTGGACTATGTCACTTTTAAAGTTTTATTGGAAAAAACTCACCGAAAACGTTCCGGTGAGATTGCTTATACTTGTAGGGCTTGTGAGCGGTTCACGAAGGCTTCTCACACCTTCCGTGGGCTTTATGAACGTCGTGTAATGTCTCGATGCACTTGACACTCAAATTTACTCAGCATACAGTCTGCACGCTTTAACACACTAGTCTATTGAGCGTTAGGTTAGACCACTGAGTACAGTAACTATACAGAGGCGAAGGCTAGCCTTCCCGCCAAAACCAAATTTGTATACTCATCGCCATTTCTTAATTGTTTAACAATCAACCTCACTTTTATCTTGACACTGTTGATGTTTATCGTGTTAAGTTTGGATTTGTGAATTTTTTTTTCCACTCATTTTGGGATATTGAAAACATTAAGCGAGAATTAAAATTCTCATAAATAAAACCTAGTGTACAACTCAATTGAAAATAGGCGCCGATTATAAGCAATTCAAATCGTAATATTTTTCAATCCAACTCGAAATACACTGTCTTTTCAGTGTATCCTTAAATGGGGATCTGCACATGACGTCATAGCTAACCTCAAAAATATATATTTCTTAAAATTTAGTACTACGTAGCTATTATTAAAATTTCTGCCTGGTTCCCATACTTTCGACCAAAATCTAGTTCAATGTAATGTTTATAAAGTTCTAACTAGTTTGTAATAGATGGCAGGACCAATAAGTTCTCTCATTACTTACGCATAGATAGATAATTTTACAGGTTCTGTGCATACGTACATACAGTGTTGCATACATTCCCGGCTTCTTGTTTTTGACAAGAGTCCAGTGACATCTGACATTAATTAGCTAAATTAAAACATTGCAGTATTGCACGTGTCGTCACAGCTAACCTCAAAAATATATATTTCTTAAGATTTACAGGTATTACGTAGCTATTATTAAAATTTCTGCCTGGTTCCTGTACTTTCAACCAAAGTCAAGTTCAACGTAATATGTATGAAGTTTTAAATAGTTTGTCACAATAAAATAAGACACTTTTGCAGGTTAGGAATCTAACCTATAATTAGCAGTCTATTTTTATTAATCAACAATATTGAAAAATTATTTGCGTGAAATTTTAAATATTTGCTTGGAGCCAGTATGGCTCCGAGCTAAAAATGCCTATACAAACATTAAATATGAGAATAAACGAAAACACCTTAAAATTTGAGGTTGTGTTAGTTATACGATGCACATGCCCAGGTAATTGTAGGACCTTATTGCTCGCGCCATCTATTAAAGTAAATAGAAACCATGCACTTACGAAGCCATTATTATAATAGGAAAGTGCCGGACCACCTATTTAATACACCGTGGTGTAGACGCAACTGGTACGCAAGGTCACAGAAAACGAGCCATCAAAACTGAAAGGAACCACCAAAGACTTCGCCTCTGTGCAGTTACTGTATTCTGTGGTTCCACTATAAAATATATTTTACACAAGAAGCGTGTTATTTGGTTTTTAATTTTTTTCACGGAAACCAAAGCTAAAGAGTGCAAGTGTGATATATCGTTGAAATCGGAATTTTTACTGCTTTTCAATGGTTCGATTACAAATTGTAAGTAATCATAAAATAAACAGCTTGTTGTGCCAAAACAGCAACAAACGTAATCCGATCTCAACCAAAACCTTTTCAGATCTTCTGGAGCACTAAAGAAACCCTCATGCAAAGTTTCATCCAAATCCACACATACACACACACAAACATTTTTCAAAAACAACTTTTTTGGGTTCCTGGGACCTCAAAACGTAAAGATTTGATGTTATCTCAATTTTCGATTTTGGACTAATTGTAGTAACCTCCCACAATTTTATTGTGGGGAGGTTAAAATAGTTTTGCTAAAATCAACCCTCCCTTACTCACCCCAAACCGGTCCCTTTTTCGGGCTAATATTTTGTAAAATTGCTACTTTCCAAGATTGCTTCCTACTGCACAAATATAAGCGCCAGACGCTTGGGGGCAGTCACACCATGCTTACCCGGCTATGCCCTTTATTCATAGTCAACATGACGATAAGGCATACATTTGTCAAAAGCCATATGATAATTCTTGACATTGTGCGATTGACAGCTTTGAAACTCTACATGGTGGTTGGTTATTTTCGTAGCGTTTTCTTCTAATTTTCGACAATTTTTATTCCAAGTTTATTTATGTATTTGATTTTTGTTTATAATGGGTTCTAAAGGGTATAGGGGTTGTGCTTATCGTACATGCCCTTCGAAGGTGAAACAAATAAGCTTCTTTCTATTTCCAAAAAATCCTGAAAGGTATGTACACATTTATATTACTGAGACAACTAGAAAATAATGTTAGATACACTAAACAATTAGCAGTGGAAAATAAGTAATATGAAAGGAAATATTTTCTTATCAGAAATGCAATAAGTTACGGAATCAGTTTCTAATGAACAGAATTGTATTGTGACCATGAACAAGGTAATTAAGTAATGACTCTCAACTCGTACCATACTAAAGAACTTTTCATTGTAGCAAATAAAAAATATCAATGTGCATGTCATCATATAACTAACATAACCTCAAATTTTAGGTTTTTCAGGTTTATTCTCATTTTTAATGTTTGTAAACTCATTTCAGGTTGGAGCAGTAGTGGCTCCAAGCAAATATTTAAAAATTCAGGCTAATAATTTTTAAATAATGTTGGTTAATAAAAATAGACTGCTAATTACAGGTTAGATTTTCAACCTACAAAAAGAGTCCTATGTTATTAGGAGAAAGTATTTAGAACTTCATAAACATTACACTGAATTAGATTTTAGTTGGAAGTATGGAAACCAAGCTGAAATTTTAATAACTGCTACGAAATACCCATACCAATATTTTGGGGTTAGCTGCGACGTGACGTGCACATGACCTATTCACGTATACTGTTATTTTACGTAAACATTTTTTTCACTGTACTATTTGATTTGTAATATTCTATTCAACAATATTGAAAATATATTCTTCATCAAATCTTGTGTTTAATTTTAAGCTACATAATATACATGTTTCTTTCATTGTATATCTATACATTGTACTACTTTCCATGATAGTATTTTCATATTCTGGTAGCAATATGAAAAAAATGCATTGGCTTAAAAGCGCATTATTATGATTAATGATGCCCGAAATACGGGATATGAATATAAAAGTGTACTTATTTTTTTGAACATTCTGTAATACACCATGTCTTGGGCCACCAACTTCATTAATACCATAATACGTATTCCTATTCATCTATTAAATATATAACAAGACAGTTTTCCCAGTGTACAGTGTATTGGACCGAAATATTGAAATATTTTTTGTGTACATCATTTTCTGAGTGTAGTAAGGCATATTACGATCATTTCGAGGGCACATAAATCAGACACCCGATATCAAAGGTACCGCGGCAAGCTTTCGTTTCTGTATAGTTACTGTCTTCTGTGCTATTACTATAACTAGGTTGAAAAAATTTATTTTACTCCGAACTCAAGCCCCAAATGGGGTCAGAGGGTGCCCAAAAATGCCCCCCTCCCCTCCAATATATAGTATTATTATAGTGAATGGATCGGAAAAGAGGAAGGAATATTTAAAAAATATCGTCATCATCATCATCATTAGCTCTACAGCCACATGTGGGCCTCGGCTTTCCCAAGTTTTTTTCGCCATCCATCTCTGTTCATTGCCATTCACTGCCAGTTAGTTGCTCCGATTATTCTAGCATCCTCATCTACCCCGTCTTTCCATCTCATTCTTGGCCGACTCCTGTGTCGTGATCCTTCTGGCTGTGAGTTTAGGATCTTTTTTGGTGGGTAGTGTTCATCAGCTCGTACTATGTGTCCCACCCATCTAAGTCTTAATTGTTACAATGATGTTCTTGCCTTTGGCTACTTGCTCATACTTTTGATATAACTCAAAGTTATATCTCCTGCGCCATGTACCATTGTCACAGATTGCCCCAAAAATTTTTCTTAAGATTTTGCGTTCGAATATCAACAGCAGGTTTTCATCTGCTTTGCTAATAGTCCAGATCTCAGATCCGTAAGTCAGGACTGTAAATTAACGTTTTCGTTTTCCACGATAGACTATGACTTTTAAGATGTTTGGAGAGTCCGTAATAGCATTTGTTGGCAATTAGTAATCTTCTTTTGATTTCTTGTGAGGTTGCATTTTCATTGCTGACAGAGGATCCGAGATATATAAAGTTTTGTTCTGTGTTGAACTCGTATCTGTCTATCTTTATTTTTTGATCGACCGGGTGTCTGTTACTAGGCGTTGATTCCATTATTTTAGTTTTCTCCTCGTTTACTACTAGCCCCATCTTTTCCGCCTCTGTTGAAAATGCTAAAAATGTTTCCTTGGCTTTGTGTAGGGTCCGAGATACAATGTCTACGCCATCTGCATATGCTAGTAATTGCGTCGATTTGTTTAATTTAAAAAAAAAAAAAATATATATATATATATATATATATATATATATATATATATAAAATCAGTTAGAAACAGATCTTATACATCAAAAGTTTTGACAGCAAGAACAGAAAATTATCAACGATATATGCATGTAACATGCGAAATACGAGGGATATGCTTCTCCGAAGCTTTTATGATCATCGGCCCAGTAACAACCTTTTTACTGCACTTTATAGCCAGCTCTGCAATTTCTGCGGCTTGGCCTTTGTTGCTCCCCAAGAACAAAGAATCCGACGGGGGAGAGTAGAGAACATTTTGGTGCGTGTTGTCCTGTACCAAAACTACAATCCTGCAAATTTTCAGGTCAAAAACTAAAATTCCTGTGCTACATGGCTTAACTAAGATCACTCAATTTGCCGCACCAATGAACCAATGCATACACTTAGAGAACTGTCAAAGTTAAAGAACTAAGGGTATAGCTCGTCTTGCGCCTTCTTGATTGTTTAGACTAGACGTGATAGACTGAATAATGAACGCACTTAAATGTCCGAGTGTCGCCGCCGCGACACTGAAAGTGGCGTAACTCCGTAGCGAGTGACGCTACAGAGAAGGTAGACATACCAATGGAAAGCCCAAAGTATGAAGAGAAATGTTTACTGAGGTACGTAAAAATTTTGAAATTTTTGAAATGTTTACAGAACTAGAACGGAAAATTATGAACAAAAATATGCATGGAACATCTGAAATATGAACGGATATACTTCTCCTAATCTTTTATGATCATTTCGACCCAAATCGGACCAGTAACAACCTTCCTGTTGCACTTTATAGCCAGCTCTGCAATTTTTGCGACTTAGGCCCTTGTTGCTCTGAAAAAACAGGGAAGCCGACGGGGGGAGAGTGGGAGACTTTTTGCTACGTGTTGTCCTAGACCGAAACTACAATCCTGGAAAATTTCAGCTTTACAATAATTAATTCCGGATCAAAAACTAAAATTCCTGGGCTATTATTCAAACGCCTCCTCGAAATACAAGTGTCCTGGACTCTTTCTATTTCTGCATACCTTCAGTGGATGTGACTCTACATCGGCACTGTTCGGGCAAGGAAAAATGGAATTATTTGCCATAATCAAAAAACATCCAGACCTTGAGGATAAGATTGCTTTATTTTATAAATAAAATACCACACCTAAGCAAATTGCCGAAGCAGGCATGGTTGCGCTATATGGAGGCAAATATTCAAGTCAGAATCTAAACGACTTACGCTTCCAGTTGTTTGCGAGGGCTGCAGCAAAAATTAATTTCAATCTTGCTAGATTGCCTCCAACCCAAGATGCTGCACGATTTCACTCCCTGCGGACTACCACCAGGTAAAAATAACACTTATAAATATTACTTCTTCAATTTTTACTATACCTTTCAGGTGCAGAAGTGGCTGGGTGTGGAAAAGAATCCTGTTGATTGGGGCTGGGTGCGCACATCCCAAGGCAAGAGGGGCTGTAGCAATGCGTGTAGTTGCAAAAAATCTGGATTAAAATGTTCGACGGTTTGCACGCATTGCAGTGGACAGTCATGCGACAATGCTTCTGATTTAATTATAAACATACACTCCCCAGACCTCGAAGAAAAATCAGACTACGAGGCGTTGGATAATCTCTTTTGGGCTCAAGAAGAAGAAGAAAAGGAAATAAGAGAGAACAGCGATACATACGACACGGACGACACTCCCGAACCGCCCAAGAGAGCTAAAGTTGTTTAAAATGTATAAGATCTGTTTCTAACTGATATATATATATATATATATATATATATATATATATATATATATATATATATATATCGCTGTTCTCTCTTATTTCCTTTTCTTCTTCTTCTTGAGCCCAAAAGAGATTATCCAACGCCTCGTAGTCTGATTTTTCTTCGAGGTCTGGGGAGTGTATGTTTATAATTAAATCAGAAGCATTGTCGCATGACTGTCCACTGCAATGCGTGCAAACCGTCGAACATTTTAATCCAGATTTTTTGCAACTACACGCATTGCTACAGCCCCTCTTGCCTTGGGATGTGCGCACCCAGCCCCAATCAACAGGATTCTTTTCCACACCCAGCCACTTCTGCACCTGAAAGGTATAGTAAAAATTGAAGAAGTAATATTTATAAGTGTTATTTTTACCTGGTGGTAGTCCGCAGGGAGTGAAATCGTGCAGCATCTTGGGTTGGAGGCAATCTAGCAAGATTGAAATTAATTTTCGCTGCAGCCCTCGCAAACAACTGGAAGCGTAAGTCGTTTAGATTCTGACTTGAATATTTGCCTCCATATAGCGCAACCATGCCTGCTTCGGCAATTTGCTTAGGTGTGGTATTTTATTTATAAAATAAAGCAATCTTATCCTCAAGGTCTGGATGTTTTTTGATTATGGCAAATAATTCCATTTTTCCTTGCCCGAACAGTGCCGATGTAGAGTCACATCCACTGAAGGTATGCAGAAATAGAAAGAGTCCAGGACACTTGTATTTCGAGGAGGCGTTTGAATAATAGCCCAGGAATTTTAGTTTTTGATCCGGAATTAATTATTGTAAAGCTGAAAATTTCCAGGATTGTAGTTTCGGTCTAGGACAACACGTAGCAAAAAGTCTCCCACTCTCCCCCCGTCGGCTTCCCTGTTTTTTCAGAGCAACAAGGGCCTAAGTCGCAAAAATTGCAGAGCTGGCTATAAAGTGCAACAGGAAGGTTGTTACTGGTCCGATTTGGGTCGAAATGATCATAAAAGATTAGGAGAAGTAAATCCGTTCATATTTCAGATATCCCATGCATATTTTTGATCATAATTTTCTGTTCTGTCAACATTTCAAAAATTTCAAAATGTTTTTAAAAAATTAGAAAAATTCCAAAATGGCGCCATTGCGGATAAATGAAGGCTCAGAGGGGAAAACGTACCCCAATAAACATTCTCTTCATAACTTGGGCTTTCCATTGGCATGTCTATCTTCTCTGTAGCGTCACCCGTTAGGGAGTTACGCCACTGTGAATGTCGTGGCGGCAACACTCGGACATTTAAGTGCGTTCGTTGTTCGTTCGTTGTTGCGTCTATCACGTCTAGTCTAAACAATCAAGAAGGCGGAAGACGAGCTGAGTTCATTAACTTTGACAGTTCTCTATGCATTGGTTCATTGGTGCGGCAAAATTGAGTGATCTTAGTTAAGCCATGTAGCACAGGAATTTTAGTTTTTGACCTGGAATTTATTATTGTAAAGCTGAAAATTTGCAGGATTGTAGTTTTGGTCCAGGACAACACGTATCAAAAAGTTCCCTACTTCCCCCCCATCGGCTTTCCTGTTTTTGGGGAGTAACAAGGACCTAAGCTGCAGAAATTGCAGGCTATAGAGTGGCAGGCTATAAAGTGCAGCAAAGAGGTTGTTGCTGGTCCGAAATGATCGTAAAAGCTTCGAAGAAGTATATCCGTTTGTATTTCACATATTCCATGCATTTTTCGTTCATAATTTTCTGTTCTAGTGCTGTCAAAACTTCAAAAATTGAAAAAATTTCGAAATGGCTCCATTGCGGATAAATGAAGACTCGGATGGGAGAACATACCCGAATAAACATTTCTCTTCATACTTTGGGCTTTCCATTGGTATGTCTACCTTCTCTGTACGGAGCTACGCAACTTTGAGAGTCAGCGCGTGGCAGCCGCGTCCGTCATGTGCCCGATGGAACTGTCCTGCTGCGCTGATGAGACCAGCTGTGAATTCCTGTTTATATATTATTGGGGTTTTATACGATTTATTGAATGAAATTTCACATGTGCATGTGCTTTTTGCAAATCCAGCAATGGCTAGGCGTCAACCTCAACTCGGGGTGGAAATTAGAACTCCAGGGCCTGGTTCCGATTCCTGTTCCTACCACAAGGCAGCCAGCTCCTGATAGCCTGCTTCAGCTAACTTCTTGTGCCTGCAAGGCGGACTGCGGTGCCCGGTGCGAGTGGAGGAACTTTGGTCTGAACTGCAGCATCATGTGCTGAAACTGTAGAGGATCCAGCTGCACAAACAGCCAGTCGTGGATATGGATGATGATCCGGACGACCCTACTTCCCAGTAGATCAATAATGTCCATTGTCTAAAGCCATTTTCTGAGTCTGACAAGTTAAATTTCATTCAATAAATCTTATAAAACACTAATAATATATAAACAGAAATTCGCAACTGGTCTCATCAGCGCAGCCAGGGCAGTTCCACCGGGCACATTACGAGCGCTGCCGCCGCGCGCTAACTCTCAAAAGTTTTGACAGCAAGAACGGAAAATTATCAACGAAATATGCATGTAACATGCGAAATACGAGGGATATGCTTCTCCGAAGCTTTTATGATCATCGGCCCAGTAACAACCTTTTTACTGCACTTTATAGCCAGCTCTGCAATTTCTGCGGCTTGGCCTTTGTTGCTCCCCAAGAACAAAGAATCCGACGGGGGAGAGTAGAGAACATTTTGGTACGTGTTGTCCTGTACCAAAACTACAATCCTGCAAATTTTCAGGTCAAAAACTAAAATTCCTGTGCTACATGGCTTAACTAAGATCACTCAATTTGCCGCACCAATGAACCAATGCATACACTTAGAGAACTGTCAAAGTTAAAGAACTAAGGGTATAGCTCGTCTTGCGCCTTCTTGATTGTTTAGACTAGACGTGATAGACTGAATAATGAACGCACTTAAATGTCCGAGTGTCGCCGCCGCGACACTGAAAGTGGCGTAACTCCGTAGCGAGTGACGCTACAGAGAAGGTAGACATACCAATGGAAAGCCCAAAGTATGAAGAGAAATGTTTACTGAGGTACGTAAAAATTTTGAAATTTTTGAAATGTTTACAGAACTAGAACGGAAAATTATGAACAAAAATATGCATGGAACATCTGAAATATGAACGGATATACTTCTCCTAATCTTTTATGATCATTTCGATCCAAATCGGACCAGTAACAACCTTCCTGTTGCACTTTATAGCCAGCTCTGCAACTTTTGCGACTTAGGCCCTTGTTGCTCTGAAAAAACAGGGAAGCCGACGGGGGAGAGTAGGGAACTTTTTGCTACGTGTTGTCCTGGACCAAAACTACAACTATAAGTTGCGTCCGGTTTTTTCCTCTCCCACAGTTTTGCAAAAAGATTGTATGTATCTTTGTAATGCCAGCGAGAATGATTAGAGGATCTATGTCTTCACCAACGATCACCACAATATCGTTTGTAGAAACCATAGAAATGGCTGTGGTAACAATCAGCCTGTCCGCATCTTCTTCTGCCTGGATTAGAATAATTTACTTTTTCTCAAATGTGGTTTTTAATAAGTCGATAAAACGAATTTTATTGTTTTCATTGGATAAAAACTTTTCTTGTGAAATTTGTGTTATAGTTGTTTTGTCAAATAAGACGTCGGGCGATATATTTGCCTTAACACGGCGAGCACGCTCTGCTCTTCGTACTCTTTTGTAAATCGTCTGTTGGGTAGTCGAAAACTACAGCTACTTTTGGAAATCATTGGTAGACACCTGGCCTGAGTTGACGTTAGTGAAAAAAAAAACGGAAAAATCGCTAAAAATGTCAAAATATGAAAAATTTGCAAAACCTTGAAAAGCTATATCTCGAATACTATTTGATCTACAGAGTCCGCTTTGGTACCAATTTGAAGCAAATTTAATCTACTTTTAAAGAGTACTAAATTGTTTTTACCAAAAAAGTAGGCCTTAGGTGCCAGAATCAACAATAAAACAAAAATCTCTCAGTTTTTTGGATTTTTGACCAACACCCGGAAGTCTGCCGAGGTCGTAAACTTGGATTTAACATTAATTTTTAATCATGTACAACATTAAAAAAGCATAGATACCTGATTTAACGTCAGGTAACTCCTTTTTTTGATGACAAGGTTACTGAATTAATTAATGAGTTATTGAATTTTTGTAATAAATCGTCGTCATTGTAACAGAAATTAAAAAATCGAAAAAACCTTTTATTTATTTTTTTGCATCTTTGGACCATTGGGTATTTTTTCACATTTAACTGTTAGTAATGCATTGTTAAAGAATTATCTAAGAACGGGAATTAAAATCTCTGTCACTGAATTACTGGTCATTTTTAAATTTAATTTCGAATATGCCAATTTAGGGTTTTTTCAATAAAAAGTGCAAAATTGAAATATCTCGAAAAGTAAAAACTTTTGTATGTAATGCATGTGAGTTGAAATGATTAAAAATTAGGTCGTCTCTTGACAGGAATATATCGAGTTACCAGTAACCCTGTATATCTGAATAATGTTTGAGTAGGCGTAAGAGGACATATTCATTTTAGTAAGAATTTAGCTCCTATACAACCAAAAAATAGAAGCTCGACCCTGTCGAACACAACTTAATAGAATTTTAACTCTTACCCGTGTGTCTCTAGCTTGTGGCAGAGGATGATTGGTGAACTCTATTGTGCAATCAGCACAGTTTAACATACCCCTAAGCATAGCATTCAAAACTAAGCTTAAGGCTATTCCAGAAGAATGATAGGGTTCATTGTTGAACCAAGCAGTTATGAGGGTAACATTATCTGTTCCAAGTAAGGAGTCAGTGGAATTAAATGATGCACCAGTAATGTAACGTGTTCGCACGATATTAGGTGTGGTTCGGGTCTGAAAAATATTAAATTATCTTAATAGATATGAAAATAGATACACCATGTAGTGGAGTAAACGAAGATTTTCACTTCGGAAAAATTTGTAACCAGGTAGACTTCGATGAACAATATTCTTCAAGTATGCTAGAATAACGTAGTGAAAAGTCTAGCGCAAAAAAGTGTACGCGTCCTATTTTTATTTAACAATTTAATCGCAAAAATACGGTTTTTTGTGAATAACTTTTTAAATTTTATTTGTGCGAAAAAACTCAGAGCGCCATTCGAAAGAACGGGAAATTTTACGAAAGAAACATATATGACATGTATTTTGCGCATTAAATTAGAGCGAGTAGAAATTTGTTAACTGAGGTCCCAAGTGACGCTGCGCCGACTGCCCGCTGACGCTGGAATAGGCTTACGGTAGCGCCCGCGCTGTACGTAAGTGGCTATAACTTTCTATTGCAAAAAGCAAATGATATAAAACCAACTGGAGATGAAAAAGTATCATTTCCTCGAAGTATGTCTTTAAATAATTTTTTAAGTACTTTAATTACTACATATGTAGCTTGAAAGCGGACCATTGCATGAATTAACGATTATTTAGTAAAAATCATTGTACAATGAATAATTTATTTAAAAAAAAATACTTGGATAGCATATTTAAAAGTATTACCTAAAATTGGTATTCAGCCAAAAAAATTTAAAAAAACTATTTTAGGAAATTCAGACCTTTAAACTTAGTTCTTTTCCGAAAAAAGACGTTTTTCGCTGTTAACACCAAAGGACCACGCACACAATACATGAGATTTCATACAGCCGTCGAATTGGCTGAAAATTTGGTATGTTATAGTCCATAACTTCCTGATCAAAAGTGCCTATGGCCACAAAGCCCAAAATGTCCTAAATTTCGAGATATTGAAGGTCAAAGGTCGTATGAGCTAATACTTATTATAGCTACCAAGTCACTTCATTGACCCTAGAAATATTACTCTGGTATAAAACTCGACGACCTTGAACAGATCTATGACCTTGGCCCATGTATCATGGCCAAAGCTACACCAACCATAATAATATTTATCTGGCATGTAAAAAAGAGAAGTACCGGCAGTTTTTTTTAGCTTTACGTTACCCTTGACCTTGACCCATGACTCTTCGACACTCTAAGGTGTCAAAGTTCAACCCTATTTTTTATATGCCAGATAAATATTACTATGGTTGATGTGGCACTTTAAGGTAACTTTGGCCATGATCCATGGGCCAAGGTCATAGATCTGTTCAAGGTCGTCGAGTTTTATACCAGAGTAATATTTCTAGGGTCAAAGAGGCACCTGAAGGTGACTTGGTAGCTATAATAAGTGATAGGTCATACGACCTTTGACCTTCAATATCTCGAAATTTAGGACATTTTGGGCTTTGTGGCCATAAGTACTTTTGATCAGGAAATTATGGACACCATACCAAATTTTCAGCCAAATCGATGGCTGTATGAAATCCCATGTATTGTGTGAGTGGTCCTTTCAATCGTCAATACCAAAGCTTAATATCGTGATATCGGCACTTTAAAAGTGATCAATTTGAAGGTAAAGATGTGTACTAAAAGCTCATTAAGTTATAAGGACGGTAGAAGCAGTCACGTGATCAAAAACGGCATCACTTGGCCGCCATATTACTACTTTTGCGTCAAATAGTGACAGTTTGTTTTCCGTGCGATTTATTGTGATTTTTATTGATAGTTTTTTAAATTTTGGACAATAAACATTAAAAGAACTATGGTGTCGTGTGCCAAAAGAAGTTGCTCTTCTAGAGATGGTGTTGACAAGAAAAAAATAACGGAAATAATATTTCATAGGTAGTGTAAACAACAAACAGAGCGCATTAGAAAAAAACAGCTAATTAAATATAATAAAATTCTATTATTTAGAGGTCAATAAATATATATTAATTTGTTTATTTTGTGTTTTATTTGAATATGTTTGTTACAATTCTTTTTGCTAAAAATCTTGCATTTATTGAATTCAACAATTTTTTGCGTTATTCAGATAGGCCGTCCCGTCGGGTCGTTTTAAATAGTCCGGGTCCTGCAAAACCACCATCTTGTTCCAACGTTTAACCACCCCAGCAAACATCGTTATATATTTAAAATATTTTTGTTATATAACCCTACTAACTTTAAATGTAACGAGTTATGTAACACGTACAAAATAATGATATAACTCTAATGTTGCTATTTCCCACTCAGACTAACTGAGATATTATATAACATTAATATAACTAGTTATAATAACAGTTATGTTTCATCATTTTAATATTTATACTTTTATAATGTAATTATTATATAACAAATATAACAATTTTCTGTGAATGTTATATAATGATTTTATCAAAATGTTATATAACTGTACGTACTTCCATTACCAAATATACAGTGTGTCGCACTTAAGAGTGTAACACCCTTAATTTCTTTCCTCCCAATTTGAACAAAGTTTTACTCAAATAGAGAACAAATCAAGATCCACTTATGGTAAAAAAAACATTCGATGTTGCCTTTGCATTTATTTGTAGGGGACGAATGTTTTTTTAGCCCTAAGTAGATCCTAATTTGTTCTAATGCGAGCAAAAAATTTGTTTCAAATCGGAAAAAAAGTTATAATTTTGCTACACTCAAGTGCGACATTCTATATACCAAGTTTTAAATACACAAATTTAATTTAAAATACTGCAAACACATTTGTACGTGATTTTTGGCATATTTGAATATTACTTCAACTCCATAAACACACATTTTTCATGTTATTTCAAATTAACAATTTAAATTTATTTACAATGGTGAATAAAACATTCCGGTTGACACATGGTATAGTAGCATGCTTCTATATTTGATTTTAACTTATCGAAACGAACTTTGCAAAACCTACTTACCACTAAAGAAACGTGTTTTCGAACATGTCAAACATCCCATTTACCACGAAATGAATTTAAAAATAATTATTAAAAAAGCAGTGATAGTTATAAATCTATATTTGGAAGACACGTTAACAAAACTATAAAAAAATAAATAAAATAAAAATCATCTGCTACACAATGGTGGAAAGGATTTATTATACACTTCACTTCATACATAAACAATGTACTACATAATATTCAGTGTATCTAAATTCGTGTAATTAAGTTAGGCATATCTCAGTACTGAAGTATGGGATTCAAACAAGATTTTCAAGAAACAGCTACTATAAAATATTAATTTTCAGAATAAGAGCAAAAATTCATCAAAGAATTTCACATTTGGTGTTAGAAATTACACCTTATTGAAACTTTATAAATAAAAAATTCAAATTTCTCAACAAAATTTTAAATCTGCAGATATGCCCTTATTCTGAAAAAAAGATTTTTAAATTATTTTAGTAGTATTTTCACACACAGATAGGTTATGTGAGGCAGCTCATTTTTTAATTTTTTGTCCCAAATTTAAATTGCAAATTTGTCTGAAAAACTTCTTAATTTGGTTTTCATAGTCATGCCTTAAACTATTATTTAGGTCCCATGCTTCATTACTGAGACACGATTGATCTACGTTTCACCGGACGTCCCTGGCCGCAGCTTCCTTTGGAAGCATTTCAAACTCTTGTCTATATAAGCTTTTATAAAATATCTTTGGGCACAAAACCACATCTCGGAATTAGACATGAATTTAGATATACCGTGTAAAATATACAAAACGAATTTTTTAAATATTCATCCAATCTATATAACACAAAATATGCTATCTGTAGTGGCATAACATTAGTTTTTTTTTATGACAAAAAAAAGTTCAAGATCAAGAATAGCATTGTCAATAAAAAGCAGTCCAGACTGAGACTAGGACATTTCGTAAATGTATCGACAAACTTCGAGTAGGCACAAAATTTTAAAAAACATTTGTAATTTTCTTTTCGAAACTTAATGGGTTCCAAGATACAATGCTCTCAGATTTGCTATATGTAAATATCACGGAAATATAATTACTCACCTAGAAAATTGTAAATTTTGTTCAGTGGTGTAAAAATGGATAAAACTTGCAATAGTTCTATTACTTCTATGCAAAACTGAATATTAAAAAAAAACAATTAAATTGAGATTATTTTTCATTGACCTGCTTAATGTGTCTTGGAAATTACTTAGTTTCTAACAAAGGTTTATTTAGAGTTTTTTTATTTAATTGGTAAGTTCTATTCTTTGTCGTTTCTAAGAACACTTATGCAAAAACCTGTATAACAAATTTCCAGTCAAATAGATGCACACACTGGCTTTCCAAAAACCTACAGCTACAGCCTCTAGATGTCTCTAACAAACGTTGTTATTCCTCTGCACTCAAAAGATGCCTTGTGTTTCTTTTCCCTCTTATGCCTGTTTTGCTAAGCGAAACCACTCTGATGCTACCTGTTCTATTTCGTGTTGCATCACATATGAAAAACTTGCAACGAAAACTTCTGAAACAATGATAGCAATATAAATAAAATATTCATATAGCTATTGGTTAAAGTTCCTCACCCTTCTTTGCAGCGATAACCTCCAGGTTAACGCTTTAAATTTCCTGAGCATTTCGTGGTACATTCGTTAGTAAATAAATTAATCTCCT
Organism: Rutpela maculata; assembly: GCA_936432065.2. Lineage (NCBI taxonomy): Eukaryota > Metazoa > Arthropoda > Insecta > Coleoptera > Cerambycidae > Rutpela > Rutpela maculata. The sequence goes on along the minus strand of OW386285.2, from coordinate 81,718,911 downwards.
GTGAATATTATCTCAAGGATTGCTTCTCTCCACTCTTTCTGGAATCAATATAATAATAATGTATATTTTTCAAAATACAATACCATCAAATATACTTTAGTTCAGAAAATTTTAGCTATAATATTATATAAGAGCATTGAAAATGAATATGAATACTTTAGATAAAAACTGCTTTTAATGGTAATTATTCTTTTTAAAAATATCGTATTGTTTCAAAATTTCTTTTTGATACTTATATTATTGGTTAAAACAGTTTTTCAACTCATTTTGACAGTCGTTACTATCGAGTATATCACAATTTCCTTCAATAATAATCATCAGTGAAAAATTATGACTGACATTAATTATCTACATTTTCAATTGAATTTCTTCATACTGATGAGTCATGCCAGGATATAAATGACTAAATGACTTTACTTTTTTTAATCTTTCAACAATCATTTGATTCTTACACCTCTTTGTTAAATAATGTCTTTTCTTTCCATATTTTGATTTGAGGGAGGTTAGAATTGAAAACGTTTTATTTGTATTTGATAGACATAAAAATTATAATATATTTTGTATACCTGCTTATCTTCAATGCACACTGATCACCAATAATAACTAAACTTAAATCAAAGTGCACAAAACAACTACACAACAATGCTGGAATGTTGAGCTTCTTTTTGCTTAGTGAAAACACGAACAAAAACAAAATGGCCTCTGCCGAATTCCCGAGCTCCCGTGTCTGCTGCCCTACCACAAACGCTTTTAAATATAAATTTACCAAACTGCAACATAACAGTTATACAATTTTTATTATTTAAGTTATATATTCTTTATAAGAGTTTTTATGTAACAGAAATATTATTAAACTATACATTGTTATATAACTTTGTTATATTGGCTGAACTTTAAATGTTACAATATTATTATATTACTAAAGCATAACAACATCTTGTAACATGATTATGTTATTATTTTATAACAAATGTCATAATAATAACATAACATTAATAAATACTGTTAATGCAACCCATTACTACCAGGTTATATAATATCAATAATTTTTGTTTTGCTGGGACGCCTACCGGTGCCGTTTCTGTATAGGGAATTTTTACAGCATGGCATCTCCTTATATTCTAACTCAATGTAAAAGCCCCAATGATTTATTTTATGATACATACGCATTTTTATATTAATTTTTTATGAATAAGTCGAACTACACGTTTTAGAAGAAAAAAATTCGAAAATTTAACACTATTAAAAGTATAAAGACTTAAAAGAAAATATTTTTATTTGAATGCATAGAGGTGTTAGCTAAGGTACTAATCTTGAAATTTTAAATTAAACAGTAAAAAAGGCAAAAAATCGGTAAAAACACGATTTTTGGACAATTGGGAAGGTTTTAAATAAAAAAACCGCTGCCCAAGGAATCACTACTTCCACATCCAAATTTTTTATCCAAGTCACTCACAACGAAAAAAATTTGTATGTGGAAATAATTGTTTATGGAACTTTAATAATATAATATTTGAAATTCTCTACCCCAAAAACCCATAAAACGATACCCCACATCGGTAGCGGGGTGGGGGTGGTGATGGGGGTGGTAGTGGGGGGTGGATGAAGTAAAAAAATATTTTGAAGTTTCTGGTTCTTGTACACACACTAAATCACAATTTTTTTCATCCCCTTTAATAATGGGGTGGGGGTGGTAATGGGGGTGGCTAATGCCAAAACTTTTTTTAGCTTCTCTTGTATATACTAAATACCAATTTTATGGACTCTTACCTGCTTGATTTACCCATTTTTCCCAAATTTACCCCAATTTACCCCCCAACCCTTCGACGGAACAAGATGAAAATATAATCTAGTTCTAGATCTCGCTAAAGTACATATGTGTACCAAATTTCAAGTTAATATCTCAAACGGTTCCAGAGTAAACGTGCGCACAAAAAAAGTTACAGACAGCCCGACAGACCGACAGACAGAATTTTTTTTTCGTTCAAACTTAAAATCTCGACGTTTCGTGACATTCTAAGCCTATTTGAACAATAAAAATTTTTAAAAATTTTTTTGTCGTTACTATACTTCCACTGGATGTGGAAGTAATTAAGTTTACTACAACCAATAATTCTACTAAATATTACACATGCATAAATTGTGACTACTATGGAGTGTTTAAGTTGATAGTGTGAAATTAATGTATTTGATTAAATCAATGTTTTAAAAAAATTTCGTAAATTATTGAAAAATTCGAGAAGAATACAAGACATAATAACAACTACCAAATTCGAACCGAAATTAATTTTTTTTTTTACATAGAGGGCGATAACATATTCCTGACTACTACTAGCAAGTTCATCATCTAGCTCAGAGTTTGTTGGAAAATTGGAGAATCCTACGATTATATTTGCAATAACTATGTTATGTATTTGAAAAGAAATTTCAGTACTGACGTTATTGTTGTATTTCATGTACGGGTACGATTCGTGTAGTATTAAATCGGCAGAAAGAAATCGTAGAGCTATAAACAAAACTTCTCCAACAATAATTTTTAATGATGAAATGCTGCTGTCCATTCCTCAAGAGAAATTTTTAGGAAACGAAAATAATAAAAAGAGGTTTATTGATGTATTGACAAAAAAATTAATTAGAAATAATGTGGTCGTCCTCCAAGCACCTGATGATGTCGACCGAATGATTGTAACAACGACAATCAATCAACCGCGTGAAGCCGTTATTGTGTCTGAAGATATTAATGTGTCAGTTTTACTTGCGGCTTTATGCCCACCTCAAAAAAGTATATATTTTAAAAAGTTGGGAAAAGGAAAAACTGAAAAAAAATGGTTCCATTTGAAAAATTTGTTAGAAAACTTTCCAAATTGCCAAAAACACATTTTATTCATTCACAGTTTTACAGGTTGTGACAGTGCGTCGGCATTTTTCAACCGGAGCAAAGTAAAGTTTTTAAAAAATTTTGAAAATCAAGTAGATTTAATAAAAGCCCCGCCGAAAGTTTTGCTGAGGATCATCAAAGTCCAAAAATTCTTTTGAAGTCTGGCATTACGTGCGTATTAGCTTTGTATGGTGCAAGCAAAAATGTAGCTGACTTAAACTCATTTCGGTATCACTGCTTCGTGAAAGGTACTTCCGGAAAAATAAACAGTGTGAAGCTGTCTTCATTACCACCCACAGAAGATGCCTTGGAGCAGCACTGTAAAAGAGTGTATTTGCAGATGCAAACGTGGATGGGTGAGCATTTACATGCAGAGAGCTGGGGTTGGAAGAAAGTCAATGGTAATTTAGTACCTATACCAATGAGTTAACGACCTGCATCAGACGACATACTTAACATGATATTCTGTAGCTGCAAGAAAAGTTGCGGATCAGCATGTGGGTGTAGAAAATCCGATCTTTTTTGCACTATGGCATGCTCCGCATGTAGTGGCAACAGTTGTACAAATTGTTCTCCCTGTCAAGACATCGACGACTTACACGAAGAAAGCGACGAACTGGAGCAAGTACAATCAGAAGATTCAGAATGCTAAAAAGTTTTATCTGCCCTTTTTGTTCAACGTGTTTGTATTTAAAAATCAATTATCGGACAATCACTGTATGTTCATAAATAAAGTCTTTTTTTTATTACATTCTTGATTGAAAAACCGTATGTATCATATATTACAGTTAAAATACTTCCTTTCATTTATTTTAGTTTATAATAAAAGTATTTTTATAGTACATTGTATTTATTTATATTAAACATTTTGTATTTATCTAAACAATTTTTATGAATTTGACATCAGATTCATCATCAGCATACCCGAAAACCCGTAAAAACCTATTAATGCTCATTTTTATGGCGAATTTCGCACTCTTAATACGTTTCGATCGGCCATTTTGTATCCGCCATTTTGAAGTTTGCAAAGCTGACATCAAATTCGTAATCAGCATGCCCAAAAACCTCTAGTACCTGATTTTCATGATTTCTTCTCAATTAATTTTCGAGATATTTCATTTAACAACTAATTTTGCAGTTTTTTGTTATTAATAAACAAATAGAGATTTAGCGTACAATACCAACCGGTAGACTTTGAACTTAAACTTATTTAGAACACATTTAAAAAGTTTTTATGAATTTTTATGCAGTTACAAATTATTCCGAAACAATGCTTTTTTTTACTACGTTTACTGCACTAATGATGCAGGGTATATATATATAACGAATATTATCCCACTAGTCTTTAATCTCAAAGATTTTAATGAATTATTTTTTCTTATTTCCTTACGAACCGTCACGTCGCCCAGTTAATTGAGCTTTATTACCTAATATACAGGGCGATCCGCGAGGAATATGCCATAGCCTAATGGCAGATAGAGCACTTCAAGGCGAGTCTAGATCACCAACGAAAAAAATGTTTTGCCCACTGGTTAAGAAGATACAGGGTGTTTAATGCATTCGGTTTGAAAATTTAAAGAGCTATATCTCTGCAATAGACCAGTGCCAAACCGTGAAAAATTCTTAGCAGTATATAGGTGGTGGGAAAATTTAGGATTAATGGTATATAAACGGGAAAAAATCGATTTGATGGCAACAGATAACCGGAAGTGGGGTGCGAAAAAGTGTGTTTTTGGGGGTAAAACCTGTTTTTCACGATTTCTGGCAAAAGTAGACTTCCTATCGAAAAAAGTTTAATATAAAAGTTGTAGATAATTGAGAGATCAACAACTTTTATTTGAACCATTTTTTTACATAAAAACAAAAATATTGAGAAAAACGCCAAAAACCAATTTTTTGGTTTTTTATTTTTATTTTACACAAAAATAATTCGATTTTGATGAAATTTGGTGAAAATGTACATTTTCATGCTTCAAAAAAGCGGCAATTTTTTTGAGGCGTAATATTCATTTTTTGATTTTTTTGCGAATTTAATTTGAAAAAAGGCCTAATTTTCAATCAAAAAAGTTGATTAACAAAGTTTTGATGTTTGAAAATTTCGGGATGGCATTTTTTTCGTTGAAACCTCTACTTTAAAATGGTGTAAAAAAATCGTACTGTTACTGTGGAAAAACATTGTTAAAAATGGAAAAAACCAAAATACACATTTTTCAATATCGATTATTCCGTAAATGTCACTAATTCTTCACTGTAAATGAAGTATTGAAAATGGTGCAAAACGGTAATTTCAATGTAATATGTAATAAGGGAACTTTAATTATTAACCGTTTAAGGTTCAGACTGATGAAAACCGAAATGTTTAAACAATAATTTTACCTAAGAAATTGCTAGAAATGACCATTTTTAGGCAAGAAAAACACTTTTTTATGCTTTATGGGCACACATACATTGAAACAATGTTGTTAACATACATATTTCAAATTATTCAAAGTTTAAAAATTGAATTATGGCGGAGCAATTTTTCTACGATGCGCTCTCAAGTGAGCACGCCCTTCTTTTGCATTATTTTCTTCCAGCTCGCTTGCAACCCACCTGTCCTTTCCTTCTCACGCGTTCACAACTGGCATGTCGTTGTTTACACCGTTATTCATCGTAATTTTCAATATTAAGAGGGGACAATGCCAATCACAAAGTTTTATCGGTAAAGCTGAAGTAGGGTGAAGGGTGGGCAGTGTGGCTATTATAGGTCATCTGCACGTGACGTCACAGCTAACCTCAAAAAGATGTGTTTTTTAAGATTTAAAAGTATTACACAGCTGTTATTAAAATTTCTGCCTATTTTGAACTAAAATCTAGTTCAGTGTAATGTTTATGAAGTTCTAAATACTTTGTCCTAATAAAATAGGACTCTTTCTGTAGGTTGGAAATCTAACCTGTGATTAGCAGTCTATTTTTATTAATCAACAATTTTGAAAAATTATTTACGTGAATTTTTAAATATTTGTTTGGAGCCAGTACGGCATCAAGCTAAAAATACGTATACAAACATTAAAAATGAGAATAAATTTGAAAATCTTAAAATTTAAGGTTATGTTGGTTACATGATGCAGATGCCCTATTGTAGTGCTGTAGGTAGCACCATCTATTAAAAAGCACTGTACTAAAAATTTTGACTGAGAAAAAGCAGTTTTTAGCCAAACAGCTGGCGTTATTAAACTGAAAAGAAGATATTCTTGTAAGTAAAAGAATACTACACTTCTACTGAAGAACATTTTTAGCCAAAACTTGTTTATTAGAATCACTTCACATTGGCTAATCAACAAGTTTTAGCTAAAAATGTTGTTCAATAGTAGTGTAGTGTGTCATTTACTTACAAGAATATCTTTTGATCAGTTTAATAACATGAGCAAGTTCGCTAAAAAATGCTTTATACTGGACATTTTTTTTAATACAATGCTGTTTTAGTAGATGGAGTCATTTACTAAAACACTTCGATATAATTAAAAATGATTGCAAAAATTGCATTTATAACCCATGCGCACTAATTTCGTGTATTTGAATCTTGGTCTCGATGTGTTCTTGACCTTTCAGGCGTGATTGTTTCTTCATTATAATCTAACTGCTTACTAATAAATGCAATTTTAATGTGAGTTGGTTTGTCTGCGTGAATTTATTTACTGTCTAAAATATACATAAAAAAACCGTACGGGAATGTTACTTTCTCGGCCTAGGGATAATAATAATTGAAAATTGCCGCAACTTCGAAAATCCGTACATTAAAAAAAAATTAAACTTTTTAGAAATCTCAACGAAAAAAAAAAATTATCGGAATTTTTAAATATTTATTTTAAGAAAATAATGATTGTTATAGTTTTTGAGGTTGTTTATAAAGAATTTGTAAAAAAATGAAACTTTTACAATTAACTTGAACATGGCAGAAGCTCTAAAAAGCGAAATAGATGAAAGAAATGTTAAATAATACAATTACATCAATTTCAGTTTTTTATAGAAAATAATTTATTAACAACTGAAGCTAAATAATAATTATTATAAATTTTAATAACATAACATAAATAATTCTAAATTTTTATTACAACATTTTAGCATAATGAACTGTTATAGATCTAGTGATAAAAAGATGGGTATTGAATAATATTTGATGATAGAAATATGTGATCTATATTTGTGTGTAGTTCCTGCAACTTATAGATCTATTGACCTGAGGATAAAATTTTTTCTAGGTGAGAAAATGCATATGTTCCTGAACTATTATATCTTTTTATCAGCTTTATACAAATTTCTGTTAACTAATTGTCTCCGACGTTTTCGTTTTTGATATCATTCATTAATATTATGGTGGAGCATTTAAGCGGCTAACTCCTTCACATAGTAAACATGCTATAGAACATTTTAAGCCACTTTTTCTACATTCATAAGCAGGGCCACACCCAGTTTTACATGAACAAAAACTCATTTTCAATAAAATACCAATAATTTTCGATACCAGTCGTTTCTTAAAGCTACAAATAAGAATACCTGTGTCAACTTGGCTTCATTGATACCTACACTCGATGCTAATTCAGAACTTATAAAAAGAGTGTATTTACAAGTATAGTTGTGGATGGGACATGATAAGTTGCCAAAAGAATGGGGATGGAAAAAAGAAGATAATTCACTAGTACCAGTTGCAATGAACCAGCCACCAGCTTCTGAAAATTTATTGAAAACGATTTTTTGTTCATGTAAAACTGGTGTAGCCATGTTTGTGGATGTAGAAAAAGTGGCTTAAATTGTTCTACAGCATGTTTACTATGTGAAGGAGTTAACTGCTTAAATGCTTCACCTAAAACGTCGGAGTCAATTAGTTTATACTGTATAATAACTTACAACTAGAAATTTGTATAAAGCTGATAAAACAATATAATAGTTCAGGAAGATATACATTTGCTCACTGAGAAAGAATTTTTTCCACAGGTCAATAAATCTACAAGTTGCAGGAACTACACAGCTACAAATATAGATCATATAATGTTTCTATCATCAAATATGTATTCAGTACCCAATACATCTTTTTATCACTAGATCTATAACAGTTGATTATGCTACAATTTTGTAATGAAAATTTATAATTTTGCATGTCATTAAAATTTATAATAATTACACCGGCACACAAAAAAAAATCAAAGTAGAGTGCTAGAAAGCGGTATTGTGCTCAGCTCGTGAAAATACGTCGGAAATTAAATGTTCAGATATTATGTAGAGCAAAGTCAATTTCGGGCTATGATTCAGTCATTTTTGGGTACGTTTTCCTCCTAAATATGGATTTTACAAGATATTCGATCATCGCGCATAAATTCTGACCTTGGGTTCGGTTTCAGTGCACCAAATTACGTATAGATATAGGGATCAGTTCATGAAAGCTTTTTATTTACTTGTTTGGGATTTTTCGGGCATTTTTTAAGTGTTTTTTGAGGTTATGTCAAAATTCCTAACCGATCGGTTAATTCTGACCTCACATTCAGTTTCAGTGCCCCAAATTACGTATAGATATAGTGATCAACTCATTTAAGCTTTTTATTTATTTGTTTGGGATTTTTCGGGCATTTTTAAGGTGTTTTTTGAGGTTAGCAAAAATGCAAGAGCCAATCGGGCAAAACGGATATTGGATTCATATTCAGCGGATCAAAATGCATGGGAGTACATAAGACTCCCTTCTAGCACTCGACTTTTATTTTTTTTTTTTGTTTGTCTGTGTTATTATTATTTAGCATAAGTTGTTAATACATTTTTTCTGAAATCGATCGGCAATGTCTACATTTTCGGCGCGATTTCAGATCGAAAAATGCACAATTCCAGTATATTAGTCCGTTGCTAAGAAACTATCAGAAAACAGACCGGAAAAGATCCGTTGCCAAAGATCCGTTGCCAAACAACGATCAACAAAACCGTACGGGAATGTTACTTTCCCGGCCTAGGCCGGGAAAGCAACATTCCCGTACGGTTTTTATGTATATTATAGACAGTAAATAAATACACACAGACTAACCAACTCACATTAAAATTGCATTTATTAGTAAGCAGTTAGATTGTAATGAAGAAATGTTATTCATTAATATAAATTCCTTAATTTATAATAATATTGATTGTGATTTCAGAAAAAATAGTGTGTGTACTTCGGTGTGAAAGCACATTCCCGGACTTCGATGCTTGTTGGTCTCGGCTAGCGCCTCGGCCAACAATTTGCATCGTCGTCCGGGAATGTATTGCTTTCACACCTAAATACACAATATACTAATTTTCTATAAAAAAAATGATGTATTTGTATTATTTAACGTTTCTTTCATTTGTTTCGCTTTCTGGAGCTTCTGCCATTTCAAATTAATTTTAAAAAGTTTCATTTTTTTTTACAAATTCTTTATAAACAACCTAGAAAACTATAACAATTATTGTTATTTTCTTAAAAGAAATATGTGAAAACTTTTTTTTTTCGTTGAGATATCTAAAAATTTTAATTTTTTTTTAATTTACGGATTTTAGAAATTGAGGTAATTTTCAATGGGTAAACTTTTTAGTTTATGGGGTTTATGGCAGAAATCCAAAAAAAATCATTCAAATCCATTCATTATAGCTGGATTCCGTAATTTTTCATTTATAATGACTAATTGCACTAGACTTCATTTTTATTAGTTTTAATTTTAATTAAGTTAACGATTATATTTGAAGGTATTTTATAAAGTGTAGTTTTATTCGAAATTTTATTGCAACCAATATTTCTTTTGCGATGCGGTTACTAGAATCGGAGATAATAAGGAAATTAGCAGAAACTTTTAATTTTGCAACGTAAATTGCTGCAGCAGGAAAATTCCTTATTAACTTTTTTATGCCTAGTTGACTCTACTACTTTTAATTATATCATATAAACACAATAATAAGTTACTTACAAGAGATAGTATTCGTTGAATTATATTAGCTTCATCCTCCGTGTCATAATTAAAATCTTTCAAGACATTTTTGTAGATTCTACTGTACTGAGTATCAGCATTATCTTCTACAAGTGTAACTGGATTTTCAAATTTGTCTAAATTCAAAGGCATTGGCATTTGTACTCTTCCCTCCTGGATTCTTGTACCTCCAATAGCCACTATGAGGAATAGCACAGGCATCGATATTTGAATCGATAGCAAAATTCCTGACCGAAAAGTGGACAACGTCTTCTTCATGAACATGGCCAGAAACTGGTTCATTAAAAGATGGAAGCCGTTGGTAAATGAGGGATTCAGACTAATATTTACTAAAACATAACATTATGAATATAGGTATAATTTATTAAACAATGTATGTAAGAAATGCCAGAAATAATTAGAATTTATAATGAGAATTTACGTGAAGGAAAATTCTTGCTAATCCAGTAACCACAATCTATCTGTTAGCTTTATATGTTTTGTTACTGAGTGATCAACAATATGAAAAATGTAAATTGGTCAGGTATAATGTACCATTGGATGACTGGAGAACCTCAATCTTCGCACCACTACATAAGAAACAAGCGACACATATTTGTGATATCTAAAATAATGCTGTATATTCTTCAATCCATACTGCAGTACTATCTGTCATGGCAAATGCCTCCATTGTTTAAAGATGCGGTACTAGGGAGCAAATACTGAATTTATGGAAATTTATCAAGAAGACAAGAGATTACGGCTTTTGACAATATGGAATGGAACAAACTGTGGGCGCTGTGTTATTGGAGAAGGGGACACCCAAACATCTGGTCTTCATTATTGGCCGAGCTCATGAAGAAAACTCTAATTTGGTGAAAGTAGATAACACTAACTTCAACAAATAATAACGTTAGCAAAGCGTCAATGACATGGCGGTATTTTGTTACCAGTACTCTTCAACATCTATGGTGAACATGTGATGCGACGTATGCTGGAGGACTGATAGAGTGGAGTAGCTATAATATAATATTGTATCTGGTCAATTTACCGAAAACAATTCACCGAAAACAGTTCACCAAAAGGACAATTCACCGGACGGAAGATTCATCGCATGGATAGGTAACCGAAGAACCATTCACCGAATGAGCGATTCCCCGAAAATGCATAATCGGTCCATCTAGATTCCCGAACGGATCTTTGACATTATATATATAAATATGACATTTCACTTTGAATTTTTAGTTTCAGTTCATACTCCTTGAGGTTAACATATAATCCAGTCAATGAGTGCTCAAAAGAGAGGTGTAGAGTACATGGAATATGCGAGACTTTTTGACTTCAGGAATTCGTTAGGAGTAGTTAGCAGGTAAACATGCTAAAAGTCCCCGCCCCTGGGAGGTGAGCTTACGGTGGGAGGAGGGGGAAAGGTCCCATTTTTGGGTTTTTCGATTATATCTCGGAAACGGTGGACTCTAGAAAAAAATATGTTTTTCTGAAATCTATCGGGAATGTCTACATTTTCGGTGTGATTTTAGAGCGAAAAATGCACAATTCCAGTATTTTAATCCGTTGCTAGGAAACTATCAGAAAACAGACCGGAAAAGATCCGTTGCCAAGCAACGATCAACAAAGCCGTACGGGAATGTTACTTCCCGGCCTAGGCCGGGAAGTAACATTCCCGTACGGTTTTTTATATATATGTTTTAATATGTTAATATTTTTGATTTTTATACGTTTAAAATAGTATTTATTGTGATTTCAGAAAAAATAGTATGTGTACTTCGGTGTGAAAGCACATTCCCAGACTTCGATGCTTGTTGGCCTCGGCTAGCGCCTCGGCCAACAATTGCATCGTCGTTCGGGAATGTATCGCTTTTACACCTAGATACACAATATACTATTTAAATAAAAATGAAAGCAAATTAAATTTCCTATAAAATCGTTTCCATTCATATTTGTCGAATTTCCAATAGTTTTCGAGATATACGTTATTGAAAATGATACTTTTCGAAAAAATCATTTTTACCTAACTCTTTTTGTCAAAAATTTGCTTCTAGTGCCTACCATGATCGTTTTCAGAAAAATTGTCAGAAACGAAGTTGTAGAGCATTAAATTTCCTTCAATTTGATATACACTTAAAAAATAATTTTTTCGAAAATTATCGAATTTCAATAACGTATATCTCGAAAACCGTTGGAAATTCGACAAATATGTATGGAAACAATTTTAGAGGAAATTTAATTAGCTTTCATATTTTTCTAGAGTCCACCGTTTCCGAGATATAACCGAAAAATCCAGAAATGGTACCCTCCCCCCTCCCTCCCACCGTAAGCTCACCTCCCAGCGGCGGGGACTTTTAGTATGTTTACCTACTAACTACTCCTAACAAAGTTCTGAAGTCAAAAAGTCTCGCATATTCCATGCATTCTACAATATATTCATTGACTGGACTAATATAGTATATTAAGAGTGAGAAAGGGCAATCCAAATTGAATCACAACGGGTATCTGATTGTAAAGGATAAAGTAGCGGGCTGCCGAATATATTGGAAGAGCGAACATTACCATAAATACTCCAGTCACATTAGGCGGGAAAAAACATCATCTGCCAAAAAAATTCAAGTGAGCTGAAATTTTGCTTACACCTTTATTTTAACTTTAGAAGCAACGCCTTAAAAGTCCTCATTGATATCGCGCTTGCGTCTTCAGTTATTCAAGGTCGATGGTAACAGAAATCAGTTTTTTCCCAAATATCTCGCTTCCTATGGGTCACATGACTATTTTGGCTATTACAAGAAAGGAATACTGGGAAATTCTCTACAAAAAAAGGTTATATGTCTTTTACGTGCAACTAACCATTCAGTAAATGACACACTGCTTCAATTTCTGTATTGGTAGAAGTCTTTTCGACGAAACAATGCAAGTGCCAGTTTCATTTTTTGTCATCCGACGTATTAGGCCAGTGGAATTAGCAAATATGCATATTGTAATTCGTTTCAGGATGCCACATGGATTAAACGATAGTTTTATTGATTACGAACATGACCCTGAATTTGGTCCACTGTTTTACCGCCGGAACATTGTTTATTTAACGATTTATTGTTGAAAAATTCCAAAAAATCAACTTTTTTAAAGATAACTCAAAGACCTTTGACGATAGGTTTTTCAATTTGTAGATACTGTTAGAACTTTTAAAAACGGTTAATTCGAGGGGGTTTCGTTTAAAACGCTTGAAAATTTGTTTAAATAATTGCAAAAAACCGCGAAAATTTTCGCAATTTGCAAATATTTTTCATTCTTTAACAAAAGCACTTTAGTGCTTGAAACTTTGACAAAATATGTCTTTTATCACCCCAAAGTTACTCCTAAAATTTCCTCAAAAAATTTTAATTAGTTTAAGAGATATTCAATTTGTTTATTAAAAACATAAATAATGTAAAATGCAAATTCACCCAGTTCCCGTTGTTGTAGAGGGTTGATCTGGACATCGTTTTTTTTGTTGAGACTTAAACTTTTATGTTTTCATTAATGGTGAATCAAATTTGCATTATTTTCAACTTCAAAATGGCGTTTGAAAAAGTGTCACATTTTGAGGTTAGGTTTTTTGCTAATAACTTTTAAACAAATGAAGCTTTAGCAATATCGTTCTGATACCTTAGCTGCTGGGGTTTTTTCACACATTTTCAAAAAAAAATGACTGTAGCCTTACTAGAAGCCGAGATGATTTTTTTTTAATAAATTCGTAATTTACTTTACTTTACTTTAAGTTCCTTATTTGACGGTTTATCCTTCATTTGCACACTAGTGCTTATTAATAAACATTAACAGCTGAAACTTGGCGAACAACTAGTTTAATAGTCTACCTTTGTAATAGAGCTGAGTTTGGGGAAAAATTCAATTTGCAACGATAACAATAATTAATTTGAAATCAGCGTCAGAACAGGAGTGAGGAACATGAGTCATATCTGTAACACGTTCATAAAATGATCGAGACGAATTCAAATCCGTCAACCAAAAATTTACCGTTTCTCCGATTTTGACTCTTTTTTTTAATTTGGGGTAGCGTGATGAAATAATAATATCTGTCATGTCGATTTTTCCCTAATTAAACAATAATATGTTATAAACAATTATTTTTTGTTAAAATTTTTTTTACGAATTTATTAAAAAAAATCATCTCGTCTTCTAATAAGGCTACAGGGTCATTTTTTTTGAAAATATGTGAAAAGACCCCAGCAACAAAGATATGAGAACGATATTGCAAAATCTTCATTTGTTTAAAAGTTATTAGCAAAAAACCTAACCTCAATATGTGACACTTTTTCAAACGCCATTTTGAAGTTGAAAATAATGCAAATTTGATTTGCCATTAATTGAAACATAAAGTTTAAGTCTCAACAAAAAAATAAGGTCCAGATCAACCCTCTACGACAACGAGAACTGGGTGAATTTGCATTTTACATTATTTATGTTTTTAAAAACAAATTGAATATCTCTTAAACTAATTAAAATTTTTTGATGAAATTTTAGGGTTAACTTTGGGGTAATAAAAGACTTATTTCTTCAAAGTTTCAAGCACTAAAGTGCTTTTGTTAAAGAATGAAAAATATTTGCAAATTGCTAAAATTTTCGCGGTTTTTTGCAATTATTTAAACAAATTTTCAAGCGTTTCAAACGAAACATCTCTCAAATTAACCGTTTTTCAAAGTTCTAACAGTATCTACAAATTGAGAAACCTATCGTCAAAGGTCTTTGAGTTAAAAAAAGTCGATTTTTTTAAATTTTTCAACAATAAATCGTTAAATAAACAATCTTCCGGCGGTCAAAAAGTGGACCAAATTCAGGGTCATGTTCGTAATCAATAAAGCTATCGTTTAATCCACGTGGCATCCTGAAACGAATTACAATAAATTCAGTCTTTTTTTACTAATTCTACTGGACTATATACCTTACAACACAACATCACTATTTTCGTTGGAGAAATCGTAGATCTATTAGTTCTTCTAATAGGACGTGCTCTTTCAAACCAGGAGGTTTCCTTAAACCAGGGAAGGGGAAAATAAGATCAAAAGCATACTGTCCTTCTAGCCAAAATAAATTTCTAAATTGTAAAAAGCATCTATTGTTACTACATGCTACTACTGGCTGTGACACAATCTCTGCACTCTTTAACAAAAGAAAAATAAAAGTTTTTAAAATGTTCGAGAGGCGCCCCGAGTTGCATCACTTTGCGGGCGTTTTTAAGCAGGAAAATTGTACAGTAGAGACGATTTTGGAAAATAGATTACGTATTTTTCTGGAGCTCCTAAATCAGAATTATCCATTGGGAACTATAGATACATGACATTTGCGAAGTCAACAAGACTTAACACCACAGTGAAATTGTCGTCACTTCCACCTACTGCCGCAGCCGCACGCCAACATCTAAGTCGAGTGTATTAACAAGTACAGAATTGGCTGGGTAATTATTTAAATCCTGAACAATGGGGATGGAAGATAATAATGTTTTGGAGCCCATTAAGACTTTATTGCCACCTGCACCAGATGTACTTTTAAATACTAGTTTTTGCAATTGCACTAAAGGATGTAACACAAATTGCAGGTGTAGAAAAGTTGGACTGTCATGTTCAATACTTTGTGGCCATTGTCACGGTCAATCACGTCTCAACGCAAATGTCGATAGCGCTACCAAAGGAAATACTTAGGATGAAGGATGTAATGAGTTCGATCCGGTTGACCTCTTGACACAAAATATAACAGAAGGAAAAGAAAATGTTTGGGAAGAAAGTAACTACGACATAGAAGAGAACGAACAGGTATTTGAGGGGACAGACGATGAGAGCTTAGAGGAGGGGACGGAGGACGAGAATTTGGAGGAGATGACGAAGACGTGGAAGAGGGGGCAGAGAACGAGAATGAGGATAAACTGTAGAAGTCACTAAAACAAGCAATGCCTAGTGGGGAAACAATGTAAAAAAACGCGCCTTAAATCCTGGGGTGGTGTGGAAACGGATGCACCGCTACACTGTGCTTTCCTGGCGTATAGTGTGTTTTACGTAAAATATGTATATAACATTTTTTGAAGAGCATTTTTTAATCTTTATTTTCTATAATAACCAAAAAAGTCATAGGACATACAGGAAGCAAAATATTTGCGGGAAACCGATTTCTGTGACATTTGACCTTGAATTATTTGAAACGCAAGCAATATATTGGTGGAGACTTTTGACACATTATTAGTAATATAAAAGTAAGGGTGTATGCAAAATTCCCGCTCACTTGGATTTTTTTTAGTAGATGAATCCTTATGTGACTGGACTATAAAATCGAGTGTCGCGTTCGGGTCATCACCGAAAATAATGCAGTGATCAAGGAAACCAGCAATCATAATGATAGTGCAAACGCAGCAAGAGTTGAGGTACTGACAGCGATAAACAAAGTTAAAGATGCTGCCTTAGAAACCGAGCAAGCACCTCACGTGATAATTTCTGAAATGGCTAAGAACTTCAGTCAAGCGGCGTGCGGTTCGTTTCCGAAATTATCAACGGTTAAAAGAACAATTAGACGAACCAGAGAAGCAGCATGCAATGCAGACATTATCTGGATTTCCCTACAAAATATACAACGTCTAAGGGTGAAAACTTTTTGTTATATGACTCTGGTAACGAAGACGATAGAATTTTGATATTTGGCACTAGCAACAATTTGAAACTCCCGTCCACTGATATAAGGATGAAACATTCAAAACCGTTCCTTCGTTGTTTCATCAGATGTACACCGTACATGGCTTGAAGCAAAATATAGCTATTCCATTGCTACAAATTTTGCTGCCTAATAAGACTGAAATGACTTACAACCGTCTTCTGAATCGACTTAAACTGCTCCATACTTCAATGGTTCTTGAATCAATTTTGATTGATTACGAAGTAGCAATGTTGAATGCGATAAGTGATCAATTTCCCGGCAGCGTAATACGCGGTTGTTTCTTCCATTTGGCGCAGTGAATATACCGACAGATTCAACGCAGCGGTTTCAAGCAACGGTATGATCAAGACGCTGATTTTGCTTTAAAGATGAAACAATTTTCAGCTCTGGCGTTTGTCCCTAAGACTCACGTAGTCCAAGCATTCGACGAACTTTTGGACATTGAATTTTTTCCTCCCGAAGTGCAAAGAATTATTGATTACTTCGAGGACACGTGGATAGGACGGTCCGCTAGGAATAATAGACGTAAACCTCCGTTATTTGGCATAGAAATGTGGAACTGCTACGAAAGTGTTTTGAACGACACGCCAAAAACCAATAATTCTGTAGAAGGCTGGCATCGATGTTTCGAAGCGCAAATATCGTGCAGTCATCCCACCATTTGGAAATTTATCGAAGGTATAAAAAGAGAACAAGGTATAAATGAATTGAGTATTGAACAATAGGGTGGGTCGGTTTATAACTTTTTTAGAAAATTCGAAATGCCTGTAGTGAAAAAAGTTGTAGATTGGTCTTTTATTTAAGAATAAAAAATGTTTTTTTTTTCAAAAATGTTTTAGGCCGCCCGCCGACCCTCCAAAAAAAAAGAAATAAAAAAAATATAACTAAGTCGCCTGTGTTGGGAAAGGCTGTTATGGTTCCTTATTTACCCATAAAACATATTTTTAAATTTGTAGTGTATTTAGACCCCCGTCGGCCCCTCAAAACTCGTCTAAATAAAATTTTTATATTGCGCTAGTACTTAAACAGCTCTTTGCTTATTTCGCACAATAATTATTACACAAAATAACCCAGAACTCACCAAGTGGAGGTGGCTGCCATCGAGTTCCACTGCTGCCCACCCATCCACCCTTCCATTTGGGCATTTAATAATTATTTGTCTATACTACTACGTATTCTGATTTGGTACCAAACTTTTGATTTTTAATTTTTAATGTTTTTTTATTTTATGTGCTCGGCGGAGGGGTCAAATATTAAAATAAAAAAAAATAAAAAAATACCTCTTCATTTTAGACCATCACACAACTTTTCACACTACAGGCCTTTTGAAATTAGAAAATCGACCCTCCCTATTGAACAATTCATTACCAGAGAAGGAGGGCGTTACCAAAAGAAAAAATATAAAGACTTAAACGAGTGGCTCAAACGATTGATGCAAGCATTTGATCTAATTAATATCTTAATTACGCATATAAAAATAGATTGTATGAGATTTGTATGAGTTGGTTTTCAAATAAAATATTCTCAAATTGGATATTGAATCACATACCCTCGCACATACCCAAGTCTACGTTTTCACAAATCCTACACTACCTACTTTGTCTAAATAATAACGTCATCGCTACTACGCTACTTAGTGATAAGATCATGAAGACCAAAAACTGTTACATTTTCTAGTCTCTTTCGATAAATTGGTCATTCGATGTATTTTGATTCGGTAAATTGTTTTTCGGTGAATTTTCGGTGAATTGACTTCGGTGAATTGTTTTCGGTGGATTGTCCGCAACCTATATAATATATATTTCTAACTTGAGATTTGCAGATGATAACCTCAGTAGCAGGAAGCGAGGATAAGCTGCCGGATAGACTTCAGATAGTATGCTCTGATTATGAACTAAGTGTAAATTATAGCAAAAAAAATTATGGTTGTAAACCGATCTGGCGGTACATGACCAGTCAGGTGCAACGTTTTTAAAATGCATGCCAATCATATATATGAATATAAATTTTAGGCAGTCGTCGCGTGCAGAAGGGTGTGCAAATCGATTTTTTTGTGTATTTTTTTTAATTTTAAAATGGATGCCAATAGTGCCAAACGAAAAGCCGTGAAAAAAAAATCCAGCGGAAATTCATTGGCATGCAGTTTCCGAGCGCAAAACAAATTTTGGTGCGCATATTAAATCGTAAAATTTTTTGGTATTTTTGATTTTGGATTTTTTTTCACGGCTTTTCGTTTGGCACTATTGGCATCTATTTTAAAATAAAAAAAAACACAATAAAAAATCGATTTGTACACCCTTCTGCACGCGACGACTGCCTAAAATTTGCGTTTCTGGCATATTCATGGTAATTACATTCATATATATGATTGACATGCATTTTAAAAACGTTGCACCATGACTGGTCATGTACCGCCGGTCTATTAAAGATAAGTGACTGTAAGATAATAAACGGAGTAGTATGCCTGACAATACAGGCAACTGTGAATATGAGATTCGGCAGAGAATACAGGTGGTAAGATTGCCAACTTGCTAGTTGAGTAATGACAGAAATATTACGAGACTCACGAATGACAGGTTTGTTAAACGTTCCAGTGTTCTCCATCTTTATTTACGCCTCTGAGATATGGCCCGTTGACGAAACAGATGGGGGGAATTGATGCTTTCGAAATATGGGCTGGAGAAGTTTGCTGAGAAGCCCTTAGTTAGCCCGTTGCACTAATAGCTCGATAATGCAAAAAATATGATCCGGCACTCCATCCAACACTGTAATTTTATGAAATCTCTAATTTTTGGTCACACTAACCGATTAGAAGAAAGTATAGAACGGTTGATAGAAAGAAGTAAAGAGGACGCCCTTCAATACTTAGCTGATGTCACCAAGGAGTTGATGGGAAAGAGTTTTGATGAGAGTGTGCGCCTAACAGGCAACCGCAATAGATGGCATGATGCTGTTAGACGTGCTTTACAATTAACAAGGGCCAACCACAGTAACTTGATTACGAAACGTCTAGGATGACGTAAATAAGGAAAGAAAATGTACCCTTAAATTCGCTAGAGTTGAATAATTCTCAAAGAAAACAAAGTGACTTTAAATCTGATGTTTCTGATTTATTGAATTTTTGTGGCTTGTTTAAAATATTCATAACATAAAATATAGTTTCTAAATTTTTTACATAATTGGGATGTTGTTTAAAATTTTACCTCTGGTTTCTCTATTTTCAGAAACATTGTCGTTGTTATAACCATTTTGGTTTAATAAATCAAACTCTTCATCCCCATGATCTTCGCCAACTCTACAAAATGAAAGGAATAAAATATCATTATCTCCTATTATTATAATAGAATTATAGATTGTGATGTAATACTTTATTATCATAAATTTCCTAATATTAACCGAGCTTATCAAAATATTGCCTTATTTCAATTACTTGTGACATCAAAAAAGGTTGAACTCTTTAGTATTTTTGTTTGCTTGGTCTTGATAGTCTAGTGTCAGTACAAAAGTAGGTCTCAATTATATTGGCCTAAATAGTTTCTGATTCTAATATTTATTAAAATATAATATGCTAAATAGCATAAGATATTTTCTTTTGTTCTTTGAGCTCTTGTACGATCTAGGTATAACATACTGTACGTTATATTTATAAGAAACAAAAAATGTAACGGGGGGCAATCACATTTCGCATGTAGTTAACACAACTGTCAAAGAAGAAATATGTAAAAAAAATAATCAAGGTGGTCGCTCTAAAAAAAATAGTGAAGAAACGTGACGAAGGACGATATTTCACATGCAGATATCAAAACTGTCAAAGAAGAAAAATATAAAGAGTGGTCATCCTAGAAAAATAATCATAAAACTGTGACGAGGAACGATAATATTTCGCATGCAGTTAATGTACTTATTTATCAACGAAGAAGAAAATGAAAAATATACAGGGTGGTCACCCTAAAAGAATTACTAAAAAATGTGGGTACGACAATATTTCGCATGAAGTCAATTGTCAAGGAAAAATATAAAAAAATTATATAGGCCAGGTCAACCTAAAAACATTTAAAAAATATGTGACGGATGATAATATTTCACATGTAGGTAACACAACTGTCAGGGAAAATATATGAAAAATATACAGATTGGTCACATAAAAAGTAGTTATGGTGCAAATAATATTTGAACTGTAGTTGACACAGTTACAGAGGATGAAACCTGGCATACTTCTAGTGAAAAGTATACAGGATGGACACTAAAAAATAAATGCATAAGAAACGGCAGAGGAAAATAACATTTGGAATGTGGTTGTCACTATTGCCAGTGGGTTATACCCTGCAAAAGGTAGAGTAGAAATGATTTTGTTATACCTATGTTATTTCAGTCGATAACCTGATCAAAAATGCAAGTTTTCGATCTTGTGGCGGGGAGGCGTGAGCCTCCATCTTAAATGAAAGGTGCAAAGAGATATTTTTTTCAAAATATTTCCACAATACTCAATCCTACGAGAAAAATGTTCCAATTGAATAGGACAAAATTTTCTACATTTTTTTATATACATTTTTATTGTAGGTCTAATATGTAACTAGATACAGTGGCAGAAAGATGGATTTAAAAAATATATATTTTATTATATAATGTACATTTACAAAATAACATATTTTATATCATTTGTATTGCTATATATTCTTTTTTATTATTTTTTTTTTGACGGACCCGGTTGTTCGACGTTGACGTCTTCATTATTATGTTCGTCACTACTCCTGGGATTAACGAAATTTCCTCCATTAACGAAATTTCTTCATATTTTTAATCGCTCTCGATCTCGATGCGAACCTTTGGTGTATTTTCACATGTTTCATCATTACAGAATCCACACAAAATAGAGCACTACAATTCAACTTTTCCACAGCCACATGCTCTGCCGCATCCTTTTTTGCATTTACATGAAATGACATTTAGTAAGGTCTCAGGTGCTGGTATCATTGTTACT
Organism: Rutpela maculata; assembly: GCA_936432065.2. Taxonomy (NCBI): domain Eukaryota; kingdom Metazoa; phylum Arthropoda; class Insecta; order Coleoptera; family Cerambycidae; genus Rutpela; species Rutpela maculata. The sequence goes on along the minus strand of OW386285.2, from coordinate 81,697,403 downwards.
GGAAGGAGCTCATTTTTGCCAAGTTTCCAGTCCCAGTCTTCTGGAATTTATATGGATTTAATACCATTTTTGGGCTTGATGGTACATGTTAAACGCATGATATCATGCAGCGTCCGTTGTAGGTGGCAAAGAAGCAAGATGAAATTTGATTTTTGCTAAGAATTTTATGAAATGTTAGTACTTCTTCCAAAGCTTCCTTATCCATGCTGCCACCATACAAAGTAACGAGAAAGCGTGCTCCAGCGTCTGCGATGTCTTCAGGTTTGGTATCCTGATATCTAAAGATGCCAATAATATTATTGAGCCTTATTTGTTTCTGAACAAGCGAACAACATTTTGATTTTCCTTGGCTAAAGAGTGACGATGTTGTGTCGCAGCCACTAAACGCATGGAGAAACATAATGTTCTTAGCAGCTTCTTTATGCTTTAAATAATTCGTGGAATATAGTCTTTCAGCAGTTTTGCCTCTCCCAGCTTTACGTAGACGGATGCTGCTTTGCGATGGTACTTATGCTGTTAGCAGAACAATATGGAGGTCGACGTGTTCGCCAATGATGAAAACAGCATAAAATGTTGAGCACAGGGAAATCGCTCTATTGACAATCAACACATCAGCATCCTCTTCAGCCTGCTTAACCGTAAAAGGAGCCTGTTCGAATTTAGTTTTCAGCAACGAAATAAGACAAACTTTATTGTTTTCAGTGGCTAAAAACCGTTCATTGGAAACTTGAACCGGCATCCAAAATAACATCCGCGGATATCTTCCTCTTCGATCGGCGAAGTACGCGCTGCTCTCTCTAAATAATGAGGAAAGGAATGTCATGTTGATCATTACAAAAGAATAAAGGAAACACGAGAGACGGTTTATACCTACTCTAAGAAACATCTATTACAAACGTAGAAAAAACTTGAAGTTTACTCCACCGTGGCTGTAGTAAAATGTATATACAGTGTGTAATTAGTTTTATGTCATTAAAAAAACTAATTGGGACCGAGTAGAAAAATATAGAACCTATATGACTTTTTCCTCTGTGGGCACTTTGAAAAAAATTGACGTAAGTCACAAATTTGAACGTTAAGGTAGGAGACATTTGATAACCGCTGCTTTTCTGGATCAATGGACGTATAGTTTCGAATCATAGAAGTTTCTTGCTTACTTTTAAAAAGTCAGAAAAAGTGTAAAGATTATCGGCTTGCGACATCGCTGCAGCCGCGCCGGGCGGTCTCAAAGCAAGAAGCACGTCACTTTGATGGGACCGCTAGAACCGAACTTTTTAATTAAAATGTAAATAATTCGTATCTCTTTTTGCACAACAGGAAGCACAGAATTGCCGCAGGGTTTAAACAGGATTTGTTTACATGTGGGACGTTTCATGTCAAGCGGATCACCTACTTACACAAAAATTGGTTTGACCGATCAAGAGGTTTTAAAATGTTCGTCTAGTGAAACGCTTCCAAAAGCAAAGTGGCGTTTTGAGAAGTTCAAAATGGTGGATCCAATATGGCGCCTGAAAGCTCTCAAGATTAGGGAAAAAAATTTAAAACACACGTTAAAAAAAAAGTTAGTTCATATTCGAGATACTATATATGCTATCCGGTGTATTTTGACCTCCTAAACACGAATTATCCGGTGTTAAAATTAAGCTGTCACATCACATTTTTTTTCTGGCCTCAAAAAACCGGTAAGTAAAAATGTATGAAAATGCACAAAAAAAATGGAAAACCTGCATTATTCATATCCTCCTCTTTGTCTATTAAAAAATGAACCCACGGAACCCAAATCCATCTCCTGACTTAAGTCAGCATGTCTCACTTGTTCCTAACCTCAAAGAAATCGATCTCAAATTGATTTTTCTTGAAAAATTTTCAGTTTTTTTTTAATTCGACCAATTTTCATCAAATTTAGTATACGGGTGGTTTCGGGGTCGCTGATTGCGAATCTGAAGTCAGATCTGCAAAATGCAAGATGGCGGATGGAAGATGGAGGATTCCAAATGGTAGATTAAGATTCAATTTCACAAATGACTTTATATTTATGATCGGCGACCTCCGAAACACCTATATATCGGCATTGATTTATTTATTTTTTGAAAAACTAGTCCGCCATATTGGATCTGCCATTTTAAATTATTAATACTTGAGTTCGGATTCGTGATTGGTGAAACCAAAAACCCCTTAGACCAAACTTGCGCACAGAATCACATTATTTTTATTTTTCCGTCCGGATCACGTTACAAGAGTTTAACTTTGAATTATCGCCACTAGGTGGTGCATGACAAAACACAAGGGAGTTGTTTCGGGAAGATTATAAAGGCAAGATACGATTCTCGTGTTACTGTATCTGATTATTGTGACTTTTTAATTATTTTTTTTTTTTTCGGTGCTAATTTTCATACGCGTTCCCCAAAAGTTCTTTACAGGATAGTTGGTAAGCGAATTCATCGGCGACTTTGATCATCGTAGGATTCTTCACCAATAGTCCTCTTCAGGATAATTGGTGAGCCAGTCTTTCGGTGACAATTATCATCCGCATTCTCCAACAGTCCTTTTCAGGGTAGTTGGTGAGCGAATTCATCGGCGACTTTGATCATCGTAGGGTTCTTCTACAATTGTCCTTTTCAGAGTAGTTGGTGAGCCAGTCTTTCGGTGACAATTATCATCCGCGTTCTCCAACAGTCCTTTTCAGGGTAGTTGGTGAGCAAATTCATCGGCGATTTTGATCTTCGTAGGGTTCTTCTCTCACAGTCATTTTCAGGATAATTGGTGAGCCAGTCTTTCGGTGACAATTATCATCCGCGTTCTCCAACAGTCCTTTTCAGGGTAGTTGGTGAGCGAATTCATCGGCGACTTTCCTCATCGTAGGCTTCTTCTCCAATAGTCCTTTTCAGGATAATTGGTGCTTTTGGTGTTAATTGGCGATTATTTTTCATTAGGGATTTTTCAATATTTTCTATTTATCTTTTTTTCTTGCTCATTTTGATCTTTTACAGTCATGTCCTCCTACTAAAAAGTGTGTGAATTCATTTAATCTCTCAGGACACATAGGAAAAACCCTAAGGAAGGTCACTAAAGATATGAAAAAAGAATTTTGTGATTTACCGGATGCCGTATAGTAGTAGTTCGAGAATCTTGCAGACAATTACATAAAAAAAAATCAAATCCTACTTTAAATGAGGGAGCAGATATGTTTGATAATGAAAACGATAATATGAGTATAAGTTCTGATTCCGAACTTGAAGATGCTGACTCTTCTGCTGAGGATGAAATTGAAGTTACACCAGAAGACCTTAAAGAGGTATTGAATGGTCTTAGAGATAAATTCAGTACTCTGCCAATAAATGATCCATTCCGTGCGAGTATTCTTACGGTTGCTCCCGAATCATGGAGCATTCGTAAGCTTTCGAAAATCTTTTGCACTTCGTACAGGATGGCATGCAAAGCTATACAGTTAAAACCAATCACATGGGATTTTAGCTTCTCCAATAGCATTATCAGGTAAAACTTTACCTTAAGCAACTGTTGAAAAAGTAGTCAAGTTTTATGGAAGTGATGTAAATAGCAGGATCTTACCTAATGTAATAGATACGGGCATTGTGAAAATTGATGGGGAAAAAAGAAAGGAGTGAAAAAGATTATTGCTCGATGATATGAAGAACTTGCATGTTCTATTCTAACAGTTTCCCGAACATCCAATCGGACTAGCAAAATTTGCAGAACTCAGACCAAAATGGTGTGTTCTCGCAGGCTCCGCCGGAACACACATCCTGTGCGTATGCAAGATGCACCAGAATTTTAAAGTGATGATTGATGCAGTTAATTTGGAAAAACTGTCAAACAACACTCTCAAAGATTACAAGGACTATATGAATTATGTTTTATGCAGAAATCCCAAACTAAAGTGTTATTTGAATGAGTGCAAATCAAGCCCAAAAATTACGAAGTTTTCAGATTATATCGAAAAAATTTTAGACAAGCACAATATTGATCAAGTGATTTTCAGCACATGACAATCTACAGACAGATGCACTTTAATAAACCAGTGTTTGTCTTCACAAGATTTTATCGCTGCTTTATGCTCTAAACTGCTTCAACTAATATCTCACCATTTTGTCTCTAAAGAGCAAACAATATTCATTTCTGAAATGAAAAACAATATTTCAGACAAAGAGGTTTTAGTCCAATTAGATTTCACTGAGAACTATGCTTTTGTAGTTCAAAATGCTGTACAAGCATTTAATTTTAATAATGATCAAAGCACAATTTTTCCGGCTGTTGTTTATTATAAGTCTGGTCTTGAAATAAAACATTTCAGTACGTTGACAACGTCCCACTCATGATTTTACTGCATTATATATAATGCAACAAGAACTTATTGATGAATTTCGCAAAGTTTGTCCTAAATTAAAAAAAAATAAAATGTTAGTAACGGCGCTAAACAACATTTTAAAAATCGTTTTCAAATGTGTAATTTGATGAACCACAAAACAGATTTCGGCGTGGATGATGAATGGCATTTCTTCGCAACAGCTCACGGAAAGGGCAGTTGTGATGGAGTTGGAGCGATCGTAAAATGAGAAGCTGCAGGAGGTAGTTTACAAGTTTCAGCTAAATTTTGACATACAATTTTTCTTGAACTCTAAAGATGATCATAAATGAGCCCACCAATCTCTATCAAGAAGATTTAATAATTGTCCACGTGTTACACAAATTCAAATTGGACGTGCATTTTTCGCGCAGTTGAATGGTAAATTGACCGTCAAATGATATTCTAACGCTTCAAAACCAGTGAGCGAAGTGTACTATGAACTTAATGCCAAAAATTCATCACCACTGGGAATATCGCGAACAAGAAGTCAAAAGTTATAAATTAAAGATACAAAAAAGCTGTAAAAATGATTATTGGCTATAGAACATCAATGGTGAATATTCGGTACATATATTGTATTCCTTTCCGCAAAAAAGTTGTTAAACATATCGGTCATATTGGATCTCCATTTTGAATTTTGGAATATCAATGGAAAATTTGTTATCAGAGTTCTTAAAAACCCCGGTCCTTAAGTGACGTGAAGTTGTTATGGCAGTGTTTTGATGGTTTCTAAGGTTATGTCTGCCATCTTGGATGTGCCATCTTGAATTTTACAAATCTCACTTTGGATTCGTGATCAGCGAGCCCGAAAACTCCTCTATACCAAATGTGGCGTAAATCGGTTGATTTTTGAAAAAATCATCCGCCATCTTGGATCCGCCATCTTGCATTTTGCAGATCTGACTTCAGATTCGCAATCAGCGACCTCAAAAACCCCCGTGTAGTAAATTTGGTGAAAATTGGTTGAATTAAAAAAAAAATAATGAAAATTTTTCAAGAAAAAATCGATTTGAGATCGTTAGGAACAAGTGAGACTAGTGAGACAAGTGAGACATGCTGACTTAACTCAGGAGATGGATTTGGGTTCCGTGGGTTCATTTTTTAATAGACAAAGAGAAGAATGCAGGTTTTTCCATTTTTTTTTTTGCGCATTATCATACATATTTACCGGTTTTTTGAGGTTAGAAAAAACATGTGATGCGACAGCTTAATCTTAACGTGTTTAGGAGATCAAAATACATCGGAAAGCATATATAGAATCTCAAATATGAACTAACTTTTTTTTTGGCGCGTGTTTTAAAATCTTTTTCCCTAAAGTTGAGAGCTTTCAGGCGCCATATTGGATCCGCCATTTTGAATTTCTCAAAACGCCACTTTGTTTTTGGAAGCCTTTCACTAGACAAATATTTTAAGACCTTGAACATCTTGATCGGTCAAACCAATTTTTTTGTAGGTAGGTGATCCGCTTGACGTGAAACGTCCCATGTGTATTTTTTAATTTGGAACAAAATTATTGGAGCTTTTACTGTTGTCTTTAATTTACAAAATTTAAATGCGATTAATTAATATTTGTAACATAGATAACTGCTCTGTGTTACAAGCTTAAAAAATGAGTAATTATTTCATGAAATTGGAAAACGAACGAGATATGATAACAGAAAATAGTTATGTGTATTTTAAGTTAGGAAAAATCTGATTTTTTGTAACGAATTTTGCGCATATTTTTTTTCCAATCAGATATCGAAAACTAAAATTCGAGTCTCTGGTCTCTATATGGAAATCATTGTAAACAATAATAAACGGATCAAAACAAAACAGCGAATAATAATAATAATAATAATAATAATGCCTTTATTGCCTAACAGGTAACACCTAAAAACAGAACAATTCTTTTGAAATTGTCACAAAACCACAAAAGTGACAGCAATGTGACGGCGCGGCCTTTTCGAGAAATCTAGAACTTACCAATAAATTTTTGTTGATTTACATAAATTATTCGAAATGACCTCCATCTGTATCTGCATCTACTAACTAGAAAACCTTATATTCTTTTAATTAAAAAATATACGGAAAAGATAATGAATAAATTAAAGGTGCTAAATAGAGAGGGAAGTTTTGCGTGAATACTTTTACAGATTTAATTCAAATTAAAATCGCAAGTTTCAAGTTGGCATAACTATCAATTTATATGAAGAATTGCATAGAACTTTTTTCCTCAAAATTCGATTCTCTTTCCGTTCCAATGTTCTTTTTGGTGCGGCGCTAACCCCCCACATATATTAAAAAGTCCCGCATAATGCAGAAACGTTTATTTAATGCATTTACTATTAAACTGTAAAAAAAACGAAGTTTAATTAATATGACAGTTTTCTTAAATTAAAACCTCTAATTACTGTATTAAAATGCTGGGGAAGAATCGTACAAGTATACTTCTTGAATTTGTTAATAGCAATTATATATGAAAGTGGAAGGATGTGTATTTAAAACGGGTACCTTGCAGATAAATAGTTTGTTTGTATTGTTCTTACTTCAGAAATACTTCTTCCATCGTTGTTAGGGATATACCGTAACTTAGAACTCCCAGCTTATCAGATTGAGCCTCTAAATCACGCAACATAGGTTCAAAAAGTGAGGATTGACTTTCTAGCAATAAATATTTCAATTCCGAGCCAACATTACTATAAATCTAGAATGGCATAGAATCAAATCATTTTTTCAATTGAGCTGTTTAGTGCAGTTTCTTACCTCTATATTAGGAATGTGTTTTCTTAGCAAGCGTGTTACTGCACCAGGATCACAATTTTTAGATTTATTCATAATGAGGCTGTATCCCGCGCCATATTTCTTTTTGAGAAAGAAACTTGATCCACAACATTTTAAATCTCCACCGGCCATAATAGCGATTCTGTCTCCCAGTACATCAGCCTCATCCATCAAATGAGTAGTCAGTAAGATTGTACGTCCTGAAAACAAAATTTGCTAGAATTCCAACAAACACATATATAGTCAGAATTACTTGAATTTGACCTACTATTAGGTCATAATATTTAGTCTATCAATTTACTGATGGGCAAATTCAGTGGCGTGACAAACACCCCCGCAGGCCCCGCACCTCGAACGGGCCCGGCCAGCTGGGGGCACATTGACGGATGGCCGACCCCCATTCAAAACTCTCTCTCTCTCTGTTTTAAAATTTTGATTTTGTATCATGTTTGCTGGAATATTACTTATAATAACTACCTACATGTTATGTCTACCAGTCTACCTAAGATTATGCAATAAATTGGAATTGTTTGCTGTTTTATTATATACTTAATATCTAGTGTGGGTTTAACCCTAATTAAATTATCACACGATTAACTAATTCAAAAATTCATAACCCCTGAACCAGAATTATCATTTTCCACTCGTTACAGAGAGGGGGCCCCTGAAAACGTTTGCGGGGGGACCCACTCAGTTTCCGTTACGCCACTGGGTAAATTTACCTCAAACTGTCCACAGATTTATCAATGTGGGGAAAGAAGTGAAAGTAAATTCGAAGTCGAGAATAGGCAAGCAAAGGCATTTTGTTTAAGATGTTAAGGTAGTGAAACGTTAGATAGCCCTATTAGTAAGTAAATTTGTGCTAATTTTGAGGTAAATATTTCCTGTTATTGACCTAAATAAAGACCTATTTATATCACATGATAGAAGAATGGATTCTTAGAACTGCATGTTGGTGAATTGCTGAATAATTATTGAGGTGAAACACATTTAGGTGACAACTTTCATCATATGATATCACCGGCTCTTAGACCAGGAGCCCGCCGACCACTAATTGTATGTCATAAGTTTATGCCTAAAATGTGTGAATTGTTGTTAATTTGGGGTAGTAGAGCACAGAAATGTTCAATCCAACCCCTATTTTTCTTTTGGTACAGGGGCGTAGGCCCCCCAATGTGTAAGAAATATGACTTGTAAAAGTGAAAAAAAAAACTCAAATAGGTTTACGCATGGGGGTTGGAGGAACTTCTTAATTTACCCCCAAAAATCATGAATCCAGACTTCTATTCATTTTGGGTGGTTCAAGGAGGCCTTACATTCGCTCAATTTTCAAAAAAGTCAGGTAAAAAAAATGATAAGTTTATGAATGGCAATCGGAAACTTGGTAAGTGTGAACCAACTGAGTGTGACAATATATTCGCCTTCTCTGAAAAGTGGTACAACAGCCTTGCCACTCATGATAATTGATGGCGTACCAGCAATCCCTAACGCATATACTGTTTACCCGTGTAATATCATAAACTTACGACTGGTAATCAGAAACTTGGTAAGCATGAACCTCCTCAGTGCGAAAATACATTCGCCATCTTTAAAAAGTGGGGCGAAGATTTTGCCTTTCACGTTAATTGATGACGTATCGGAGCTTCCTACCGCGTGTACTGGTTACCCGTATAATTCGATGAATATCATAAATTCACGACTGGCTAATAACTTAGACAAAATATATAATTTCAATTTGGAACACATGTAAAACAGCATAGTAGAATAATCCCCATTGATATTGGGCCATATCTGTAAAACGTGGTGACCACCAGAGGCCTGCAAACTCTCACTTGTACGTAAAATAGGTTTTGTTTTAATTTTAGAGAAAAACGTTACTAAGGTTTTTGATTAAGCATAAAAAAATATGAGGACGTACAAGATTTAAAACGTGAGGCAAAAATTAATTCTTCAAAAATTTGCGAATTTGACGAGCGTGTACTTCGAAAACTATAACAGATACGAAGAAAATTAATAGAGACATTTTTGTAGAAAATTCAGTCAGCTTTAGTTTTGCCACTTTTTGGTTAGGGCTAACCGTTCTCGAGATATCAGCGAAGAACCAAAAACCAGGATCTTCTTTGTGCCCGCACCTCATATGTTCGGGAACTTTTGGTATGATTACCTACTAACTAGTCCAAACACAGCCCTGAAGTCAAAAATTGGGATCTCGGTATTTCTCTCTAGAAGTCAGGACTAATAGATTCCAAATGATGTCTTTGTTTAGGGTCGACATCTCTTTACAAACACCATACCTGCTGTTTTTTTATGTTAAAACCAGATTATTTAAATACTCTACACTAGGGGCGAACGCAGATCCGTTTTAACTATACTCGTATTTCAATACGAACAGTTAAGCAGCGCTAGTCGTGGTTAGTATTTAAAAAGGTAAATATTAGGCTAGAATTGCGTGGTGAATATATCACCCTTCGGAAGGGATGTAAATTCGTCGGTCTCCTGTCTATTAAATGTTAGGTAAGTAAAAAATTCCTACTCTCTTACGAAGAGAGGTTCGGCAAAGTTTACAGATTAGGGATAGTTCGTCTCCTTGCATCGGTGATTGTCCTTAGTCGAGTGAATAGGCTGACTTTAAATAAATGGTTAAAAAAATTGGACTGGATAAATATCTTACAGAATTAAAAAAAACTATATCGCAATCGGATAGGCGGTTCTAAATATCTTAGGCCACTGACAGACAAACATATAATACAACACTTATTTTATACATTGAATATATGGAATATGATTTATAACACTGACAAATGATTCTAGTTTTTACCTTCTTTTTGACTTTGTAATAACTCCCAAAGCGCTCTTCTGGCAGAAGGGTCCAAACCAGCTGTAGGTTCATCTAACATTACTACTTTGCATTTGCCACACAACGCCATACCCACGCATAGTTTCCGTTTCATTCCACCCGATAATGTTGAGGCCTTTTCATGTCTCTAAAAATTTAAAGGAATTATGAAGGTCCAAGATAGCGAATTTAGGTGTGTTTCGGAAATTCGAGAAAATTTTTCAAACTGAGCTACTGTGATTTTTATATTGACCGTGGAAGTAAAATGTTTAAACAAAGGTTTTGGGAAATATAATCTACAATATTGATAATTAATTACTACGTAGGAGCAACGGACATAAATATAACTGCAAAAAACTGCAGTGAATTATAAATTTTCATCATTGCGGCCGATGCAAATCGTAAAGTATTAACAAGCTAAAAACGTACTCTTCGCCAATTTACTGAGCTTTTTATATATAATTGTTACACATTCTATAGGATACTCTTCGCAGTTTTCTTGTAAATAATGTTATTGTCTGGACATCCTAAATTTTGTGATACCATCTTTGTTGTGAAAAAAATTGTATGAAAAAAAAAATGAGAAAAAATATCCAACCTGTGGGATTCTAACACGGGACGCTTGGATTGCAACGCAAAGCTTTAGCCGCTGCGCCACCACCTATTGCTACAAAAATTGATTGTCTGTGATATATATCTTTCGACATTCATACATATTTCACTTCTATGAAATATTAGTAAACTTCATAAACAAAAAAAAATTATTATGGAAATAATATCTCGCAAGATTTCCATTTTAGAACAAGCCATAAAAATTAAGAGAATTTTTTTTTTAATTAAATAATTAATAACTTTTTTATTTACTGATCGATTTTCTTCAAAAACAATAGGGTTCTTCCTCTAGCTAACACTAACTTACTTTCTAAATTTCAATACAATCGGACTTTTCTTTCTTAAGTTATCGTGCTTACAAGAAACGTGACAGACGGACAGATGGACATTTTGAAAGTTGTTCAGAATTCGTTCACTAACACAATGATATGAAAATTTTTTCTCTACGAGCGATATTTACGATTTTAGAAATGTGCCGATCAAATACAATATACTCTTCGTTTTTGCGAAGAGTATAATAATAGAGAAAATAGTATATTATATTACTAGGAGTAGAACGCACCCTTTTTTTGTGTTGAACCCAGAATTTGCGGCTGAGGCGAAGCCGAAGCCGCAAACTGGGCGAAACACAAAAAAAGGCGTTCTACTCCGTGTAATAATAATAATAATAATAATAATAATAATAATAATAATAATAATAATATTTATTTTAAAATGTATTTTACATGTTACAATATTTTTTTAATAGTATATACTAGAGCTAAATATGCATTCACATGGTTTTTACATTTGGGATAAATATTAAGTAAGCCCCGGGTAAGTTGTTAAAAACTTGAGTGCGGGTGTTGTTTGAATTGTCCATACATATACATACATATGTATTCATATATGTTCAAATGTATGGTTAATTAATTAGGTTTATAATCTGTACATATGTAATAGTAATTTTAGGTATATTGAATAAAAGTTAAGTAGGGTCAGGTGGCACAGCAATGTAAATTTTTACCTGAAAATACTAGTTTCCATAGTTTTGAATTTGGTTGGTAATGGTTCTTTTTTATCGTGCTATAATTTGTCCAGTGTCAATGAAGTTTTCTAGGTAGTTTTCTGGTAAATCTATTATCCATGCCTTTATAAGTGTTTTTAGGGTTGATTTGTTTTCAGTTTGTTTTAGTTGCTCTTGGGCTATCGTATATAATCTAGGAGCTAGATATGAGAATGATTTTGTTCCAATCGTTTTCTGTGCCCTGGGGATATGTGTCGTGTTCTTATGTCGAGTTTCGTAGTCATGTCTCTGTTCGGTAATTGGAGGGTTATATTTTATTTGGTATTTTAGCAAGTTTTGGCAATATAGTTGACGAATATTTAGTATTTTATACTGTTTGAATAGTTGTTTACTCGGAAAGGTTATGGGTTTTTTAAACATTATTTTTATTATTCTTTTATGGCATTTTATTAATGGATCTAAATTTGTTTTATTTACTCCACCCCATCCGATTATTCCGTATTTAAGTATTGATTCTACAAGGCCGTAGTATATTATTAACCGTTGTTTATCGTCAAGGATTATACTGACTTGTTTAAATGTATAATAGAGCCACCTCAGTTTTTTACATAAGTATTCTATTTGGTAGTTCCACTTTAGATGTGCATCAAGTATAATACCTAAGTATTTCACTTGTGTTGCCTGTTCAATTTCAGTATTAGTGTTTTCAATTTTTATCTTGGTGTATGGTGGAAGACTGTTTTTATATGAGCAAAAGGGTAGATATTTGGTTTTTGTTATGTTCATGGTGAGTAGATGTTGGTCAAACCAATTTTTTATAATTTTAATGTTTTTGGATACTTTTGACCTAACCTCGTCCCACGTTTCTCCATCAAAGAGGACGACAGTGTCGTCCGCAAAAGAAATTATTTCTCCGTCAATTTTTAATTTCAGCAAGTCGTTCAAATATATATTGAATAGAACCGGAGTGAGGGCTGTTCCCTGTGGTAGACCGTATGTGACAATTCTCGAGGTGCTCTCATGATTGTCTATGTTGACTTTCTGTGTCCTGCTACTAAGGTAATCTTTTAGAACTGCATATATCTTTCCTCTGAAACCTAGGTCATAGAGTTTCTTTAGCATTAAAGGGTGGCTAATAGTGTCGAATGCCTTCGCTAGGTCTATAAAAACACATAGCGATGGTCTTCCTTTATCTACCAAGTTATAGATTCTTCCTGTTACGTGCGCAATTGCATCGTCTGTTGATGTTTTTTCTCTAAAACCATATTGTCTTTTTGACAGAATATTGAGTTTATTTAAAAAGCTATTGATCCTTTTTTTTAATGCTTTCTCAAATAGTTTTGATAAATTGGATAGTATCGAGATAGGTCGATAGTTTTTTGTTTCTAATTTATTTCCACTTTTGTATAGAGGTTTTATTTTCGCGATTTTAAAGTATTGTGGGCAGATACCGGTTTCGAAGATTACATTTATTTGATGTGCCATTAACGGAGCGATAATTTCACTTGCACTTTTGATTAGTTCAACAGTTACTTCGTCAAAGCCCGGGGCTTTTTTGTTTTTTAACTCCGATATATATATTTTTATTTCGTCGCTATTTACATTGCTTAAGAAAAAGCTTCTCTCTGACGTTGTATTTTCATATTGAGTATCAGGTGGTATTATATCTTTTGCCAGTTTCTCTCCCACTTCGGAGAAAAAGTTTACAAATTCATTGCAAATTTTTGTTTTGTCGTTTGTTCTGTGTCCAGTTTTTTGAATATTAATTTCTGTAATGTTTGTGCGGTTTTTTTGTGGTTTTACTATATTATTTATTGTATTCCAAATTACTTTAGAATTATTTGGGCATGATTTTGTTTGATTTTGAAAGTATGCTCTCTTTTCTTTTTTAATTAGATAATTTATGTTATTTCTGCTATTTATATATTGTTGTTTTATTTGTGTGTTGTTTGGATTGTTTATTGTTCTTTGATATAATTCATCTCGTTTTTTTATTGTATTTGCTAGTCTCCATTCCTTTCTTTTTTTATTATAATTTGTTCTAATTTTTTTTGAGGCTTTCTCTTTTGTTGTATTCATATTTCTTATTAATATATTACTTAAAATTTCAGGATCGTTACATGTATAGTAACTATCCCAATTTTGTAGTTTTAAGTTGTTTGTAAAAAGTTTTTTGGTCTATAATTATTTTATGTTTACTTCTTTTTATGTAGTCAAATTTGTTGACGTCTGTAAGGAGTAATTTTAGGATTATGCTGTAATGGTCAGTATAGTTTGTTTTTAGTACTATTGGGGTTAGATGATCATCTGTTGCACTTCCTTTATAAAAAATGTGGTCTATACAAGACTCGTTTTCATTTGCTACCCTTGTGGGGCAGTTTATGAGTGATTTATAACCATAGTGGTATAAGATGTCTTTATATTCATTTGTTATTTCATCGCTATCTAGAATATTTATGTTAAAGTCTCCGAGTAAAATATTATGGTCATAAAATTTCATGTTTTGTAAGTGATGGTAAAGGCCTAGGTTAAAAATGTTTACATCCATATTTGTGAAAGGTTTGTATAGGGCCGTAATTGAGATTTTTTTATTCGAAATTTCTATGACGGCTTTTAGTGCTTTAATTTCATTTATTTGAACAATGTCTACTTTTTGTTTTATATTTTTTTTTATTTACATTACTGTGCCATCGTTCCTATTTAACGTAGCTTTATTATAATATAGGTTAAAACCATGTATGTTGAAATTATTTATGTTTGTTATGTAGAATGTTTCTGTTAGGCAGATGATGTCAAAACAATTTTCAAGTTGCGACATATATACTGAAAATTCGTCAAAATTTTTTGAGATACTACGAATATTACAGTGATAGATTTTTATGTTATTTTGACGGTTTTTGAGATTTAAAATATTTTTGCAGTCATTGATTGATTGGGTTGTTTGCGTTGTTATATCGCTAGGTGCAAAATCGCGTACAAAGGGATCCATTTTTTAATTCAGATAGCAAATTTATGATATGATACTTATTCTATACTATTGTGTTTTAGTTTTATGTTTTCAGATATAAAGTTTTATATTACATACGTCTTTTCTGCTTATTCATACTAGGAACACTTCGGGTGTGGTAGCGATATGTGCTTGTTCTTTCTCGTGGAGTTGTCGGTCTGAAGTGTGATGCAGCTGATGTGGAAGGGTCTTGAATTCTTTTAGTTGTCGTCGGTGCTTTTTCACTTTTTTTTTCTTCTTTTTTCTTGTTTTTTTCCGTATTTTCTGGTACTTTTTCCTCCTCGTTTTCTGCGGTTTCTGTGGTGGTTTCTATGGTCTCTTCTTTCTCTAATTCTAGTAGGTCCTTTACTGTATAAGCCGTCTCGTTTATGATTAGTTTGTTTTGCGTAATTTTTGCATCTAAGTTTTGCTGTCTTGCAGCTCGTAGGTGTGTTCGAAGTATTTTTTGGTTTTCCCTATCCTCTTTGGTTAGATCCTGTACAATGGCAATATTTGTATTCTGTAGGTTTCGTCCGTTTTTTAAAACATCAATTTTCTTGTGGAGAGATACAAATTTTACTATTATTGGTCTTGCGTTTGAGTTACGTCCAAAACGATAAATGTGGTTTATTTCAGATTTATTTGTTTTTACCTTTAGCGTATTGTTTATAACTTCTAGTACCTTTTCATATATGTCTTCATCTTCTTCTTCGGCAATTCCAAATATTATTATATTGTTTCGTTTACTGTCTCGTATGTGATCTTGAATTTGGTTTTGAAGTTCTTTGTTCTTTTTTTCTAGCGCTTCCACTTTCTTTTCTGTGTTGGAAAGTTGGTGTGTTAGACTATCAATCTTCGACTTTATTTCACTGGATGATGTTTCTATTAATTTTTTTAGTTGGTTGTACACTTCTTCTATTGTTATTTCGTTTTTGGCTTTTTCTGGCATTGTTTGGTCCTTGGGTGAGTCCGTCCCTGTTTACAGCTTGTTTTTAGTCGGATGTTGAATATTTCTTCAGGGCTGTAGGTCCGGTTAAGGTCTGCTCCGAAGTCCAAAGTCCAACACGAGTTGACCACCCTTCAACAATTTAACTTGCGAACTGCACTTATAGTTTATCATATAATTACCGGTTTTGGGTGATCACCACTTAGATTTTTATTCACTATAAACCTTTATTTCACTTTTGAATATAATCTATCAAGAATTGGTAATTTTTAATGGACATTTAACCACTTTATGACGTGATTTTACTGGAGCGCTCCGCACTAACGTCTGTTCTTGTTGACACTTTTAAACTATCATATATATATACTATTTTTTCTTCAAGCGTATTAAAATGCAAAAATTCATTTATTTATCATAAATGTACAAATATTCAAACTACAGTCTTACATGTTGACACAATATGACAAGTGGCTAGTGGATAGCGCGCCACCGGTGGCTTTCGGTATTAATATTATGTTACTAGTAAAACAATGCCCACTACGGCGGCGCTTTCGGAACTAACATTATGTTACTAGTAAGACAATGTCCACTACGGTGGCGTTCGGCACTAACATTTTGTTACTAGTAAAACAATGTCCTACTTCTACTTCTGTTTTTGGTGACATAATTTAAACATTTTAATACGCCTGAAGAAAATAGTATATTAAAGTATAAGTGGATATTAAGGTCTTTAAAACACGCGCGATTTTTCGAGCACGACGGCGCAGCCGGAGTGCTCGAAATAGAGCAAGTGTTTTAAAGACCAGTTATCCACGAATACTTTACGCTATTTTTTTTTATTGGTACACTTTGAAATCATAAATACTGGTATTATTATTACAAAAAACAGAAATAGGAATTAAGAATGTAAAATTGTTGAATTCGTGATGTGACATCAGGATACCTGTCAGTGTCATGAAAATGAGAAAACAAAAATTAATTTGCAATCTGTCACATAGGATTAATTATTGTCACTACAGTTGTCACTGATTGTATATTGCTTTAAAATGAGTTCTAACTTTGATTACTTAAATAGAAAAGCAGAATCGCGGTTAATACCGCAAAAATCGGAAGACGCTTATAAAAAAGAATACGACAAGTTCATCAAATGGATGGAAGAGCAAAAGGTAACAGACACAGATGAACGAGTTGTACTTGCTTACCTTTGATGTTGCCATGGTAACTTTAAAACGCGCGTTTTTAAAACTTGGATTTAAACACTCTGAGGCGTACTTTAAATAAGCAAAATAGGGTACCAATAAAAAAAAATAATTTTTTCATCATTTTTATTCCCTTCAATAACAACTAATTCAGAGTAGAACTAACAGGAAATGAGACAGTTGAAAAATCTTTGTTTTTTTTTTCACAACATGGCCATTGGCATAGGATATTTCTATGAAAAACTTAAATTAATGATTGTAGCAACCATTTCTACATTATATAAATAAAACAATTCTTGTAATTATTCAAGAGTAAAATGTCAGATTGACTGTAATATTGCTGTATTTTTTAAAATTATGAGGAACATAACAATTTAATATTTTTATTTATTATCACTAGAGTTTATCCAAATACCACGCTACAGAACTTTCCATTAAAAGTTAATAAAAATATTTTTTTCATTACCTTGGGTTCTAATTCCAGGAGGTCAATGTAATTGTCTATTTCAATTTGAACCTCTCCTTTAGAAAGACCTTTTAACTTACTAAAGAAATATAAGTGTTCGGATACCGTCAGATTATCGAAAATTATATTATGTTGTGGACAGAGGCCCAGACTATTTCTAACTGCGTCCATATCTGTGCGAATATCATAACCATTAACCTTAGCGGTCCCTTTTGTTGGAGTTATCATTCCTGTTAACATTGACATGGTAGTTGTTTTTCCAGCACCATTATGTCCCAACAGTACTGTTATTTGGTCCTCGTACATATTTAAAGAGAGATTTTTTACAGCAGCTTTTCTGTTAAAAACTTTCCGTAGGCTCTTTATTTGTACACCAATTTTTAAATTTGATGGCTCACTTTCAAAATATTCTCCTTGATTAGTTACTTCTTCATGTTTGTCTTCGATATCTATAAAATTTTGCTTTTATATGTATGTCATTATTTATAACAGTTAACTAACTAACAACAACAACATAATAATTAACTGATGGTAGCCTACAGCTAGTAGAACAATATGCTGGCGGTTAATAATCTACTTTTTCTTTGTTTAGTGGTTATTCTTAACATTATTATTAATTTAGCTTATTAATTAACTATTGCTTTTTATGAATTTAATATCACTAAAACGAGCTAAAGGGGTTTTATAATATTCTGAAGCAAAGTGGTAACAAGTGATGTTTTTGGGATTATACACAAAACATTTATTGTTTTCAAAAATACTGTAATATGTTGCAACCCCTCAAGATTTAAGGTTACGTTGGTCGCACTGAAAAGTAGGCACAGAATTCAGTAGTTCGGATGTCTGAATGTGGAAAGAACTTACTAGAAAGTCTAGAGTGATGACATATCTGTTCTGGAACTGTCTAGAGTATGGTGACGTCATCAGAGAAGCTTCGAGATCTGTCATCTTTAGGTATATAAAGCATGGAGTAAAGCAGAGAAGAAGTTCAGTTTAGATAGCAAGAGTAGTAAGACCAGAACAGAAGAGAGTAAAGTGATCAAGTAGTACACAGTGTGTTATTAGCCAAGTAGTTATTGTTGTAATTAAGTAAGTTAATAAATTAGTGTTTAGTGTTGTTATAATTTCCGAACCCACGATACAGGGTGTTTACAAAAAGGGTGTAAGCACGTTACAATTGGTGTCAGAAGCGGAATTATAACAGAAGAGTTCTGGACTGTTCGAGAAGGTTTCTACAGTGTTCTTCTCGGGAATTAGTGGTGACACGGGGAATTAACTTACGGGACATTGTTTGAGGACTATTTTTGGACTCAAAACTGTGAAAAGTGCGTTTTCGGGAAAGTGACAGAGACACTGAAAAAGACTAATTTGTGTTGGTTCGCAACAATTTCTAGAACATTCTATTCGGAATCTAGTGTAGATAATCGAATTCTTCGAACTGGAAAGTGATAGAGACACTAAATAAGAGTTACTTGTGTTAGTTTAAGAACATTTCTAGAACGTTCTATTTGAAAATTACTGGACATAGTGAAATTTATCCAACTGGATAGTGACAGAGACTCTAGATTTTCGTGCCATTTCGAGATTCTTCTAGAAAGTTCCATTACCGATATTGACGTGGCAGTTAAATTTATTTTATTTTAACATAATCGTATGCCCATTACAACAAGAAGCATGGCTACGGAGAAACAAATGAAGGACCTACTTGTGAAATTTAAGAAAATGATGGACCAACAGCGCCAAGAGGATGAAGAAAGAAGACAAGAGGAGGAAAAGCGACGTCAAGAAGAAAAAGAAGAGCAAGAAAGAAGACGTCAAGAGGAAAAAGAGGAACAAGAAAGACGACGTCAAGAAGAAAAAACCGAACTGAGAAAAATTATAGAAGACCAAGAAAAGCGACGTCAGAAAGAAAAAGAGGATGAAGAAAGAAGACGTCAGAAAAAAAAGAGGACGCAGAAACAAGACGTCAGAAAGAAAAAGAGGATGAAGAAAGAAGACGTCAAGAAGAGAAAGACGAATTCAGACAAATTATGGAAGACCAAGAAAGAAGACGTCAAGAAGAAAAAGAAGAACAAGAAAGAAGACGTCAAGAAGAAAAAGAAGAACAAGAAACAAGACGCCAAGAAGAAAAAGCCGAACTGAGAAAAATGATGAAGGACCTGAAGATACGACAGCAAGAGGAGAAAGAAGAACAAGAAAGACATCAAGAGGAAAAAGAGGAGCAAGAAAGACGCCAGGAGGAATTAAGGAAAATTCTGAGCGATCAAATAAAAATACAACAGGACGCAATCATTTCTGTCAAGGCAGAAGTTAAAGAAGAGATAAACAAGGTCGAAGACAAAGTAGGTGTAGTTGAGACCGAAGTCAGTCAGATCAAAGAAAAGATGAGTGAGTTCGAAGGGGAAGTGGAGCGACTTAAACAACAATTAAGAGAGAAAGGAGGCCAGCTAGTAACATCATCGGGTCCTCGATTAAAACCTCCCTCCTTTGATGGCCAAAGCTCATGGACAACCTACAAGAGACAATTCGAGGCAGCAGCATCTGCGAATAACTGGGATAACGAGGAAAAGGCTATGGCCTTAGTTCTAGCGCTAAAAGGCCAAGCCTCAGAATTACTTCAGACCATCCCAGTGGAGAAACAGAGAGACTTTAAAGTTTTAGAAGCTGCCTTGGACTTGAGATATAGCGACCAACATCTCGCCCAAGTATACCAGGCTCAGCTGAAATCACGTACACAAAAGGCTGGGGAAAGCTTACAAGAATTTGAAGCTGCGGTAGAGAGACTGGCACACCTGGCATATCCGAGTGCCCCAAGAGAATTTCAAGAACAGTTAACAATGGGGGCCTTTCTGGATGGCATAAAGGATGAAGAAGTCAAGCGGGCTCTCAGGTTAACACGACACCAAAGTAGCAGCGAAGCTTTGGTGCGTGCCCTTGAAATAGAGGCTGCCTATAAGGACACTTCACGGTCAAGAGTGCGTGCGGTGACAGTCGAAGAGGCACATTCAGACAAAAAGAACGGTGACCCTGTGGACATGAATGAAATGTTCAGTAAATTGTTGGCTAAACTGGATTCTCTGGGAGAACAGGTTAAGCAACGAAACGGTGGAAAGCCAAGTCAGGGTGGAGGAATCCGATGTGCGGCAATTTAGGGCACATTAAGAGAGATTGTCGACAGCGGAGCCCTGAGAAAGCAAATGCCGCAGTTGCCGAAAAGCCGCAGGAAAACTAGAGGTGGTCAGCACCACGGGGGGAAACATGGTGCCCCCAGAGAAATAAAGATTTCCCAGCTTCGGAGGATTCCAAGTAGTCTACTGTTGCCAGGCTATGTAAACAAAAGGAGATGTGCGTTTACTGTCGATACAGGTGCTACGTCATCAATAGTACGCCCAGGATTTATATCTGGTGTGGAAATCGAAAAGAGGCAAAATGAAATGATCGTTCGGACAGCTACAGGAGACAAGGCAGCGGTTCATGGAGAAGCCAACCTGGATTTGGAGATTGGACATTTAAAGTTTAATGACAAGGTCATTGTGGCTGAAATTACGGATGACTTCATTTTGGGACTGAACGTTATGGGAGTGTATGGATTTATTGTTGACGTAGGAGAACGAGTTTTAAAAATTGGAAATGAAGAATTCATTCTGTCAACAGCAGACGAAAACTTTCAAAAAACAAGGCTATTGACAACGCAGACAGTTCGGATTCCTGCTCGCACAGAACAAATAATCGAGGCTGCTTTAGAGGAAAACCCTGTCGGATATTGCGTTGGCCTTGTTGGAGAAGATAACTCGATTAAGACTGAAAACATTATTGTGGCAAGAACTTTAACCAGGGCTACAGACAAAATTCCAGTTAGAGTGGTCAACTTGAATTCCCACTCAGTGACACTCAAAGAAGGCGAAGCAGTTGGCTCTTATGAGCCAGTTACGTGGATTGCAAGGTGCGAGGAGCAAATAGAGGGAAGCTCATCTACTTTAGACAAGGAAGTTGTGACCTTGTTGAGTTCCCAGTTTGAGCAATTATCCGAGGACGAACGTAGGGAGGCCATCAAGTTCTTGAAAAAAGAAAGTACGGTATATGCCAAAAACACAGAAGCCCTTACAAAAACTGATCTAGTCCAGCATCGGATCAATATACTGGTGACTCACCCGCCATCCGTCAACAGCCGAGAAGACTCCCTCTAGCAAAGCAGGAAGAAGCTTCCGCAATGATCCAGAAAATGCTAAAAGATGCAGTAATTGAGGAGTCAACTAGTCCCTGGTCGTCGCCAGTAGTTTTGGTTGCCAAGAAGGACGGGACTTTAAGATTTTGCGTCGACTACAGGAAGTTGAACGATGTTACGAAGAAAGACAGCTACCCGTTACCACGAATCGACGACACTTTAAGTACGCTGGCAGGTTCACGGTGGTTTTCAACTCTAGACCTCAGGAGTGGATACTGGCAAGTGGGACTTCGCCCAGATGACAAAGAAAAGACGGCGTTTTCAGCAGGCAACGGTCTTTACCAATTTACAGTGATGCCGTTTGGACTTTGCAATGCGCTAGCTACTTTTAAAAGATTAATGGAATTCGTATTACGAGGACTAACCTGGAAGACATGCCTGGTTTACCTTGATGACGTATTAGTTATGGGTCGGGACTTTAAGGAACATTTGCGAAACCTTCAGGAAGTGTTTGAGAGAGTTAGGAACGCACATCTGAAGCTGAATCCAAAGAAGTGCTTACTGTTCCAGAAAGAAGTCAAATTTCTTGGACATGTTGTATCATCAGACGGAATACAAACAGATCCGGACAAAATTTCAGCAGTACGAGACTGGCCGAGACCATCAAATGTCCATGAAGTACGAAGCTTCCTTGGACTATACACTTATTACAGACGCTTTGTGGAAGGGTTTGCGGATATTGCGAAGCCACTACACCGGCTAACAGAGGAAAAGGTGAAGTACCAGTGGACACCAGAATGTGAAACAGCATGGAGGAAGTTGAAGGCATTATGCACCAGTCCTGTGCTAGCATATCCACAAAGAAATGGCCTTTATATACTAGACACTGATGCTAGCAACTCTTCGGTCGGGTGTGTACTGTCCCAAATCCAAAATGGAGAAGAGAAAGTGATCGAGTACTTCAGCAAGGTGCTGTCTAAACCAGAAAGGAATTATTGTGTAACAAGGAAAGAACTATTAGCCATCGTCAAATCCGTGTACCATTTCCATAAATACCTGTATGGACAACATTTCAAGATTCGGACCGACCATGCTGCTTTAAAATGGTTGTTGCAAATCAAAACCCCAGAAGGTCAACTGGCTCGGTGGATAGAAAGGTTGCAACACTATGATTTCAAAATCGAACATCGACCTGGCAGATCTCATAAAAATGCAGATGCCCTTTCTAGAAGACCGTGCAAGGAAGATTGCAGGCACTGCCAACGTGTAGAAAAACTGCAGGGCATGGTAGTAGTCAACACTGTCAAAATAGACCTTCCAGACGATTGGATAAAGGATGCTCTAAGGCAAGAGCAACTGAACGATGCAGAAATTGGACCTATATTGAGAGCGAAAGAAGGTGGAACCCGTCCAGAATGGAAAGATGTTTCAGATCAAGGAGTGGGGTTGAAGGCTTTATGGGCGCAATGGGATTCACTTAGAGTCATTAATGGGCTATTGAAGAGAGCGTGGAAAAGCCCGGATGGCAAGGAAGTTGTTATGCGTCTAGTGATTCCCAGATGTCGAGTACCAAAAGTACTTCAGGAGATGCATGATGGAGCATCTGGCGGACACTTCGACGTTAACAAGACCCTGAACAAGGTGCGGGAACGATTTTACTGGATCAATAGTCGACAGGATGTGGAGGCTTGGTGTCGCAAATGCAAGATTTGTGCGGCCAGTAAGGGACCACAGACCAGGAGTAAGGGTCAGTTGCAGCAATATAACGTCGGAGCTCCTTTTGAAAGAGTTGCAATTGATATTGCTGGCCCATTCCCAGTGACCACTGATGGCAATAAG
The DNA here is from genome assembly GCA_936432065.2 of Rutpela maculata. Lineage (NCBI taxonomy): Eukaryota > Metazoa > Arthropoda > Insecta > Coleoptera > Cerambycidae > Rutpela > Rutpela maculata. The sequence continues at coordinate 81,674,219 of OW386285.2, read as the reverse complement.
TACATCCTGGTTGCCATGGATTATTTCAGTATGTGGCCGGAAGCCTATGCCATTCCAAATCAGGAGGCTGTTACTGTAGCCAAGGTGTTGGTGGATAACCTGGTATGTCGATTTGGTGTACCCCTGGAGTTACATTCAGATCAAGGGAGGAACTTTGAATCGGGGGTGTTCCAGGTGATCTGCAAATTATTGGGAATCCACAAGACACGGACGACAGCTCTTCATCCCCAATCGGATGGAACGGTGGAGCGGCATAACAAAACCATGAAGGAACATCTTTCTAAGGTGGTTCATAAAGATCAGCGAGATTGGGATCGTCACTTGCCGTCCTTCCTCATGGCGTACCGGGCTGCCATCCATGAGACTACGAAACAGACACCGGCTTGTGTGGTATTTGGACACGAAATCAGACTGCCGTGTGACTTGATGTTTGGAACACCAGGCAGGGAGCCACTCTCAGTGAACAATTATGCAGATGAGATTAGAGAGCGGTTAAGAAATATCCATGAATTAGTGCGAGGCCAAATCACCATAGCCAGTGACCGAATGAAAGCTCGTTATGACCGTAAGTCCAATTCAGGAGGATTCAAGGCGGGAGATCTGGTTTGGCTGTACAATCCTCAAAGAAAGAAAGGAAAGTCCCAGAAGCTTCAACCGCCTTGGGAAGGACCGTACTCTGTCGTCACCCGAATCAATGACGTTATGTATCGAATCCAACGAAGCAAAAAGTCCAAGATGAAGATCGTACACCTAGACAGACTGGCGAAGTATGTGAAAGAGGCTGAATTGCCTGACCGGGACGTTCAGGCTTAAGGAGGGGGCAGTGTAATATGTTGCAACCCCTCAAGATTTAAGATTATGTTGGTCGCACTGAAAAGTAGGCACATAATTCAGTAGTTCGGATGTCTGAATGTGGAAAGAACTTACTAGAAAGTCTAGAGTGATGACATATCTGTTCTGGAACTGTCTAGAGTATGGTGACGTCATCAGAGAAGCTTCGAGATCTGTCATCTTTAGGTATATAAATCATGGAGTAAAGCAGAGAAGAAGTTCAGTTTAGATAGCAAGAGTAGTAAGATCAGAACAGAAGAGAGTAAAGTGATCAAGTAGTACACAGTGTGTTATTAGCCAAGTAGTTATTGTAATAAATTAGTGTTTAGTGTTACCCTGTTGTTATAATTTCCAAACCCACGATACAGGGTGTTTACAAAAAGGGTGTAAGCACGTCACAATACATAAGAAATAAATAAGACCATTAATGTCGACGTATCTGCATCGTATTGATACCATAATATAATATAGTATTAATAATGTATTTTATATTATCAATACGTTTAACATAATTATTTCTTTACCTCTGTACTTGGATTGCCCACTCCAAAAGTTTGAGGTAAAGGGGAAATACCAAGGTTTTGGTACCCCGTATTCTCCAGGAAAAATAGCTTCAAAATATAAAGCTATTAATAAATATATAATTGTGTCAACAGCCAACATTATCATTACTAATCCCAGCGTCAAGTTATTATCAGGTGTATTGGGTTTAAATACTGTATTCCACTGAATCCCTAATGAGAAGTAAACAAAAGAGCCATTAGTAACGTTCTAATAAATAAATATAAATATATAATACATAAGTGTCAATGTCATGAACTTTTTATTTTCAAAAAATTAAAATAATTTTAGGTTCTAGTCCATTTACTAAAGAAAAAAAGTTTTAACTTTGTTGATTCAAAACCGATTTTGATCATATTTTTTTTATTTAGCCTTCTGAGCCTCAACACCAGTAAAAAAAAAATTCTAACATTTACCATATCAGCTGATGACTAACCGACAAAAGATACATTAACAATTCATAATGATAAGTGCAAAAATGTGGAAATGTGTGATTGTCCATACATAAACAAAGTTAATAATTTAAAATATCTTGGTCTAATGGTGGAACATTATCTGAGATGGAATGTACATGCGGAATATCTTGTGAAAATGCTAAGAAGACTTATATACAAATTCTACCAACTAAGAGACAGAAATTTTTTACACGCTAAAAAAGTGTGTAGTCAACTTTAGGAATATAAGATAGAGTATGAGAGAGGAAGAAAAAGAGAGAAAAAATTGCGCAGATGATCAGAAGAAACCGTATACCTGGATTCGTGGCAGTCGACGGAAAGATTTTCAAACACAATTGAAAAAAAATTCGTTCCACAGAAGATTATATTGAAAGTTCGAACATGAAAGTGTTTTTCTAAGAATATTTAAAATTTTTAGTATAATTTTAATAAAAATAAAATAAGTCGTCATATCTTTTCAATAATAAAATTAATAGCTTTTGTATATCTTCCTAATTGACTTCTGGCAGTTGACCAATAGTTTACTGAACTTCTCCAAATTATATTGACAAATCGTCAGAAGTACAGTTGAACTGACCCTCTCAGCATCGATATTTTCCCTCTTTTTCTTCCACTTAGCCTTCTGGCGTTTTGCACATCATTTTATTTTGAAACAAACAATAAGTACGCAAATTGTCAGAAGTGCACTTGATCATGTAAATGTTGCGAAATTTTTTGCAACTTTGGCGCCTTCTGGCGGCCCTTTACCTTCCACCCACTCTTCTGGCGAATTATTTCCTACTTAACTATACTATCCCCAGTCATTCTACAAATTTTCGGTACTGCACCTTATCACTTTTCTTACTCGAAAAAATTACATGTTTGACCCCCCCCCCCCCCACCCATTATCCTTCCACACTGCCTTCTGGCGACCGGGTTCTCACTATGTAGGTAACAATCGAACCCGTACTCGATGAAATATCGACTACATTGAGTCACATGTCCCCCTCCGTAGCCAGCTCTTAGACTATAACGAAAGAAATTATTATTATAAAAAAATGGTAACTAACGCATTATATTATAACAATAGTTTTGAATATTTCAATATACAAAATATAGTAATTAATCTGTTATATAAGCTTGGATACATCACAGTTGGGCAGAAGAGAAATAATTAATATATAAAATATGTAATTACTTCTTTACTTTAAAAATTTTGTTTAAAAAATAATCCCATTTACCCAATTATGAAGGTAGCTTAATACTAATATAATGTGGATCAGGTTAGAGCAACATTCAAAAAACTTTATTCTATGTAGCTGTTGAATTCTCTGCCCAATGAAATTGAATATACTCTACATTCACCGTCGCTTGATAATATATCAATATTCCGCTCGTGTAGAAATCAAGTAAGTGGTCATTAAAATATGTTACTACGAATTAAAAATAGCAAAATAAAAAAAAAAAACAAGTAACTCACCATATCCTGTTTCCTCATGCATAATTATCACATTAAAACCAAAAGTCATAGCGCTATTTACACCCAAACAGGAAGCCAGTTTTGTTGATAAGCTTGAGCTGTAACGTGTAAAGAAATATGGCGCATAGGACAGGAACCAGACCAATCCGCCAATAGTAGCGGCAGTATTCGCTGTAAATAATTGTAATAAATATTTGTCTCTTTTCTGATACTATTTCGGATGATTTACCTTTAGAAAAGAATACGCTCAATGCAAAACAAAAGGTAATAGTAGAGCAGATGTAGAATATGAGGAAGGCGAGGATAACGGCAGGGTCAGCATAAGTAAGAACTGCAAAGTCTCCAACTGAATGATGCCATTTTGTTTTTAACAATATAGTTATTAGTATTACTGAAACCAATAAGAATGTAAATGATTTTATAAACCAGGCCGTCCAATGCAACCAATTAGGTAATCCCATTATCTTCATTGATTCCTAAAAATCAAGTTAACGATTTAATGAGAAAATATATAAAGTACCTACACGCCTATCGAAAAATATTATTTTGGGTATTCAGCAGATAACTTCTCCTTTACGAGAAATCTTATCAAGTATCTCTAGGCCTACCTAGAGGATACTTCATCATAAATAAATAATTGTTACATTTCAAAGCCAAGAATTATTAAAAAACAAAATGGAAAGGAATATATAATTCCACTCGCCCCACATGTGTCTTAATAAATAAAACATTTCCTTCAGTCAAACCACCAAAAAGCTGCGCAAGTCTTTCTTTCTTATCTGAAATGATTAAAGTGATACACAAATCATTCTAATCGAAATTCTTATTGCAAAATAATAAGAAAAAATATTTTTAAAATTAGTCGAAAATAGTGGAAAATATTTTGTTTATTAATAGTCTGTCAATTAATGGTTTCTAGAGGGAAATGCCGAGATCACAATTTTTGACTTGAAGGCTGTGTTTGGACTATTTAGGAGGTAAACATACCAAAAGTCCCCCGAACATAGGTGGTGCGGGGGTGCAGGGGGGGCCGAAGAAGGTTCCGGTTTTTGGTTTTTCGCTCATATCTCGAAAACGGTTAGCCATAATCAAAAAGTGGCTATATGCAAATTTAAAGCTGAGTAAACTTTCTACAATAATTTTTCTATTAATTTTTGTCGTATCTGTTATGGTTCAGTAATGGATTATATATCTTTTAACTGTATTCCGACTTTATTATAAATTTATTATAAATTGAAAAAAAAAATAATCATCGAGGACAAAAATTTGTTGTACAGATCCGTTTCATAGCAGACCTAACCCAAATATCGAATAAAAAATGTCTTTCTGTCTGTAAGTGTGTGTGCGTGTATATGTATGTGTGTATATACGGTTTCTTGTAAACACAATAACTTCTGTTAGACTTAAAATATTTAATTACAATTTGAAACATATGTAAAACATCAAAGTACAATAATCCCTATTGAAATTGGGCCATATCTGTAATACATTGTCATAACCAGAGGCCTATAAACTCTCACTCTTCAAATAGGTTTTATTTGAATTTCAGAGCAAAATGCGTTTTTTTTGTTAAGCATACAAAAATATGAAGATGTATAAGATTTGTAAACCGCAATATACCGGGTGTATGTTAGGCTCAAACCAACTTTATTTAAATTAGATGATATATCAATGTTACCTAAAATTTGGAACATGGTATTTTTAATAAGATTATTATGTTGTGAGAGTTTGTAGGCCTCTGATTATCACCATGTATTACAGATGTGACCCAGTTTCAATAGGGATTGTTGTACTATACTATTTTACATATGTTCCAAATTGTAACTAAATATTTTAAGTCTAACAGAAGTTATCGCATTTACAAGAAACGGTATGCACGCAGAAAAAAAAATAATGAAAACAACCGTATACGATTTAAAAATTAAAATTTTTTTTGACATATTTATGTATCAGTTATTTTTGTTATTTTTTTTTCTATCTAAAAAACATATAAACACATTCGGCGATTGTTAATAACAAATTGTTTATTAAATAAACAAATAAATTAACAACAAAAAAAAATTTTCATTTTTCCAGCTTGTAGAGAATTGCAAATAATAAATTTTAAAAATAAAATTTTTTCTTAATAATTTGTTTAAACATTGAAAAAAAAATGATTATGGGCAATTAAAAAAATTGTTTAAGAAATTTTTTTTTCTTTTAATAATATTTTATAACCAATAAAATGGCAAAAAAAAATTCAAAATACGTAATTTATCTATTTGTTTATTAAATTTGTTTAAATAATTAGCAATGAAAATAAAGTTTATGTGATCTTATAGTACTTTTGAATATAAAAACAGTAATAATAATTAAAATTAATAAAAAAAAATTTTCAACCTCTCTTTTTCATTTTATAGTTTTTTGTTAGGTTAAATAATTAATAACTAATAGACTATAACAATTAAAAACATCGCAATGTCATAATCCCATAAAATATAGTTGACATAGGGCCTCCACAAAGCGAAATAATTTTAGTGGCGTTTGTTTAACAATTATCCGACTTGAAATATAAATGCAAACCCTAAAAAAAATTGTTAATTAACAATAGGCTCATTTTATGAAAAATCGGTGAAAAAATTTTTTTACAACGGGATATTGTTCCCTTAAGTGTCTAAATAATACCATAATTTTTAAAAAAATTTAAATTAATATTTAATAACATTAAAAAATATTTTCACTTTTTATGGCCGGTTTCAGAGCATCGTAACGGCTTAGTGTTCGCCGCGCGGAGCTCTATTTTCAACATTAAATTAAAATTATTAATAACAGAGAAAGAGTTTCGGGAATCGGGACAGTTATATTAGTTAGAACAATAGCAAGTACCTAAAACAGTTTTAAATATTATACTATGTTTGGTTTTTTAAATATTTATATTAAACCAAAAATAAACGCATATTTCCCTGCAAAATCTGATCCATACTATCAGGTATCAGAAAACAATTCAACACAGATAGAATAGAACAACGTATCAGTCACTTCTTTCACTTCCAGAATCCGAAATGCTACGCAACCGTCGAATCGCCCGCCCGCATGTCTATTTCATAATATCCTTCCTCGAATTTCCAATCGGTATATTACGGCGGCACCGTGGTCTGGTCTGTTAACGAACCGCAACGATGCCACATTAAATATTTCTCCTTAAATCTGCTACAGATAGAGAAGTAGGCTAAAATTCCGCCCCCTAAATTGTGCCGCCCCGTGCGACTGCACCTGTTGCACCCCGCCAGGAACAGCCCTGACTGTTTGTTTAGACGAACTCACTATTGCATATAGTCATCGCTAGGACCACGCCACTTGACGTACGCAAGAGGTCTATAAATACGTTTTTTTTAATAATGTAGTGCCTTCATTTCAAGTCATAGTTATTAAGAATCATAGCCTGTAATTACTTCTTTACTGCATATTAAGACTTTGTCACTTTTTCATGTACATCGCTGCCCAACAATTATTTAAAAAATGTATTAAATAAAATCTGCTTTAAACTGAAAAAGTAGATAAGCTGGTCAGAGAAGGCACGAAAGCGGCCTATCAGGACCCGAGCCAACCTACCACATACCATATAATACCACAAGAAGATTGGTAAAGGAACCGTTAAGTCATAAATAACTTGTATTATACACCAGGGATGAAACAGCCACCTAAGTCTATTATTGGTAAACTATGCAACACAAAAAAATCGCTGCCCAAGGAATCACTACTTCCACATCCAGATTTTCTACCCAAGTCTCTCACAACGAAAAAAGTTTTGTATACGCAAATAAAATAACCACAAAAAAATTGGTCTGGGCACTACACTAGTATATTTCCATGTATTTTTATGCGCTGAATCCGAATCCGAGGTCAGAATTGGTCGATTGGCTCATATATTTAAGATAACCTAAAAAAATAGTTAAATACGGTTCCAGGATAATCGTGAGCACCAAAAAGTTACAAGATCAACAGACAGACTGACGCTACGGAAATATTTTTTTGCTCAAACTTAAAATCTTGACGTTTTATGACATTCTAAGCCAATTTCAACAATGAAAATTAAAAAATTTTTTTTGCGTTAGTATACTTCCACTGGATGTGGAAGTAATACACAGAAAATGACATGACAAAGATATAAAAATCATTGTGTGCTGTGGACTACACGATAGAAGTAAAGTTTCTACTTCAAGCATTTTCTTCGAGGAAACCTACTCGAGGTAACCCACATACTACTCGAGGTAACCCACTGTGAATCTAATTTACTCGAGGAAAGCCACTGCGCATTCATACTACTTGAAGTAACCCACTGCGTATCCTTTTGACTCGAGGAAACCCACTACGCATCCATACTACTTAAGGTAACGCACTGCGCATCTACGATACTCGGAAAAAGCTACTGCGCATCCATACTACTTGAGGTAACCTACTGCGCATCTATAATACTCCAGAAAAGCCACTGACATCCATACTACTCGAGGTAACCTACTATGCATGCATAATACTCGGGAAACCTACTGCGCATCCAGTTTATTCGAGGAAACCCACTGCGCATCCATACTACTTGAGGTAACCTGCTGCGCATCCATAGTACTGGAGGAAAGCCACTGCGCATCTAAAATACTCGAGGAAACCTACTACGCATCCATACTACTCGAGGTAACCCACTTATTATAGAATCAAAAAAATAATAGAAGATCTACGAACACCATACAGGTTGCATGGTATTCTAATTTGAAATCGTAGAAGCTAGACGCACACGCGATGATGCGTCTCTGACGCGATCTCTCTATCTCTGAAACATTTATGTCAATTTAGCAACCTGCTAAAATAATCTTGAAATGCAGGCCCGCTGATGTTTGTTTGTTTATACGACTCGAATTACAACCTGTAGGGTGTTTATAAATCTTAAAATTCCACACATAGACTTTCTATCCAAGTCTCTCACAACTAAAAAAATTTTGATACTAAATTTGTACTTCACTATGTGGAAATTATTGTTGTTATTATTTTATTAACCCCCAGGCTCATGGAGAGCCAGTACGGGCCCAGGGGTAAAATCAAACTGACGCCTCCCCCACTCACGGTTGGGGCAAAAGTACTAACTTTGAGTACACATATTTAATTTGAAATATTATATCATTAATTTATAATGTAATTAATACAAAATGTAAATAATATATTTTTATTTATAATTAATAGATTTATCAATACAGAAATGTATTGAACAGTGATGATGCCGGGCGCCGTGGATGCAGCCCTGGCTACCTCCCCCTGTCGTTAGCTCTGCATTAACCCCACCTTAAGCCACCCCACAACCTAGTTTAAGTTTTACGGAGTTAAGTGCGCCCGATATCCATGAAAGTCAAGGTTGGCGTATTGGTACAACGCGTTTACGCTTTTAACCATCTTTTAACACAAGACTAACCATGTCTTGGTATGTACAACTCGCCTTTAGACATACAATAATTAAACATTAAAACTTAAACTACCCTTAAATTATGAATTAACTATTAATTTAGGGAAAAATCGTAAGGGTAAGGAAATGTTTATTTCCGAAAAGATCGGAAATAATATTGGAATTAAGTAAAAGTTTCTCGACACTTTCTCCCTGAAGTGAAGAACAGTAGAAGTGAAACTTTTTGAATGTTTAAAATTACACAAATTATCCAATTGTGACAAGCTGTACCTCAACAACTGTCCATTTTTGTAGCTCTTGACTATTGAATATAAGCACTGAAATATATCAGCATTTCGGAACATTTCACAGAAAGCAAAATTCCATTTCCTTTTTTTACAAACGCACCACAAAAATAATCCTGTACTAATCTTACCTTTAATTGTTTTTCTTTCTCAGTTGTAATTGAGCTAATAGTATATTTGCATGTGTAGGCGACACTTAACACTATAATTAAACCCAAGATAGGCCTCAGTACAGTTAATAGGACGTCTTGAGTCCACTCCGGAAAGGGATATCTTCTCATATTTATTAAAGGAGGAGGATGTTTAATCAACCATTTTTCGGCTGGTGGAATATTGTCATATGAAAAATTGTTCCTAGCAAGTACTACAAATAATGTTAAAAAATGTTGAACGGCTAAAAATCCTTCATGGTAGTAACCTAAAATCACAAATAAAACGTGCAATTAATGTATGTAACACTTTAAAAAAATATAAACCAACATGCTTTTTTTACTTAACAATAATCGAAAACTAAACCTTCTGTGTTAAGTTTCCTACTGTTATTGCCAATGTCTCAATATGCTCCTAAATAAATATAATATTTTCCAATTAATACACATATTTTTTCGCAGCCGAGTACGGCGTTTGTTTATCTATTAATGGAATATATTTTTTACGAGTTATGTAAATAATGGTGTAATGGAATATTTTTCTAAATACATGTAACCAATTACGCATTGCAATTGTGCTGCATGCAGAGGCGAATTTACAAGTACTCTTAAGATGCTTTAAGTGTAGTGTCCCAATGCAGAAGGAGCTCCGAATACAGATACTCTCCTAGTGTATTTTGTATTAGACGCGATTTTTTTTATCTAATACTTTCAACTCAAAAAGTTTCTTTAAAAAATAAATAAGGAGTTAGATCCGCAAGATACATAAAGCGTATGATCTCTAAAATCCTAGATCTGTCCCTGGCTGCACGGGAACTACAGTGAGTATAATAGTAGTTATAAGCATACTCCGGTTCCGAGGTAGTTATGACGTACAAACCAAAATCGGCTTTAGGCAATATGTACAACATATTTTAGACTTTTTTCAGGTTATTACGAAACTCGGTTGGGTTTACAGCAACACTATTCGAATCAATTTTAATCTAGATTAAATTTACCACAACTTTAGATTAGATCTGCTTTTGTAACTTTAATATTTTACGAAATGCAAGCATCCAGACTTTCTAAATACGACGCGACCACATTTTTCTTCCAGTGTTTCTGGCAGTGGTATTATTATTATTATTATTATTATTTTTTAGGATTGCCTACGAATCGATGTTGTATGGGACATACACGAGCCAGATAGTATAAAGGAAACTACACGTGTGAAGAGAGGAAAGGGAGAAAGGAGAAAAGTCACAAGGGAAACCACACCTCGTAAAACTGTGTTATATTCCTGAAGAATTCAGAGAACGAGACAGAACTGTTTACCCTACTAAGTGATGCAGTCGCAGCTTACGACGTACAAGAAGGTAAATAAATATACATCTGTTATTTCAAAAAATAGCAGTGCACCGATGACCGAAACTAACTACGACGAAGCTGATACCAAATGTGTCTTCATTTTGATGAATTAAAAAAGGGTGCAACCAACATCCTCATAAGTACAGTTGACAAAGATGTTATTGTAGTTCTAGTAAGCATATTTTTCGAACTACAGACTTACAAACCTAATATCCAACTTTGGATTGCATCCGATATTATCATTATCATATCAACGTCATCTGCCAAGAGCTCGGAGAAAATATGTCGCAAGCATTCTCTTTTTCACAGACACTACATTACAATTTTTTTATAAGGGGAAAAAGTCAGCATGGAAGATATGGAGAGCATACCTCCAGGCACTGAAGGATTTACCTTCTCTGCAAAACATCCATTTCAGACAGTAGATGCTAAAACAAATGCATTTGAACTCATAAAACGATTCACATACATTCTATACGATGGCACAACAGAACTTGACAGCATCAACAAGCTCAGAGTGGATCTCTACCATTCAACACACTAATCGATGCATCTATCAATCTAGCATTTGGTTAACCAGTTTGACTCCAAAATGCACCCTATTTCGACTAACTTTGGATGGAAAAGAAACGAAGAGACATGGCAACCGATTTGGATGTCTACACCGGAAGCAAGCAAAAGCTGTAAGGAATTAATCAAGTGCGAATGTAAGGCTGAACCCCTCTAAGAATTGCGTCTGTAACAAGGCTGCACTTCCCAGCACAGCTCTTTGTCATTGCAAAGGCCAAACAGTAAACAACAACATTATACATATAATAATAACAAAATTATAAATATAATTATATTTGCGCTTCGCCCTCTATGACCATCACTATGTAGTACGTCTACTTTCTGCTAAGATGTCACAAATTTAAAGAATTCGAATTTATCCACATCTACCGCGTCATTCCCCTACTCCTGTGGGTATTCATTCTGTTTATTTTGTGCTAAGAGTGAGTGTCACAAAACTATCAGTGTTACTAAATAGAAGTATTTTCGAAAATGATGAAGAGAAAACGCCGTTCCGACAGCACGTCATCTATAGATTCCCTATCCAGTGCACCGACAGATGATGAGCTGGATCTGAGACGCCTTCTACAATGCATCAAGAAATTAGAAGGCGACAATCGTCAACCCCAGAAAAAACGCAACGTTTCACCAAAGTTGCCTCCACCCAGACGCAGAATAATTTCATCCTCTGACGATTCTGACGAGTCCGAGAAGGATATTCCAGGTTAGCGCTTTATTATTTTAAACGAGTTTTAAGGCAATATAAAATTGGATGTTGGGATTGAACTAATGGCACTACCATAAAATAAAGTTATGGTACGACTACAGAAAGGTGTGTCGATATGCCGATAATGCAGATTGGATGTTGGGATTAAACTAATGGCACTACCATAAAATTAAGTTATGGTACGACCACAGAAAGGTGTGTCGATATGCCGATAATGCAGACAACCACTCGAGAGGTAAAGATAGCGTTAGATAGATGACGTAAAGTTATTATTATCGACTGCTATAAATTCCCAGATTACAGATTCCTTTACTCGGCATTATAATGATATGCTATATAAGGTATGCTTACAGATCTCTATATCGACCATTCTAGAAGTAAGAGAGCGATCGATAGATGGCAAGAAATCGCTATTATCGATAGCTATAAATGCCTGGACTACAGATTCCTGTACCCGCTACTATAATGGCCATATTTACAAATCTCTGTAACGGACGCTGTACCGATCGTGCCGTGGAAAAAATGAAAATCAATAGATGTCGCTCACATTTAGTGTCATATATTCAATGAAATATATCTCGTCTGATGGATTTCTTATTTTTTCAGTGGACGTCCAACGGACAAAGTTTGGACGGAAATATTCTTAATCTATTAGGAGAGGGAAAAGAGGGTAGTCGAACTTCTGGAGAACCTATTCATCAGGATATTGCGTCGCGATGGGAGGTTATCCTCAAACAAGGATTTGATTCGGACGTAAAAAAGTCACTAATAGAAAAATACCCTCCGGCGAGTAACTGTTCAATATTATGTCCACCAAAATTGAACACGGAAGTAAAGGTCTCTGCTTCTGAATCAGCATTAAAAAGAGATACTCGATTGACAAATTCACGAAGTCAAATTGCAGCAGGTCTGTCAGCTTTGGGGGAGTTGCTAAGCCTGCTACTTGAACAGGAACCTACTCTAGATATTCATCATCTGATTAAAATAGCTAGTGATGCAGGTAGACTATTTGCAGATGTACACCACACCGAGTCAGAATCTAGAAGGATATTAATTAGTTCTTCTCTGAATAAGAAATATAAGGAGACCCTAGCTGAAGCTCCTATTACTGGTTGGTTGTTTGGTGACAGCGGACAGTCAGGTGGACAAGCTACGTTCCTACAGACCTCCGCATCAGAAGAAAGGAGCTGACGGCAAATTCTCTTTTAGGAAAAGCGCTATTAAATGTTAACTTAAGTAGATATGCGGGTCGACTTAAGAATTTTGTACAATTCTGGCAAGGGATAACGAATGATGTGCAGATACTTACTTGGATTCATACCATTTTCTCGTAAACCTATTCAACTGTCGGAACCTCCAATAATAAGATGGTCAGAAGCTGAATCTGGAAATATTGGGGTTGCGATACAACACTTAGAGATGGTTGGGGCCGTCTTTCGGTGCTCACCGTGTGATTGCTATATGGGATTGCTCGACCTAAAAGAGGCCTATTATTTAATTCCGATTGCGAACTCGCATAAAAAGTACTTGAGATTTAAATTTGGTAATTTTCTATACGAGTACAACTGCCTTCATTTCGGATTATGCACTGCACCTTTTATAATTACAAAACTCAAGAAACCGATTCTCTCATATCTTAGATCCAGAGGCTTCTTCTGGGTAATCCATCTCGACGATTTCCTGTTGATAGGTGACAATTATCAAAGTTGCGAGCACAATATAATGGTGACGTCAAAAATATTAGAAACATTGGGATTTATTATCAATTACAAAAAAAAGCCAAATGACCCCTAACAAACTTTGTACTATTTTAGGGTTTGAATTTAACACAAAATCATTGACATTAGCTCAAAAAAAAACAAGACAAAATTCGGGCTTTAGTGGGAAAAATAGTTGTAAGATCAGGGAATTAGCACAGCTTCTGGGCCACTTAACATCTGCTTGTCCTGCAGTGCCATACGGCTGGGCGCATACAAAGAGACTAGAGACAGCAAAGTATTTAGCACTACGAGATAATCCAAATAGCTACGACCGAATGATAAATCTAACCGCAGAACTTGCGAAAGATTTTTCTTGATGGTATGAAAACATTAAGGGTGCAAAGACACACATGGCATGTAAAAATTACAAACTAATCTACAGTGATTCCTCAAAAACAGGGTGGGGGATAGTATGTGGTGACGACACGGCTCATGGATTCTGGAATGTAAAGGAGCAACGTTCCCATATAAATATTCTAGAACTTACAACCGCATTCTTTGGCTTAAAATGTTTTGCTAAAAATTTACGTGATTGTCATATCTTGCTTAAGATAGACAATACTTCCGCTATCTCGTACATAAACCGTATGGGCGGAGTCCGATATAAAAAATTAAGCGAACTAACAAGGGAAATTTGGGCGTGGTGCGAGTCCCGAAACCTTTGATCTTCGCATCATATGTGGAGTCTTCGGTTAATTTTGAAGCAGACAGGAAATCATAGAGATTAAAACCGGAAACTGAATGGCAATTGTCGAATTTTGCATTTAATAAGATTGTAAATATTTTTGGTCATCCTCAGATTGATCTGTTTGCAGATCGAACTAATACAAAATGTGATTTATTTGGTAATTACGGATGAGTCCAAAGGAATAGTAGTATTTCCATACTGGCCGTCACAACCATGGTTCCCCGTTTTCACTTCTCTGCTCATCGGAGACCCAATTTATTTCGAGCCAAATATTAATTTATTATTGTCCTCCGACAGAGTCCACCATCCCTTATGGAGGAGTCTTACCCTGGTGTCAGGGCGCTTATCAAAAAAGCGTTTCGGCTAAAAGGCCCCTCCAATGCGTCAGTGGACATTATGGTTTCATCCGTCTCGCTGAACACCCTCAAATGATATAACTCCGAACTAAAGAAATGGTGGACATACTGTCAGGAGAGGAATTTGGATGACTACCGTTATGACGTGCCCACTATACTGGATTTTTTCTCTGCCCATCTTGACGGAGGCGCATCTTATGGTACATTAAGTAGTGCTAGATCTGCTTTGGCTCTGATAATTTCACCAGATTTACTTTCTAATCCCACCGTAAAACGGTTCTTTAAGGGCATATTACAGATAAAACCGCTAACACCAAAATACAAATGCACTTGGGACCCGACTATTGTTTTAAAATATTTATCAACCCTAAATAACGAAACAATCAATATTGCATGCCTAGGAAAAAAGTTGTCGATGCTAATAGCTTTAGCAACCGCACAGCGGGTTCAAACTCTTTCATTAATAGATGTAAGAAATTTACCAGATGCGGAGGGCGGCATAGACATCAAGATACCTGACAGATACATCTGGGAAAAACGTAAACCAACCAACTCTGTTTCTTCCTTATTTTTCTGAAAACCCCGAATTATGTGTAGCTAGTGCACTAAATAAATACATTGCTCGAACATTGAACCTTATGCCGCCTGATTGTACAAATTGTTTATCACACACAAGAAACCATATCGTCCTGCATTTTCCCAAACAATTAGTAAATGGTTAAAATGTGTCTTAGGGAAGAGTGGGTTAGACCCAAGTATATTTACAGCTCACTCGACCAGACATGTGAGCACTTCGGCAGCCGAACGTTTGGGAGTGAGCCTAGATGTTATCCGGAATACGGCGGGGTGGTCCGGTCACTCAAAGGTATTTGCCAGATTTTATAATAGACCACTTATTCAAAGATAATTATTTGCCCAGGCGATCCTAAACTCATAGTTCAGATTTTGTTTTTATACCCATTACGATTTAGTTACTTTCCAGTATTCATATAATTTTATATTCAAATATTATGTTACGTTGAATGATTTTTGTTTTATTTTATTATAATGTAAACCACAATAAATAAATAAATAAATAAATAAATAAATTTTTTGTCGCTGTGACTTTAAACATCTACATAGTGATGACCATAGAGGGCGAAGCGCAAATATAATTAAAAGATCAAACGAACTTACCTAAGTGAAGTTCGATCTTAATTATATGAAGCGCTTCGCCCGAGATGATCAGTCCCTCCCAACCCTGTCCTTTCATGGCTCCCTGATCATCTTCATCACGACAAAAAAGAAAAGTTCTTTAAAATGAATGAATACCCACAGGAGTGGGGGAACGACGCGGTAGATAAATTCGAATTCTTTAAATTTGTGACATCTTAGCAGAAAGTACACGTACTACATAGTGATGATCATCTCAGGCGAAGCGCTTCATATAATTAAGATCGAACTTCACTTAGGTAAGTTCGTTTGATCTTTTAATTTTTATGATTATTTTCTTAATAGCTATTCTGTAATTTTTTTTATTGAAACGTTTGTGACATGGTCAAATACATTAAATCAGCAAATTCTGATTGTATCAATGTCTTTCTTTACTCACATTGTAGCCTATTTATTCTTGTTAAATATTAATAACATAATGTTTGCTGTAAAACTGACTGCATTGGAGATATTTAGCAAAACCGACAAAAATCTAGATTTTCGTACCAACCCGAAAAAGGTCCAAAACTTTGGAAGCTTGTATCTCGCAAAATATCACAGTTTCAAAAGCGGCTCTGGTCTCAAATTGTAGCAAATTTAGATTAAATTAAATCCTTTTTGCTACAAACCCAGAAGTTGGGGAGATATTTAGTAAGAAACAAATAAACGTTGAAAATTTACAGTACAGTCCAAATAAAACAGAGACGGCGTCGTATTTCACTGAAATTGATAGTACTGAGGGTATATAAAAAGTGTGCAAAATTTGGAGCTTTAATCCAGCAGGTCACTATCTTTTCACTGAGCCACCACACTATTATTAGATTAACAAAAATATATTATTTGCATTCGATTTAAATGGTCCGAAGTTAAATTCCGATGCTTGTCACTATATATCCACTTGTACTGTTTTAAGGATCGTTCAACGTCTACCGATGTAATCGGTGCATATTTAAAATAATTAAAGTTTCTTACAGATGGCAGATTTATATAGGGCATTGAACAGTTCACTTCTTTGCCATTTAATAAGTCAACTCATATAAAAATGTTGAATAGCCGGGTTGTTTCTTAATACTATATTAAGTTTGTATTTTACTCTCTCAGCAACACCTCCTGGTATTCTAAGAATATATTGACGTAGATCAAATATAATGTTCATTGCGTCAATTACTGTATACTGTCCTGTTTCCAGCATGTAGCTAGAAGGATCCATGAGAAATATCCATGTATATATGCTAAAATTTGTTTAATGAATGGATAACTAAACATCCCTCGAGATCCCTATGGATTTAACGGCGTCAAAGTTACAATAATAGTATGATGCCGCCTCTAACTATGTCCCCCCCCCACCTTGTTGCAACAGACAGTAAAATTTATATTATTTTCTTAAATGCTTGTCCAAAGTCACGTTTTAACTTTATATATTAACTACCAATGATTACTGTTGATGATCCTGCCATCTTGAAATTTTGCAAAAAATTAAATATTCAGATTAAATTCTATTAGGCCAGTCATCAGGGAGTTCAGGATGCGTAAATACCGTTTTAAACCGTACAAAAGATTTTACTGTTGGAACCAATTCATTGTATGCCTCTTTTAGATATACTAATTTTTTCCCCTTGCTCCCCTCCAGAATACCCCCAATTTTGGGGGAGTATCGCTTAAAAATCATTTTTTTGCCAATATCTCGGTTCTGAAGTCTTGTTCATTTTATAATTCCAAAATTTTAATAATGTTCATTACGAGGTAGAAGATTTAAGAGAAAGTTTCAAACTATTATGAACGGCAATTGCTGTCAATCACATTAAGAAAAGGATTTCATTTCAAGACGACAATTGAGATCGACGGATCTCAGGCAAACATGCCAACATGATCAAATGAGAAGTCAAAGGATCTCAGGTAAACGTGCCATATGAAAACGAGAGATCGACGGATCTCAGGTGAACGTGCCATACGAAAACAATAGATCGACGGATCTTAGACAAACGTGCCAACACGATCAAACAAGAGATCCACGGATCTCAGGTAAACGTGCCAATACGATCAAACGAGAGATCGACGGATCTCTAGTAAACGTGCCAACATAATCAAACGAGAGACGGACGAATCTCTGGCAAACGTGCCAATATGATCAAACAAAAGATCAACGGATCTCAGGCAGGCAAACGTGCCTTACGAAAACGAAAAATCGTCAGATTTCAGGCAAACGTGCCATACGAAAATGATAAAGAAAGATCAACGAATCCTTATTATTATGGTGTCTAACTCATTATTTTATTTCTTTCCCATAGATTCCTATAAAGACTGAGGACAGCCATTACATTCAGGATGGCCGAATGTAAGATTTGCTTGGTGTGCAGAAAAATCCACTCGATTGGGGGTGGAAAAAATCCAGAGATGGCCTGATTGCCATAACTACGCGGAATGAACCTGCAGAATGTGTGCTGTTTGCAATGGAAATGCGTGCAGCAATGTAGCCGACATATGTCTGGATGATGACCATGACGACGAACTTGACGTGCTTCAGATTATAAATAGTGTTGCTGAGGATGTCATAGATGATGCGGAGATGTCGGATGATGATTGCGCCGGTCCGTCGGGTCTTTGATTTAGATAGTCAGATCTGTGGATTAGGCCTACTGGGGATACCACATAAAAAAAACGCGCCGATTTCTCTACCTCATAGGTGGTGTGGAAACGAGAAAAATATCACAACTTACATTTTCTATAGCGTCGCTATAGGTGATAAAACATTGTCTCCCTAACGTCGGGCAACCGTTGCCAATAGTTGGTGAAACAAATTGCTTTATATTTTAAGGCAAAACTCTTTTTTCCAATTTAAGATGCTATATCTCTGTAAATATTAATTATACAAAAAAAAAATCGTTTTATTTTCGACAATTTTGGAGCATTTATAAATACATGTAAATACATATGCTTGTATCTATATTGTATAAGTATATCCTCATACACGACACACACACACACACACACACACACACACACACACACACACACACACACACACACACACACACACACACACACACACACACGCACTTCTCCAAGTTTGCATCAAATAATTTATTCATAAATTTTATTTCATACTTTTATTTCTTAACACAAAAGTATTTGTTTCATATAAATCATGTATTTATTTGCCTATATGGATCATAAGATTCTCGGTTATGTGTGTGTGTGTGTGTGTGAAGACTGTCTCTGACGTAACTACCTGGAAGCCGGAGTATGGTTATAAGTTTTACATTTGCAAAATAAATGTAAATTAAAATTTTTAGATTTTGGTTAAAGAAGTTAAAATAAGTTATAAATTAACAAGAATCGAAGGAAAACACTTGTTGACCACGTGGTCTGCAATAGCTGGAAGGAACTGCGCTACTACCAGTCTTACAGCTTATGCTATGTTTCCAGTTCTAGTGTAGAAAAATTAACATTCACAAAAAAATTCAAATAAAAAGTTTTTTTGAACTCTAAACCCCACTTTACTTCTAGCTTTAAAAATAAATAAGTTTGTTATGTGTTGTCTGATACGATTACTCCAGTCATTTTAGACAAAAATATGACTTCTGATCTAACAAAATATATCCTTCGGCCTATTCCAGATAGCATGATTAGTTATTAGATTACGGTTGCTGAACCAAGATAGAGTTTAGGCAAGGATGGCAGGAATATCGCGTTAATGTGGACACACCTCCAAATTTTTTCCAGGTAGTAGTTAGGTACGTAGCTTTCAATTTTTGATAGGAACCAACTCCTTCGTCGACCATCTTAGACTTTATAACGGCCATTTTGAAATAGATTATCAATATCTCGGCTTCTAAATTACTTAGGACCACAAACGTGGTGTCTAAGTATACATATTTAGGGTCAGGGAATACAACTACACACAATTTTGTTTCAGATTGAATTGTAATACAAGATTTATTGGAACAAGTGCATGATCTGTCAGAAAACAACTTCAGAAAATCTAAAATATCCACTCAATGCACATGGAATCGAAGGCAAGACAACAACATACCGTTCTTTCTTGAACAGTATCAATGAGTTTAGAAGCTTGGAGTCAGTGAGAGTGAAACTAAATTTTGGAAGCGACATGAGTGCGGATGAACCGGTCCAAAACCATGGGGCATGGCACAAATCTTGTTACGTCAAGTTCAGCAATTTGAAGTTGGATACAGCTAAAAAGCGGAGAAATACTTCAGGAGGCAGCACAACTTGGAGAAACGATGCCGGCGTGAAACGAGTGACAAAATGGCGTGTTTGTTATGTCGTGAAAACGATGGACACCGTCATGAATTTCGAACATTAACAGCTGATACGAGCAAATGAAAAATAGCTACAGAACTGCAAGAAACCCAGTTGTTGGCAGCATTAGAAGGTGGTGATCTCATTAACCTTACTACTTATGGAGCTTTACTTATATAAAGGACAGTAACTTTAAATAAAGTAATGGAAGGTATAAAGATTTGGTGTTTGAAGATGGCATGCTGGAAATGCTGCAGCAGGCCATGTCATGTGATTAAAACATTATGTCCTTTTGTTAGCTAAGTTAGTGCGCAAAGAAATTGCAAGGGCAATGAGATCACCAGCTTCTAATTCTGTCAACAACGGGTTTTTTTTGCAGTTCTGTTGCCATTTTTCGTATACTCCTATCAGAATGTTCGAAATTCATGAAGGGATCCATCGCTTCCATGACATAACGAACACGCCATTTTGTCACTCGATTCACGGCGGGATCGTTTCTCCACAGTTGTGCTGCCTCCTGAAGTATTTCTCTGCGTTTTGTCTTTATTCATCTGTTAGGGTGTGGAGTGGCGAGGGCTGAGGCTCTTCCTCTTCGGAGGGGGGGGGGCTGTTTGGATTGGTGTTTGACTCGAATTATGGTTCGGGCTGGAGATCGATGTGGCGGATAGGAGAAGAACCAGGTTGACAAGGATTTCTAAGGTGACCTGGTTAGTGACGATTATAGGGGACCCTTCTGGCGTAAAAACTGGGCTAGGGTTCCTGAAGACGTCGCCGCGGACCAACTCTCAAGCCCGGTTGTAAGCCATCGTGATCTTGGCTGCATGGCACTGGGAAGCAGTGTCGCAAACGATGACCTTGGGATATTAGGCGACCTCCTTTAATTGGTCGTCAGCTGTCTACGATGCACACTAATTTTATTGTTATAGAGGAACCGTGTTTCGTGTTTCCCAGTCGAGACGTCTCGGAACACGACAAAACGCAGCTCCTGAGTCCTGGTGGTCTGGGATGGTATACAGACAGATCCAAGACTCGGGAGGGAACGGGCGCAGGCATATACGGATGCAAACCAAGGGTTATATCAGTGCCACTTGGCAGGTACCCCAGTGTGGTCCAAGCAGAAGTGTATGCAATACTATGGTGCACAAGTGAAAATCTCAGCAGAGGTTTCGTAGATAAACATATTTATATATGCAGCGACAGCCAGGCGGCTCTAAGGTCCCTTGTATCAAACAAGGTGATCTCTAAGCTGGTGCTTAACTGTCGAAATATTTTGACCGAACTCTGTGAGCGCAACTCGGTCAAACTCATATGGGTGCCCGGACACAGTGGTGTGGAAGGCAACGAAGAAACAGATCGTCTGGCAGAAGAAGGTGCGAAAACTCCCTTCCCTGGCTTGAGCCAACCTTCGGTCTGCCAAGGAGTCTGATTCACTCAGAACTGCGACACTGGGCTGCGGCACAGTTTAACAACTATTGGGCTCAGGCCCCCGGAATGAGGCAGTCGAGGCTCCACATAAAGAGCCCCTCAGCTGCTCCTGCCGTAAAGTGGTTGCTTGGGCTTAATAGAGAAAAAATGAGACGGATGGTGGGCCTAATAACAGGACACTGTCCTCTGAACAAACACCTGCATACAATGAGGTTGAGAGAGGATCCTATTTGTCGGATGTGTGGAGTGGACGACGAAACCATCACTCATATCGTATGCAGCTGCGCTCCACTAGGAGCGGCAAGGCATAGACACCGCGAGAGGCAATTCTTGCATCCAGAGGAACTACGGGATATCCCTTGGAACAGACTGCTCTCTTTTGTGGAGAGCACTGGTCTCTTCTAAGGGATCCTACACGTCGCGAATGTACAATGGGCCGACAGGCCTGAGTGCTGCGGATTTTGATATCTGCTCCTGTTTTCTAATAATATTAATAGCTCTATTTAACTTCGAATTGCTGAACTTGACGTAACAAGATTTGTGCCATGCACCATGGTTTTCGGCCAGTTCATCCGCACTCATGTCGATTCCAAAATTTAATTTCACTCTCACTGACTCCAAGCTTCTAAACATTGTTCATTGCTTCATTGATATTGTTCAAGAAAGAACGGTATGGTGTTGTCTTGCCTTTGATTCAATGTGCATTGAGTGGACATTTTAGATTTTTTGTAGTTTTTTTCTAACAGATCATGTACTTGTTCCAATCAATCTTGTATTAAAATTCAATCTGAAACAAAACAGAAAAACATATTAGAAAATGTGGACACACCGTATAAAACAGTTCATCGGTGAATAGTTTGTAATTGGTACGTATATTAGTGAATAAATATATAGTGTGATACATTAAAAATTGTGTACTTGTATTCCCTGACCCCAAATACGTATACCTAGTAACCACGTTTGTGGTCCTAAGTGATTTAGAAGCCGAGATATTGATAATATACCTATATTTCAAAATGGCCGCTATAAAATCCAAGATGGTCGACGGAGGAGTTGCTTCCTATCAAAAATTGAAAGCTACATACCTAAGTAGTACCAGGATAAAATTTTGTGGATTTGTCCGGTGTGTCCACATTTTCATGATAAGCTGCCTTACTAATAGGAACATTTTCAGTTGTACTTTAGTATTTATCATCTAAAGATGATGCCAACGTGATTAGCAAAACGTGCGTCGAGTGATAGTATTCTGGTGTAGTGTTCAAGTGTTGTGATGTTTGTGAAAACTACTTTTAAATATAAGTTAGAATATTTCCTTACTTGGGTCTCCACCAGTCTCGGACGAATGTCGTCGTTCTACTGTTTCTGGATATTCTGGATATATAAGATTTGTTTTCCAGTGGCTATCTCCAGACATAATTCTCTCTCGAGGAAACCTTAAATAAAATGTGCAATTTAGAACAAAACATCTGTTAAACATAGTTAGCCTATTCACTTTATACATGAACCTCTAAAAATCCTCTAAAAAATCCAACTTAAGATTTTCCAATGGGATTCTCTTTATTTTGGTGTAAAAAATGATTTCTCAAAAGTCCATAAAGCCAACTGGACCACCACAAAAGTTACGAAAGTCAAAGGTCACTAAAATCAGTTTTTTTCAAATATCTCGTAAATTATCGGTTGTACGTTAATTTTGGCTATTATACAATTTTTTTTTGTTTGATAAATCTGCATAAAAAAGTTGTATACAAAAATTACGCAGAACCAATAGTATTTGAGATATAGGTTTTTTTTTAAATGGTGTCCCCTGTAAGCCTAATTTATGGGTTACAAGTTATGTTATATTTTTGTTGATTTATGTTCGTCTTTGCTGACTTCTTATTCTTCGTCTCCGTCTATCTCTTCTATCTCCACTTCTTCGATATTTTCATCTTACTTAACAATCATCTCAGCGGAAAATAGCAAAATGAGGTCGGCTTCATCCACGGTCAGTAAACTATACGGTTACCTCGATCAGCAGCTTCTGGACGAGAGAAACGCGCGGAGAGGGGGAATCGAATCAAACAGAGACAGCTATATCTGATTCCCGTGTAAAAGACAGAGACAAAGATACCGGCAGTGTCTACAGCTGACGTAGGCTGTAGACCCTATCGGCATCTTTGTCTCTGTCTTTTGCACGGAAATCAGATATATTTGTATCTTTGATTCGATTCCTCACTCCGCGCATCTCTCTTGTCCAAAAGCTGCTGATCGAGGTAACCGTATAGTTTATTGACCGTGGGCTTCATCATCGTTGAAGTCAGATTCAACGATTGTATCCTTGGACATCGTATTGAGATACGACTGGCCCCGATATGAGCCACACACTACGAAGCATGGCAATCCTATTTTTCTGCAGCCACAATTGATGTCATAACTTTTTGTGCAATTGCAGAAAATAGAATTGAGAAGTTCATCTGGTGCAGGAGGAATCAGAGTAGTTGTTGGCTCTAATAAATTATTGTCTAAAGTCCAACCCCATTGCTGAGGGTCTAAATTTTTTCCCAGTCGAGTTTGCACCTGGTAATATACCCTGAATAAATGCTGTTCAGTAGCTGCTGGTGTAGGTGGAAGTGACGACAATTGCACAGGCTTATTTAGTCTAGTGCATTTTGCAAAACTAAAATATCTATAATTATCAATTGAAGTATCTTTTTTTGTACCTCCATACATAGCTAAAATAAACAATGCGCCACTATTTATTAGCAAATTTTTCGAACAGTTTTCTATTTTGAATGTCGCCAATACTTCCTGTAAATCTGGTCTTTTTTGTAATATTTTAAATGCAATTATTTTCCCTTTTAGAAATAAAGCACTAGTGGTATCGTAACCACTAACGGCCTGTAAAAATAGAATATGTTCTCTACAATCTGCATACTTCTGGATTGCCCAGGGATTGTACGTTTCCTTTTTCGGGTTTAAGAAAATAGATATTGTGAGTAATCGGAGTACGTTCTATTAAAATTATGAAGAGATTAATATCTTCTCCAACAACAACTGTAGTGCGCTCAATTGACTACATCAAAGTTGTCATAGTGTTTCTATGATTAAAACATCAGCATCATCCGGGGGCCTGTATGCTATTAATTTTAAACATTTCTAATTTGGAAAAGCATGTCAGTGGATTTTTGAGTTATTTTCATACATCAACGCTGCTTACTATTATTTTTATGAGGAAGGGTCCATTTTAAGGACAAAAAGAAATTATGCGGAGTACGTTCTATTAAAATTATGAAGAGATTAATATCTTCTCCAACAACTGTAGTGCGCTCAATTGACTACATCAAAGTTGTTTCTATGATTAAAACATCAGCATCATCCGGGGTCTGTATGCTATTAATTTTAAACATTTCTAATTTGGAAAATCATATCAGTGGATTTTTGAGTTATTTTCATACATCAACGCTGCTTACTATTATTATTATGAGGAAGGGTCCATTTTAAGGACAAAAAGAAATTATGCGGGTGTATGTGCATAAACGATGTTCCTATGTATACATAGGTCTTGTTACTACATTTTGAAAAAAAATGTAGTATAGGTTTTGCATTTTTCCAGTGGACCATCGAAATCCGAAAAGAACTTCGAATCGAAATGAAAGTCATATCTATCGACTCGAGAGCGAATTTAGAAAATTCCGTCCGCCGGTCAGTCGGTCGGTCGGTCTGTCGGTCTGTCGGTCTGTCTGTCACGCTCAGCCCCCCTAATCCGTTTTCGGATTTCGAAGAAACTTGGGTGGTTGATAGGAGGCCTTTAGAAAACCTTAACGCTGGAAGTTCGGCTCCGTTCGGAAACCGGAAGTACCCGATATAGACGTTTCAAGTTTTTCGGGAAAAATTGAATAACTCGGTAACGGGCAGTCGGATCGAGGTATTTCAAAAAAGGTATGGTGCCACTGGAAACGATCTACAGATAAGTATACCAGATACTATGTCGAAAAACAAATTGAAATTGAATTTTTTTGCAAAAAACTGGTTTTCTCGAAATCGGGCTAGGAAGCACGATAACTGTCTAGGATATTGATCGATTTCGATGAGACTTGGTGAGATCAAAGGTACACTGCCACAAATGAAGCCTATTGCTGGCGGGCCGAATCCGTTGACCGCAAGTATTTTTTCCAAGGCCGAGTATGATTTTCCAAAGAAATTAATAACTCCCAAACCGAAGGTCCGATTTTGATTTTCAGAAATGGAGATTGTAGAGCTCGATTAAGTCTATTAGGTGACGTTTGTGAGAAATTTGACAAAACAAAATCGAATCTACAAATCCTGGAAAACTTGATTTTTTTGATATATTCTACAAATAGAGTTTCCTAATAAAAATTGAAAATTAAGTATTCCGTCGATCAATCTCTATGACCAGTATAAGGCACGGACCTTTTTGGACAAAAAATCTGAAATAGAGTTTTTTCGAAAAATTAAAAATAAACAAATTATTTACAAAGATGCATGACCACGTCCGGCATATCAGAGTGGCAGTCCGCCCGAAAATAAAATCGTTAAGTCTGGAATCACTCCGCTGATGTTTCTGCATTTTATAATTTTCTATTGCTATATTCTTGTGTGAAATTTTGAAAAATTAAGTAAAAAAATATAAATAATATATAATTGTCCATAGAATAATATAAATAAACTTTTGAAAACCTTTCTCTTTAATATCTTTTGAAGAAAAAACCACCGATGCCCTTTCTGTATTTCAAAATGTAGTTAGCCTTTACTTTAGTCAATGCAAAAAGGAAAAAAAAAGAAAAATAAAATATGTCAAAATGTACTGAGTCATCCTAAATAAAAAGCATATCAAAATGTAGTTTTTAGCTTGTTATCTATATATATCACTATATATCACTATACGTATAGAATAGTAACGCATGCACTTTGCTCCAATATCTCAAGAACTATTGGTTCTGCGTAAATTTTGGATAGAACCTTTTGTATGCAGATTTATTTCACGAACAAATTTTATAATAGTCAAAATTAACGTAAAACCGATAACTCAGAATATATTTGAGAAAAACTGATTTTCGAGACCTTTGACCTTCTGTAACTTTTTTAGCCGTCCAGTTGGCTTTATGGACTTTTGAGAAATTATTCGTGACGCGAAAATAAAGAGAATTCCGCTGGAAAATCTTAGGATGGATTTTTCTAGAGGTTTTAAGTTTTTTTTTGTATAAAGTTACTGGGCTAAAATATATAATTTTACAAAATATTTGACATAAAACTGTAAATCATTTTTAATTTGTTTCTATGTATTCCCGTCCGATAGTAATAATAAATAATTCTGTTGGAACATATGATGTTCTTTCACATCATTTTATTTTCAACCATGTAAGGCATCAAATATCAACAACTTAACATGGATTCTTCAAATTCTGTTCAAGAGTTACTAATTTATTAATATTACAAAGTTCATTTCTAACTTTATTGATAAGGTTGTACAAACAAACGTTATACCGACTTTTCTATGGCCTTTGGTTGACTTAATCCCGATATCCTCTAGACAAATTGAATTTATATCTATAGCGGGTACACTTATAGCACTTTTTAAATCATATTTAACTGATAGAAACTAATATATTGTATACTATAGTCTATGTAATAAAGCATTTATAAGACGACTTTTTTGTAAATATTTCGTGCAAAGACAAGATTGTCTCCCCCCCCACCCGTTTTCGAGAATGCTCAACACGATGCAAGTGGTGGGAGAAGTTTTTCATCGCCGCAACCCCCTGAAACGGCTTTTTATGGATGGTTGTGGCAGTCAAAAATTTCTCCCACCACTTGCAGCGTGTTCAGTACCCTCGAAAACGGGGGGGGGAAGGTAATCTCGTCTTTGCACGAAATATTTACACTATTTCTGCCTTCATTACATGGACTACTATGGCGTTAGATATTTCGAGGCTTTAGCCACGTCGGAAGTCTCCCAAGGTCCAAACTCAGATTCATTTTTTCTTTAATTTGTTTATCAACGACATAATAGAAAATCTTATTGTTAACTGCCGTTCATACGCGGTTGATTTAAAACTACGATTGCTTTGAACCACAAAATAATATTGATCGCATTAATACGGTGGCGTACGATTTCCACGTCACCAAAACGGTTTCTTGAGGGGGGTGGTAGGTGCTCCAAAACGGTTTCTTGATGGGGATGGTAAGTGCTCCAAAACGATTTCTTGGTTGTAACTCAAGAACGCTTAGAGATAACAACATAGAAGTTATTATGAGATTATCTTAAAATTTTGTCCAGAAAAGATCTTATAAATTTTTTTGTAGAACTGACACTTTTCCTGCAAATGAGCTTGGAATATCACATTTTATTTATTTTCTGGAAAAATTCGTGTTATCAATGGGATTCACATTGGAAATGAATGAATGATTCAATGATACCATATAATCATATAATTTATAATGGTTGTAAAATTATTTTTAGCAAAAAAATGTAATTTTTTTATTTTTCTCCTGATTTAAGTCACAGTAGGCGAAACGGGCAGAGATTTTAGAATACCTTTTGTACATTTCGGGGATCATCTATTCTTATCTGAAATCTAATTTTGGGTGCAATTTTAATTTTTTTTAATCGCGTGGGCCATGGCAATTAAGCAAAAACTATTTTATGTACAAAACAAAGCAAAATGTCAATAAGGAAAGAACCCCGCACGAACCAAATGGAAAGTGGGTCCCAGTCGATTTGTCTGAAAATTCAGTATGTTATAGTTCTCGACTTTCTGAACAAAAATTCTCATGGGCCCAACTCGATCCCATGTCTAATTTCCGAGATACAACTATAAATTCTTGTAAAATTCTGTATCTTATCGAACTTTTAATTTATTGATAGGGTATTACAGGTCAAAGGAGCAATCAGGAAGACATTTACTTTATGTAAAAAATGTTTTAGCCAATTTGACCGAATATTTTTTCACTTGCTATTTTTATATAGATTTCCCGGCGCCTTCGCCAAAATTTTTCAAACTTTAATTTTTTTTCTACGCTATTTTTATCAAAACAACAAATGTTTTTAGTGCAAAATATTATGAAGGGTTATTAGAACGTATCACAATATAAAATGTATGAAAAAAAATCATGAATTCGAAATTTTTCATTATTGTACATTTCTTGAGCTGTATCTCGAGAACTAGACATAGGATCGAGTTGGGCCCATGAGAACTTTTGTTCAGAAATTCGAGAGCTATAACATAATGAATTTTCAGACACATCGACTGGGACCCACTTTCCTTTTCTTTTGTGCGTATTCAGATTAAAAAGTTGTACTCCTAAAGAAAATTTCAAGAAGATCCACTTACTTTGATGATATTACGACTTTTTACTAGATCTCCATATTACGGAAAAGAAAAAGTTTATCATTGATAAGTTGCCAACCATATTTGAGCACATTAAATGATAAGTGAGGAGATATTAAGTGCACTGAACCAAATAATGGTTTTGTGATGAGTCCGTATAAGCAATGCAGTTTTAAAGTAGTTTCTATAAGTAGTAATTTACTCAGTGATTTTGAACCTGCTAGTACAAATTATTCATTGAGGATATCTCTTTGTCGCTCGTATATAATTTTAAAATGAAGGTGTGAACTTATCTGAAAAAGTATAGTTAAAATTAGCTATTCCATTAATAGTAGTCCCGCATATGTACTTTCGTGGGCTTGGACTTAAAAAACTAGAGTAAAAATCATGCTCCTCGCCAATTTGTTCAACTTTTTATATAATTGTTGCACATTCTTTAGAATACTCTTCCCAGTTTTTTGGAGATGTTAATTTTTGAACATTTTAAATCTATTAACGACTTATTTGATAAAATACTTGTCAGTATAAAAAAAAGTAATAAGGACCAAGTAATAACTTGCCTGTGTTTCAAACTTACGATCCTTTGATTTCAAGCTATAATTCTACCTATTACACCACCATTCCCTATTTCCGAAAGCGATAATATTGCTAATATAATGTCACCATTTGAAAATCATGTCTACTTTTTAATATTATATTGTAATGCAATATATATTAGTTAAATATATAAATAAATGATAGAAAATAGCATTAAAAAAATATTCTATTCAATTACAAATCTAAAAAAAAAATCAGAAAACAATTTTTTTAATTTTAAATTATTAATATCTCTTTATTTACCGATAGATTATGTTAAAAAACAAATTATGTTTGTTTTAAGCATTTTTAATGTTATATCGCCAACTTAGTTGTTAAGAACTCGTCCGAATCTAAGGTTTGTGCAATGTGTACACTATAGTAATAGCGCAACTTGTTTATAAACTGCCGTTTCGGCAGTTTAATATTTGGTAAAGGGTACATTGACAAAGTATTAAGATGGAAAAAAGATTTATATTGCCGAATTCAAATTTGTTTATTTGAAAAAAATTAAAAAAATCAATCAGTCAAATACTAGACAACAGTGAAAAAATTCCATTTTGGTTTTTCAAAATCGCACGACAGGGAAAAAAGTTTCTTATCTATTTCACCTACCTCAAAAAAATCTCAGCTCCTAACTCCTCTTTTTCGTGAAAAAATTAAAGAATTACTTTTTAGTATATTAGTCACGGCAAAAAAACGTGTATTTAAAAAAAGTTTCACGAAAAGTTACCGCAGATTATGCGCTTCCGCGATGTCTTGAATTCAATTTTTGATTTAACTTTTTTTTCGTCAAGTTAATAATAACAAAATTATCGTGAAAAAACGTGTTTTTGCGAATTTTAAATGAGAATTCCTGCCCCACCTCGTATGATTAAGATGAACTAACTTGATAACATGATAAAAGGAAACGCGTGTAACCGATTTGTCAAAAAAAGTTTAAAAAAAGTTGGTTTCAAAACTCTTCTTTTTCTCGCCAGATCCGCTCCAGTATAAGCCGAGCTATTGCGGATATCGAATGTAGGTGGAAACATCCTATCCTGATCTATTTCTCTACGCTGGCGCTGTGGAGCAGTAATAACGTGGTGCACGAGCCCCAGCGAATGTTAAGGACAAGGTGTTGTATCAAATCTGTATTGTATCAAATCATTTTTCAGTGTTTAATTAATAAATTACCTGCTGTTTTATTTCTGTATTCTGGCTATTTAGCCTTTGCTATTTGAAATTACCATTTGTGCCATTTAATCATTTGATTGTAGAAATTTGTAAATTTTTAGTATACGTATATTTTTTTGGACCATTATCTTTTTTTTTTTGATAACTTTGTTATTAATATTTTTTATGACTGTGATTTGCTCATTTGATTGTTGATATTTAAATTCTCAATTTTAGTAAATTTTATCATATTCAAAATTTTACATTTTTATTTCTCTGATCAACTTTTACCTATATGGATTTGCCTGTAGCAGTTTTGTTCTGATAAAAGGGGGTTGGGTAATATCTATCATACGTTACAGGTGGCGTTCAAAAATTAAATCCTTTTTTATACACCCTCTTCTTATCGGAACAAATTGTGTGACAGGTACTGGTTAACTGTGCAGTGTACTTTCCTCCGGTGATTACGTAAGCCACACAAAAGGTAAGACAAACCCACGCATACTCTCAGAAAGTAGCTAGCCGAGAGCAGGGGTTCTTTGGTTATCCGTTCATCTCAGGGACTTGTCCCTCCCGGGGATAAGGGGGGAATCAGAGAGGGGTCCAAAAATGGCGACCGCTCCCTATACTAACATCAGAAGGAGCGAGAACGTTACAACACCTTACTCATTGAAAAGCTTGCAAAATATGGATTAAGAAGAAAAGTGAATGACTGATGAGTAGGATGAAAGTAGTTTAGGTAAATAGGGTCAAATCAGAGAAATTAAAATTAAACTTTGGAGTTCCACAAGGATCAGTCCTTGGACCATTGCTTTTCCTGTTTTATGTGAATGGTTTACCTAATTTCTTTGAGGATTTTCTAATTATGTTCGCAGATGATAATTCGTATTTATGTTGCAAGAATACTTTTTCAGAGACCATAAACAGTACACATACTAATATAACCAAATTTTCAAATTATTTTAAGTCAGATAAATTATTCTTAAATGTCTCTAAAACTGTCTAATTAAAATTGAAGGAATATCAATGGAACAAGTATCATCAACTAAATTTCTTGGCGTGCACATAGATAATGCACTTAGTTGGGAACCACACATTGATTCATTAGCAAAGAAACTTGCTACCGTTTGTTTTGCATTAAAATTAAACATCGAAACCTCCTTCAACATCTTATATTTGTTATGAAACAATAAAATCGATATTCTACACTGTCTTATATTATTCCTACACAAAACCGGCGTAAAAATTTAGGTTAGAGTTATGTCTTTGTTCAAACTTCCGTTACTAATCCGTCGCCTTACCTGTGTTGTGAAAATATAAAAATGCCTTGATAGGCCAATAGACGAGAAGTGTGTTCCTGTTACTTTCCTAATTGTGTTCTTCTAATATTATTTAGGTTAGAATTAGGTTTAGCTATTTACCGCTGTAAGACAGTGTATCTGGCTACATACATCCTACTGCAAAAAGTCTCTTTAACCTATAAAATAAAGATATTGAACTTACCTTATTGAAACTTTTAAATTATTTATTTCCTTTAAATTAGATATTCCCTTATAACTGTCATCAAACTGAATACCAACAAAGGTAGTGTCACTTCCATTAGAGACAAAATATTCGGCCAATGCTTCTGAATCTTCCAGTTCCACAATTCTCCCAAATATAAGGGAAAAGAAGTTCATTGCATTTTTCAAGCCCTCACTTCGTGGGGAAAATGCCATAGTACGACTACTATAATGAAAAATATAGTTAAGTATTGTTAGACTAGAATAATCAAGTATATACACCATTTCTCCAAAATGACAGTCGTAGTAAAACTATAATTAATAATTATGACCCCCTTCATTAGATCTATAAAAAATCTTATATGGAAATAACCTTATATAAGAATAATAGGAATTATTCACGAGCACCCCATCCTTTTTTGGCCTGCAAACTGTATTATACGTCGAAAAATTGAGATATATTCGAAATAGCGGATGCCATCTTAATAGTCCAGACATTTTAGTTGAAAACATCAAACTAACTGTAAAACAAATAAACTAAGGTTTTTTAGACTTAGAATAATATCCCCAACAACATATCAAAAGTCTAGAAAATCTAAGTATGGGAAAGCCGCCATATTAGCCGACATCTTGGAATTACTCGCGAAATCTAGAAAATGCATATATTTCTCAGATTAAGTTCAAATATATATCAGGAACGTTATTTAAAGCAATTTAAAAACATTTTTACCAGTAATAAGCTTGACAAAGGTGTTTGATATGTTTGTTGAGGACCTCACAAGTGATGCGCACTGCGCGTAGTCCGAGTCGTCTCTTTGGTAGGCACTCGGGCTTTTTCGGGGCTCGCCGTGACTCTTCGTTTTCGGTCCATGCATAGTTAGAACATTTGGAACTATTCATTCAAACGAAATTTACAGGCTGTTACAATGGGATCGAAGAATATTAAAGTTGGTCAAGATGTCGTCAATATTGACCCAACATTGCTATTCCAAAGACTTGCTTTTGTTTCTGAAAAACAGGGCATAGAAAAGGGGGACATATTCAAGTATGAACTTTGTAGCTATCCAGCATCTTTGTTTGCCGATTCAGTCCTTCCAAGAAAAGCAAATAAATCGGCTCTGGCCAATACAATGTGGGCTAAGGCGGAGAAATGTCAGATAGCTGCAGCAGAAACACCACTTTCTGATCCACTCTATGTACTCGATGGAGGTGCCTTACTTCATCGATTATCATGGTCGGTTGGTATGCTGTTCTCAGACATCTGTAATAGCTATACAAACTACGTTCTTACAAGGTATGATAAATCGGTTGTGGTTGTATTTGATGGATATTTGGATGGTCCTTCCACCTGCCACTCACATTAGAAGAAGTGAAGGTAAAAGCGCCCCTAACGTTTTATTTTCTAT
The DNA here is from genome assembly GCA_936432065.2 of Rutpela maculata. Taxonomy (NCBI): domain Eukaryota; kingdom Metazoa; phylum Arthropoda; class Insecta; order Coleoptera; family Cerambycidae; genus Rutpela; species Rutpela maculata. The sequence goes on along the minus strand of OW386285.2, from coordinate 81,640,782 downwards.
GGACATGAAACTGGCAATGAAGAAGGATATTTTTCTGTCAAACAAAACGAATAAGCAGCGTTTTTTGATGATATTTAGTGAAAGATTTGAAACTGTTGGACAAACATGCACGTAGATATGAAGACCTTCTGATCACTCAGAGAGCAGTTGGTGCGTCTGAACAAAGAGATGTCATTGCAGACGGCACTGATGTCCTGATACTTCTGTGTTTCTATGTTAAAATCGAAAATAAATTCAAACCAGAACCAAAGCGTGGTGCAGCCAACATCCGACAATGGAACATTCACGCTACAAAATCGTAATTGGGATTAAATGCCTGCAACGGTTTGCTATTTATTCACGCCATTGTGACGCCACGTCACAGTTGTTTGGGATTGGCAAAGGCAAAGGTCTAACGAAGGTCATGAAAAATACATCATTTATGGAGTATGCTGAAGTATTCAACAATGCAAACAGTCTGAAAGATGACATAATTACTGCCGGGGAAAATGCTATTGTTGCCATGTATGGAGAAAAGACATCTGATACTTTGGATGAACTACGATACAGATATTTCAGTGGTTAACAAAAATATGGTTCAACCTATTCAAGCCAAGTCACTTCCACCGACTTCAGCTGCTGCTAAATTCCATAATTTACGGGCCTACTACCAAGTTTAGAGATGGAATGGAAATACATCTCTCCTACATGAGGATTGGGGTAGGCAATTACAGGGTGGCCAACTCCTACCAGTACTCGCAACCAGCACTACTAGTCTCGATATCATAAGATGTAAATGCAAGACAGATTGTAGTAATTCAAGGTGCTCATACAAAAAACATGGTTTGAAATGTTCATCAGCTTGCAAGGTATACTCAAATATAAAGAATTTATACGACGATGGTGTTTCTGATAGAGAGTGAAACATGTCGGAAATGACAGTAGTGTTTTAATTGTGTTAGTAGTTTTTTCGAAGAGTGTACAGTAATTTAAACGATTTTGTATAAGTTTAATAAAGTTTATTTAAAAACTCATACCGTGTCATTATAATGTTAATAAATTACCTTCCTAAATTATTAACATTTTGTAATAAATGGAACATGATAGAAACAAAATTACATAAATTCTTTATATCATTCCTGGTTCAAAAAACTTTCTATTTGCTACATATTTGAAGTTAATCGGAGCAATATATAGTTCAGGAATATTACGTTTTTATTCCGACAAAATTCATAAAGATTTGAAAATTGGTGGGTATGTTGGGAATAGCATAAGGATTTCTAAACCAAAAAGTTCCCATCCCTAAATAGTGTGCTTCATCCCCCAGGACGTCCTTTCTACCCCCATTTTGAGTTTTTCTAGATTATCTCGGCAACGGTGTAATTTTCGACAAAAATACTTATATACAAAATTGTTCCTTGGAAAATTCTCTATCAAAAAGGTTTTTACCACTTTTTTCCTAAAATTAATAATAACGTGGGAAATATGGCGCAAACATAAGGGTTGGTTCCGACTAGCACTCTCTACAGTACGATCTACCTTAAAGTTTAACGTTTAACGCTTAAAATAGCAGTAGGCACTAAAATTTATTTACAATTTTAATAAATATACAACTTCCACCCTCTCACCTCTATAAAAAGACCGTGTTGTACTTATTTCCACACCGCCCTAGAGGTAAAGTACTTGGCGCGTTTTTTTTAAAAGTGGTATCCCCTGTAGGCCTAATCCACTAATTATCAAATGTTAATTATATATCTTGGTCGTCTTCCATAGATTCAACATTCAAGCATGATTGTCCATGGCAATGAAAACACATTGTAGAGCAACGCAAGCCTGCTGTTCTGCAACTACACCTGTATTCGCACCCTAATTTACATGAACATGAAATAAGCGTTAAAACAGATTCGGGAGCTGGTTCTTTTATAGTCTTTATTGGGATTAATATACCGCCAACTTTTTTTCCACCCCCAATCGGTAGCTTTGAGCGTCATGGAATGATGTGCTGCATAGTAACACCGAACATTTCGGTGATGGTAAATAGATAACGAATTATATGACTTGCGCTAATTACGGCCCTAATTTACCAACGTACCATTCGTTTGAGGAGAAATGGTCTAAAAACCTTTTTTGTAGAGAATTTCCTGTAGAACACTTTTGTACATAGGTATTTTTGTCGTAAAATGCACCATTTCATGGATAATTCTAAAAAAGCGAAAATTGGGGTGAATACTATGTCGTAGGGGATGAAGCACACAATTTAGGGGTGGGAACTTTTCGGTTTATTATTACATATGCTCTCCTGATTATTTCCACCAATTTTCAAAACTTTATGAATTTTGTCGGATATATCGCAATTTGAACCGTAATATTACTGAATTAATATGCATTTTATAGATTTCGAGAATAAATCCAAGATGTCGGCCAATATGGCGGCTTTCCCATACTTAGAATTTTCTAGACTTTTGATATGTTGTTGGGAATATTATTCCAAGTCTAAAAAACCTTAGTTTATTTCTTTTACAATTAGTTTGATGTTTAACCTTTTGTTCACCTAAAATGACTCGCCTATGATTCTTTCACAGTTTTTCATATATGAATCTAAACTATATTTTAATTTTTGTTTAAATGATACAGAACAATCTTCAAGCTTTTAGGTACTTTCTGGATACCAAATAAGGGTCAGTTGGTTCGAATTTCACAAACTAATAACGAAATCGTGTTTATCTGCCTTGAAAATCAAATCACCAAATATAAAATGTATACGTCATCAAACGAGAAACAACAAATTTTGGATCCTAATCAGTTACCAATTTAGTACCGTTCGACTGGAATCTCAATAAAAAGTACAACCGATTTGAATTTTACAACCTCAGAAACACCTGAAAATCGAATTGCAGCCCGATTGAAAAAAATTGTTTTTTTGTGGAAGGAAAAACAGACATGGCATTCACACGAAAAAAAAATAAGTTATTAGGAAAACGATTGGACCTGAATGGATTTGCGTGAAAACTTTTTATGGCTTTCTGTAATCATAAATAATGCTTTCAACCTTTTTTTTTGGCTAATTTTCTTTAAGAACTTCAAAAAACTTATTTTTTACGAAACATTGTTTTTAAAATGTTATAACTAGTAAAAATGGTCATTCATTTTATTTTAAAAATACCCACCTCACAGCTTCCGAGGTTATTTATGACGAGTCTGGTGCCTAAAAACAATAAATAAAATTGCGGCTCTACAATGCCCAAATCTAAGATCATAATCACGCAAAATTCTATTAGTGTTAATAGACATTTTGTATCAAAGTTCAACCATTATAGTATGGGTATTTTTAATATTTTTAGAAACTAAAGTGACGCTATAAAATAAAGCAAAATTGTGAAATATGTAATAAATTAAGAAAAAAAATCTGTGAAAGGACACCGCACGTTTTGTAGGTAAATTGGGGCCTGAATTTGACAAATTTTTGATATGTTGTAATTCAACTGATTCTGAACAATAAGGTCCTTTGGCAAAACTTCAAATTATGGATAGATGGCTCCAAAGACTGTTGGAGCCTTGATACTGTAACAACGATTTCTCAAAAAACGTACTGCAGGTGTTGAAATGATAACTGCTGGAAATGAATAACCAAACTATTTACCATCATTTGGTCTTAGATTGATGTTCCTAAACTTCCGGTTTTTGCCGGAAATGACATCAAATCACGTTTTTCGAATGCACAACACCGGTTAACTTTAATTTAATACATCATATATATATAAGTAGCTTTATTATAAATTAGTAAATAAGTAAATACGTGCATTCATTGATAGAACATTGATGCTAGCTTGATATTGGGTACATCATAACCTTGGTACAAAAGAAAGTTAATATTATTTTTCGTCTAATTCAAGCCAACAAACGGTTACGGTTGGGCTTACCACAACCCTGGAAAAGACACCCTACGGCTAGGTAAACTGCAGCCCTATTTATCTTTATGCAGCATTACATAGTATTTCGATTTCTGGCCGCAGTGCAAGACACTAAACATTCTGGCAAGCAATACAGGCTCAATCTGATCGTAAAAGGCATTCGGTTAGACATGAATTTAGTTAATTAAAACACTATCCACCGCTCCGTTTGGAAATTGACCGTACTTTAATTGCTTCTTGTATTTTATATGTTTTTCAATGGGTTTTATTGGTGCCTTATGTCATCGGATGCTCTTAAATATTCTTTACAGGTTTTTATTTGGAAATAATACACTTAATGGTTGCCACATAGGTTAGAGGCCAGGCCCCAGGGATAATTTTTAAGGAACTGAATCAAAAAATCATTATTAAAAATTACGAAATGAGGCTATGGCAGGTTAAAGATCCGTTCCCTTCCAACTTTTCCGCGTGTGGTTCCTTCCAGTGATATATCTTTGCGTAAGATACTACCACAAAAAGTTTTGACCTCAAAAACTTCATATCTGGGAAATTTTTTGTTCGAAAATCCGAAAAAAAATTTTTTTCTCAATCAAGTGAACTAATTTATTTGTATTTCACATATATTGTAAATCTACTCGTGACAATTTATTAATGATATTTTCAGAACATCATTTCATGAAGAAGAAAAATTTGATGCTTTTGAATTTTTTGGAAAATTTAAATACGTACTTACACGTTATGGACACCCACCATTTTTTAATTAATTATACACCATAAAATAAGCTATAACATATATTTTTCACAAATCTCTATCGTAGTCAAAGTGGAAAAGATAATGTTATGAACATAAAAGGATTTTAATGCCATGCGCGTATGAAGAACTTTATTAAGTTTTTAGCTTTAATTCAGTTTCTAAGCCCTTAATAGTTATTTTAATACCAAGGCCACGAAATTCCTTTTTACGTACCGAGAAAAAAATTATCGCCGAGGCCGCTTGCGGCCGAGGCAAGATAATCTCGAGGGCGCTAAAAAATTTCGCGGCCATGGTATAAACACTATATTTTGTGCATTATAGTTAGTATAGATGGTGAAAATAACACCACCGTTTATGCTATATTTTGCTAATAATCCACCGCATTTAGGATTTTTCTTCAGACCAATTCATACAAAAGCAAATGTTGGTTTTCCAGGTAGGTTCGGGTGTCCTTAATAAGATCTCAAAAGTTCCCGAAGTGGGAGTGTAAAATTTGGCAACGCTGTAAAGGGCTAAAATCGTGCTCGGAAACGAATTTTTCGGTTTTCATTTCCTCTACGACAAAAATACATTAGGCTAAAAAGAAAGCTATGGAAATTCTCTACAAAAAAGATAGAGGGTCTTTTTTTGCATTGAGTTCGAACTTATGGGATATTATGGATAATTTAAGTATTCTATTCCACACCACCGTTGAAGTTGAGTACTAGGCGCGTTTTTTTATGTGGTTTCCCCGGTAGGTCTAATCCACGATCGTCATACTTATTAAAATGTTGTCAAATTAATAATTTCCTTCTTGTCCGTTTTCTCCTTCTATAAATTCATCGATTTGTTCGAGGAAATCCGAGTCAATCTGAGAACTCTCAGTCTCTACTTCAGTGACGGCTTCTATTTCTGACGAGTTTTCATTCGTTCAGCATTCAAGCAAGATTTTCCATGGCAGTTGCCGCAAACTGGTGAACAATTAAGTCCGAACCTCCGACAACCACACAATAGTCCACAGCCTTTCGTACAGTTGCAGAAAATCGCCTTCAGAAGGCAATCAGGCGCAGGAAGTTGGGGATGTTTTTGGCCACAATATGGTATCTTTCAACATCCATCCCCACTCTTTAGGATTCAATACATTACCCAACCATTTCTTTACTTGAAAATAAACAAGAAATAGATGCTGTTGAGCTGCGTCATGAGTGGGTGGTAATGAATTCAATTTCACAGCTCACAGCTTCAATAAAGCAAGAATACCGATAGTTATCGAACTTCTTTAACTGGAGCGTTATAGATTGCGAGGAAAAATTTTATCCCATTCGAAGTAACTATGTCAGGAGAAGTACCAGTCTTGCTGAAAACTTCAGCTACAAGTTTCAAGTCCTACTGTTTTTTCATCACTTTCAAAACTGCAGTCTTGCCTTTATTAAACAGTGTAGATGTAGTGTAACCCAAAGAATGCGTGCAGAAACAATATGTGATCTCGAATATCTTTATGGTGATCAAAACTTCGTGAGGAATAAATTTTTCGTTGGACCTTCCCTCTGCCTGGTTTGAGAAGAAAAATTTCTTTATTACTAGGTGTACGAGCAGTTAAAATTATAAGAAGATCCACATCTTCCCTAACCACAACCGTAGTATTTTTACATGATTCCTCAAGCGCTGCTTCAGCTATCAAAATGTTAGCATCATCTTTAGTATATCTAACAATATAATTATTTGCCTCAAACTTTTCTGTTAACATCGAAATCAATCTGGTTTTATGTACTAACGCCATCTGTCGGTGCATAAGGGAACGTAGCGCGCGGGCATCTTGATTTAACCTTCACACGTAATTTAAAAGTCAACCTATTTTGTTATATTTCATACTTTTCGTATCGTCGACCTGTGCTTAATAAACTCAGTTTGAAACATTAATTTGTATTGTTCTTCCAAATGCCCGAATATCCTCATATGCATAGACGTATCCACGTAAAACTTACGGCTGTATTAAGGATACAGCCAACCAGGATTTTTTTTTATGTTTTAACCCTCCGTGCAATAAAAACTGCCACAAATAAATTTTTTGAAGTAGGTATGACTTACTGGAATTTTTCAAGAAAACTATTGCGTATACGAAAAAAAGACCCTCTATCTTGTTTATAGAGAATTTCCATAGCTTTCTTTTTGGCCTAATGTATTTTTGTCGTAGAGGCAATGAAAACCGAAAAATTCGTTTCCGAGCACGATTTTAGTCCTTTACAACGTTGCCAAATTTTATCCTTACACTCCCACTTCGGGGACTTTTGACACCTTATTAAGGACACCAGAACCTATCTGGAAAACCAGCATTTGCTTTTGTATGAATTGGTCTGAAGATGCGGCTCATTTTTCACTAAATGCAGTGGATTATAAATAAACGCGGTGGCCTTAACGTCAGAGCGTTCCTATGGAAACGGTATATTTTGAATATATACTTGACAATTCTCGAATAATCGTAAAAATGTCTGAGAGCGATAATGAGATTTCAATTTCTTGTACTCCCCCAGAGTTAAAAAGTATTATAAATTCGACGCTTGCTGATTTAATACCAGAAAAAACCAAACTGATATACGAAAAATGTTACAGCGAGTTAAAATATAACAATTTTTGCTTGTCATATTTTAGAAATGTCAATTTTGTAGTGACTTAAACGTCAATTATTATGAAAGTGACTTTTAGTTTATTGGCCGTTACTAAGGGTAACTGCCGTGAAATTGAATTTCTCGGCCTGTTTTGAGAACGTAAAATATTCATTTTACGTACGGCTGCACAAAAAAGATATTTTGACGTTTTATTTTGTTCAATTTTCCGCTCTGAATTCATTTTTTAATATTGCACAAAAGGAATTATGGATTCGAGGTTTTGCCGGAGGCGCCGCGTGTAATAACAGGTCTTTAAAAATTGCAGTTGTGTCTAGTCAAGGACATTTTTTTTTATAACATGTGCTATAATTAACAAATTTCACGGCTTAGTTTATATGGCAGGAGCAGATAACGAATTGGCTCGAAGACTATTGGCAAAAGCTCAAAAACCGAACCATCTACAAGTTAGAGTAGAAGCGGAAAGGCTGTGATTTAGACATGGACGATGGATATTATTGCAGGAGAACCATTTGCCTGATTTCCTGTACTAGATTTAGATTATTTAAGAGATTTGACATTTGGCACATTCCAAATTAAAATGGCTCCATCATACGTTCAAGACAACCAAGAAGAAGAAGGGAACAACGCTTTCCAATATGATGAAAGTGTGAATGAGCCGGGATTGTTGAAAATTCGCGTTAGGTCTAGGCATCGCAATGCGATTAAGTATCAATTAATTGTGGGTGCATTACTCCGATTAAAGAACTTATATCTAGATACATAATGGCATGAATTTTATGATCCCGAAAGACTCCCATTCTAAGGCACTTCTTCCCATAAGTTGCTGATTGGCCCATCGGCGTATTCGCGGCCGCTCGTACACGATCGGCTTCAGTTCGATTATCATAATCTCAATTTAACAGTTCGGCCATTAATGTCAATAAATGTTTTTCGTGTTCTCCGACCAAAAACTGGTGAAAAAGTAATTTTATTTTAAGTTGTGATTTGCTTAATACCTAAATAATATTCTCTATTCATATTTATACAGTTTAGTGACAATATATTTTGTGCAAATAAATAGTGAAGTGCTGTGCCGTTTGCAGAAAGCAGTTTAGAAAATAAGAAAATCGATCGTTCCATAGTCGTAACATGATGAAGTTCAGTTTACAGTTATAAAGTAAAAAGCAATTAAATTTTAATATCCTTTCAATACATATTTATTTTACTGTTTTATCTTACTGTAATATCGCATGCCTACATCACGTTATATAAAGAGCCGGTAATGCAGGAATTGCAATAATTCATTATAATGAAAATATTTACCATTCTACACATTTTCTACACACACAACGCCACTGTTGGCTATGGGATGTGATGTTCATATATCCATTTTAATGGACATATAATGTGACTATGTTAGAAGCAAACAAGGTATATAGTGAAGAGATAGCCTGTTATGTATCTAGATATAAGTTCTTTAATCGGAGGTGCATTATAATTACGACCAACAAGTGGGACAAGTAGGAAAAGTTGTTGTTTGTCAAGAACCAGTTGTATCCTATTATTGTACTGGCAATATTGGAAGTTGAACAGTAGGAACTTGTTGCCCGGTAGCAAGAGTGACTTGGTGTTTAGGAAATGCACGACATGAACCACGTATAAAATATCCATCCATGAATATCTTAAGGGTAGTTGAAGATGCTGGAGACCAGACGTTGTCGAAATTTAGTGACTAGACCAGATTTAAATTAGTAACTTATAGTTATACGAAACTTATATTCTTAATAATTGTTTTTGTCTTTTTAAATCCCTATTCACTGCCACAATTTTGAATAATTATTAGTAATTTTTGAACAGTAGAGCAATTGAAACAAAAAAAAATTACATGCAACTTCGCATCGTTAGCGATATTTCCCTCACTTTTTCTATTTTATTTGCAATAGCGCCTCTTGCATACATTAATTACACAGGCACACAAAATAAAAAAAAAGTCGAAATCCAGAGGGCAGATCTACTACCCCCATTTATTTCGGGATGCTGAAACCGAATATGACAATAAAAAAAGGTTTTAATTATCCATTTTTCCCCTAGCCACCCACCCCATTACAACTCTCCTGGGGGGATTGAAATTACACTTGTTCTATAAATTTGAAAAGCAGTTTCTTTGGTGCGCTGAAATCGAATATGATGATAAAAAATGATTTGAACCACCCAGTCCTATAAGCCCCAGGAGGGGTTGAAATTCTACTTATTCTAAACATTTAAAAAGTATGTTTATTTTTAGGTTTTTTTGGTGCGCTAAAACCGAATATGACGACAAAAAAATGTTAGGGTTACTAGGGGTGATCGGGTGGTTCAAATCAGTTTTTATCGTCATATTCGGTTTCATCGTACAGTTGATTAAAAAAAAACTGGTACAACTCTTGTAATCGAAAATCTTAATAGTTTAGTTGTGTGCATATGTCTGTAAATAGGGCTGGCCAGGCATGTCGAGAGGGGGTGGAGAAGAGGTGATTTACCTCGGACCTGGGTTTTTTGGAGGAGACCGGTTTTCTTAGTGTTTTTAAACTTATTAAAACTTTCTTTTTTATTTTATTCAAATGGAATTTTAAAAAATAATTAGAAAATAACTTTTTCAAAACATTTTCAAGTCTGCCATATTATTGTTTAAAAAAAAATAATATTTGTTACGGATAATTCTACTAATGGTTGTAATTAAAATACTAACTGAATAATGATAATTCTATTTTTAAAATAAGAACACAGAAATACACTTGAGATTAGAAAAAATGTAAACAATGCAAACTGAACATAAAAATACAATAAAATATAAAATAAATGAACTTCAACTACGTAATACAGAATTAACTAATATTTTGTCATTGCTCCATTAGCGTCTAAAACTGCCTGAAGTCTTGCAGGCATGGACAAAATCAGATTTACTTGCAAGGTCAACTTCTTGCGACAAGTTCTCCCAAGTGTCTTCAATTATCCCTTCCAATTCTTGGGCATTATTTGGATGGTTATTTAATTTTCTTATATGTTTCACCATTAGTCCCCAAACATTTTCAATTGGATTTAAATCCGGACTTTTAGATGGCCACGGTAACAACTTTATGTTTTTATTAAGAAACTATTGCCTGACACGATGGGCCGTATGTATGGAGCAGTTGTCTTGTTGAAAAATAGAATTATTTTCCGAAAACACCTCTATTACTGACGGCAACATAATATTGTCTAATATTTCAATATATTTAATGGAATTGAGATGACCACCACTGTTCCAACACACACCTAACCCGTTTAGGCTCATCCAAGCCCAGACATTGACTGAAAACCTTCCTGATATTTGTGGATCGAAAGCATATTTTTCGTCGTATCTGGTGGAAGGAGGCCTATATACGCGAACATGTCCATCGTTACAGGATTTAAAAACCTTTTCGTCAGAAAAGACAACTTGTCTTCAGAAGTTTTCATCATTGATTATATAGTTGAGTGCAAAAATAATCCTACCCTGCTTCTTTTCTTCTGAAAGATTGTATTTTTTAGCCGCTGAACAACTCTTCAAGTCGCTTTGTAGTTCTATTCTTCTGCAAGCAGTAGACACAGAAGCAGGGAAATTTGTCTCTGAAATTGCATTTACTGCAGTCTGAAAAGGGTTTTCTCTTAGGTAATCTATAAGATTTTCATCTTCTTGATTATTGCTCTTTCTGAGCCTACCGGAACCAACTTTACGGGATACCGTTTGGTTGGTTTCCCATTGTTTTTTAACACTCATTATCGTGGTTTTACTCACATTGTATTCAGCAGCAAGTCTTCTTATGGACCAACTATCTTCAATTTCAGAAACAATTCGAAATTTTTGAATATCTGTTAGATGTCGAACCATTTTTAATAATGACGCCACTGATTAACGTCAAAGTGGCATTTGTAAGATTATTAATATCAATCAAAGAACGAATGATTTACATAGCTAAAAGAAAGTGTACCAGTTTTTTTTTAAATCAACTGTACTAAAAAACCTGCTTTTCAAATTTTTAGTACAAGTGTAATTTCAATCATCCAGGAGGGTTGTAAAAAGGTGCTAGGGGAAAATTGGATAATTAAAACTTTTTTTATTATCATATTCGGTTTCAGCGTCCCAAAATACATGGGGGTAGAGAGGTCTACCCGCTGGGTTTCGACTTTTTTTAATTTTGTGTGCCTGTGTTATTTTAAATTACTTTTTCTATATACCTTGTTCATTTTATATATATTTTAGTTCGCATTGCTTAAAATGGAGCTGGTGTTTATTTTTTTAACTGTTTTAATCCAATCTGGTCTCGTTTCATCCAGTCTTTCATTGCGCCTTGCACCATGTATGTCTGGTTGGCACCGACAGGTGCTCGGGGAAGAATGCTGTTCTTTGTTAATTAATTTGAAATACAGTTTTCTTGGTCTGATTTCTATTAATGAATCATTAAAATAAGAAAATATTTAAAAAAATAATCAGATATGCAATTTTTGCTAAAAATAATAAAGTTTATTATATTGTAAATAAACAAAAACTGCTTATTCTACTTAAAGGTCTCACAAATAATTAGTTTTCGTTGACTAGACACAACTGCAATTTTATATCTTGAAAAATAAAGTCAACTTTGTTTTGTACCAAGATTATGATGTACCCGATATCAAGCTAGCATCAATGTTCTATAAATCAATGCACGTATTTAGTTACTTATTAACTAAGATAGTGAATTTTAATAAAGCTACTTATATATATGATGTATTAAATTGACGTCATTTCCGGCAAAACCGGAAGTTCAGACACATCAATCTAAGACCAAATAATGGTAAATAATCTGATTATTCATTTCCATCAGCTATCGTTCCAATACCTGCAGTATGTTTTGAGAAATCATTGTTACGGTATCGAAAGGTATGTCCAGACTTTGGAGCCATCTATCTGAGAAACTGTCCATAATTTGAAGTTTTGCCAAAGGAACTTATTCTTCAGAATCGGTTGAACTACAACCTATCAAAAATTCATCAAATTTGACAGGCCACCAATTTACCTATAAAACGTGCGGTGTCCTTTGGTAACTAAGTAATTATAAACATTAAAGTAACAAGTTAAAATATTATGATAATAGTTTAAATTAAAGGAAGAGGGTCAATAAGGGCGGTTTTCGGCGTTATTATCAGAAACTGGACCAAAACACATGGAATGAGTTTCTTGAGTCCGTAGAAACAATATCCAGTTGAATCTGGCCTAAACGAACGCAACCTCCCCCATAGCCCCACCAAAATATGTAATAGAAAATATAAAAATGAACCCGGGCACACTGGTCGAGTCTAGTACATCATATCTGTGTATACAGTATGTACACTGCACAGTGGGCCCAAAAATCGAAAAACCTGGCCAAAATTCTGAACATGGTTAAATCGCCTAAAAATGAGTACATCAATCATTAAAAAATATTTAAGAAAATTAAATGTGATGGGGGTGTCGTTTGCGGGAGTGCAAAAATTAAAAAAAACGTGATAAAAACATGAAAATGGACAAATCGGCTAAAAAGAATACATTAAGTATGGAAAAAGTATTGAAAAACAATAATTTTATTGAGAGGGATGTTTTTGGGGGTGGAAAATGCGAAAAACGTGGCAAAATAATTTAAGAATGGGCCAGTTTTCTAAAAATGAGTATATTTAGCATGGAGACATTATTTAAATAAAAATAAAAGTAATGGGGGGTAGTTTGAGGGATAAAAAGTAAAATAAGTGTTAGAAAAAATAAAAATGGACAAGTGGCCTAGAAAATAGTATATTGAAATGCAAAACACATATTGGATTAGATTGCAATAGATAAATAGATAGATAGATAGATAGATAGATAGATAGATAGATAGATAGATAGACGTTTACTTGACTACTTTACAAATACAAATACATTTGTAGCAAGTCATTACTTTCTTATTATCTATAGATAATATACATACAATATTAAAAATGAAGTGTAAAATATAGTACAAGTTTATAAAACAAACATAAATGTAAAAAGCAAGGATAATTTAAAATCTTCAATTGTATAGAAACAAAATTTCAAAATATGGTTTCTAATGATAATTTTAAATTTCTGAAAAAATTGTTGTTTTATATTTTCAGCTAATTTATTATATAAGTTCAAGTTTAATGAGTTTTCAATTGATTTTGTTAACCGATATCTAGGAGGTTTTAACAAATTGGCCGACCTCGTGTTGTAGTTATGTAGCTCAGATGGAGTTACATACACATTCTTATTTTTTATGGATATCTAAAAGAGAATAGTAAATATATAGACAAGGAATAGACATTATACCATATTTAATAAATAATGGTTGACAGTGTTCTCTGAAACCAGCTCTAGTTATAATTCTTATAGCTTCTTTCGGTTGTCGAAATATTTTTACAGCGCTGCTCGAATTCCCCCATAGTATAACTAATAAATAATAAAATAAGTTATAAACAGGAGAGGTCCCAGCACAGGTGAGGTACTCCATGTTTTACTGATCTAAAATAAGATGTCATATTGTTTTGTGAAACGCACTGTTGTTTATTTTCCAGATATAACTTTAACAGAGACAACGGTATTCGTCGAAACTAAGTTTTTCGATGATGAGAGTATGAGAGACACAGTCGGAGGCCTTGCTGAGATCACACAGCGTAATTGCAGTTTACCTTCTTCAAGGCCTTCAACTAGGTCACCCATAATCTTACAAATTGCATCTATTGTGGAACATTTTTGCCTAAAACCATATAGGCAAGCGTGCAGCAAGGAATATTTTTCAAAATATTTCGACAAACGATTTTTTAAAATAATTTCAATTATCTTGCCAAACACAGGGATAATGGAAATTGGTCGATAGTTATCCGGGCTAATTGAGTCACCTTTCTTAAAAATAGGCACAATTCGAGCTATCTTAAAGATATCAGGAAAGTAACCCTGACTAAAACATTCATTTATTATCCTCGTTAATGGGAGAACTAGAAAATCTATTGTTTCTTTAGCAATTTTACTATTTAAATCGTAAATATCTAAACTGTTTGAATTTTTCAGCTAATATATTACGTCTATAACCTCTAAAGTGGTGACAGGTTCAAGAAAAAAAGAAATATTAGGCGTCGGATCATATTCTAAAAAGTTTAAAGCATTTACGTTATTTAAAGTTAGACTATTTATAATTTTATCTGCTACCGTTGAAAAAAAATCAACAAAGCTGTTAGGATCAACACTAGTATCAGTATTATTACTTTTCTGGCCACTATTACTTTCAAAATGAATTAATTTCCAGCTATCTCTGGATTTATTATCAGAGTTATTTATAAATAAATCGTAAGCAGTTTTTTTGGCTCTGATTATTTCATTCTTATATAAATTTTTGTAAGTGATATAAGCAGCTTTATCATTAGGATCCTTGTTGTACAATGGACCTGTTTAATGGCTGTAAATGTGTCTCTCATATTACGTAACTCATTGTTAAACCATTGATCTGGTGCCTTCTCTCCCGAAAAACATTTTTTCAATGGAAAATGTTTATGTATTAGAGCCTTATAGTTATTTATTAGGAAACTCGATAGAAAATTTAGATCGTAACTGGGATCGTTAAATATGTTCCAATTTATTTTTCCAAGAGAAAGTTTTAACTTTTCGATTCCAGCGGATGTGATTTTACGTTTCCATATTATCTTTGAGGTTGCGCAATTGTTATCTTTTACCAAAATATATCGGCCATAATGGTCAGACAGGCATGGTTCGATAATGCCCGTCTCAAAACAATTATCTTCTATGTTTGTCAACACATTATCTATAAAACTAGAGCAAGTTTCACTAGCCCTGATAGTTTCTAAAATTGTTATTTCGAGCCCATATGATTTTATTAAACAAACAAATTCTGTTAAATTATTGGAGTGCACAGTAAATTTTATATTAAAATCTCTTAATATGACGATTTTTTTGTACTTTTCAGAAACGGTATTTAACAATTCCTGGAACTTATTTAAAAATATATTAATTTCACCCAGGCAGGATTTATACAATGACACAATAATTGTTTTTATTGTATAACAATTTAAGGCACAAAATTCTGCATGAATTTCACTACAAAATTCATTAACATCTAATAGTGGTCTATAGTTAAAATCATTTTTTACAAAAATTGCTACACCGTCATGTTTAAATGTCGGCCTACAGTAGTAAGCTGCAAGGTTATAATTGTTTATTTCAATAAGTTTTATTTGGCGTTCATTAAGCCAGTGTTCAGAAAGACAAACGACTGAATATTTTTGATTTTCAAGAAAAAGAGAGAATTGGTCTACCTTATTTGAAAGACATTGTATATTGGTGTGGAAAATACCAGTTACTAATCTCCCTCAGTCATCGGTGGTGTCTTTGTAAAATCCTGTTTGGGAGGAAACCTGAATCTTCTAACTGCAGCTTCGAATGGTCATATGTCCGGATTGTAAACTTCCGTCACATGCTCAATGGGAAATGGCACCTTATAAGAAGATGAGCGTTCACTACGATTCAGATCTTCACATTCAAAATTGATTGTTGGAGCGTTTAGCTTTAGTGTCGCTAAAAGTTCGTCAGCTGTAGTTTCAGCACTTATCATATAAACATGTAGATATCCTTTTTTTGGAATTGTCTGAACTGATGCATTTTTACTGCAACCTATTTATATCTATTAAACTTATTTGTTTTTTGCGGGGAATTTCGCCTAGAAATGTTTATATTTGTATGTGTGTTGTTATCAGGTTCTTGTGCAGTCTTTGGATGTATTTCTTTTTCAAGTATGTGTGTTGTTTTTGTTGGGATATTCCTAGCGATTGTAGCATATTCCTTTTGTTGGGTATTTTCTTGTCTATCTAGGCTATTTAATGTTTTATTCTGAATTGTATTTGTATTTATTATTCTTCAACAGAGTTTATAATCAAATTCATATTTGTTCATCTTCTGTATCGGTACTGCTGCCAGAAGACACTTCTGTCTCACTATTTTCAGGCGATTGAGTATCGTCAGCCGATTGAGTATTATCAGCCGTTTTTATCACGGGTACATGATATTGTGGCTCTTTCAATAACGAGAACTTCCTTAGGAAAGGTTACCATTTGGGTAGATTTCTCATAGAAGGAATTATTTGGTCTGAAGACACCAATAAATAATCTATTAAGTAAACCCATGTTTGTGAAAGATATTAATCATCGGATTTCGGATTTCGAATTTATTTATAAAAATTTCCGTGGAAAAAATTAAAATAGTCATTCGAAGCAGTTACCGAGCGTCCGTCGTCGCGTCGTACGTATATTTAACACCTCGCACTTGATCAAATTATTACTCATTTCTTCCAAACTGGGATGAACCGAGTTCTAAATCTTGTACCATAATTTGAAAAAACTGTAAGAAATCGACCAGTGAAAGAATCAATCTTGGAATACGTTGCGCTTTTTTTGTAGCTCAAACAAAAGGTACCCATTAATTTTTATTTCTTTATCTTTGTAGAACCCCGTTTAACACAATTTTATGACCGAATGTATCACATTTCACAAGTAATCAATGTATACGAAATAAAATACTTATTTTATAGATTATCTTGATAAAGTTTCACTATGTTTTTGTTGAAATTGCGCAAATTACAGGCATATCGAGTAGTACGTTCGAATGTGGCAAGCAACGATTCACAGTTGTACGTTAACAGAACGCTTAGGGTGGGTGTATCAGGTTGGAATTTCCGGTAAGTAATGAACTGAATATTTGTAACTACAGAAATGTTACTTTGAATACAATTAAACCTCTTTGGAATTTTGGCTTTCTGGTCAGGTTTTTCGATTTTGTGGCCTACTGTGCACTGTAGCGACCAAGTGCGCCCGGTTTCATTTCCATAGCGCTCGAAAATTAAACCTTATTAGGACAACCCCGTAGTCATATTCACATAAATAATTTGCTAATTTCATGTAAATCGGATTGGTACAAAAGGGTGGATAGATTATCTCTTCAAAATAATCGGGGCCGGCATCGATTCTTAAAATGAACAGAATTGTTGAAAATAAAACAGGTATAATGACTTCTACAAGGGTTTGTGTTGGCCGTCGGTACTGCAGAACCCAATTCTTCCACATAAGCAGGATAAGTTTGTCGAGTTTTTCTCCCATTTTGCCTGAAATCAAATAAAACGGTATTATTTAAAATACAGAAACTAATAACAGAACTTTGTTAAAATTAGGTGTATGAGAATGTCATTAAAAGAAATTATCACCTGTTTTAGACAAAATAGACAATCAAAATTGAAGTTGCCTCTAAAATAGTTTCCTTCTTAAATTTCCATTCGTTACAATTCGAATTTAGCAAATGGTATTCATATTTCTTTATAATAATATATCAATAACTACTACTATACGTTAGCCGGGAAAGGAGGATGGCGATGAAATGAACTGTCAATAGTGTGAAGCGGCACATGTCATTGAGCGACGTTGATTTGATCATTATGTAAGGAAATAAGGTGTGTGCAAATGAATGAAGGTCTCATTTTCGTTCACTACTGCGTCAGAGAACTTATACCACAGAGAAGCGACAGCAAGGCTTCCCACGTGTACCGTGGCATGTGCCAAATAGGTTGTGTAGTTGTCAGTTCCACATGTTTACATTGCGTCAAAGACGACCCAACCACCATTGGTCTAATTCTCTGGGTTAGAGAACAGAGCACCAGTGGTGTGTCCCTTGCTCTGAAAGTTACTGTCAATCGGGGGGATATATCCAGAGATTTCTAAAGATTTTTTTGAATATTTCAAGAACTAATCTGCGTAATTTAAATCTGATTTAGCACGTTGATAGAGGTATATTTAGAGAATTTATTTTATTGTAAAAAAAGTAAATTAAGGTGAGCAATATGTTTTTTATTATTATTTAAATGTGTCCGATATAATCTCTGGTTTGGGGATATATAGGAAAATTATATTTTTCCATTTAAAATGTGTATATTTTAATATTTTTCCGATATAGAATTTATTATACACCCGAATCGGATAATTTTGTTTAAAAAAATATAGGTAAATGATAATAAAAATAGACTTGAAGGGAGAGTTCCTTTAAGAGGAAAGTAAGAAAGTAAAATTTAAAATATATTTTATTTTAACACATGTACAAATAGAAGTAAAAATCGATAAACAAAAAACTTTAATAAATAGTACACCACAAAGAAAAAAAATGTGTTATGCCCTCAGGGAATGATTTTGCGGTGTCCGGTATAATCCTAGCGAATCATAATATCTGTATAATTCATTTTTCTTGGAAAAGCAAGATTTAAAATTTAAAAACCACCCGTTTGATTAAACCCGACCCCAATACAATTGTTGTGCCAAAACTATTTTTATTCGGATCACATGAATTGCAAGGATGATTTAGATGAATTATTAATGACTATAAAATCTACAAACATAACTGACATGATTAATGAAGAAGAAGAAGAGAAACCTCCTAAAGCCCTTGTTTTTCCTGATTACAGCTTTACGAAAGAAAATATACCCACGCAAAATGCGTTCACTTATGTTTGCGGATATCTTTTGAAAAAAAACCCTTAAAGTTCACTCTTGCGATACTTGTAAATCTTTTGGGAAACAATGCGAGACACTAAATATAAATAACTTATTAGTTTATTTCAAAGCTTTTAACACCAAAAAAAGTATTTACGGAAACCTGCTATCACCTCCAGAGAAATTCGTCAATTTTGTATACAAATTAGATCATATATTTAATTCTCAATTTGAGGAAATTTGTACTGGACCAGCAGTTTTTAATATGTTATTTAACATAATGAACAGCACAGATTTTATTCATCCATGTTTAGAATTCCTCAAAGTTTATGTTAAAAATTTTGTTTATAAGAATGAAGATTTTTTATTCCATTAAATGCACAAATCGGGATTTAAAAACTACTGAAACCGACAAAAAAAGTAAACAGAAAAGTTAAAATTTTGTCACATTTATAAATAAAAATCTTTTTTGTAAAACATGTTTTGTTTCATTTTTAAAATTATAAACAAAAAAATATTAAAATAGAATAAATTGCATTATGTACAATATATTATTCCAAAATATGATTTGTTAACTTATACCTTACGATACATTCTATGTGAATATAAATATTTGATATTCAATACATGAGGGGCGTTTTACATTTTTTTTGCGTTTTTTTTAGCCTTTTTTAGAAACTAATATTATTTAAAACATAAATTAATATTTAATTATATTTAATATGTGGTATAGTAACATATTGTACTAAATTGCTTTCAGTGTACATCAAACTTTAAAGTTCTCTCAGTGTAAGAGATTGTGTTTGACTCATGTTCAATGTCATTAGAACCGTGCCATAAAATATCAAAGGAACCGCCGATATTGTCGCTTCTCTGTATAAGTTCTCTGACTGCGCCTCTCAAACGCCGCCATATTTAATATATATATTTCTATATATTTATATATTTCTATCATTTATTTATATGGGTCACGTGGGCGTGACGTCACAGATCTCAGACCTTAGGAAAAACAAACTGAAATTTTTTAACTGTCAAATGGCAACTAATTGAACTTTTCATATTATTGTTTATATGTATATTATACATACAAGATGACAAGTTTTTGGTTTATTATTAATTGTGGAAGTGTGACAATCCGAAACAATACCAGTTTTTATAAAGTAACCTCAATTTACAACCAGAAGAAATTAAAGGTTAAAAGACTGCAACTGATTTCAAAAAATTAAAAGGAATGATTTTATGAGAGTCTTCCAAGGATTTCATTAGTGGTACGTTGTTGCATATTAATGTAACGATTTTATTTTTAACGTGGGTTTATGTTGTAGGAAAAACAGCCTTATTACAAGACCATGATAATACACCCAGTTGGGCATCCTCTCTTAAAAAGGGATATAATTTAAAACCCATATGTGAAACTGAAAGTGCTTATAATAATAATAATTGCTGCTCAAACAAGCAATAAACAATTCATGGTAAAGAAAATTAACATTTTATATTGGTTTGTCAATATTTTTAATAATTATTTCTTGTTTAAATTTTAGTTGAGCGAAGGTGTGGAACTGTGCCGATGGAGAGAAAAGTGCAGTGGTAGAAATTGTTTTAAATAAAGCACACTCCAATTGGAAAATTTGCAGTCTTCATAAAGATATTTGATA
This sequence comes from Rutpela maculata, assembly GCA_936432065.2. Classification (NCBI taxonomy): domain Eukaryota; kingdom Metazoa; phylum Arthropoda; class Insecta; order Coleoptera; family Cerambycidae; genus Rutpela; species Rutpela maculata. The sequence goes on along the minus strand of OW386285.2, from coordinate 81,620,354 downwards.
AAGTAGGTACATAAATTGATAAAGGAAATTCAAAGTACCTACAGCCGTCAACAAGTGATGCAATGTGCCCTTTTAAAGTATATCGTGTGGTGTTTAAAAACTCAGTGTTGGACTATTGAACATTGAAAAAGTAGAAAATTAAAACTTTGAAGTGGTCTACGGTCAGTGAACACATAAACAAAGTCTGAATTGGCTTTGTTAGTGTTAAATGTTACCTACTTATTGCTTAGATAGATATTACTATAAAGTATATATATTATGTTATATTACAATAATTTATTTTTTGTTACAATATTAACCTCTCTTATAACTTTCTTTTCGATTCTTTTTAGAAGTACTAATGGACTTTGGATAATAAATAATTTATTTAATAAAGATATTCTGTTTTACTTTCAGTTACACATGTATGTACCTATGTACAAGTTCGACGTAACTGACTATTTCAATTTACACTGAAAAAAAAAATGTTTTGAATCAAGATTATATTGGTTTATATAATACGCAAATAAATAAATTCTTCATATAAAGCAAATACATTTGTGGCAAGTAATAAAAAGCTGGTAGTAAATTAATTATTCTTGAAACAAAAGTTTTATATGAAGAATTTATTTATATGCGTATATATAAACCAATATATTCTTGAATCAAAACATTTTTTTTGTGTGTACTGCTAATATGTAGTAGTAGGAGTGATAAACAAAACATAATAAAAAGGGAATATTTAATAAAATGATAATGAACAAACGACCTACATAAAATTATAAAAGACATTACATAATAATATATGAAAAATAAAATTCTTACAGAAATTACAATGGATTGTGTAGTCCAATCTATAGATACATTATAGACGAGAAGTTAACCGCTGGAAGAAATTGTGCACGTCTTACTACATACTTCAAATAGTTTATAGCACATCAGTTTGCATTACTTAATTTATATGGTGTCTTTCACAAAATTTACAGCGGTTAACACCTCGATCATAGCCATGTTTACTGCTAAAAAACTAAAAGGAAATACTTCCTGTCACTAAGTAGTGAACATGTTTTGTCTAGCAACACATTCACAATAAGTACTAGGAAAACATCTGAAGCTTCAAGAATCCAAGGAGTTAATGGCTTTTGTTCATGATGCCAAGACTTAACCTGAAAAATGAATTTGTACGTTAGCAATTATTTATGAAGCAACATTTAATTAGGTAAGTATATATGAAAAGAATGGTTAATCATTGATAACAATTCTTACCTTTGCAACAAGGTTTTATTCTGTAAATTTCTTGCAGATAACCATAAATAGACTAAGAGCCAGCAACGGATTTACTTATGTTATTTCAATAGTCATAAAAATGAGTAGGCATACCCTTCTTAACACACTAAATACGAAATGGAAGGTCTGGCACCCCGGAACGGCCGGGTTTATTAAACAATTCAAATTCAATTTTTTTCCATTTCCAACCTAAAAACTATTAAGTGACGCAGGCTATCAAATTTAAACCTTTTCGTTTCAAAGACCTTTTCCCCGACCGGTTTGGTTGAAACCGGTCGAGACAACAAATTTTTCCCAAATTCTTATAAAAGACCATTAAAATATCACAGATATGTAATGGAACAATACCAATATGGAGTGTCAACTGTCGTAGAATATTTTTATACTGTTTTCATAATTACTTGCGTTATTCTTTGTAGATTTTTTAAAATTCTCTAAAGCAATTTCAACAATAGGGTGTTTTCCATATATAACAATTCACTTCAAATGATGCATTAATTTGAAGTAATATATAAATATGAAAGCCTTAACGCATTCATATTAATTAAGGCTTTCATATTAATTATATCATCAGATTAAAATAAATATTTAATAAACAAATCGACTTAAAATTCAAATATTTGAATAATTTCGAGAACGTCACCTTATTGGGTAATGATCCTGGTGACGTCGCTTCATATATCTGTCAGAAGACAAAATAGCTTTGTTCGTTTTTTGTTCAAACATTCTCCACTATCTGCACCAGTGCAAATCTGTCTCCCTTCAACTTATGTAGAGTCATAATCTATCTCCTTCTAATATTTGCACTAGTGCAGCTAATGTAGAGTCCGAACGGACCCATTATTGTTTACATGTTTACCATATTTGGCTTGGATATTTGAAACCTGTTCCTAGTGTTTCTCACAAATTAAAGAAAGTGCAAAATGGTTACTGTCAATTTTGTGAAAGCTTCTACAAACAATTTACCTAGTTTAAATATTTCTATGTATTAAAAATGATGATCGATTTCATTCAACCGAGTTGAAGGGCGTAAAAACAGCAGCGTAAGTATTTAAAATAAATTAATGAATTAGTTGTTTGCAACTTGAGCCTAATAGTTATTAAATTTATGATTTAGTTTTTGTATTATTACACATTATTATATATTTAATTTGGTTTATTTACGATTATTTATATTAACAACATAACCTTAAAAGAAAGTAGAAATAATAGTCTGTGCTAGAGATATAATTAAATGTTTATTTGCAGCTCATCTAGAGAACAACGTGAATAGTGCTTTTGGGTATGTGGAGTTGAAACCAGAAGACTCATTATGCACTGTAGAAGGAAGAATTTGCCCAGAGCACTGTTAGACAAGAACTACTAAATATTGGGATAGAAAATCTTCTCGGTGTACAAATAATGAAATATAATTCAGATGTATGGTTCAAGACAAATTTGCAAATTTGTCAGTTTATAATCTTTTGTTGAAATTTGCTTCTGATAGTAGTAAAAAGTGGTGATTTTTATAATTTGTTAAAAATAAAATGTCAGAGAAATTGTGTGAGGAAACTGAGAAGGTAATCGTTCGCTAGCTGTTGAGTCTATAGTAGGTGCATACAAAATAAGGGATAATAAATATATGGAAAGGGGCCGCAATTTAGAGAAGGTGGTGGCCGTTGTGGAGGAAAAATTGAAACTTAAAAAGTGAAAGATTGTGGACTTTCCTTGTCGCCATTATATCTCGTTTTTGCAGCTTTACCTGACGGTACCTATTATTTCAGAGTATGTGGAGAACTATATAAAAAATGATCAAATTACAGACTTTTAAGTGCAAGTATATTTACAAATGTTATGTGCAAATCAACAAAAAGGACTTTTCTGTGTTGCGAACAAAAATTTTGAAAAAACCAAAATTGTGAATATTTTAAACATGGATTATGATAACTATAAATAACTGTTATTGACAATTAAAATTATATATATTGAAAATATGTTTATCTGAAAAATAAATTTTTAGTATATTGATTTACTACACAAACTACTTTATTTAATGATGGAAGGTTGTAAATTAATAACATCACATGCAATAACACTGTCTGTGTGGGCAATCAAATTATGATCTATTACAGAGTGAGATTCTAAATATTTAAGAGATCGTTTTGATGCAGACGCTGCTCCTTTTCTGTCTGGTTGGCAGTTAAATATGTGTGGAACTACATCTTCCTTCAGAATCATTTTTCCTCAAAATTTTGTATCGGATGTACCCTAATTTTCCATGACTTCCTCAAGCTGAAAATAACAAACAAGTATTTTTATATATTTGTGACGTCGAATATCACTAGCCATGACATGCATCGCTTGATATTCTGGTCATTTTAATTAATAATCATAACCTAGCAAAATTTCATTACAAATGTTCAGTAATACTAGAAGCTATAATATATTACTTTCAATTCAAAATAAATCTCATACCATTACAAGCATAATTTTACGGTAAGTATATATGATCTATTTATAATATTGAAGGTAATAATCCATTCATCTAGCTATCATCGGTTAACTTTTACCATGATGAGAAAAGATAAATTATACTTACATTAAAATAATCTTCACAACAATAATATGTCGATTTCGATTTGGGAAAATCGCGCCTCGTTGTTTTAAACCATTTCACTTTCCTTGAATAATTCGCTATAGAAACACATGGGAACTTTTTATTTGGAGCATTTACTGAAGTATTTCTGCACCTTGGCACAAAACACCACTTATTTGGTGCACTACTCATGTTTTTGACTTATAATTTACAATGACAACAAAAGTCATTAAGTAAGGTTAGATTTTATAATCATTGACATATATAGGCAGTGACGTCACAGATGACCAGTAATACTATATTTGTCTTTTTTGGCGGGAAATATTTAACTTGAATTTATATTTCTTTTAAAATTATAAAAAAACATTTTTTTGCCGAAAAATTGTTTCAGCTGTAATATTTACCATAAGTATTTTGTATTTTTCGACTTAAAAAAAAAAGTGAAAACACCCTATTGCAATTTCCAATTTTTATAATTTTACTAACTTTGACGTCACAACTTATAGTTTTAATTATTTGTCTGAAAATTTATAGTGTTAGAGTATTCAACATACTCCAGATGATGTCGAAGTATTCAAAGTACCCATTTTACAAAAAGACTATCACAACTTCAGTTGTATGCAACTTGCGTAAGAGCGTATTGGCATTTGGTTTTCGACTTGAGAATTGTTTAATTTCAGTTACTGGTTATTGAATATTTTTAAGGACGTGATAATTACGTATTGTTATAATTGCATTGTGCTTGTGCATTGTTTGAAACTTATTTTTTCACGAATTACTATGTAAGTGTGTGGACTAAGAAAAGGTTTAAATTTGACAGACTGCGTCACTTACTAATTTTTAGGCTGGAAATGGAAAAAAAAATTGAATTTGAATTGTTTAATAAACCCGGCCGTTCCGGGGTGCCAGACCTTCCATTGTTAAGAAGGGTATGCCTACTCATTCTTATGACTACTAAAATAACATAAGTAAATCCGTTGCTGGCTCTCCTGCTAAAATGGCTTCAAGACTTTTGAATGCCTTGAACTCATGCTTCTGTCTATGCACTCCTCTCAAAAACCAATAAATTCGCAGAATCCCTATGTGTAATATTTGGAAATACATCAATATTTATACCAAAGCATTTTTTTCTCAAAATATAAGGATTTAATTCGATGACAGCAGTATACCTAACCTCTACATCATGAGACAATTCTGCAAAATACAAACTAACCGTCATCCTGACGAGCAAAATTGAGAATATATAAGTATTAAGAATAGTTGCAGATGTTAAATAATCCAACATTAAGCTTTTAAATGGCACAAACACAGCAAAATTCACTTTAAAGGAAAACAGTCAATAGGCGGATAATTCAATGAGAGCTGTTTGTTTTTCCTAAGGTCTCAAAATCTGTGACGTCGCGCGTCGATGCACGCAACCCATTGACAAAGTAGTTGAAAATGTCAGGTTGTTTATAGTCTAGGTGCCCGCGTACATAAATGCAATTTATATATATCCTCGTATAACTTCTTGTCCGGCATAAGTGCGCCTACCCTATCACTTTTTTCCTCTGAGAGCATTTTCGTAAACGCGGCGTTCCGCTTCGGCATGAAAAAGACGATTTCCACACGTCGGACTGGAAAATCGGCAAATATATTTTGTCCGACAATTCGAAAATTGGATTTTACATATTTTTTTTATACAATAAGCAATCTTGAAAAAATCAGCTGGTTATCAATAAATGTTTTAAAGTTATGTTATGTTATGTTTAGGATAGTAGACACCACAGTTTGTAGAAATATATAGAATATATATGTGGAATCCAATTCTCAAATTGTCCGACAAAATATATTTGCCGATTTTCCAGTCCGATGCGTGGAAATCGTCTTTTCCATGCCGAGGAGGAACGCCGCGTTTACGAAAATGTTCGCAGAGGAAGAAAGTGATAGACTAGGCGCAGTTATGCCGTACAAGAAGTTATATGAGGATATGTAAATTGCATTTATGTACGCGGGCACCTAGACTATTAGTCTAAAGTTGCGAAAACTTGAAAGAGAACTCTAAAAATAGTAGGTAATGTTAGTTACTTTCGATTCCCAAAGGACGAAAATATAACAAAAAAGGTGGATGTGGCCGCGACGTATTTAACTTTAAAATAAAACTAGAAAATAATTTGTAAATATTTTCCGGGCAAGATAGTTTTTGCACCAATGAAATAGAAACCGAGAATACTAAATTAGGAGCTGAAAATATTTAAATAAACGCTGAAACTTCCGAACTGAAGCGGCAGAATGTAAAACTGAAAGATGAAAATGTTAAACTAAAAGCTGAATTGAGGAAAGCAACTGAAGAAATGGCGAAAGGGGCACAACAAAGATTATATGAAATTTTTAAACCTACTTTCACAATTGGACAAATTTACAAAATTCAACGGCCTAATCAGAAATATATGAAGTGGTCCTCCCAAGCACGGTATATTAAATACACTCTGGTTCCAAGACATCGCTACTGCAATAATACGACGAAGCCTGTCACCATAGGGTTACAGGTTTTTAACAAATAAAAATTATTGCATCATAAGATTATTATATAAAATTAAATAACAGTATAACAATTATAAATATTAAATTTGTAATATAATAATGAGAAATGCTATTTTATAATGAATATTTAAATATAAATAGGTTATAAATAGGTATAAATAACTGTAAACTAATCTTGATTATTTTATTTATTGTACATCGTTCTTTATAAAATACCTTGATGCAACAGACTATGGCTGGTCAAATGATAATAATGTTTTAAAATACAAAATAGTTTGAACGAAAATAAGTCCCGTTATCATCAAGCGACATTCTACATGATTTGCCACCAGCTCAAGAATCAGCTCAGATCAAGTACAAGTATGTAACTCTTTTTAGCATTGGATTCATTTATTTATATGGAATAAAGATTTCAATGTGGTCTTGATTTCACAAGATGAAGAAAATATATTGGATGAAAATGCTGAGAAAATGCTAACGAAATTGAAGAATACGAAATAAGAAAAATAAATTATTAGTATTGCACATTTATTTGTGTAAGTATATGAATAAAAGTATTTTTTTTGTTTTACTTAATGATAATATTAATATTAATTGAATAATACTTGTATATAGAATAACCAAACAATTATCATAAAGAATTGTGACGTGTTTCCACCCTTAGGAAACTACCCCTTGCAAATTCCGTGGGTTCCAAAAATTATAACAAGAGATGTCCACTAACACACTTTATTAAATATTTACTGGATACTTCACAATACTATTATTAATTTAAATACACTTTACTGACTAAAATCACAATGTTTATCACTTTGTTTATCCTTGAAGTCTTAACCTCACTTTCTATACTTTTTGAAATACTCGCCGAGAATGCGGTCGGTCTTTTATACCTAAAAATGACAGATCTCGATTGTTCTGTGATGACGCCACCATTCTCTAGATAATTCCAGATGTCACTTTGGAATCTTCTGGTAGGTTTTTTTTCGAGTAGGTGCAAATACATCATTCTAAGGGTTGTAACACATTACACTGCCCCCTCCTTAAGCCTGAACGTCCCGGTCAGGCAATTCAGCCTCTTTCACATGCTTCGCCAGTCTATCCAAGTGTACGATCTTCATCTTGGACTTTTTGTTTCGTTGAAACCGATAAACGACATCATTTATTCGGGTAATAACAGTATAAGGTCCTTCCCAAGGAGGTTGAAGTTTCGGTGACTTTCCTTTCTTTCGCTGTGGGTTGTACAGCCAAACCAGATCTCCTGCCTTGAACCCTTCTGAACTACCCTTACGGTCGTATCGAGCCTTCATTCGGTCACTGGCTATGGTGATTTGGTCTCTAACCAGCTCATGAACATTTCTTAGCCGTTCACTCATTTCATCCACATAGCTGTTCACAGGAAGCTGTTCTCCGCCTGGTGTTCCGAAAATCAAATCACATGGTAGTCTGATCTCATGTCCAAATACTACACGGGCTGGTGTTTGTTTCGTAGACTCATGGATAGCAGCTCTGTATGCCATGAGGAAGAACGGTATGTGGAGATCCCAATCACGTTGATTCTTATGAACCACTTTAGAGAGATGTTCTTTCATGGTCTTGTTATGTCGTTCCACCATTCCATCTGATTGCGGGTGAAGGGCTGTTGTCCGTGTTTTGTGTATCCCCAATAACTTGCAGATTTGCTGAAACACCCCTGACTCAAAGTTCCTCCCTTGATCTGAGTGCGGCTCCGACATATCAAATTATCTACCAAGACTTTGGCGACAGTGACTGCTTCTTGGTTTGGAATCGCATAGGCCTCTGGCCACTTACTAAAATAGTCCATGGCAACCAGTATATACTTGTTACCATCCTTGGTTACTGGGAATGGGCCGGCTATATCGATCGCAATCCTCTCGAAAGGAGCTCCGACGTTATATCGTTTCATTGCACCCCTACTTCTAGTCTGCGGTCCCTTACTCGCTGCACAAATTTTGCAATTGCGACACCAAGCTTCCACATCCTGACGACTATTTACCCAATAAAATTGTTCTCGTACTTTATTCAGGGTCTTATTAACGCCGAAGTGCCCACCGGATGCTCCATTATGCACTTCCTGAAGTACTTTCGGTACTCGACACCTGGGAATCACTAGACGCATAACAACTTCCTTGCCATCCGGGCTTTCCCAAGCTCTCTTTAGCAGCCCGTTCATAACTTTGAGTGAATCCCACTGGGCCCACAAAGCCTTCAATCCAACTGCCTTGTCCGAAACATCCTTCCACGCTGGTCGAATTCCTTTCTCCTTTGCTTTCAATATAGCCCCAATCTCTGTGTCATTCAGTTGTTCTTGTCTCAGGGCTTCAGTTGTCCAATCATCCGGAACCTCTATTTTAATAGTGTTGACGGCCACCGTACCCTGAAATTTCTCAACGTGGCGGCAGTGCTTGCAATCTTCCTTGCACGGTCTTCTAGATAAAGCGTCTGCGTTCTTATGAGATCTTCCAGGTCGATGTTCGATTTTGAAATCATATTGTTGCAGCCGTTCTATCCAACGAGCCAGTTGACCTTCAGGGGTTTTCAACTGCAACAGCCATTTTAATGCAGCATGGTCGGTCCGAATCTTGAAATGTCGTCCATAAAGATATTTATGAAAATGGTCCACTGATTTAACGATGGCCAGTAACTCTTTCCGGGTTACACAATAGTTTCTTTCCGGTTTGGACAGCACCTTGCTGAAGTACTCGATCACTTTTTCCTGCCCATTCTGGATTTGAGACAGTACACAACCGACCGAAGAATTGCTGGCATCCGTGTCTAAAATAAAAAGTCCTTCCCGTTGTGGGTACGCTAGCACAGGACCAGTGCATAGAGCTGCCTTCAATTTTCTCCATGCTGTTTCACATTCCGGTGTCCATTGGTACTGCACTTTCTCTTCTGTCAGCCGGTGTAATGGCTTCGCAATTTCTGCAAATCCTTCCACAAAGCGCCTATAATAAGTACAGAGGCCAAGGAAGCTCCGTACTTCATGAACGTTAGATGGTCTTGGCCAATCTCGTACAGCAGAAATTTTGTCGGGGTCTGTTTGTATTCCATCCGAAGACACCACGTGACCAAGAAATTTGACTTCTTTCTGGAATAGCAGGCACTTCTTCGGGTTCAACTTCAGATGGGCATTCCTGACTTGCCCAAATACTTCTTGAAGATTTTTCAAATGTTCTGTAAAATCCTGTCCCATAACAAGCACATCGTCAAGGTAAACCAGGCATGTCCTCCAGGTTAGCCCTCGCAGTACGAATTCCATCAATCTTTCAAAGGAAGCTGGCGCATTGCAAAGTCCAAAAGGCATCACGGTAAATTGATAAAGACCACTGCCTGTTGAAAACGCTGTCTTTTCCTTATCATCCGGATGAAGCCCCACTTGCCAGTATCCACTCCTAAGGTCTAACGTAGAAAACCAACGTGAGCCTGCCAACGTGCTTAATGTGCCATCAATTCGTGGTAATGGGTAACTGTCTTTCTTCGTGACATCGTTTAATTTTCGATAATCGACACAAAATCTTAACGTTCCGTCCTTCTTGCCAACCAAAACTACTGGCGATGACCAGGGACTCGTCGACTCCTCAATGACTCCATCTTGTAGCATCTTGTCTATCATTGCCGAGGCATCTTCTTGTTTTGCTAATGGAAGCCTCCTAGGTGGTTGTCGAATAGCGGGTGAGTCGCCAGTATTTATCCGATGCTGGACTATGTCTTTTTTTGTAAGGGCCTCTGTATTCTTGGCAAATACTGAACTTTCCTTTTCTAGGAACTTGATTGCCTCCCTTCGTTCATCCTCAGATAAATGCTCCAACTGGGTAGTCAGCAAGGTCAAAACTTCCTGGTCTATTTTCATAGATGAACTTCTTCCCTTTGTTTGTTCCTCGCACCTCGCTACCCATGTGACCGGTTCATAGGAGCCAATCGGTTTGCCTTTCTTAATTGTCACGGAATGGGAATTTAAATTAACGACTCTAATTGGGATTTTGTCTTTAGTCCGGGTTAAGGTTCTCGCTACAATAATATTGGGTAGGGACTTAATCTATTCGTCATCTTCAACTAGGCCAACACGGTACCCTCCAGGATTTCCTTCTAAGGCAGCATCGATCATTTGTTCTGAATGAGCAGGAATCTTGATTGTCTCTGTTGTTAACAACCTCGCTTTATGGAATTGGTCATCTGCGGTTGCCAGAATAAATTCCTCATTTCCAATTTTTAAGACTCGCTCCCCTACGTCAACAATAAATCCCTGCTCTCCCATGATGTCTAGACCCAAAATGAAATCATCCATAATGTCAGCCACAATGACCTTGTAATTGAACCTCAACCGTCCAACCTGCAGTTCCAAGTTGACCTCTCCATGGACCGCAGCCCTGTCCCCCGTGGCTGTCCGAATAATTACTCCATTTTGCTTCTTGTTAATTTACAAGCCTGATATAAACCCTGGCCGCACTATTGATGACGTAGCACCGGTGTCAATCGTAAACACGCATTTTCTTCCATTCACATATCCTTGCAACAACAGACTACTTGGTATTCTTTGGAGCTGGGAAATCTTTATTTCTCTGGGGGCACCGCATTCCCTAGCCAGCACAGCCCCCTTGGTGCTGGCTATCTTTAGTTTTCCTGCTTCTCTTCTACATTCACAGCATTTACTCGACTCTCCGAGTTCTGCTGTCGACAGTCCCGTTTCATATGTCCAACCTTGCCGCAGTTGAAACATTTAATACCTCCGCTCGGCTTTCCTCTATTTTGTTGTTTTTCTTGTTTTCCGAGGCCATCCAATTTATCGCATAATTTGGTGAATATTTTCTGCATCTCAGTCAGCAAGGGGTTCTGGTTCATTTCTGGTTGCGATTCTTCGAGAGTCACAGCTCGCACTCTCGACCTTGGAGTATCCCTGTAAGCGGCTTTTACTTCGAGTGCACGCACCAAAGCTTCGCTACTACTTTGGTGTCTCGTCAGCCTCAGAACTCGCCTGACCTCTTCGTCCCTTATACCATCTAAAAAGGCCCCCACGGCTAATTGTTCCTGGAATTCTTTAGGTGCACTCGGATACGCCAGGTGTGCCAGTCTCTCTATCGCAGCTTCAAATTCTTGTAAACTTTCCCCAGCTTTTTGCATCCGGGATTTCAGCTGAGGCTGGTATAATTGGGCAAGGTGTTGATCGCCATACCTCAAGTCTAATGCAGCTTCCAAGACTTTAAAGTCCCTTTGTTTCTCAACTGGGATGGTTTGGAGTAACTCTGAAGCTTGGCCCCTTAGTGCTAGAACTAATGCCATGGCCTTTTCCTCATTATCCCAATTGTTAGCACACGCTGCTGCCTCAAACTGCCTCTTGTACGTCGTCCAGGAACTTTGGCCATCAAAAGAAGGAGGTTTTAGTCGCTGTCCTGATGATACCACCTGCTGGCTTCCTCTATCTCTCAACTGTCGTTTAAGCCGGTCTATTTCTCCTTTGACTTCTTCTTCGAACTTGTTTCCTTTTGATTTTTAATTTTTTTGGAGTAATTTTTTAATACAGCTTAAAATCAGAGACCTACACGTCCTATATTTTAACCTGCGTTGAAATTTGACTTTTGGAGAGGAAGGAAAAAATACTAAACCTTAAAAAATCATATTTTAAATGTTTTAATAGTTTTTGATAAAATTCGTAGTTATTAAGATATTTGCCAAACCCCATTAAAAAAAATGTCTCCTTTTTAAGATTATGTTACTTTTATTAACAAAAATTTGTTTAAACAGTTAATAAGACAAAAACACACTCTCTGTCTTGTCTTTTTTTTTTGTTATTTATAAAAATGAATGTCATTTAAAACCATTAAAAAAGGTTTCGATTAATAGTTTTCCGAAGTTTAACCTAACGCGACTCCACTTTATAAAAGAATTAGCTGGTATTACCGAAGTTAAAGCTACTTACCAAATATCGTGTATCGTTTATTTGGATACAGAAACTGATGATGACATTAACTGGAAGATATGATAAAATCTACCAAAAATCAAAACCTAGTTTGTACTTACCACCAACTTCAAGATTGAGCACATCTGCACTGAAGGAGTACGCTTGGACCATCGAATATGCAGTAGACACAAATTGTGCACAAAAGAATGAAAATTCCCAAATGCTAATATATGGTGTTTGTAATTATAGTAAGTAGCTAAATAGAACTGTTACATATATTGTAATTTCTTTAGAAGAGAAATACTTACACAGGCTCACAAAATAAAACTAGTGGTCTTTTTCTGGTACTACATTGGGTAACCCGTGTAATTTCGACGTGCTGAACAGGAAACAGGTACCCGCTTAGTTTCATTGGCCAGCATTTTTTTGTAAATCGCGAAAATAACCAAAAAAAACCTCATAATTTAGGTTATTTTCCCGATTTATTAAAAATTGGTGAGTAACAGAGCTAAACGGATACCTGATTCGTATTCAGCATGTCGAAACAATGGAGTCCCAGAAACAGACCTTTGTGTATGTGTGTGTGTGAGTGTGTGTGTGTCTAATTCAGCATTGCTTCAGTTGAAAATGAAACAAGGAAATTTTGTATGAGTTGTTTTTTGATGTGTGGTGTGTGAAACTCTTTCTGAAGAACTAGAACTATAAATCCATAATAGAAAAGAAGTATGAAGTTAAAAGTTTACAGCCTGTGTAGAACTGCACGTTATAGTTTATATATACTTGATATCCCATACATTTACCTCTATTTTTAACAAGATTATGTAAAATTCGGTAATTAGGAAGTTTCCTATTTTAGAAATATCATATACATTCATTCTTGTTTAGTAGTCTTTCAGATAACTAGTCAAACAAAAAAAATATCTCGATATCTGAAAAACCCACGAACTTATTCAATTTATTATTTGAATACTTCGCCTCGGCTGAAGTCCACCGTGACGTCACAATACACAACGCGCTGACTTGCCATGCCGGCGGCGCGCCGTAGGTTCCCTTTATTTACTGAATGTGCTCGATTTTATGAAATGTCACAAAACGTCACTTTTGATTCGTTCGTGCCGAGCCGAATTTTCGAATTTCGCCGTGCAACTTACGATCAGGTTTATTTGGAAGACTTCCTCTTTACGTCGCGACATCATACGGCCGTCCCAATGGTGTTTTTCGAAAAATATGGACGTGCCAAAATTGCATGTTTTAGCAATTTTTTCGGCTCTCAAATGCAAGCTGGCTATAAACTGCCGGTGACTGCCAGCGAGTATGGGTCGCGTGCGCCGACGTCACAGATTTTGGGACCTTAGGAAAAACAAACAGCTGTCATTGAGAAATCCGCCGATTAAACGTGTTTCTTTAAAGTGAATTTTCCAGTGTTTGTGCTGTTTAAGAACTTGTTGCTGGATTATTTAACATCTACAACTATTCTTAATACTATTATATAAACAATTTTGTTCGTCAGGATAACGGTTAGTTTGTATTTTGCAGAATTGTCTCCTGATGTAGAGGTTAGGTATACGGCTGCCATCGAATTAAATCCTTATATTTTGAGAAAAAAATACTTTAGTACAAATATTGATGTATTTCCAAATGTTACACATAGGGATGTTGCGAATTACTTGATTTTTGAAAGAATTGCGTAAACAGAAGGACGAATTCAAGGCATTGAAAAGTCTTGAAGCTGTTTGTGGTTAGGTGAAAGAAGTACTCTGCAAGAAATTTGCAGGATAAAAGCTTCTTACAACGGTAAGAATTAGTTATCAACAATTTTTTTCATATATGCTTGCCTAATTAAATGTTTTATAAATAATTAATAATGCAGAAATTAATTTTTCAGGATATGAACTCTTAGCATCATGAATAAAAGCCATTGACTCCTTGGACTATTGCAGATTCAGATGGTTCCTTAATACTCACTGGTATTGTGTTACCAGTCTAGACAAAACATGTTCACCACTTAACAGGAAATCTTTCCTTTTAGTTTTTTAGCAATGAATATGGCTATGGTTGCAGATTAACCGCTGTAAATTTTGTGAAAAAGATACTTTATAAAATAAACAATGAAAGACTGACGTACCTACTGTAAACTATTTGAAGTATGTAATAGGATGTACACAATTTCTTCCAGCGGTTAACCCCTTGTCTATACCTTATATACCTATAGATTGGACTACACAAACCGTTGTAATTTTTGTAAATTTTTTATTATAATATATAAAATGTCTAACATGTATTTTACTATTTTATGTAGGTCAATTGTTAATTATGACTTGTATTCTCTTAAATATACTCTCCCTCCGTGCAGTTCATGCTTCGCTCAACTAAAATTTAAATAAGAAATAGTTATTAAAAATAGACAAACCAATATAAAACGTTAATTTTCTTTACCATGGATTGTTTATTGCTTGTTTGAGCAGCAGTTATTAATATCACAATCATTCTTGCATTAACATGCAACAACTTAAAGCATTTCTTTTAATTGCCTGGAATTGTTTAACCTAACCTCTTCTGGTTGTAAATCGACGTTATTTTATAAAAACTGATATTGTCTCAGAGTGCCACACTTCCACAATTAATAATACAATAAAAACTAGCCATTTTGTATGATATAATATCGATAAAACTCTAGGATTACGAAAAATTTAATTCTGAGGTTCAGTCAGTCGCCATTTGACAGCTAATGACAGCGGTTTGTTTTTCCTAAGGTCTGGGAACTGTGACGTCACGCGCACGCGACCCATAAAGGTGCCCGCGCCCTCTCTCTGTTGGCGGAATCATGTATTGTGACGTAATCAAGCCTCGGCCCAGATGATCGCAGAATTTTAAACTTGGAAGGACCATAACTTTTTTATTTATAGAGATAATTTAAAAAAAAATTGCAGATATTTTTTAGATTTTTACGACTATTTATTACGAGAAAATGAGAAAAATGGAAACTTCCTAATTGTAGCGAGACTTTTCTTTTAAGTTAAATTTTGTATAACGTTGAAAACATATTTTGATCAGGTAAGAAACTGCACCTAGCTCCACTTTACAATCTGTTTTTATACTATTAGCGTTTAATGGTGGGGGTATTCACTGTCTAGACAAGTCCTGACTTGTCTGTAGATGTTATCTGCTCGCCAAGTGCTATCATAGCGGTCATCAAACACCTGCATGTCATATGTTATCGTTTCTTGGAATTCAGTCTAGACAAATTTAGATATATTTGATAGATGTCTATGTCTAACACCTGCACGCCATATGTTAACGTGAAAACATTAGTTTGAATTGGTTCCCACACTACCACTATTATTTCTGGTGGGAGAATTTCTATTAAATAGCAGGTATTTTCAGGTTAGTGAGTAGTAGTTAATTGTATTATGGTTACAAGTCATGGATGCTAGTAGCTGTGAATCGTGAGACAATGATGATTATCCAGGCTATATTCCTTTACAAGATATAGAAGCAAAAAATATTTTAAGGAGTGCTTATTCTGTGATTGGAAAGTCAAAAAAGGTCAAGAAGACGTTTCGACTAGCGGAGAGAGAAAGATTACTTAAGCTAGACGGAGAAGAAAACTTCAAAAATAAAAACTTAATCAGATTACGGCGTAGAAAAGAATATAAAAATAAGGAATGACCACTGTCAACATGGAAATTGAACAGGATTTCTTTGACAGTGGTGTAGAAGAAGACAGTGCAGAAACTGATATTAAAGTAAATAAAAGTGCTTCAATAAGTAATTTAAAATTTTTGAACTATAGCTCTTATAAAAAAATATGCGTCAGCCAATACGTCTTAGTTTTGAATGACAACAATCTATGTCTAACATGTTTCTATGATGTAGTTTCAGAGTTGGATTTATGCACTGATGTTCAACATATCAGTCAACACTTTACTGGTAGTATAAATGAACTCATTCAAAAATGTGTTGTTTGTAGTATTTTTAGCTTAAATTTACATCAACTTAATCTAGGCGAATTCTGTATGTTATGTAACCATTTTACACAATAATTGTAATAGAGTAAGTCAGATAATTAATTATATATACTTCGTCAGTATTAGCTAGAAGAGTAGTTGTTTTGATTGGTTTTCCAAAAATGAGTGTTTTAAAGTGTTTTCCTAAGTAGTATATTAGCGTGACCCGGTTAAGGTACCAATATACAGAAAGTAGATAATTTCATGTTATATAAAAAAAAGTGTGAATGACTAAATATAAATAAATGATTTAAGTATTTTCAATATTTTTTTCCTTTAAAATGCTAAGAATCCTATCATGTAATTCAATACTTCGTCAGTATTAGCTAGGAGAGTAGTTGTTTTGATTGGTTCTCCAATAATAAGTGTTTTAAAGTATTATGACGTGTTTCCACCCTTAGGAAACTACCCCTCGCAAATTCCGTGGGTTCCAAAAATTATAACAAGAGATGTCCACTAACACACTTTATTAAATATTTACTGGATACTTCACAATACTATTATTAATTTAAATACACTTTACTGACTAAAATCACAATGTTTATCACTTTGTTTATCTTTGAAGCCTTAACCTCACTTTCTATACTTTCTGAACTTTCTGAACTACTCGCCGAGAATGCGGTCGGTCTTTTATACCTAAAAATGACAGATCTCGATTGTTCTGTGATGACGCCACCATTCTCTAGATAATTCCAGATGTCACTTTGGAATCTTCTGGTAGGTTCTTTTTCGAGTAGGTGCAAATACATCATTCTAGGGGTTGTAACACATTACCTCCTTAAGCCTGAACGTCCCGGTCAGGCAATTCAGCCTCTTTCACATACTTCGCCAGTCTATCCAAGTGTACGATCTTCATCTTGGACTTTTTGTTTCGTTGAATCCGATAAACGACATCATTTATTCGGGTAATAACAGTATACGGTCCATCCCAAGGAGGTTGAAGTTTCGGGGATCTCCATTCCTTCCGCTGTGGGTTGTATAGCCAAACCAGATCCCCCACCTTGAATCCCCCTGTACTGGCATTCTGATCATAACGAGCCTTCAATCGGTTACTAGTTTTGTTCATCTGCTCTCGGTCATTCTTCGGCTGTTCTCGACTTCCATTTCTGTAGTTGCTCATGGAAAATGGTTCCCCATGGGCAGCACAATTCTTACACCTGCGACACCAGGCCTCCACATCCTGGCGACTATTAACCCAATAGAACTGTTCCCGTGCTCTACTCAATGTCTTGTTTATGCCGAAGTGTCTGCTGGATGTTTCATTATGTGCTTCCTGGAGTACTTCTGGTACACGACACCTGGGAATCACTAGACGCATGGCAACCTGCTTCCCATCTGGGCTTTCCCATGCTCTCCTTAAAAGCCTGTCTACGACTGTAAGTGAATCCCATTGTGACCATAAAGCCTTCAGCCCCACTTCTTTGTTGGAAACATCCTTCCATGCTGGACGCGTTCCCTCTTCTTTTGCTCTCAACATGGGTCCGATTTCTACATCGCGCAATTGTTCTTGCCTCAGAGTTTTCTTTGTCCAACTGTCTGGAAGATCGACCTTGACAATGTTGACTTCAACCATGTTCGGCAATTTTCCCACCTGAGGGTAGCGCTTGCAATCTTCCTTGCCTGGTTTTCTGGATAATGCAGGAGTTTTACCTGCCTGCGTTGTTAATAGCCTGGTTTTCTCAATAAATCCATACTGTTCCATGATGTCTGGCCCCAAAATGAAGACATCCGTGATGTCAGCCACGATGACCCTGTGGTCGAACCTTAATTGTCCAATCTGCAAACCCAGGTCTACTTCTCCATGAACCGTAGCCCTGTCCCCCGTAGCTGTCCGGACGATCACTTCATTTTGCCTCTTGGTAATCTTTATGGCCGTACTATTGATGACGTAGTACCTGTGTCGATGGTAAACAAATATTTTCTTCCGTTCACATATCCATGCAACAACAGACTGCTTGCAATTCTTCGAAGCTGGGAAATCTTTATTTCTCTGGGGGCACCGCATTCCCTAGCCAGCATAACCCCCCTGGTACTGTTTTCCTGCTTCTCTTCAACATTCACAGCATTTACTCGACTCTCCGAATTCTGCTGTCGACAGTCTCGCTTCATGTGCCCTACCTTGCCGCAGTTGTAACATTTAATACCACCACTCGGCTTTCCTTTATTTTGTTGTTTTCTCTGCTCCCCGAGATCATCCAATTTATCGAAGAGTTTGGTAAACATTTTCTGTATCTCAGTCAACATGGGGTTCTGGTTCATTTCTGGTTGCGATTCTTTGAGAGTCACAGCTCGCACTCTCGACCTTGGCGTATCCCTGTAAGCTGCTTCTACTTCAAGTGCACGCACAAAAGCTTCGCTACTACTTTGGTGTCTTGTCAGCCTCAGAACTCGCCTGACCTCTTCGTCCCTTATGCCATCTAGAAAGGCCCCTACGGCTAATTGTTCCTGAAATTCTCTAGGTGCACTCGGATACGCCAGGTGTGCCAGTCTCTCTATCGCAGCTTCGAATTCCTGTAAACTCTCTCCAGCCTTTTGTGTTCGTGATTTTAGCTGGGCTTGGTATACTTGGGCGAGATGTTGGTCGCCATATCTCAAGTCCAATGCAGCTTCCAAGACTTTGAAGTCCCTTTGTTTATCCACTGGGATAGTCTGAAGCAACTCTGAGGCCTGGCCCCTTAACGCCAGAACTAATGCCATGGCCTTTTCCTCGTTATTCCAGTTGTTCGCACATGCTGCTGCCTCAAACTGCCTCTTGTACGTCGTCCAGGAACTTTGGCCGTCAAAAGAAGGAGGTTTTAGTCGCTGTCCTGATGATACCACCTGCTGGCTTCCTCTATCTCTCAACTGTCGTTTAAGCCGGTCTATTTCTCCTTTGACTTCTTCTTCGAACTTGTTTACTTTCTCTTTAACTTCAGTTACTTCTCCTTTTACTTGACTGACTTCTGTCTCGACTTCACCTATTTTACTTCCACGTCCAGTGGAAGTATAGTAACGACAAAAAAATTTTTAAAAATTTTTATTGTCCAAATAGGCTTAAAATGTCATGAAACGTCGAGATTTTAAATTTGAGCGAAAAAAAAATTTTCTGTCTGTCTGTCGGTCTGTCGGTCTGTCTGTAACTTTTTTTTGTGCGCACGTTTACTCTGGAACCGTTCAAAATATTGACTTGAAATTTGGTACACATATGTACTTTAACGAGATCTAGAACTAGATTATATTTTCATCTTGTTCCGTCGAAGGGTTGGGGGGTAAATTGGGATAAATTTGGGGTAAATAGGTAAATCAAGCAGGTAAGAGTCCATGAAATTAGTATTTAGTATATACAAGAGAAGCTAAGGTCTCAAAAAAATTTTTGGCATTAGCCACCCCCATTACCACCCCCACCTCCTTATTAAAGGGGATGAAAAAAATTGTGATTTAGTGTATGTACAGGAACCAGAAACCTCAAAATATTTTTTTACTTCATCCACCCCCACTACCACCCCCCCTATCACCACCCCCACCCCACTACCGATGTGGGGTATCGTTTTATGGGTTTTTGGGGTAGAGGATTTCAAATATTATATTATTAAAGTTCCATAAACAATTATTTTCACAATCAAAATTTTTTCGTTGTGAGTGACTTGGATAGAGAATCTGGATGTGGAAGTAGTGATTCCTTGGGCAGCGGTTTTTTCTTCTACCTTGTTTATCTCTTCTTTGACTGGACTCTTTAATTCTTCGTTGGCAGAAATGATCGCGTCCTGCTGTGTTTTCATTTGTTCATTCAGAATTTGCCTTAATTCTTCTTGGCGTCTTTCTTGTTCCTCTTTTTCCTCTTGACGTCGTCTTTCTTGTTCCTCTTTCTCCTCTTGACGTCGTCTTTCTTGTTCCTCTTTTTCTTTCTGACGTCTTATTTCCTGATCTTCCATCATTTTCTTTAATTCGTTCCTTTCTTCTTTTCTTCATGATGTTTTTTCTCCTGTTCTTCTTTGTCTTCCTGCCGTTGCTGCGCCATCATTTTATGGAATTGTTCGAATAAGTCCTGTATTTGTTTATCGGATGCCACACTTCTTGTTGTTACGGGCATACGATGAAATTAAAATAAAATAAATTTAACTGTCACGTCAATATCGGTAATGGAACTTTCCAGACAAATCTCGAAATAGCACGAAAAAGTCTTACAGAGTCTTCTGTCACTATCCAGTTCAGAGAATTTAATAATCTCCACTAATGTCCAAATAGAAAAGTTCTAGAAATTTTCACGCACTAAATAAGTCTTTTTCAGTGTCTCTATCACTTCTCAGTTCAAAGGATTTAATTATCACACTAATGTCCTAATAAAATGTTCTACAATGTCTCAAAAATGCACTTAACACTATTTTTCTGTCCGAAAATAAACCTCGAACAATGTCCAGTAAATTAGTCCACTGTGTTAGCACTAATCAAATCAAATCAAATCAAAATATATTTTATTGTTCAGAAGAAAGAGTTTCTCATTAACAAAGTAAATAAGCATAGGTACATAGCATATATAGTTTACACAGTGCACCTACATTACATAAATACAAAACACAGATTACATATAAATTTTAATACAATAATAATAATAGCTAATATAAAAAGTCAGAAAGAACGATAAAATAAGGTAGTTAATGTCTAATTAAAATGTGTCATTATAGTATTCGTCTAAATTATAATAAGGTTTAACAATTAACAGGCTTTTAACAGCCTTTCTGAAGTTTGTATTTGAGCTCATTTCTTTAATATTATTTGGTAAGTTATTGAACATCTTATAGCCATTGTAAATAATTGAGTCTTTGACTAGGGTGGATCTGGGAATTGGCAGAGCAACATTATTGACTTGCCGAGTTACATGTATGGAGGGAGTACTTATGATATTACTTCTATACTTATGAACTAAACAAACTGTTTCTAGAATGTAAATGAATGAAATCACAGTGAGAATTCCATGTGTCAAGAACAGTGGCTTACATGATTCACGAATTCTAGTTTTATAC
This sequence comes from Rutpela maculata, assembly GCA_936432065.2. NCBI lineage: Eukaryota > Metazoa > Arthropoda > Insecta > Coleoptera > Cerambycidae > Rutpela > Rutpela maculata. The sequence goes on along the minus strand of OW386285.2, from coordinate 81,599,066 downwards.
AGGTAGCGAATAGCACGTTTTTGAATTACAAATATCGTTTGTATAAGATATTTACTGCATACTCCCCAGAAGGCAATGCCGTACCTTAGGTGTGATTCGATTAATGAAAAATAAGCAGTCTTAGCAGCTGCATAACCCAGTTCATTTGTGATCACTCTGATAGCGTAGGTTCCGGATGCTAGTTTGTTACTAAGTATTTTAATGTGTTCGTTGAATTTTAACTTGCAGTCAATGTTTAGTCCAAGAAATTTTGAGCAGGGTTTATTTTCTAGAAAATGGTTACCTAGGGAGATGTTTGTTAAATTGCAATGAAATGTAGTTATGTTTGTTTTGTTAATGTTGAAAGAAAGCAAATTGGAGTCACACCACTCTTTGACCTTATTTATATCGGCCGACATAATTTGCAGAAGGACATTAGCATCTTTATTGTGCCACAATATGGTGGTGTCGTCAGCAAATAAAGTAAATTTTCCTTCAATATTAATTTTTGTCAGGTCGTTAATATACCTAAACCTCGAGAATACTTCTCGAACACTCCAGCACAACTTCAGAGCCCCTCTTGTCATAAAATTCCGCTTCTGACACCAATTTGTGACGTGTTTCCACCCTTAGGAAACTACCCCTCGCAAATTCCGTGGGTTCCAAAAATTATAACAAGAGATGTCCACTAACACAGTTTATTAAATATTTACTGGATACTTCACAATACTATTATTAATTTAAATACACTTTACTGACTAAAATCACAATGTTTATCACTTTGTTTATCTTTGAAGCCTTAACCTCACTTTCTATACTTTCTGAACTTTCTGAACTACTCGCCGAGAATGGTCGGTCTTTTATACCTAAAAATGACAGATCTCGATTGTTCTGTGATGACGCCACCATTCTCTAGATAATTCCAGATGTCACTTTGGAATCTTCTGGTAGGTTCTTTTTCGAGTAGGTGCAAATACATCATTCTAGGGGTTGTAACACATTACAGTATTTACCTAATTAGTATATTAGCGTGCCCAGATTAGGGCAACAATATACAAAAAGTAGGTATTTTCATAATAAATAAAAAAGTGTGTAAGTTATGATTTGCATAATACCTAAATAATATTCTCTAATCAGAGTAAGTCAGTTTTAAGCAGTCAAATTTTTAGGAATCGATTCATTTTAGATATAAGTGTGATTACGAAATATGTTTAATTTTATACTGTATCATTTTCTTCAAATAAATATGTTTAAATAATACGTATTTTTGTGCAGCCGTACGTGAAATGAGTATCTCGCGTTCTCAAAACAGTCCGTGAAATTCAATTCCACGGCCGTTACCCTTAGTAACGGCCGTAAAACTAAAAGTCACTTTTATAATAATTGACGTTTAAGTCACTTTAAAATTGACATTTCTAAAATATGACAAACAAATTGTTATATTTTATTAAACAGACTGTCAAGTATACTTTCAAAATACACCGTTTCCATAGAAACGCTCTGACGTTAAGGCCACCGCGTTTATTTAGCAAAATATGGCATATACGGTGGTGTCATTTTCATCATCTATACTAACTATAATTTACTATAACTTACGGTTGCACAAAAAATAGTGTTTATGCCATGGCCGCGAAATTTTTTAGCGTCCTCGAGATTCTCTTGCCTCGGCCGCAAGCGGCCTCGGCGATAATCTTTCTCTCGGTACGTAAAAAGGAATTTCGCGGCCTTGGTATAAAAATAACTATTTTAATTCATGCCACTCATATAATGTATCTTTTGTAATGTTATTTATTTACGTTTTAATGAACATGAAATAATGTCTTAAGTAAATTGTATTAACACCCTGTATAACAGTTATTAATTAGTATATTTCCATCTCTTTGTACATGCAGTGAAATCTAAATGCAGACTTTAAATAATACCACATAAAGTACTTTGTGGCTAATATTTGGCTGCCTATAGTTTGTTTATAATTCCAGCTTCATATTTTATCATTTAATAAAAACTCTTAATAAACAAAAATTTCAGTTTGTTGTACATGTAGATTCTAGTCCGTAAATATGTTTTTATTGCATTTTTGTGATTTGAAATAAAGTTTTTGTGTTTCACAAGTAAATGAGAAGTGTATTTAAATTATGTGGGTTACCTACTCGGTATTTAACCCTAGAACGGTATCGATATTTTATAGTACTGTATTGGTATCGTACATAAATTTTACGTACATATTTTTTCTATAAGCTTTATGCTAAAATGTGGTTAAATAAATGAATAAAACTTTTGCCAAGTAAACATACAATATACATGGTAACGTAAATTAGTAATGAACAAAGTAAATTTACTAGCTTCCTCCAAGTCTTCATCTGTTAAACCTCGTTTCGACATTGTAAACGTTTATTGGTATCGGACACGTAAAAATTATAAACTAATTAGCGGGTAGGGGCCGTTCAAAAATTACGTAACGCAAATTTTGACCAAATTTGCCCTCTTCCTCCCCCTTGTCACATGTTGTCACGTTTGAAGATAACCCCCTAAATAAATTACGTCACAAATTTCACCCCCTCCCCCATCAAAATAAGATTTTTCTTTAATGTCATATATATTAAAGTCCCGTGTAAACTTGGTTTGTCTTGTGACTAAGGACAAACCTTGTACAGTTTATACAAAAATAGCTGTTTTCTTTAGATCAGAATTTTCGTGGAAAAAAGAATAACATTACGTTACGCAACACTTGATGCAACCCCCCTTCCCCCCTATGTCACAAGTTGTCACGCTTTTAAGTACCCCCCTCCCCCCTAAGAGCGTTACGTAATTTTTGAACGGCCCCTTATTGGTAACGATGCGTATTATTTACGTAAAGAGCTCCAGAAAATAGTAAATGTAATCTCTAGTACGAGCACTTGCGTATTGGCAATGTAAACAGCCAATCGCTAAGATATTTAGGGAAGCATATCTGGGGGGTCAAGAAAATTTGCGGGCGTATGGTTTTGTAAATGCAAATTATTAATCTTGCATACGTAAATTTTACGTACGATACTGTTCTAGGGTGAAATATGTGTGTAATCTCATAAAAGGATACATAATTTACATAAAATTCTTAGGTAAGTCTAATACATTTATTCAGATTAAGGTTAATGACAGATCCTTCTACATTTTAATTATCGATTAAGGTCCCAGATAGCATTTTTACATTCAGAGCATGTGCTCGGAACGTACTTTATGTACCCATGGAACTAAGAATGAATATTCATTTTGTATTCCGTGTAGAAAATCTGAATGTCAGAGAGACGTACAGATGACCGCCTCTCGATATACGAGTAAGATTCCTACAACGTACCCATAGACCAAAACGGAACTTGATATGAACCAGAAACGTATATTGACATACTGATAGATACATGAGGTATATAGGAGGAAGGTCCATCCTACATTCACAATGTACACTGCATGTTCATGGTATATGAGTACTACCTTCGCAGGAATTAAGCCGTAGGTGCCTGGTATGTTACACATGGATCATAAATCTATGATGCATGTATATTGTAGGAATGAACATTAAGTATCAGTGGCAGCTATAAGTACTTCACTCATGTCATGTATTTTCTTCAAAGTTTAATTATTATAAAAATTTATTACTTATTGTAATCATTGATGAGTCGCTGCTTCATTCTGAATATGTTCAGTATTACGCAGCGACTCATCTATGATTATAGCAAATAATAAATTATTATAATAATTAAACTCAAGAGAATACATGATATGAGTGAAGTACTTGCATATAATAAATCCAATATCTAATTTTAAAGTTTAATTATTACAGTCAATTATTAGGTACTTACTCTAATTTTCCACATTTCATATTCCTTGTGAAGAATATTATGTAAGTATATGTGGAATATATGCACAGAAAATTTGTTTTTACTATCAGTTTTCCACTAAAGTCAAATGTTTTACTTTACTGAATGGAGCACACAAATGCTAAATAAACTTAAATAAAACTGTATTTGCTATAACAATACTTTACAAAGGTCCACGAATATATGTAAAAAAAAATAGTTTTACGTTAATAAGATCTGTTAAAAACCATTTTAAAATGGATCAAACATTTATCACTCTAAAACTTCAGCTTAAAAATCATATTTAACGTGTTATTTATGAAAAAATCTAATGATCATATTACACTACCTTAAAGTTTTATCTATTTCAAATCGTGTTTTAAATTGCCAAGAACAAAACATGATTTTATTTTATTAATTACTTTACATTGTTGTAACAATTAAGTATGCATCTTAAATTATAAAATAGGAAGAGGTATAAATAAAACAGTTGTGTTACTTTAAATATATTTTTATTTTTTGTTACAAAAATGAATTGTTATAATAAAAAACAATTGTGACAAAAATTTCAATTCAGATTTTTTTTAACAAAAAAATTTTCTTTGCAACTTATGAACTGTCATATTTTACTATAACGATTTTTTTGTCAGTAATTAAAAAATAGTAAAAATTGGAGGGCTTACATTTTCAAAACCAAGTGTCCAGGTGTTGCCGATGGCGATACTTGTAATTACGAAAGTCCACTTTTCATTCTCAACACATCATCTGTGACTGATCCTATTGGCTGAATACTTTCTTTTGGCTTTTCCAATTTTTAAGAAGGTATTTCCTTCCTGTCCAGAGGAGGAGATACACGTGCTAGTCCAACTACAAAAGAAAATACATTGTATTATATTTGAATAGGTACTTATTTATCTTTAAAAACTGGCCATGATAAAGTTGAAAAATATAAAAACATCTTACAAAGATCTTACAGAAAAAATAAAACTGATCAAACATAAATTAAACAAATTGATATTATCATAGATAGATAGATAGATAGATAGATAGATACATTTATTTGTTCCTTTTTACATACAATACCTCATTGGATGTAGAACACGTCAAAAACATTAAGAGAATACAACAGAAAAAAACCGCTGCCCAAGGAATCACTACTTCCACATCCAGATTCTCTATCCAAGTCACTCACAACGAAAAAACTTTGTATGTGAAAATAATTATTTATGGAACTTTAATAATATAATATTTGAAATCCTCTACCCCAAAAACCCATAAAACGATACCCCACATTCGGTAGTGGGATGGGGGGTGGTGATACGGGGGTGATAGTGGGGGTGGATGAAGTAAAAAATATTTTGAGGTTTCTGGTTCCTGTATATACGCAAAATCACAATTTTTTTTCATCCCCTTTAATAAAGGTGTGGGGAGTGGTAATGGGGGTGGCTAATGCCAAAAATTTTTTTGAGACCTTAGCTTCTCTTGTATATACTAAATACCAATTTTATAGACTCTTAGCTGCTTGATTGACCTATTTACCCCAAATTTATCCCAATTTACCCCCCAACCCTTCGACGGAACAAGATGAAAATATAATCTAGTTCTAGATCTCGTTAAAGTACATATGCGTACCAAATTTCAAGTCAATATCTTAAACGGTTCCAGAGTAAACGTGCGTACAAAAAAAGTTACAGACAGACAGACCGACAGACAGACAGAAAAATTTTATTCGCTCAAACTTAAAATCTCGACGTTTCATGACATTTTAAGCCTATTTGGACAATAAAAATTTTTAAAAATTTTTTTGTCGTTACTATACTTCCACTGGACGTGGAAGTAAAAGAATATAGTTAATATTAATGTAAAAAATACATATCATAATAAAATTGAAACACTAACAAATGGTAACAGTGAAAATAAATAGAGGACGACAACAGTAATTAAAGTTAATTTTAAAATAGATAATATGCCTAGTTTGGATAAAAATGTGTTTGGTTAAAATATTAAAATGGTATAACAATACAATACAATGATAAATTTGAGAACAGCCTAGTTTGAGAGTACAAAAGTAAGTTTTTTATTAATGTATTAAAACATCAGTGAAATATTCGTCCACCGTATAGTAAGCCTTTTTTATTAGTATCCATTTGAGTTCTAGTTTTAATGTTTTTAAAGTGAGATTTTTTATGTTGTCCGGCAATTTGTTAAAAATGTTAATTATAGAATACTCAACATTTTTTTGTATATACGAGAAAGGACACGGCAGGCACAAAATAAATGGAAAAGAAGGTACAGTCAAATGGGCTGAAAATGTAGTATGTTGTACTTCATAATATCCTGATCAAAATTTTTCATGGGCACAATATCTGAAAATTGCCAGTTTTTGAGATATGAAAGGTCAAAGATCAGGAATATCGGTACCCGCTGTCATAGTTGAGAGTATCATATTATGACGAGGATTTGTTTAACGTGTGATTTTATATGTACCTGAAGTTTCGAACGTTCACTTGAATGAATTTTAGATGAAAAAGAAAAGTTAATAAAAACCACATATCGATTTAGGCATAAACACTTCATTGCCACATTTGCTGACAATAAATATCCACAATACTTAAGTTTTTACACCTAAATCGAAGTGTGGCTTTTATTAATTTTTCTTTTTCATATGAAATTCGTTCAAGTGAACGTTCGAAATTTCAGGTACTTGATTTTAAATGCCTACCAGAGTTATTAAAAGAACAACATACCTATCTTCTGTCAACAAAATTTCTGCTTTTTGTACATAGTCCTTTGATTTGTTTTTATTCACTCTGTACATCAGATCTCTGCCCTTTTCAATTAATTGCAGCTCTTCTATAATCCTCTGAAATAGGTATAAAGCAAATTACTACAAATAGGTAAATACCTATCACAACTCGTATGTTGTAATCAAATCCAATGGTTGTGATTTAAATAAACAAAAGCTCCTTAATATTGAAATAGATCGAACCTACCTTCTTGAAAATAAGATTTAAACACCCCGTAAAGTGTTCACATTTCATCTGCATTTTCACCTGTTTTTCAATGATCAGTCAATTGTTTGAATGGTGACCACCAAGCTTCCTTTTCGTGGACCGAGACCATTACAAAGACACCTCAGTTTCTTTTCTAAAAATCGATACCTACAAACGCCGTAATTATTATAACTAATATAGGTGGTATGCTTAGTATAATATGTACAAAGGGATACACATTAAACTTTAGTGTCTAAATATAAAATATCTGCAAATGACAACAAAACTATGTGGTAGTTATATTGTATACAATAATTGTAAAATACTTACTGCAATGCAATTAATGTATACTTGGACTAATTAATAAATCACGGGAAAACAAAAAACAAAACACAAATTGAAGAAATCGACATTTGCATTTGACAGCAGAATCGTGACTGACCGTGGAGCATGCGCACTAACCTAAGGACCGTGGCGCGCATTTAAAAAATTCTACAAGGGGATTGTAATGACATGGAAAACGGAAATCTAAATATAAAAGATAAAAAGAAATTAAATACCCATTCTAAGTCTGAACTATCTGCTTAAGAAATGCCGATAGTTACCGAGATAGTTACTAATTAATTGAACACAGTACATAAATTAAAAAAGGGTTATTATTCATTATTATTTAATATTTCATTCATTATTATTTAATATTTCATATTCATTATTATTCAATATTCGATCACAAATCTAAAGTCTGGATTCAAAATTAAAAACATATTTCATATATACAATAATATTGACGAACGATTTAAAATTTATAAAACGTCATACACCGCACAGGGGATGATTATAAATGTACTTAAATCAAATCTATATAGATAGAGAAATATCATTATTATTTTTGTAGGTAGGTACCCAGCAAACAAAGAATGTATCCGTAATGTTATGCAATGTTAAATGGAAGTAACATTTGTAATGTTCTCTTGCAATATGATATTTATATTACAACAACGTAACAGAGAAATGTTACATTTCGAAATATTAAACAAATATTTATGTAATGTTGGTTACATTACGTAACATTTAATAGTATGACAAATTACTTTCTGACAACGTTGATGTTATATTAAAGTAATAATGCATTGTTTAGTGGGTAGGTAGATAGGTACTATAAAACTAGCATTGCTGTCTCATCAGTTGTGATGCAGGTTTATTTTTATTAGTTCAAAAATCGAACCAATCAGCGTTCGCGTTAAAAGTGCTGAACTTTTGATGATATTACTGTCGGCGCGGCGCTCGGGCGATGCAAATATTTCTACAAAAAATATACCTGTATTATACAGATAAAATCATTGACGAATGTTTATACGATGTACATGAACACATATACGAAGAACGTTCCCTGATACGTGTACACAGTATATGCGACTGTGAATATAAACTTTTCTGTATATTCCATTTATATCGTATGTATAATCATATTGTATATGTGAAAATATTATTTATATGGGAATGTTGAGGGAACATACATGGCAAGCACAGAATGCAATTAGAACATTGGGAATGCAAAATGTACATTCGTGGAATAATAAATGCTATCTGGGGTACGGATTAGAGTCGTTTACTTCTTTTTTATTATATTTATTTCATTCATAAAAAGGTGTTTACCAAAATGATATTATTTCACCATGGTTGGTATAGTTCGGTAACTTTCGGCTATTTTCGCCAATAGTTTTTAAAAAATATTTTATAGGTAGGATTTTTCTAACCTTTTTTTAAAATTATTATTGATGGATTAAAAAGAATAAGTTGTAAATATTTATTACATAAAAAATATTAATTTGCAAAAAGCATAGCAAATAAACTTACAATCGGTCTTAACACATATTTTGTACCACTTGATTTGACGTCATGCAGTTGATATATTAAAAGCTATTCTAATTTGTTCGATTTCGCTAGTATAATAGGTATTGTTAGGTACCTGATTTTTTATCCAATCGACTTAAGTTTGCTAAACATCTTCTCTTTTTTAGGTGATATAACACTTTAATTTTTTTTTAATATTTGATGGGTAGAATTTTTTGAGCTTTTTTAAAATAATTAATGTAATAAAAATAAACAATTAGCATGCTGACTCATCTTCACCCAACTCAACTGAGCCATTCTGATATGTAAATAAAACAGTCATTATTAATATTCAATTTAATTAACAGTGTCTTGATTATAAATATTATATTTTACAATATATTCGTTAGGTATGATATTTCTAATAGAGAATAACATGTGAAAAAAACCTTCTGAAATCATTTCTTTTAAAAACACATCGAGAGTAATGAATCTTTGTAAAACATGGCTACATAACTCTTCAGCACGACCATATGTTTTCAGTGTGTACTCTAGGTGTCCAAGACGAACTAAAGTATCAGTTTCATAATCTCTAACATGATACGTAATATTGCTGAATGTAGTGAGCTCTTGAAATTTTTCTCTCGAAATATCCTTATATAATTTGAGAATGGCATTTTTTAAGTCATCATTTATATCGACCATTGTTTTCTTCTAATAATTCTAACTAGGCACTTTATAATTAAAATCGAAGTACAAAGCTTCTGTACACTGATGAGATTCTATACTCTAGCTCAGCTTATCGAGGGATTTGGATAAAAATCGAAAAGAGTTTACAAATTTTAGTCTCAGGTACGTGTCCGGTTCTTGAGGATTTGTAGATTTTTCCAAGAGAGTTGATTTTTCATTGTTGTATAAGAAACTATAAGATACTACTTATATATCATAAAAATGTTTGCATGGAGAGGTAAATAGCTGTTGTATGGTAACAACTACGTACCATATGTTATTCATAGAATCCTAAACCTGTCGAGACAAGTTAATGAAACTATGTGTTATTTCAAGGTCTATATTTCATATGTAAAAAATATATTGCATCATGTTATGACATCATTATTTTTTCGGAGACATCGCGCGTGTGAAAGCAATGTCCAGATTGTAAGAGAACACCCTGTAAAAATATATTCTAATTTCTTTGAAATTTGTTGTATATGAGAGTATAAGAATGTCTTTGCACATGATGCGTGAGAAAGCATTGTCTAGATTATATATGACATTCTGTAAAAATATATTCTACATATTACTTCAAAATTTTGTTATATGAAAATGTCTTTGCGCTTTATATCGAGTGTCAAAGACTTGTCCAGATTGAAAAATAACGCCCTGTAAAAAAATATGTTTCTTTGTATTTGCTATATGATGTGTTATCTTTTAATTCGAGTATGTAATTGTGATTTCCTATCTAATCTTATAACACGATACAAAGGTGTCTGATGTGTTGAATCAGAAAGCGTTGTCCAGATAGTATATGACACCCTGTGAAAATATATATTCCTCATATCAATTGTTTGGTACATGAGAACGAAGAATGTCTTTGTACTTTACATGAGAAAGCCCAGATTGTAAAAGAACGCCCTGTGACATTTTATTCTACATATCATATGCAAGAACGTAGGAATAATCTTTTTAACTTGAGAAATATTTTTAAAATAAGGTGATTTTCTTATCAACTGTTTACGAATATCATATGTCGACCGTTGAGATATTTTATTTCCTGCTATAACAAATTAGAATGTAGAATAATATATTATTTAAAATTAAACAATGCAATACATTTTGGTTTTAAGACCATTGATGTGCTGAAATATTCTTCCAATTAATTATATGTCATTAAATTTACCACAGAGTGATCTAAATGTTTCTTCTAATGTAATTAAAATAAAATTTACCGCAGGTCACTAGCATATACAAAGTGATCGAAATGTTTTTTCAATGTAATTAAAATAAAATTTATCGCAGGTCACTAGCATATACGGAGTGATCGAAATGTTTCTCCCAATGCAATTAAAATAAAATTTACCGCAGGTAGCTAGCATATACAGAGTGATCTAAATGTTTCTTCCAATGTAATTAAAATAAAATTTGCCGCAGGTGTTCTCGGAAATAAAGAATCACTGACCTATATGACCTTCACATAACCTTTCGTAGACAAGTTTAGATAAGTCTGTAGATACCAGCCATCTCGGCGCCATCGTTTCTTGGAATTCATAGCAGGTGTTCATTATAACGGCCATTCACGATTCTTAGAAATTGATCATGTGTACACCGGATATTATTGCAAAAAGCATTGGAATTCACAGCAGGTGCTCTTCTCGGAAATAAAGCGTTACATAACCTATTTTTTAGATTAACATATTTACTTGTCGTGTCGTCTCGATTTGAATTTCCTGCCATATAAGATGTCTGCGCATGCGTTAAGAATTTCCCTATCATATAATATATGTAATTACCTTCCTGATGCTTGTCATTGGTAATCAACGGTCTATGCCGGCCAGGTGTTATTCCAGAAATAATATTTAACCTATATGACTTATACGACCTGACCTATATGACCTTCACATAACCTTTCCTAGACAAGTCCAGACAAGTCTGTAGATACTCGCCATTTCGGTGCCATCGTTTCTTGGAATTCATAACAAGTGTTCATTATAACGGCTTCTTAGAAATTGAACACTGCTCCCATAGGTTTTGACCTTGCTCACAACCTTGCCCACAACCTTGAGCCACCAGCATTCCCATTTACATACTACTCGAAGAGTATAATAAGGCCAAAATATTATTGAAATTAAAATAATTTATTTGTTCATTTAATCCTAGTAATATAGTCCAATCAATGATTGCCCAAAAGGGGGATGCAGAGGACATGGGGGGGGATTTTCCTCTTCAGAAATATGTTGAGGGTAGTTACGAGGTAAACATACTAAAAGTTCCCGCCCCTAGCCCTAGCCTGTCGCTTCATGAAGGGAGCGGGTGGTAAGTTCCTTTTTTCGAATTTCCGCTTATATAAGTCGGAAACGATGCGTCGTACAGAAGAAATTAAAAGCTAATTAAATTTTATATTCATTTTCTTCCTATATGTTATAGTTTCCGAGATATTCGCCAGCAAATATCGGTAATTTTCGAAAAATTTTTTCTTGGCTCACGTTTTTCGTCAAACTTGCCCTTCTAACTCCTCAACCTTTTGTTTTACAAAAACGTCGTCAGAGAGGAAGTTGTAGAGCATTAAATACATATTCTTACTAATTTATTTTCAACAGGTCAAAAGTAACAGAAATTTGAAGTTGTCGGCTAAATTTGATAGCATGGAGCTTGAATTCATGTAAAGTGGCTTGTTGCATTTGCAGCATGACGTAGACGCGTGAGACTCGAGCGGTGTCGACTAATGTCGAGCGCCCCATCGAATAGTATCTACCGGACCTTAGCCACAGCACAAAATAATGGGTATTGTGAGATGAGAGGTGACAAAGCATACTCGTTGAAGCATTAGTTCGGAGAATAGCTGTTGGTTTCAGTCTGGTTTTTATACCTTATACATTGTGACTCACTTAAGATGAAGACTCCCTTATAACTTTTTTATTTGTCTCCAATATAATAGGCCAGTAGTGTAAAACCAAAAAAATTTAACGAATCGGAAATAATTGCTACAAAAGGTTTTATCGTTTTAATGGCTTCATTTGTTGCCTAGGTTTCCCCCCCCCCCCGGCGGAGTTGTGCTTAAGTGGTATTTTTGCGGTTTTACGGTTATATCTCGTAAAGGACTCACAATATCGAAAACATAGTCCTATTAAAAGTTGTAGGGCATTAAATTCTGCATTGAATGAGATCAGACGCATATTTTTTGGGCCCCCCCGTTCCCATACTAGTGCTCATCAAAGTTGGACAAATTTTACATATTTATGAAAAATGTGTTATTTATTTACACTACATTAAACATAGTACTATAGCACTCCATTGTACTAGTCTTGTACTTAGTAAATATATAAAATATTAAAATTGTAGAATATATAAAAAGATAATATTAAAAAATGGTTTCATATAGAATATTATGAGATCCATTCAACTGATATAAAGATTGAAGCAGGATAAGATACACAATTCTTGAAATCGAAGCAAAAGACGCACTACTCTGAGATCATCTTTACCGAGTTAATAGTGATGACCATGACTCAAGAGTAATTCCTTTCCCATGACAGAAATAAAGCACATCTTATTAGCTTGCTTACCAAGCGGCTTGAAGGTGAAGGCTTCTCAGTAAAGCAAGCTAATGAAGACGCAGACCACCTGATTGTTGCCACGGCCCTTGAGGTATCACAGGCGCATAAGAAGGTTGTGAGGATATGGATCTCCTCATCATGCTCAATGCCCTAGCCACACCACCAGCAAACATATTTCTCAAAACCTGGAAGAGGAACGACCCCATCAAATTTTTTTTCCCAACAGCTTCAAACTAGCAGACAACATCAGAAGGCCACTCATATTTCTCCACGCCATAAGTGGATGTGACACAACTTCAGCACTCTTCAGGCAGGGTAAGAAGGTGGTCAAGCTGTTGGTCGAAAATAAATGTCTTCTCGAAGAAATCAAACCTTTCTTCGAGCATGACACTCAAGCTGAAGCTATTGCTGAAGCTGGCCTATGATTTTTAACAACAATTTTTGTTATTATCAAACGTAATCATCACTAATTGATTTCAAGAATTGTGTATCTTATCCTGCCTCCATCTTTATATCTCATAATATTCTATACAAAACCATTTTTTAACATTATCTTTTTATATATTCTACAATTTTAATATTTTATATATTTACTAAGTACAAGACTAGTACAATGGAGTGCTATAGTACTATGTTTAATATAGTGTAAATAACACATTTTTCATAAATATGTAAAATTTGTCCAAATGAGCACTAGTATGGGAACGGGTAGTCCAAAAAATATGCGTCTTGTCTCATTCAATGCAGAATTTAACGCCCTACAACTTTTAATAGGACTATATTTTCGATATTGTGAGTCCTTTAAGAGATATAACCGTAAAACCGCAAAAATATCCAAAAGGGTATTTTTGCGGTTTTGCGGTACCCCCCACCACTTAAGCACAACTCCGCCGGGGGGGGGAAACCTAGGATAGTTATATTAGGCAACAAATGAAGCCATTGAAACAATAAAACCTTTTGTAGCTATTATTTCCGATTTGGATTTTAAGCCTACTGGCCTATAAATCAAATTTTACTCAAGTATAGAACAACATAGGATCTACTTATGACCAGAAAAACATTCGCCTTCTACAAATGCAAAGTCACCTAGGGTACCAACATATACGGAAAAATATAAAAAAATTATATTAGGCATTTTTTATCGGAGAATTTTATTAAAGAAACTTATTCAGAATTGTCCAAAAAACCGAGAGTCCAAAATTTAATTAAAATTAAAAAATAAAAAGTTAAAATTTTAAAAAGATTTAAGTAATTATTTTTGAAAAAAATTGCAAATAGCTTGACAACTTCCCGGTAGCTTGGTAATTTCAAATAAAATTGACACAGTACAGTTTTCTAAACAAGAAAAGCCGTTAAAAGTATATTGTGTATTTAGGTGTGAAAGCAATACATCCCAGGACGACGCTGCAAATTGTTGGCCGAGGCGCTAGCCGAGACCAACAAGCATCGAAGTCCGGGAATGTGCTTTCACACCGAAGTACACATACTATTTTTTCTGAAATCACAATCGATATTATTATAAATTAAGGAATTTGTATTAATGCATAACATTTCTTCATCACAATCTAACTGCTTACTAATAAATGCTATCTTATGTGATTTGGTTTGTCTGCGTGTATTTATTTACTGTGTAAAATATACTGTCTAAAATATACATAAAAACCGTACGGGAATGTTACTTTCCCGGCCTAGGCCGGGAATAGTATATTGTGTATTTAGGTGTGAAAGCAATACATTCCCGGACGACGATGCAAATTGTTGGCCGAGGCGCTAGCCGAGGCCAACAAGCATCGAAGTTCGGAAATGTGTTTTCACACCGAAGTACATACATACTATTTTTTCTGAAATCGTAATCAGTATTATTATAACTTAAAGAATTTGTATTAATGCATAACATTTCTTCATTAAAATCTAACTGCTTACTAATAAATGCAATTTTAATGTGAGTTGGTTTGTCTGCATGTATTTATTTATTGTCTAAAATATACATAAAAAACCGTACGGGAATGTTACTTTCCCGGCCTAGGCCGGGAAAGTAACATTCCCGTACGGTTTTGTTGATCGTTGCTTGGCAACGGATCTTTTCCGGTCTGTTTTCTGATGGTTTCTTAGCAACGGACTAAAATATTGGAATTGTGCATTTTTCGATCTGAAATCGCGCCGAAAATGTAGACATTACCGATCGATTTCAGAAAAAGTAACATTCCCGTACAGTTTTGTTGATTGTTGCTTGGCAACGAATCTTTTCCGGTCTGTTTTGTGATAGTTTCTTAGCAATGGACTAAAACACTGAAATTGTGCATTTTTCGATCTGACATCGCGCCGAAAAGGTATACATTCCCGATCAATTTCAGAAAATAGTTATTTTTATACCAAGGCCGCGAAATTCCTTTTTACGTACCGAGAGAAAAATTATCGCCTCGGCCGCTTGCAGCGCTAAAAAATTTCGCGGCCATGGTATAAACACTATTTTTTGTGCAACCGTAAATTATAGTTAGTATAGATGGTGAAAATAACACTACCGTTTATACTATATTTTGCTAAATAAACGCGGTGGCTTTAACGTCAGAGCGTTTCTATGGAAACGGTATATTTTGAATACATACTTGACAATTCTCGAATAATCGTAAAAATGTCTGAGAGCGATAATGAGATTTCAATTTCTTGTACCCCCCAGAGTTAAAAAGTATTATAAATTCGGGGCTTGCCGATGTAATACCAGAAAAATCCAAACTGATATACGAAAAATGTTACAGCGAGTTAAAATATAACAATTTTTGCTTGTCATATTTTAGAAATGTCAATTTTGAAGTGACTTAAACGTCAATTATTATGAAAGTGACTTTTAGTTTTTTGGCCGTTACTAAGGGTAATGGCCGTGAAATTGAATTTCTTGGCCTGTTTTGAGAACGTGAAATACTCATTTTACGTACGGCTGCACAAAAATGATATTTTATTCAACATTTCAATATTTTTTATTTTGATTTAATTTTGGACTTAAGGTTTTTGGATAATTCTAAACAAGTTTCATAAACAAAATTTTCCGATAAAAAAATGCCTATTCTGATTTTTTATTTTTTCCGGATATTTTGGTACCGCAGGTGGCTTTGCATTTGTAGGAGGCGAATTTTTTTCTGGTCATAAGTAGGTCCTAATTTGCTCTATACTTGAGTAAAATGGACAAGTATAAAATTTTTTTTTTAATAATTTTAATAACATCTACTCATAAAAACAGTTGACCCGCATTTCTCATTTTATTTTTTTAATAATGCCTTATAGTAAAAAAAATCATGAAGTTTAAACTGTATTTAAACGGGTAGATATTGCCGCTAATTTTCGGGCTATTCTATTGGCTATGACGTAATAGCCTAATCAGCAGATTCCACAGATCAAGAAAGATCTACGGCAGATTCTAATTTGTGCTTGAACAGAGAAACTAGTGCTACGTTGCCATGTTTCGATAAATAATGTAAGATATTCTGTACTGCTATACGGAATCCTCTGTAATATTACAATTCTGTATTAGCAAGTTATCAATCAGCCTTAAAAATACATGAAATATTTACTTGCTGGGTATTTGAAACAGTGTTAAAAATTAATATTAAAATTTATTTCAAACAGTGCAGTAGTGCACATTCTTTTTTAGAAGTGTGGCAACGTAGCTGGTTACTGTCAAATATAAATTGCCCCTGTTTTAGAGGTTATTACGCTATTACGTCACGAGATATCCGGCAAACTGCCTTATTTTAAATCCACTTTGATTTTAAGCATGTTTATTTTACAATAAAACCAATAATAGTCGGTAAAATTACCTTGAAATTATATTCATAACATATTGGAGCGTCGCACACAGGCGAATTTTCAAGAAATCGTGGTCAAAATACAAATATATAAAGGTCGAGTTTTCTGCGAATTATTATTTGCAATTAGTTGATTTGTTAACTGGGTATAATAAACAACCTTTTTTTGTAAATCGGGTAGTATCACTTTTGAAATAATTTCAGTCTAAACTTGGTGTTTGTGGCAGGTGGTTATTTTTGATTGTTGTATGCGTTATTAGTAAATATCTTGTGTAATTTATTTTTGAACTTTTTTGGTGAACTATTCAATTAAATTGATATGGAGCCTATAGCTGGAAATAAGAAGAATATTTTCATGTTATATCTATATCGATTTTCTCAATTTGCAGTAGCTGTTAAAGCTGTTGTAAATAGGTGCCTTTTAAACTATAAAAAATAAATATCTCGCCAGTTTTCCTAAGCAAAAAGTTATCCATGAAGTTTGATGAAGCCGCAAATTTTTACTTAAATTATACATTAGAGTTTACGGAATTGGTTTTTGAAAAAAATAGTTGCGGTAATTTGCGATGTTGCCAGATTTTCGTTTTTATATTGTAAAATGTATTCTCACTTAAAATACACATCCAAGTAAATTTACTTTTTTTAAGCTAGACTGCTATTGGCGTACGCGGTAAATAATGGTATAATTTCAATAGTATACAGGGGTGGTTCAAAGACTACTCAGGAGAGTTTAAAATTTAGCATTGTTACAAAAGATCATTTGGAACATAGCGCTTACTTATTTTGCACTGCTAAATTGGCATAAAACTAAGTGCACGGCCACGTCGGAGCACTGCCCCTCGCACTGACCATTGCACCGACCTACGCACCGCACCAAACTTGAAAATAACCTAAGTTATCAAATAATGTTGGCCATAACGGTGCACCAACTAGCGCACCGACCTTCGCTTCGAGTTGCGCCCTGACTTGAGCATGGCACTACTAAATTGAGCTTAGTATTTTTGTACCAAGCACCCAGCACTAATTTATGTCTTATTTTCTTAGTGATATAATCAAATGTACTACTTCTCATTCTCATACATTCAAAAAATCGATCCGTGTCCTGTCTAGTCGCTATAGAGATGATGAAATTCGCCATATTGGCCGCGTTTATTACTCATAGGATGAACAGCAAATTTCCTCTTCTTGCGCATAATGTACCATTTTCTGTAATTTAATTCCAAAAGGAGATCTTCATCTGAAAATGATGAAGACAACATCATGTAACGACTGCTGAAACACAACTGAAACACTGCACAATAAATTACGAGCGGTTTGGGCGGTGCGTCAACGTGGCCACTTTGGTAGCGGTGCATGGGTCGGTGCAATGAGCCGTGCAATGGTCAGTGCGAGGGGCGGTGCTCCGACGTGGCCGTGCACTAAGCTTCAGATTTGTATTCTGATATACTATTAATGATCCTAGTTACATATATATGTATTTAGCTACAGACGCGAAGATATTGATATAGCGGTATGCCATCGTCTGCTGCATGCACAAATAATTTTTACAAAAATAGCGAATTTTCATGACCTGTTACTAGGATCAGTAATAGTATATCAGAATATAAATCTGATGCTCAGTTTAATGCCAATTTAGCAGTGCATGCTTTTAAAAGTGCAAAATAAGTAAGCGCTATGTTCCAAATGATCTTTTGTAACAATGCTAAATTTTAAACTCCCATGAGTAGTCTTTGAACTACCCCTGTATACTATTAAAATTATACCATTATTTACCGCATACGCCAATAGAAGTCTCGCTTAAAAAAAGTAAATTTACTTGGATGTGTATTTTAAGTGAGAATGCATTTTACAATATAAAAAAGAAAATCTGGCAACATCGCAAATTATCGCACTTATTTTTTTCAAAAATCAATTCCGTAAACTCTAATGTATAATTTAAGTAAAAATTTGCGGCTTCATCAAACTTCATGGATAACTTTTTGCTTGGGAAAACAGGCAAGATATTTATTTTTTTATAATTTAAAAGGCACCTATTTACAACAGCTTCAACAGCTACTGCGAATTGAGAAAATCGGTATATATATATATATGTTATATGCTAAACAAACCACATCAATGTATTCAAATATCTAAGTATCTTATCTAAATAAGTAACTTTATATTCTTATCATGGTACGTGATATAATTTGATACATTTATCACCTAAGCGATAACAACTTCCTAGACTTCTCATGTGAAACGCTGGCACGGCAACAATTCCCAGAATGCTGTGCCTACGTTGATATCAAACCTTATAAATATGACCAACAGACGCATTTGCGTTCAGTATACATTTAATCTTTATACCAAGCATATTAACTATTGTAACATTTATATCTAAACCAAATATAATAATATAAAATATTGTGTAAAACCAAAATAAAAGTTTTTAAAAAGCAAATCAAGTTCTAAGTGATATAAAAGTGGCGCAGTCGGTAGGATTGGTAATAACGCCTGGAAGAAGAGCCTAACCAACGAAAACCTCCCAGAAGAACAAGGAACACCCCAAAAAGGGCCTAACTTCAGGAAAGGATCGCCGGAACAAGGAGACCTTTGACGACGGGCGGCGGATTCCAATCCCTAAATCAAGAAAGAACCTACGAATGAAGATTTATTACGTGTAAGTACTTACTGAATCATCCCGTTTAAGTGCAAATTTAATTAAAATAATAATCGCATCATTTCTTGCGTATTGTCCGTGGAAAAGAACAGTCTGTTGTCCATTGCTACTATAAGTAAAATAAATCTAAGTTTTCAAATTCAAATTAGTTTATGCCAGTAACTACTCGAAATATGGCTCACCAACAACAACAACAAAACCAACAACAGCACGAGCCACAACCTCAACCTCAACCTCAACCAGACGCTGTTGAACCGTATAAATTGAGCGAAATATTTTCAATTATTCCTGAATATGACGGTAATCAAATAAATTTAAATACATTTCTAAACTCATGCAGAACTGCTTTTGGCATGTCAATTGGTAATCAGGTGGTACTCTTAACTGTTCACATAAAAAACAAATTAAAAGGTCGTGCAGCTGAACTAGTGAACTCTAGAAATCCCACTCATTGGGAAGAAATTAAGACTCTTTTAGAAAATCATTTCGGAGATAGTAGAGACCTAACCTCCTTAATACAGGACTTACAAAGAATGCGGCAGCTTCCCGGTGAATCTCCACTTACGTTTATTGCGCGCTTACAAACCCACGAAGCAAAAATGCATGCTTCTGTTCATAAACAGCGGTTAACGGCGGCGCAAAAACAAGCTCAAACGCAATTAACCGAGGGTATGGTTTTGAACACCCTACTCACGGGACTAGAACCCAAACTCGCGCATGTTGTTAGGGCAAGCGACCCCGAGAATATGCTAAAAGCAATAACGAGAGTTCGAAAAGAACTCCAGTTAAACTACTTTGAAACTCAAAAAACCAATCGCAACAATAGTTCAATCACTCCCACGCGTAACCAAAATTTCCCCTTACCTGCAAGACATTGTTCATTTTGCAAACGTACGGGGCACGTCGCTAACGAATGCCGTCAAAGACAACAAAGTTCTCGACCCCCAAATTTTGGTACTCCCCAAATTTATCCTAGACCTAACTTCTATAATCAAAATCCTGGAAATTCACAAAGTTTCCAACAACCAAGACCTAACTACTATAACCAAAACCCCGGAAGCTCACAAAACTTTCAACAACAAAGACCACCGGTCATTGCTCCAAACCCAAATTTCAATAATGCAAGACCACCTGCGATTCAACCTAACCCTAATTATTATAGACCAAATTCAAATAGAAAAACGCTTCATCTCAATCAAAATACTGAACCCGAAAACCTAGAGCAACAAAATCAAAGTTATTACGTTCACGATAACCCTTACGAAAATATTAACGAGGGATATTATACTGATAATAACCCCTACGCAAGTCCGAACTATTATACAGCTAATACTTCGGAATACGACAACAGCAACGAAGACTATTATACTGCTAATAGTCCCTCCGAAAATTATTACACGGACGAATCGACTTTCGATACAACACCTGTATATAATCGGGATTTTCGATCAGGCCCACATGCCCAGTCGGACCCGCCTTATCACAAAACCGGAGACCCCGAGATGACAGTATTGCAAACCCAATTTGGCAAAATGAACTTGGACAATTTCAACCCAAATCTCAACTTCCCGGAACAACAGTTCCTATAAGCCCCTTATTGTCTGTCAAATCCAAAAATTTGTATTATATCTATGACATTACTAACACGCATAGATTATTAATTGACACGGGCGCAGGACTATCCATATTCAAACCTAAAATTTGTGAAAATTATAGTAGGAGATGTCCAGAAAACATTACGATCCAAGGCATAACTGACCAAAAAATAAATATTAACGAAGCCGTCTTTATCCCGTTTGACAACAATGAACCATTCAAAATTTATGTATGTGATCTTGACATAGAATTCGATGGACTCCTAGGGTCTGATTTCTTAGAACACTACAATTGTATAGTGGATATAAAAAACAAAAAACTTGTAACAAATTTCAAAACAATCCCGATCCACAAAGTCACAGACCAGGGTCTGCCAAAGGTACAAAATTACCCAAATCCAGATAATCATGATATCACTCGTAATATATCAAATATAATTTCAGTTGAACCACGTATAGAACAAATTACCAAACTTAAATGTCACTTGTTCAATACGGAAGCTATACTGCTAGCTACCGAAGTAGACAAGGTAAGACTCCCTAACGCGATAGTTCAGATAGACGATAAAGGTGAATTTATTACCTCTATATTAAATGTAAATGCGGTACCCAAAACCGTTAATTTTTCAAATTTAAAACTAGAGCCGATCCAAAATTTCTCACTGAATAATATAGACGAAGAAACCTCCCAAACGTGCGTAGACAGATATTATGAAATAAAAAACCAACTCCGTCTAGACCACCTAAACATGGAAGAAAATGAACTAATAACTCAACTTTGTCTAGAATACGCGGACATTTTTTATCTTGAAGGTGACCAACTAACTTTCACCAATGAAATTAAACACGCGATAGATACCAATGATGCGAAAGCAGTATTCACGAAATCGTACCGATACCCTCAGATACACAAAGAAGAAGTCAAAACGCAGGTATCCAAAATGTTAGAACAAAATATTATTCGTCCCTCTAACTCCCCCTGGTCATCTCCAGTGTGGGTTGTCCCTAAGAAACTTGATGCTTCGGGTAAGCCGAAATGGCGTGTGGTTGTAGACTACAGAAAACTCAACGAGTTAACTGTAGGAGACAAATACCCTCTACCCAACATCTCAGATCTCCTGGATCAATTAGGCAAGTGCCAGTACTTCACAACATTGGACTTGGCCTCTGGGTTCCACCAGATCGAGATAGACCCGAAAGACATCCCGAAAAGTGCATTTAGCGTAGACAACGGACACTATGAATTCGTTCGTATGCCCTTCGGCCTTAAAAACGCCCCTTCCACCTTCCAAAGGGTTATGGACAACATCCTCATGGGCATTCAGAACGAGAGATGTCTGGTATATATGGATGATATTATCATATATTCCCCGACAGTTCACGAACACATTTCTCGTCTCACAGAAGTGTTCAAACGCCTTCGAAATGCTAACTTAAAAATCCAACCTGATAAATGCGAGTTCCTTCGTAAAGAAGTCGCATACCTGGGTCACCTCATAACTAAAGAAGGAGTAAAACCAAACCCCGATAAGGTACAGTGCATCCAAAACTTTCCGCAACCCACTAACCAGAAGGAAATCAAATCCTTCCTCGGGTTGGCAGGTTATTATCGCAGATTTATAAGTAATTTCGCGAAACTATCCAAGCCCCTCACCAAATTGTTACAAAAGGATGTCCCTTTTGCTTTCGACTCAGAATGTCACAAATCCTTCGAGGAATTGAAACAAGCCCTCACTTCAACCCCAGTACTTATCTACCCAAACTTCGACGAAACGTTTCTACTCACCACTGATGCAAGCGCGTTCGCCATCGGCGCCGTGCTCTCACAAGGCCCCATTGGCAAAGACTTACCAATAGCTTTCGCCTCAAGGACCCTCTGTAAAGCCGAAACCAAATACTCAACCATAGAGCGTGAACTTTTAGCTATAGTATGGGCCGTGAAACACTTCCGTCCATACATATTTGGTCGGAAATTTAAACTAATAACCGACCATAGGCCTCTAACGTGGCTCTTTTCGATAAAAGACCCCGGAAGCCGTCTAGCACGCTGGCGACTGAAGCTTGAAGAGTACGAATACGAAATCGAATATAAACCAGGCCGCATTAATAAAAATGCAGACGCTCTTTCCCGCATAAAGATAAATCACATTCAAGATTCCTCTAACTTTCAAGCAGAATCAAAACTAGTAACGTACCCCATTCAAAGTCCCTCAACTCCAATAGAACCCGATCCTGATAGTCAGGACACGACAAGCGACACGACGGAAACAAACGAACAAGAAGATGTCCTGAACGAATTCGAAACTTTCGTAAAATTGTATAAAACCAAGTCACTTATCGACTATTCTAAAATTGAATTTTCAAACGGGCAACTCTTGGACAAAACCAACAAAAATATAGTGACCTTTTTCCAACAAAACAATCTCAAAGATTTTCATTATAAAATCCTTGAAGACTTGTTCGAAGAAAACGCAGACTTCCGAGATTTAGAATTAAATAAATTATCGAGTAAGTCGGTGCGACATAGAAACTATTTTATCGTGGCTCTACCATACGACCCCGAAACCGTAATCCAAAATCTATTCATCTCGCTATACAAAGGTCGTGAAGAGTTCGACGACTCCAAAACGTATTGTATCGAAAACAATGTCGAACTTCCTATTCTCGAAATTTTGTCATTTCTTTTATCGGAAAAAGACGTGAAACTTAAAATATGTCAAAACGTTACTAGAACACCCAGTGACGACGAAATCCCAATTATTATCGACCAGCATCATACTGGCAAAGCTCATCTCCACCGCGGAATAAATGAGACTATTCGTCGTATTCGAGAGAAATACAATTGGAAAGGATTGACAAAAGACGTCGAAAATTTCATAAAAACCTGCAAAATCTGCCAAGAAACAAAAATCTGTCGCAAAAATTTAGATAACCCTCTCGTAATTACGGAGACGCCTAAATCCCCTTTTGAACGTATAAACATAGACGTCCTAGAAGTCCCAACGAAAAATTACGCACTTACTATACGCGACGAACTTACAAAATTCACTCAAGCGTATCCTATCAAAGATAAATCAGCAAAATCAATCGCAAACACTCTGCTCGTTTACTTCCAGCACTTCGGAACACCCCTTCGAATTCATTGCGATTATGGCCGAGAATTCGATAACGCCATCCTAAAAGATTTATGTCTCCTCTATGACATCAAAGTAACGCAGTCTAGTGTCGGACACCCCCAATCTAATGGTTCCTTAGAAAGGTTCCACGCTACCTTGTTGGAAATGATCCGAGCACACGTGGCAGAACACCCTGACGAACACCCCTTCAACATATTACCTTACGCGATAATATGCTATAATACCTCTACTAATAAAACTCACGGATTTACACCCTACGAGTTAGTTTTCGGACACACGTCCAGTAGACCACCTGAGACGCTATATAATCAGGAAGAACTAGTCACGAAATACGTCATAGACTTAAATAATCGCCTGTCTTATTATTATAAAGTCGCGCGCGCCAGAACTGAAACACAAAAACAAAAAGCGAAAGTTCGGTTCGACGCCCACGTTTCAAAGGAAACCCCCGAATATCAGATTGGTCAAAAGGTGTATTTAAAAGAATCCCAAATCACCGATAAGTTACGTAATAAATATAACGGGCCATTTGAGATTTTGGAACTTCACAAAAACTCAGCCACCCTCCTTAATAAAAAAACAAAACAAAAAACTAAAGCTAACTTTGACAGGTTAAAACCATATATTGAAGCCTAAATTGCCTTACAGGTTCACCTTGCTGATCGGAGCAGCCATGTCCCAGTACCAAATAACACCCATCAATAACACCGTCGGAGTCTATTACCACGACGAAACGAGGATAATAATTTCCAATAATAAATGGACTCTGCTAGTCCATAAAAATCTATCAAGCCTCGAAGAAGCCTTTATCAACAACAACAAAATCTTAGAATCAATTGTCAATATATTCACCCCCGATACACGCGAAACAAAAGAATTCCTAGTCAAAGTCAAAACACACGTAACACTCTTAAACCAAGTGTCAAATTCCCTCAAAGTAAAATTTGAAGAAATCTTTGTTAACACCAAACGATTCAAGCGTGGTATATTAAATGGAGCGGGTAGTATATTTAAAGCAATTACCGGCAATCTAGATGCTGAAGATGGACAATTCTTCACAGACAGTATCAATAAATTAAACAAAGATCAACATCAAATAGAAAACCTCCTGAAAAATCAAATATCCGTTACCTCTACCGTCATAAAAACCTTTAACGAAACGGTTCAAAACATGCAAATTAATATAGTAACGTTTAACGAGGATATGAAAAAGATTCAAATCGGATTGCATAAAGTAAATGATAGAGTTGCACTGGTTCAAGCCGAACTAAAATTTATCGAAACATGTGAAAAATTGACTGAAAGTTACTTGTACCTCCAGAGCAACCTTGATGACATTTTGAACGCGATCACATTTGCTCGTCTGAAAATAATACACTCTTCAATTATTTCACCAGAAAGTTTGATTACTGCACTTCAGGAAATCTCTCAAAACTTAGTAAAAAATAATCTACCCCTACCGGTAAAATATTCAGAAATTCCTCAATACCTAGAAATTATCGAACTAGAAGCCTTTCAATCAAAATCAGATCTTGTTTTCGTTCTAAGAATACCACTAGTAGAACAACAACTCTATACCCTGTATCATTTGTATCCTATCCCTATACTAGACAACAGAACTGGCCTTCACCATGTCTTGTCATTCTCACAAAAATTCATTGCGCGTAACGATGATTCACTAATGTACATCCCCGTCAAGGACCTGAGTACATGCAAACAACTAGATTCCCATAAGAAACTATGCTCAGACCTCTACGCCTACCCGATCGACAGCAGTGCAGCATGCGAAGCCCAGCTACTGAAAAACTTCAGAAAAATCCCAGAAAACTGTGTAAGTTCCCTCGTCTATGGACAAGGTTATAACGTTCAGAAACTACAAGGCAATGTGTGGTTAATAATTGTCTCTGAACCCATTCACATCACCATAAACTGTAATAAAATGGACACAAAAATCACCAGTGTTAATAAAAACTCTATATTAAAACTCCACCCGGACTGTTACGCGTTTGTCGGTATAACAAAAGTGCAAGCAGAAAGCCGCAATACCATCAACATTACGGACAATTCACATCCAGTGGTTATACCCTATGACTGTTGTAGTGACATTCCCGAAAAACTCCAGCTACCCAAGTTGGAACCTCTCCAGTTCGATCATCTAAATGTCGAAAATCTAGACATAGCCAACCACAAACTTGAGCAATACTCTAGAGACTTAGACAAACTAATAAACGAGCCATTTATAACTAAACATTTTTCTTTAAGCATGTATACAGTTATTGGTCTGTCCATCTGTCTCCTAGCCGCCTTCATCGCCTGGAAATGCAGGAAAAGATGCTGTGGTTGTAAGGAATCCAAGGACGCCACCCCTAATGAGATGCTGAAAAGAATTGGCACCCTCCTGAGAAGAAGACCTCATCTACCTACAGAAGAGGAAGAAATGACCGATTTTTCCCAAAAAGTCGGTGAATAACACCGACTTTTCAAAAAGAAAGGGAGTTGTTATATGCTAAACAAACCACATCAATGTATTCAAATATCTAAGTATCTTATCTAAATAAGTAACTTTATATTCTTATCATGGTACGTGATATAATTTGATACATTTATCACCTAAGCGATAACAACTTCCTAGACTTCTCATGTGAAACGCTGGCACGGCAACAATTCCCAGAATGCTGTGCCTACGTTGATATCAAACCTTATAAATATGACCAACAGACGCATTTGCGTTCAGTATACATTTAATCTTTATACCAAGCATATTAACTATTGTAACATTTATATCTAAACCAAATATAATAATATAAAATATTGTGTAAAACCAAAATAAAAGTTTTTAAAAAGCAAATCAAGTTCTAAGTGATATTATATATATATATATATATATATATATATATATATATATATATATATATATATATATATATATATATATAACATGAAAATATTCTACTTACTTTCAGCTATAGGCTCCATACCAATAATTGAATAGTTCACCAAAAAAGTTCAAAAATAAATTACACAAGATATTTCCTAATAACGCACACAACAATCAAAAATAACCACCTGCCACAAACACCAAGTTTAGACTGAAATAATTTCAAAAGTGATACTACCCGATTTACAAAAAAAAGGTTGTTTATTCCCAGGTAACAAATCAGGTAATTGCACATAATAATTCGCCGAAAACCCGACCTTTGTATATTATTTGTATTTTGACCACGATTTCTTGAAAATTCGCCTGTGTGCGTCGTACTAAAATGCTGTATTATTAATTTTGTCGTTTTCGTTATTGTCTACTAGCCCATTTGATTCAAATCAAAAACAAAATAAAAAAGTTATAAGGATGTCTTCATCTTAAGTGAGTCACACTGTATATTTAAGGAAATGTACAAAATTCGACAAAATATTACGTTAGTAAATACGTCGGGTGTTGCAAAATTAAGATTGTTTTGTGAATGTGATTTATTACCAGACCACGGTAAACCGCTTTGATAGAGAAATTTCAGATACCTAATTAATTTATTTATTAATTTATTTATCGATTTTCGCTGGCGAATATTTTAGAAACTATAACACACATGAAGAAAATAAATGTAGACCTTCTTGTAGGAAATTTAATTATCTTTAATTTTGCAAAGAATGCTTTTTTCCGTACGACGCATGGCTTCCCCCCTGAAGCGGCAGGGCTAGGGGGAGGGGCTTTTAGGATGTTTACCTCCTAACTGCCCCCAACACGCTTCTCAAGAGAGAAATTCTCCACCCCCTCCATGTCCTTTACCACCCCTTCGTTGGCTGGACTAATAGTACCCTTTACAATAATAATAATGGTGTTAAGACTTAAGAACATAAAATGTTTGTATGCATGTAACAATATATTAACACAGGAAAGGCACGTTTACATTATGTAATTTTCTAGAATAGCTTGTTGCCTTGCGAATGTCAGGAACACCTGCAAATAATAAATAATTAATTAATGATATTATTGTAGTTATAAGAAAAAAAAAAAGTTTAAAATATATAGTTAATTTTTTCAAAAATGCAACTAAATTAAATTGTATCTTCTGAATGATGAAATATATGCGTCTTATTTTAAATATTTTGATTTAGTTTAAGTTAGGTTAGGTTAGATTAGGTTAAATATACATGTACAGTCTTAGTGGAGTCAATAGAGGCTGAAAATATACATTATTCGAATTTCCTAAAACCTTTCGATATCACTTGCACATAGCTTAAAATAAAAAGTTCTAAAGATATAATCATGAGGAAATTGTTTATTAATTATTTAAACAAAACAAACTTTTTTTTTAAACAAAATTATAAGTTGAGAAATTTTAAAGCAATTTAATTCAAATTGACATATGGGTCGCGTGCGCGTGACGTCACAGGTCCCAGACCTTAGGAAAAATAAACCGCTGTCATTAGCTGTCAAATGGCGACTGACTGAACCTCAGAATTAAATTTTTCGTAATCCTAGAGTTTTTATCGATATTATATCATATGGCTAGTTTTTATTGTATTATTAATTGTGGAAGTGTGGCAATCCAAGACAACATCAGTTTTTATAAAATAACGTCGTGGTCGGGCACTCCACGACTCTAGACGTATCCAGCAGTAAACAGGAACCTGTCGCCTTGCCACTTCGCGCCGTTAACCATCCAGCACCGCATTACTTCGACTCGATACCGCTGCTTTGCTTCTGCCTGCTCTAAGTAACATCACCGTAACGTCACCGTAGCATAATCTTAACCATAATATTATAGCCTGGGTTTTTGTCTTGTATATACTGGTATATTTTAGCGTAAATAATAATAATAAATAAGATAGTATTGTAGAGTATAGGAAATAAATAGATATTTTGTTTTACCGAATTCTGTGTTTTACTGCTGTTTGTGTGACAGTCCAATTTTCCCAATTGACCCACTGGAAGTTACTGTTTTCTCCACTGTAGCTATCCCAGCCCTACTGTAACAGGCTGTATTAAGAGGCTAATGTGGGACCTTTGCCCACGTAAAAATTGTAAAGGTGGCTCCCGAGCAACCGAACCGTTGCTACGGTGCCAAAAGTGACCGCTTTCCGGCCTCACCGGAAAGTATACGTCTCACAGAGTAGTAGGTGGCTAAAGTTAGTTATATATATCAAATTTTATCACTTTCTCAAAATTTTGAAATTTTGGAAGTGTACATCTTCAAAAATAAATTTTTGATATTTTTTTCACTCATCGGATCTTTTCATACATTATTTCAAGAGTAAAATGTGAAAGATCCAGGTTTTCATATTAAAAATTTTTGAAATGGTAGAGCTTTTGCCGATTTCATCGCAAATCCCTTTATGTTCCGACTTCATATATGTACTATTCCTACATATGTTCATTTTTATATTTGAAAATAAAATAATTCAATAGCTACATGTTTCTTCTTTCATGTAAGCTTTTGTGAGGTCAATTTCATTAATTATTTAAAAAGTTACAACAAATTTAATGTAACGCGCTCGAAGCCGCGCGCGCTTCGCACGCCGTACTTATGTGTCGGCGCGTACCATTTTCGTATGTTAAACAAAAAATTCTGGAGCCTTAATTTTTGATCGTACAAAAAAACTTCATATAAGTACATTTTTGATGTAAAATTTTCCGTACTTTCACGCAATTAATTTTTGAAAGAAAAAATTATTTTAAGATATATTTGACAAAAACGTAGTTTTTGTAATTTTGTATTTTGCAACTAATTTGTTTATTAACAAATTACGCTCAAGGATTATTGTTGGTAACTTTTGGTATGTTGTTTCTGACATGTTCAGAGATGTATTCTCAAAAGTTACCGCTTCCCGGAATTTTTCCGAACTAAAATCTCTATTGAGTCCACTATCTATAATTGGCCTGTGAAAGCTGTAGACTTGTCATAATAATAAATAAATAAATATTTCTAAATAAAAATTTTCTTCCCTTTATTATGATGAAATAAGTTTTAAATTGCAAAAGTATTAGACAGAAAGTTCATTAGCCAATTAATTATTTATTTAATTTAGTATTTCATAAATATTAATGTAATAGGGGACATGCCAATGTCAGTTTTACACCCAAAACTGTTTTTATCAGATAGTTTGTGTTTGAAAATGTATAAGTATATCATATTATGAATTGTTTACACATCCAATAATTAATAAATAATAATTGAAATTCAAATTATTTGAATATTTACGAGGAACTGGCGAGTATTATTTATTTCATTTTGGGTGTCCATATTTACTAGTTGTTTTAAGCAAGTGTTACTTTTGTAATTATTATAAGGTGTTTCAATGAATATATACATTAAATAAAACAACAATTATTAATTTGGAATTGTTTTTTAAACATTATAAAGGCAGAAAGCGATTTTGTGAAAGCACAAAGTGACAATTTACCCAATGTTGATTCGTTTATGCCGATGGAGTTCATGTGCTCAAATGATTGCTTTAATGCCGACGAAATTCGAGGAGTTAAGTTATTTAATTACAGATTTATCCAGCTTAAAAATCAAAAGTTAGACACATTTACGACCGAATAGACATTAAAAACGCCTTACTTTATCATGATATTCACGGCTCCGTCAAACGTAAATAAATAACATGACATCATGATCTGCATGTCAATCGTCAAAATTAAATAGTGACGTCACATCCATCCTCCCGCACGGGTAAAATTTCACTCTTTCAAATTCAATTTTATGCTAAATTCAACATATTTCAATGAAATCACAATTGTTATTTTAATAAAAATAGAATCTTGTTTTATTGATATTAAAATTTCTGCGTGTCCCCTATGGGTGAGAATTTCATGAAGTATCCAAAAGTGTCAAGAAATATAGACGACGGTATTTAAAAATCAAAATTTGATACCACTTCCGGTTAGATTGGAAGTGAAACCTTCCCCCTATAAAATATAGAATATAACACAAATTATATTTAATACAGTCTGTAGAGCAAAAAAAAGAGGGGGTGCCCGTGAATAATTCCGACAAGGAATCTTTTATAATGTAGGAGGTAATTCCACAATAATTAATGTTGAAAAAATGACGGTCAAAACAGGCTTTCTCAATTGTCATCTTTCCTGTTAATTCGACCCTAAAAAAAACGCTACCCAAGGAATCACCACTTCCACATCCAGATTTTCCATCCAAGTCTCACAATGAGAAAAATTTGTGTATGGAACTATAATAATATAATATTTGAAATCGTTTACCCCAAAAACCCATGAAACGATATGCCACATCGGTAGTAGAAGTGGGGATGTCGGGGTAGGGGGTGGCAGTGGCTGTGGATGAAGTAACAAAAATTTTTTGTACACACTAAATACAATTTTTTTCGCCCTTTCCAATAATGGGTGGAAGTGGTAACGGGGGTGACTAATGCCAAGAAAAATTTTTGAGATCTTAGATTCTCTTATAGATACTAAATACCAATTTTATGGACTCTTACTTGCTTGATTTATCTTTTTACCCCTCAACGGTAGCAGACGCTGTGCCCATGACAAATTTTCCAGCATCGAGGTCAACAGCTAGCCGAAGGATAGGAAAATCGGAATTAAAAAACTGTGTAAGTGCCAATAAGACCATATTATCACAGGCAGACACGTGCAGAACAGCCATGCAGAAAACCGCTTTTTATTGTTTTGAGCTTTCAGAAGCTGGCCTTATCTCGGACACAATTTTTCAACGTCAATTGTTACATTTGTTATAAATCATTAACATTTTTCCAAATACCTTACTTATGACATTTCAGAATCAATGTCGCTTTTTTATAACCAATATGATAATAAAAAATTTAAATTCCGAAAAGACTGATTCACATCACTTAATAATAGTAAAAACTGGATTACTTGATTGTTCAAATGTGCGGGATTTTATTGCATAGAAGTGTATGTCTAATATTTCATACAAATATGATTTTCGTTCAAGTTTCATACGTTAACTGGGGCATACCATACGCAGTGGGCACCAGGACGCTGCGGTACACTTAAAAGGCCTAGCTGACAGGTTTTGTCCCATGGTATTGTCAGCTGACAATTTTTAATATTTTTTTTATATCGTAACTAACATATACATGAATTTCAGCTTTGTTGAAATAACGAATTTTAACGTGTTTTTCATACATATTGACTAGGGCAGCTGACAAACTTCACCACCTACCCTATGCACCCTACATGCAGCTGACACATTTTTTTTTATATTACAGAAATAAACTATTTATAGTTTTGTAGCTTTGTTGAATTGAAGCAAAAAAAATTATTTTACCAAATGCGCAGCCTCCCACTCTCTTAATCTACACGGTCGGGTCAGCTGACACTTATTTTAGTTGTTTCTCGAACGAAAACTAACAGTTAAAAAACAAAGAAGTCGTGTTGAAATGACGCATAAAATATTGACGCTATCTCCCAGACTATAATGCTACTCTACCACTTAACCAGGACGGCGAGATGAGATACGGTCACCAGTCCAAGTGACGACCTCGCTCAGTGTACTTAACTTCACCGATCGAGAATAGTTGGGGTGGGGGTGGTGATAGGGGGGGGTGGTAGTGGGGGGGTGGATGAAGTAAAAAAATATTTTGAGGTTTCTGGTTCCTGTACATACACTAAATCACAATTTTTTTCATCCCCTTTAATAAGGGGGTAGGGGTGGTAATGGGGGTGGCTAATGCCAAAATTTTTTTTTGAGACCTTAGCTTCTCTTGTATATACTAAATACCAATTTCGTGGACTCTTACCTGCTTGATTTACCCATTTACCCCAAATTTACCCCAATTTACACCCCAACCCTTTGACGGAACAAGATGAAAATAATAATCTAGTTCTAGATCCCATTAAAGTACATATGTGTACCAAATTTCAAGTCAATATCTTAAACGGTTCCAGAGTAAACGTGCGCACAAAAAAAAGTTACAGACAGACAGACCGACAGACAGACAGAAATTTTTTTTCGCTCAAACTTAAAATCTCATGACATTTTAAGCCTATTTGGACAATAAAAATTTAAAAAAAATTTTTTGTCGTTACTATACTTCCACTGGACGTGGAAGTAAAACTAGCTCAAGATAAAAGTAAAAACCTGCTCAAGATAAGGAGGTCCAGTCACTGAAACCAGTACCGTACCTCACCTTACTTCTTCAGGAGAACATCAAACAAAATTATATTTAGTAATTTTTTTTACTTTAAGTCAAGGAATATATTTATTTGGGGTCTAAAGCTTTCACGAAGGTGAAAATGACTTATAAAGACGAAAAAAAAAAAAGACGATAGTAGATAATCATTAAAGATAAACAAGTTTACATTTAGAAAAACTTATTTTTAATTAAACTGACCTGTTCGAGGGAGCTCTGTCCTATGGAATAGTCCTCTATATTGAAGTCGCTCGTTTTTCCTTCTTCCAGAACACCAAACATTTTTGACAATGGAATGGATTTGCCTCTTATATAATAATTTAGGAACTCTTGATGTTTCTCTCTAAGTACGGCGCCTGGGAAGTTATGTTGCATGAACTGTTCAGTAGACTCAGTTCCAGACTCAAGATTTTTTTTTAATTTGACTGTCACTGTGTACCCTTCTGCAAATTTGTGTTTCAAATGCTGCGTGGAACCTAAGCACTTGAAAATTCCATTTACCATTATGGCTAATCTTGTACATAGGGCCTCGCATTCTTCCATACTATGGGACGTTAAAATTATGCATTTTCCATTGTCGCGTAGTTTACAAAGAGTATTCCATACATGACGTTTCGCTGCGGGATCCATACCTAAAACAGCATTTTTTTATATTAATCTAATTTGTGAATTTATTTAAGAAATACAGGGTGTTCCGGATTTAAAGTGATATTGTAGTTGAGGAAATAAGTATAATAATACGAAGGAGTAAGGAGAGTAGCGTCGCCTTTTTCGGTCATTTTTATCACCTTTGGTTGCTTTGCGGCAAGCCTTTCGATGACGCGCCAAAGTATCTCTTTCCACTGCTATATAATGGCACGTAGAGCACTCTTAGCTGGGTTCAAGACATCCCCAAACTTTCTTTTAATTGATAACCATTCTTGAAACACAGGATATTTTATAGTCTTTGACTAAAATTTTAAGCCACGTACATTTTTGGATAAAATTTAGGACAAATTATATATTAGTTTAGTGCAGTTTTCCTCTGTGCTGTTAATATCACACTATATATTATTTTTGGTAAATGTTTATAAAGTCAATGGACTAAAGTATAAAATAGTAATAATACATAGAATAAGAATTAAGAACACTTGGTATTAGTGTTTCAGAGTTTTTATTAAAATTTCTTTGACATATCTCTAGATCTTGCGACCATTATCAAAGAGTTATAATATGAACCACCATTTTTAACACCACTATGAAACTTCTTTAGTTTACGACATTCACGGGCAAAACGTTCTTTGTTTCTATAATTGTAACAAATGACTTTAGACTTCATCTGTTCTCTATTATTCTACTTCTACTTCTCTTGAAAATTATTGCTATTTTCCTTAAAACCTAAAGACGTAGCAAGGTCAATTTCACATTCTTCTGTGGATGCCAAGTTTGCTTCTTTATCAAGCAAACGAGGCGTTAAATTTATAATGGTTTGTTTCGTATCATCCTATGACAACCAAGCCTGTCTAAAGCTTCTAAAGGGTCTAGCCGTACTTCCATGGCGAAACTGCCCCCGATAGGAACCTATATCATAACCTATGTTATATTGTAGAGGGCGTTAATAATAGTTGATCGAGTAGATATTAGCTCTATATCTTAGTTAATTGAGGAGCTATTTGAAAAAAAGTGTCAGGAGACGACTTTTTTTCAAAGCGATATATCTTAGTTAATTTTAAAGCTAGGAAAATAAAATTAAATGGCAGTGTTATGGTACACTTTACAGTTTATTTTATAGCATTTCCTATGGGCCAAGCCTAAATAAAAGTATTTAAAAAATGCGAAGAAAAATTTTGTCAATCGATTTCTATCAGATCTAATTGAATTACCACTTTGAAAAAAATATATAATAATAGTCTATGTCTTGCCTAACAACATGCCAAGTTTCATTAAAATCCAAGAGGTGCAACATGCCGAAAAAAAATTTAAAGTAAGTGGACTGACTACCTTACGACCACTATGTTGACGCTTTTAATTTGCATTACATTTCAATAGTTGCGTTTTGACAGCTCATAAGAAGTATATCAACGGTTGGTGGTGTCAACTAGTCTATTACAATGTTTTTTTGATCTACTTTTATAGTGACTGTAGTCGGTCTCAGTTAAGAATGCAGTTGTTTTCGTTATGAGCGGAGCACAATTTACACAGGATATGAGAATTCCCAAGTAAGTGGAATCCCCCCATGGCCGACTCAAGCCAGTTGGTACATAAAATAAAAATTAACGGTTTAAATTAGGGTGACCATACGTCCGGAATGTCGCTGGAAAGTCCAGCATTCTGACCATATGTCCGGAAGTCTTACTAGTGTCCAGCATAAGTTCAGCATTCAGGTTATAGTGAAGTTACAGCTTTACATTTTGTTTGGAAAAATTTTTTTTCGGATACTTGCTTCCCGCTTATCAAAAATTTTTAGATTTCTCCCCCCGCTCATCAAAAAAATTTTGGGACGAAAGAAAATTTTTTTCGGATTTCTCCCCCCCGCTCATCAAAAAAGTTTGGGACGAAAAAAAATTTTTTCCGGCTTTCTCCCTCCCGCTCATCAATGTCAATTTTCGAGGAAAAATATTTTTGTTATTTTCAGCCCAAGCTCAAGGCCCAGATCCGCCCTTGAGTGCCCCCCCCCCCCAGTAACCTTTCTGGATCCGTCCTTGGCAGAAATGTCCAGCATTCACTTAACAAAAATCTGGTCACCCTAGTTTAAATTGGCTTTTATTTGGCATTTGGCTCTTTTATAAATACATTGAAATTATTTAATTCATATTTCAGCATATTTTATTTAGATTAATGAAAGCTCATTATAGACGTAAATCCTCTAAAAATGTCAAGTGTTATAAGAAATGGGTAAATCTACTACTTTGCTTGTGCTCGATATCAGGCGAGCTGTTCTTGTCTCTGCCGTTCTGAACTGTATCTTTGATCTCTCTCGCACAGCGCACATCGCACATCGAAGTTTATTTTATTGTTTTATGATATTTATGAATATTAATACAAAAGAAATTGTACTAATTATTCATATATTGTTCGGCTATTTCCTTCCATTTTTATTAAAATCAGACTGCTATAGTTATATTTATCTCTTTTGTTACAAATAAGGATTCACAAACACGGTATCGCCTGTGCTAAACGCTGTGCGATGTGCGAAGCTCAAGTTGTTGATTTCGTCACTCTCATTTAAGAGCATGGTTCTATTTAATTTTAGTGTGCGATGTACGAGGGGCGTCGATATGGCCACTCTCATTTAAAATAATGGTTTATTTAAATGGTTTATTTCAGTGTGCGATGTGTGAAGTGCGGTGCTATGAGTCGGCCGTGTATGTGCGCTGTGCGGTGCACCGACGCGACGTGACGACGTGGTCATGCACTTACACGGAGGTTATGATATTTGTGTACACTTTTTAGGCAGGTAAATGAGAGAACAAAGATACAATTCAGAACGGCAGAGACAAGAACAGTTCGCCTGATATCGAGCACAAGCAAGTAGTAGGTTTACCCATTTCTTATAACGCTTTGACATTTTTAGAGGATTTACGTCTATAATGAGCTTTCATTACTCTAAATAAAATATGTTGCAATATGAATTAAATAATTTCAATGTATTTATAAAAGAAAAATGCCAAATAAAAGCCGATTTAAACCATTAATTTTTATTTTATGTACCAACTGGCTTGAGTCGGCCATGGGGGGATTACACTTACTTGTGTAAACTATTCGTGCTCCGCTTACTTTACTTGTGTAAACTATTCGTGCTCCCCTCATAACGTAAACAACTGCATTCTTAACTGAGACCGACTATAGTCACTATAAAAGTAGATCA
The DNA here is from genome assembly GCA_936432065.2 of Rutpela maculata. Lineage (NCBI taxonomy): Eukaryota > Metazoa > Arthropoda > Insecta > Coleoptera > Cerambycidae > Rutpela > Rutpela maculata. Next base: position 81,561,984 of record OW386285.2, on the reverse strand, counting down.
AAAAAACATTGTAATATTCTAGTTGACACCACCAACCGTTGATATACTTTTTATGAGCTGTCAAAACGCAACTTTTCCAAAGATTAATGAAATATAATGCAAATTAGAAGCGACAACATAGTGGTCGTGTAAGGTGGTCCACTTACTTAAAAAATTTTTTCGACCTGTTGCACCTCTTGGATTTTAATGAAACTTGGCGTGCTGTTAGGCAAGACAATTATTATATATTTTTTTCAAAGTGGTAATTCAATTAGATCTGATAGAAGTCAATTCACAAAATTTTTCTTTGCATTTTTTAAATACTTTTATTTAGGCTTGGCCCATAGGAAATGCTATAAAATAAACTGTAAAGTGTACCATAACACTGCCATTTAGTTTTATTTTTCTAGCTTTAAAATTAACTAAGATATATCGCTTTGAAAAAAAGTCGTCTCCAGACACTTTTTTTCAAATAGCTCCTCAATTAACTAAGATATAGAGCTAATATCTACTCTATCAACTACTATTAGCGCCCTCTACAATATAACATAGGTTACGATATAGGTTCCTATCGGGGGCAGTTTCGCCATGGAAGTACGGCTAGACCCTTTTGACGGAAATCCACTAAGTATTTTCGTCATTATTGCAGTATCATTTACAGTTTGTCCCAATTCTCTGGTCTGCCTAGCAAGGTTCTCTACTTTAGAAATATGCTGAGCTACTGTTTCATTTGGGTCCATTTTATATTGGTAAAGTCGTTCATGAACTAACATAATCTTATTCGTCCCTGATTTCTGTTCGTAAATTGAATCCAGCTTTTCAATTATTTCTTTAGAGAACTTACAGTTCTCTATGGGTCGCGTGCGCGTGACGTCACGGTCTCAGACCTTAGGAAAAACAAACTTAAATTCTTTAACTGTCAAATGGCAACTGATTGAACTTTTCGTAATATTATTACATACAAAATGACAAGTCTTTGGTTTATTATTAATTGTGGAAGTGTGACATTCCCAAACAGTGCAGTTTTTTATAAGATAACCTCCATTTCCAACCAGAAGAAATTGAAGGTTTAAAGGCTGCAACTGATTTCAAACAATTAAAAGAAATGAAGAGTCTTTCAAGGATTTTATTAGTGGTACGTTGTTGCATATTAATGTAAGGATTTGATTTTTAACGTGAGTTTATGTTGTAGAAAAAACAGCCGTATTACAAGATCATGATGATTCATGCAGTTGGGCTTCCTCTCTTAATAACTGATATAATTTAAAACCCATATGTGAAACTGAAACTGCTTATGATAATAATTACTGCTGCTCAAACAAGCAATAAACAATTCATGGTAAAGAAAATTAACATTTTATATTGGTTTGTCAGTATTTTTAATAATTATTTCTTGATTAAATTTTAGTTGAGCGAAGGTGTGGAGCTGTACATACCGAGAGAGAGAAAAGTGCAATGGCAGAAATTGTTTTAAATAAGGTACACTCCAAGAGGAAAATTTGCAGGCTTCATAAAGATATTTGATGAAGTATACATAAATTAAGAAATTCCAAAATACCTACCCGCTGACAACAAGTGATGAAATGTCCTTCAAAGTATATCGTGTAGTGTTTAATAACTCAATGTTGGACTATTGAATATTGAAGAAGTCTTTAAAGTGGTCTAAGTTCAGTGAACACAAAGTCTGAATGGGCTATGAAAGTGTTGAATAGGGTGTTTTCCATATATAACAATTCACTTCAAATGAAGCATTAATATGAAGTAATACATAAATATGAAAGCATAAACGCATTCATATTAATTATATCATCAGATTAAAATAAATATTTAATAAACAAATCGACTTAAAATTCAAATATTTGAATAATTTCCAGAACGTCACCTTATTGGGTAATGATACTGGTGACGTCGCTTCATATATCTGTCAGAAGACAAAATAGCTTGGTTTGTTTTCTGTTCAACAATTCTCCACTGTCTGCACCAGTGCAAATCTGTCTCTCTTCAACTTATGTAGGGTGTCAATCTATCTCCTTTTAATAATTGCACTAGTGTAGCAAATGTAGAGTCCGAACTCCGAACGGACCTATTATTGTTTATCAGTGCGAAAGAAACCTAAAGTGAACGTAATCATAACGTAAGAAAGTTAAGACCATGTTAAGATTAAATACGAGCAGGTGCAAAGACTTATTGTGATAATGCGCGCGTAGTCATTTGAAGAACTAACACGTTTGTTGGCTCAAAATTGAAAACATCATATTTGCGATTTATCCTTGCCCTAAATAAAATTATTAAGGGCAAGGATAATCAGAGAACCAAGAATGTTATGTGACGAAAATAACCGAACAAGTCCGAAGATGTTCATTCTTGCCTAGTGATGGGCGATATCGTGATTTTTCAATCACAACGTAAATCGTTACTGTGATTTTCTTCTATCAGTGAATTTAAAACGTGATGTGATCACGACTTTCATAATACGACGTACTGGAGAAATTGTTAATTATTATATTGGTCTTGGTTGAACCACGGCAAGGGAACGAAATACGGAAGGAAAGTCGTGATCACGTCACGCTTTTCTGCCAACTTTACTAACAGTCGTTACCTGTGATTTCTTAATATCAGTGATTAAATCACAGTTCGTGATATATCGCCCATCACTATTCTTGCCTAGTAAATGACATTTTCAATATGGAAACCGCACCGAACACTCAAAAATAGTAAATCCTTTTATTGTTAGTTTCTGGTTACAATCCATACTTAAATCAATTGGTATTTACCTAATAAACATATTTATGCAAAAAACAGTTGTGAAAACAAGTGATCTAAAAGATACCTAAAGTGCACCAGACCCGTGGAGGAAAAATTGAAACTTAAAAAGTGAATGATTGTGGACTTTTCTTGTCACCATTATATCTCGTTTTTGCAGTTTCACCTGACGGTACCTATTATTTTAGAGTAGTGTCGATGCACTGAAAAAACTTTGGAGAACTATATAAAAAACGATCAAATTACAGACAAATTTAAAGCGCAAGTATATTTACAAATGTTATGTGCAAATCAACAAAAAGGACATTTTCTGTGTTGCGAACTCAAATTTTGAATAAACCAAAGTTGTGAACATTTTAAACATAGATTATGATAACTATATAATACGAAAAAAATTATTACAGACAGTTTACCCACTATTAAATAACTGTTGTTGACAATTAAAATTATATATATTGAAAATATGTCTATCTGAATAATAAAAACCAAAATTTGTAATAATAGTATATTGATTTTTTTCTTTATAGGGGAAAACTACAGTTTCATATTTACTACACAAACTACTTTATTTAATGATGGAAGGTTGTAAATTAATAACAGCACATGCAATAACAATAACACTGTCTGTGTGGGCAATCAAATTATGATGATCTATTACAGAGTGAGATTCTAAATATTTAAGAGATCATTTTGGTGCAGACGCTGCTCCTTTTCTGTCTGGTTGGCAGTTAAATATGTGTGGAACTACATCTTCCTTCAGAATCATTTTTCCCCCCATAAGTTTATATCGTATGTAATTTTCCATGACTTCCTCAAGCTGAAAATAATAAACAAGTATTTTTATATCTTTGTGACGTCGAATATCACTAGCCATGACATGCATCGCTTGATATATTGGTCATTTCAATTAATAATCATAACCTAGCAAAATTTCATTATAAATGTTCAATAATACTAGAAGCTATAATATATTAGGTACTTTCAATTCAAAATAAATCTCATACCATTACAAGCATAATTTTATGGTAAGTATATATGATCTATTTATAATATTGAAGGTAATAATCCATCTAGCTATCATCGGTTAACTTTTACCATGATGAGAAAAGATAAATTATACTTACATTAAAATAATCTTCACAACAATAACATGTCGATTTCGATTTGGGAAAATCGCGCCTCACTGTTTTAACCCATTTCACTTTCCGTGAATAATTTGCTATAGGAACACTTGGGAACTTTTTATTTGGAGCATTTACTGAAGTATTTCTGCACCTTGGCACAAAACACCACTTATTTGGTGCACTACTCATGTTTCTGACTCACAATTTACAATAACAACAAAAGTCATTAAGTAAGGTTAGATTTTATAATCATTGACATACATGATACTTGTATCATGACATGATTGACATATATAGGGAGTGACGTCACAGATGACCAGTAATACTAGATTTGTCTTTTTTGGCGGGAAATATTTAATTTGAATTTATATTTCTTTTAGAATTATAAAAAAAAAATTTTTTGCCGAAAAATTGTTTCAGCTGTAATATTTACCATAAGTATTTTGTATTTTTCGACTTTAAAAAAAAAGTGAAAACACCCTATTGTAGCTATAAAAGCCCTTATATATAAACTATGAATGTTACTTTTATTGCTTAGATAGATATTAATATAATGTAAGTATATATGTTATGTTATAATCATTTCTTTTTTGTTACAATATAAGCCTTTATAACATATAACTTTCTTCTCGATTATTCTTAAAAGTACTAATAAATCTTGGATAATAAATTATTTAATTAGTAAAGATATTTTATTTTACTTTCAGTTACATGCATGTACCTAAGTACCGAAGTACAAGTTCTACGTAATTGACTATTTCAATTAACTGTAACAATATATAGTAGTAGGAGTAATAAATAAAACATAATAAAAAGGGAATATTTAATAAAATAATAATGAACAAATGGCTTACATAAAATTAAAAGAAATATTACATGACTATATGAGAAAAAAAATCAGAAATTACAATGGATTATATAGTCCAATCTATAGATACATTAGACGAATAGAAGGGTTAACACAGCTGGAAGAAATTATGTACGTCTTATTACATAGCACAAATAGTTTATAGCACCTCAATCTTCATTTCATTTTCACGAAATTTACAGCGGCTAATTCCTTGACCACAGCCATGTTTACTGTTAAAAATCTAAAAGGAAATACTTCTTGTCACTAAGTAGTGAACATGTTTTGTCTAGACTAGCAACACATTCACAGTAAGCACTAAGGAACCATCTGAATATGCAATAGTCCAAGGAGTCAATTGCTTTTCTTCACGATGCTATGAGTTCATAACCTGAAAAGTGAATTTTTACGTTAGCAATTATTTATAAATAATAAAGCAACATTTAATTAGGCAAGTATATATGAAAATAATGGTTGATTATTGATAACAATTCTTACCTTTGCAACAAGCTTTTATTATGTAAATTTTTTGCAGAGTACCCACTTCTTTCACCTAACCACAAACAGCTTCAAGACTTTTGAATGCTTTGAACTCATCCTCCTGTCTATCCACTTCTCTCAAAAACCAAGTAATTCACAGTATCTCTGTGTGTAATATTTGGAAATAAACATAAACACACCACAGATAGTAGACAACCCCCAAATCCAAAGCCAAGGCTGTTCGGAAGGGGGTTACACATTCGGAAAAACGCAGACATACATCCACACCCACCGGTGTTGTCAATACCGGGGCTGGGGGTCGACCCCAGAGCGCGGTAGCGAGTCGATCAGCATATTCGCCACTCAATACGCCTTAACCGATTGAGCTACCGTGCCGGTACATACATCAATATTTATACAAACCATTTTTTTCCCAAAATATTAGCATTTAATTCGATGACAGCAGTATACCTAACCTTTATATCATGAGAAAATTCTGCAAAATACGAACTAACCGTCATCCTGACGAACAAAATTGAGGATATAAAAGTATTTAGTTGGAGATGTTAAATAATCCAACATTAAGCTTCTAATTGGCACAAACAGAACAATATTCACTTTAAAGAAAAACATTCTGATTCAATGACAGCTGTTTGTTTTTCCTAAGGTCTGAAAATCTGTGACGTCGGTGCACGCGACCCATTAGAGTTATCTGCGAAAAATCCATCGCCGCCGTCAGCAAAAACATTGCATAGTCATTTGACTTTACTCAATCTGCAATTTCGCTTTCTTTTCCATTGCCAGTTGGTTTCATTTCTGTTCCACTAACTCTTCTAAATTCCTTTATCTACTTAAGCACATTTGATTTGGAACTTCCATTATTGATAGTTTTTATCATCAAACTTATTGACGTTAGAAAAGTCGATCACTTATTTTATAAAAATATCTTAGTTCTTATTCTGATTCTAGCGAAAATTCATTTATACACATTAAATTCCAGAAATTGGACCCATAACCTGTTCTAGTAAATGAATGTAAACTTTATTGCAATGCTCAAATCACTAGTAGTTCAATCGAATTGTAATTTGACATGGCGAAAATACATAACCACAGAAGACAGGAACTATACAGAAACGAAAGTTTGCCGCGATACCTTTGATATCGGGTGTCTGATTTCTGTGACCTCGAAGTGACAGTAATATGTCTTACTACACTCAGAGAAATGATGTACACAAAAAATATATCAATATTTCGGTTCAATATACTGTAAACTGGGAAAACTGTCTTGTTTTATATTTAGTAGATAGGTACATGTAATAGAATACGTATATATGGTATTAATGAAGTTGGGGTGTATTGCAGAATATTAAAAAAAAAGTACACATTTATATTTATATATCGTATTTCAAGCATCATTAATCAAAATAATGCGCTTTGAAGCCAATGCATTTTTTTTTCATACTGCTACCAGAATAAGAAAATACTATTATGGAAAGTAGTACAATGTATAGATATATAATGAAAGAGACATATATTATGTAGTTTAAAATTAAACTCACGCCATTTCAAGTAGATCATGCCTTAAAGATGCCTTCAACCAAGTTGCCGCCTTGAAAATAAAAAAATTCACGCTAAATAATGATGTTCCTTTATGAAAATGTTATTTATAAATCGTATTTCGAGTTCACCTAGTAGCTGCAATTGATAAGAAAATATTTCCTTTCATATTACTTCTTTTCAACTGCTAATTGTTTAGTATATCTAACATTACTTTCTAGTTGTTTCAGTAAGATTTTGTACATACCTTTCAGGACGAGGGGTAGACGCTGTGGAAATCTGGTGTACACGCAAGTGGAAATCAGCGGAAATCAATGGAAATCAATGGAAATCACTGGAAATCAATGGAAATCACTGGAAATCATTGGAAATCTACGAAAATCATTGGAATTCAATTGGAAATCACTGGAAATCAATGGAAATAAATTTGAAAACAATTGCACTGCGCATGCGCTCATAACGAATTCTCAGCGACAGGTTTTATTTTGTGGAAGCAAATGCGAATTGTACCGCGGTAAAGGGCGATAAACTTTTCTTTGTCATCCAAATTACGTGTATAATATAATAAATGTGTGGCTCTTATAATGTCCAGTTTAATGTTTAGTGAAAACTCTGAAATATCGAAATAATTTCACTTTACAATAACTTAAATTTCTTACAAATTAGCTTTTCTTACGTAATGCTAGAGCCGGGTCATAGATTTTATTCAGTATTCAGGGAATCCCACATTTTATCAGAATTTATTAAAGGGCAAGCATATATAAAACATAACATTGGTCTTTACAAGGGCCATAATAAAAAATGGAATTGCTTTATGACTCTGTACCAAACTTATTGTGAAGTATGGTGAAGTATATAGTTCACCGTTTTTTGCCGGATAAAAAAATTATTAACGATAATAGCAACAAAAAAAGGATTTTTATGCTTTTTCGTCAATATCTTGAAAATTGGCTAACTTTTTGGTGAACATAAAATTCTATAAAATAATGTTTATGTATCTATATTTAGATAGAAGTTTGAACCGGCCGTCAAAATCTTGAAAATGATGTACCGAAGCGCTTACTTTTTGTTATTTTTTGATAGAAACCTTACAACTTTTCTCGTTCGTTTAAAATGTGATTGAAAGTCTGAATAAAATCACAGATCATCTATGGATTCTAAAAAAACACTTTTCATAGCACAGCAGTTTTTTCAGTCTTATTTTCTGTTTAAGCAGTTGTTACTACATAAATAAACTTCTTTGTATTGTCATAGTTTTTTGCGGATTTCAGGTCTTAGGTATCATCTGAGACAATTTCATGGTCCTTTTTCAGATTTTTAAAAAGTGGTGAAAAGCAAGTGCCTAGGAACCTCATTTTTGAGGTACAAGCTCAATTATCAAAACTGTACCCTTTTCTATGACCATTTTGTTAGAGAATTTAATTCTCTACCAAAAATTGGTCCAATACAACTCGGACAAACTTTCCCATTTAGGAGTAAGGGCAGTTTTAGAGATTTTAAAAACAAAATCTTTGAACCTCACCCTCCACAGCCTTCCTGCTTGCACTTTTTAAGAGCAACTAGTTTATACTATCGTACACTGGTACTGAGGGAGTATTCAAGTGCCAAATTTAATCAAAATTGTTGAAGTAGTTCTAGAGAAAAGAATGTTTCATTCTTTAAACCTTGCCTCCGCAACCTCCCTTACTACATTTTCTAGGAGGAACTGTTATGTCATTTCACACTGGTACTAAGAGTGTATCTATGCGTTAAATTTAATCAAAATTGTGTGAGCCGTTTTAGAGATTTTTTTTTTAATTCTTTACATTTTGCCCCCACAGCATCGCCCTCCTTGTATTCTCTTGGAGCAGCTGATTATACTATCTCATCTTGTTACTGAGGAAGTATCCACGTGTCAAGTTTGATCAAAATCGTTAAAGCCGATTTAGAGAAAAAAATTATTAATTTCTTTACTACCCCGTCACAACCTCTCTCTCTGCATTTTTTTGGAGTAACTGGTCATGCCATTTCATCAATATGAAAAATAAATACTTTCTACCATTGGTACTAACCAATGGTACCAAGAAAGTATGTATGTGTTAAATTTAAATAGAATCGTAAGAGCCGTTTAAGAGAAAAAAATTATTCATATTTTTTCTGGTTTTTAGGGACTTACCCCCCACATTTACGCTAGGACCGATTTTGTGATTTTGTGTCGAGGCGTGGTCGCTTTAAATATGCATGTAAATATTTTTTAAAGAGAATGGGTAGTGAAAAAAAGTTGTGTGTACCTATTTCCTACAAACGCTTTAAATCGCAACCCGATCGGACGATTATTTTTGCTACCGCAGTGATCTTGAAAAAAAAATAGTTTGTTTTTTGTTTTTTACAATCCTGGTAGTACTTATATAAAATTTTTTTATTAATTCGTTTAAGTTTGTGTTTAAAATAGCAACTCGATCGGATGATTATTTTTGCCGCCGCTGTGACCTTGAAAGAACATTTTTTTTGATTTTTGCGATTCGGATAGTACGATTTTTTTTTAATTCGTTTAAGTTAATGTCGAGGTTAATATTTAAAAGCGCAGTTCCATCGGACAATACGTCTTTTGCTGTTGCAATCGGCTTGCAGCTGCAATCGTCAGGTTCTGAGAAAAAGAATATTCGTTAAATAAAGCAAAGCACCATCGTTAATATTCTGGATATCTCAAGTATATAGAATGAATCTACACTACACATTTAACAGGAAACGATCAGTATTGATGTAAATATGAAGCAGTACCGCATTATGCAATTATTAAGAGTGAGTGTTTTTTGTTATACAGAAAATTATAATTTTCTCTATGGAAAGTGAAAGGCACATTTTTAATCTATCTCGTTCATATTTTAAGATATTGACGAAAAAGCATAAAACCCCACATTTGTTGCTGTCATTGTTAATAACTTTTTATCCAAAAAAAAAAAAGTATATATTGTGCTTTGTATTTTAAGTATGACTTCTCGTATAATTTCATACAGATCTGTACTCTGAGTCTTATACGCAGAGCATCAGAATTCAAATACCTGCGCATGCGCATGTTTCCATTGGAAATCAATGGAAATTATTGGAAATCATCGGAAATCATTGGAAATCAATGGAAATCATTGGAAATCAATGGAAATCAGTCGAAATCAATGGAAATCATCGGAAATCATTGGAAATCAATGGAAATCTGGTGGAAATCGTTGGAAATCGAGACAAAATGGAAATCTGGTGTACAAAATCTGGGCAGCGGTCTACCCCTCGTTTCAGGATCTTTGGGATATAGAAAGAAGCTTATTGTTTCAGCCGCCTTCGAAGGGCATGGTCGATAAGCACAACCCCTATACCCTTTAGAACCCATTATAAACAAAAATTAAATAAATAAATAAACTTAGAATAAAAAATTGTCGAAAATTAGAAGAAAAAGCCACGAAAATAATAACCAACCACCGTGTAAGAGTTTCTCAAAGACTGTCAATCGCACAACGTCAAGAATTATCATATGGTTTTTGACAAATATATACCTTGTCGTCATGGCGACTATGAACAAAGGAGAGGTATCGATAAGCTAAATTGACCCCAATATGACAAAAAATTTAACTATATTTTCTTTTATATTTCTCATTATTTTAGTAAAATACAGGACACTAACGCTACAATAAATTAAAAGTAAAAATGATTACGTTTTCTTCAAGAGATAAATCGACAAACTGAGGTCAAAATGGCTTTTTTTTGGAAAATTGTACCTACCCTTTTTTACTATATCGAATTTTTTTAAACATGAGCGCATTCTTTTAGCAATTTAATTTTTATATTTATATATTAAAGAACAACATGTAAAAAAAATCACAAATTTTTTGTCATATATTGGGGTCAATTTTCTTAGCTTATCGATACCTCTCCTTTGGTCCCGCCAGAAAGGCTTGCTTTCGCTCCTGTATAGTTCCTGTCTTTTGTGACATAACTAAGATTTTATTGTTTTAAGTTGATGGCTTGGACATCCAAAACAAGCCCTTATAGCGTGCCAACTGATGTCATAACGGATAAGGGATAAGGTAAAGTTGAAAAATCGTTTTTTCACGTTTAAATAGAAGGCTAATAATCTGAGAGGAAAGTTCAAATGGGAAAGTTATAAGTATTAAAAAAATCTATAAAATGAGCCCCCGAACATTAACATAGCTTTATTAGGTCAGGAGTAAATTAAGAAGAAAACGAAATTTTGAAAAAAAAAAATTTAATTTCAGCAAAATTTTAGAAAAATTTTTGAAATTTTACTAAAGTATGTGCTATAGAGGAGGGAACATCTGATGAAAATTTCAGATCGATATCTGTATTATTTCTTGATAGATTCAATTTTTTGAAAAAAAAAAATGGTCATCTAAAAATGACTGTAAGTACTTCACTTTCTGTCAGATTTTGCTATGAGAAGAAAAATTCTATGCTTCGAGAGTTGTTCAATATTTACAAATTTTTTATATGGTCATTATTAGGAAAAAAGTGGTGAAAATTTAATTTGAAAAGAAAATTTTTCCGTATAAAAAATCCAATTAAAGTTAAATGTCTTTTGAATGGAATGCAGTGTCGAAAAACCATGTCTACCATTTTGAAGTGCTATTTTTTTAGTTCACCTCAAAAAAAAACATTACTCTATGATGAATGGCTTTCTATGTGCGCGAGCGTAGCGTACTAAACATTAGCAATTATCAAATCTGCTTTCATAATTTTTAACTGGAAAGTATTTAAATCTTGGACTAATATCCGGGAGAAGGGGCAAATCTCAGAAAAGACTCATATTGGAGGTGATGTCATCTGTCACTAGTTATATCGCTGCGCCTGCATGCGTGCAATGGTTGCGTTCATCACGCAGTAGCGCTAACTAAGCGATCACTTATCATTTACGTCATCGATCAGTTGTGTGCTGAACGGTGTATTCTGTCACTATGATACATGATAGATAGAAAGTAGCTGTAATCTGAATTAATAATAATAACTTTATTCCCAAGAAACTATACAGTTTATGATTAGGTATTAACATAATATACACATAAATATTCAAACAAACAGTATATGATAAATATGACAAACAATACTTATAGATAAAACAAATGACAAACAAAACAAAATATATATACAACGTGATCTACCAGGACATGCGGAAAATTTAACAGTAGGTTGTCCCCACCGAAAGGAGTAAAAAAATGACAAATTTAAAAAAAAATGACCAAAAAAATTACCTTATTTTTTTTGTAGGAATGCGCCGCCAATGACTTCAACTAATCTAACGTAACGCGGTACAACCATATCACTTTATCAGACTTGGGATTGACACTACTGACAGCAAAGCTGGATAATAAAATAGAAGTGACTTTTGGTTTTAATCAAATCACACTACAAAAATACCGAAATAAATCGAAGACGTTGATCTTATGCTGAAATGAAAAGCAGATATACGAGATATTTAGTTAAACCGGTCAATGACACGGCCGTGTAACTATTGTTCGACCGGAAGCAAAAAACGCGGCTCTCTAGGGGTCTACACACGATCCAGTGGCACGGAGCCAGCCTTGTCGGCATGCTTTGAACTCATTCGTAAAAGTGAATTGGTCCGCTGGAATTCCAATTATCTTCAAAGCGTACCAACAATGTTGACTACCTGCCACAGGATCGTGTGTTTTTTTATCTCGCCGGCCGGCTCACTTTTTATGCCAATTAAGGAAATGTAAACAACTCGAATAGGGTACGTTCTTTCGCCAGTAAGTTCGTCGACCTCTTCAGAATTAGGTAAGGTCTTACTCAAGATCAGTAGTGTACCTTCGCAAATTGACTAATAATTTAATATACTAAATTACCTCAGAATCCTCTAAAATTTTGCAGGGGCTTTCCCACATTGAAGACTAGCACACCATTTTATTTTCCGCATTTCTTGGTAGATCACGTTGTATATACACTTATATACACATACATATACATATTTAAATGAAATAACTTACAAGGAAAATACACAGTACAATTTACAAGCTATTGGTATATTACAAATAGCTTTAAGTTAACAACACATTTTTTACATTTATTTTAAATTTATTTAAATTTCTTATATTTTTAATTTTCTTTGGCAAATTATTGTATAAAATTATTCTTTTTTAAAAAATTGAGTTTTTTCCAAATTTTGTTTTAAAAGAGGTTTTCATTATATTTTTTGCTTGCCTAGTATTATGTAAATGGATTTCGTTACTTTGAATGAATGTTATATTTGAATGCTATACTTTTTAAGCACAGAATTAATAAAAACACAAATTTTTAGTGTATATATCGAGTCAATATCAAGTACATTATTTGGTTTATATAAATTAATTGTAGGTTCCAAGTACGGAAGATTGTAGATACATTTTATAGCTTTATTTTGTAAAGTTTTTAAAGGTTTTATAACAGAATTATTGGCTGTGGCCCAAATAGTAGTTAAATATTGTAAGTGTGAATATAAGAGGCAATAATAAATATTTCTTAAATATTTTCTAGATATAAAAGCTCGTATTCTAAAAAGAATTCCAATAACAGGAGAAATTTTTTTCCGTAATGCATCAATATGACTCCATAGACAATTTTTCATCAATATGAAGTCCTAAAAATTTTGTTAAACGCGAATATTTAATTGTATCATTATTAAATGTAATGGATGGAATTGAATTTGGAATTTGACTCTTAGACATAAACATAAATGATGATTTTCTAAAATTTAGTGTTAATTTATTAATCTGCAACCAAAGTGATAATTGCCTCAAGTCATATTTCATATTACTAGTTATTTCATCATAATCTTTTCCAAAATATAAAAGTGTTGTATCATCAGCATATAATAATATACTACCCTGTATATTCAACTTAGCAATAGAATTTATGTATATTAGAAAAAGTACAGGTGCTAAAATTGCTCCTTGAGGAACTCCACATGTTATATTCTGTACAGAACTAATAGTTTCCTCAATACATACAAACTGTTTTCTCTCTGTAAGAAAGTTTTTAAATCATTCATACACGTTTCCCCTAAGTCTAATTTGAGAAAGTTTTTTCAGAAGAATATTGTGATCCACAGTATCAACGCTTTACACAAATCTAAAGACATAATTCCCCATTTATGATTTGTATCAATTTCTAATTGAATTTTAGATATTAAATCTAAAACCGCTGATTCTGTATCACAACATCTAAAACCATACTGTCCATCATACAAGAAATTTATTTTTTCCAAATAATCGAATAATCTTTTATTCATATTTTTTTGTATTATTTTAGACAAAACTAGTAATACTGATATAGGTCTGTAGTTATTCATATTATCTTTTGTTCCATTTCTAAATACTGCTGTGACTTTGACAATTTTCATTTTACTTGGAACAAGACCAGTTTCAAAAGATTTATTTACCAATTTACATAATACTGGAGCGAAACCATCTTCACTATAGTCACACTTATGTTGTCATAACTAGTTGCTTTTTTACTGTCTAGTTGAGAAATAATTTCTTCAACTTCTTCAATCGTTGTTGGAAACAAAAACATAGATGCAGTTCTATTTTCATTTGGAATGTTGTCTTCATTCACTTGATGGATCTTAGCGGCTAATTCTGCACCAACATTTACAAAATGATTATTTAAGGCGCATTTTCACAAGCCGCTCGTTTTAGCTGCCGCTGTTTTTTTCGCTTTGTCGGTCTCATTTTAACTGCATTTTTTCCTTGTCACATAGTTGCCGCTATAAAGTTGGGTAGGTCCGAATTTTTCAGCGTTTTAGCTGCAGGATCTAAGATCTAATAACATTGATCACAAAATAGTTAATTTCGTCATTTTCATTAAACTCTACTACTAACTAACTAACTTTTTTGTGCAGAATGTCTCAGAGTAGTAACGACGAGGTAGGTAACTATAGATTTCTTCATAAGTTTATTATTTGAATTTTTTTGAGGTTATGTTAGTATGTAATATTTGTTTTTTAGATTGTTGTTACCGTAACGTGCGGTTACTGCAAAGAAAAATGTACGGACGACGAATCCTACCGTCATCGTTGTTTACAGGGATTCCAACACTTCCGTGTAGATGAAATAACTTTAGAGTTTTGGGGAGTAGATGGTAAGTTTATGAAAACGTTTATGATGGTAGGATCCTATTTTCTTTTTGAATCATTTCATTTATTTACCTATTTTTTTACAATACTCTTAGCTAATGGTGAACCAGTATATGAGCTGCTTCAGATGGTCGAGGATGGTGTGACGGATACTACTGAAGTAGATAACAGCGACATTAATAACGCATCAACACATGTTCTCCGTCCTATGCAGCAAAGCAATGCAAAAAATGTGAATCGCTCCAGCCAGGATTCATCTACTAAAAATGAATAAAGAAAAAGTAAGCGAATACCAGATCCTGTTCAAGAAAAACTAGATTTGGAAGAACAACTGATTTTAGAGGTACAGCAACGAATCCCATTATGGAACTTCACGATTTCATTGGAAGAACGAGGCAAAAGAAGTAAGGAACATTTGTGGGAAGAAGTCTCCACTGCACTTAATGGTAATACCTGTATCTATTTCATTGTATTTATTTTATCTAAATCTACAGAATCAGATCGGATGAATTATTTGTAGTTATAATTTTTTTTTTCACACCAGGTTCTCTAACTGCAACTGGAGCAAAGAAAAATTTAAAGCTCTGACTGATACCTTCAGGAGGATTGTTCAGAGCGAGCAACATCCAAGTGAATCTGCCAGAAAGAAAAATAGTAATAAATGGGCCCATTACGATACAATGTAGTTTGTACGCCCACTTTATGAATCCAACGAGTAAGCTTTTTGTTATTAAAGCATTAAGTGTATATTTTATAACGCTTGTTCATATATTTCAGAACACTTTCAAATTGTGTATTTATCAACAATGATTCAGATACTCCAAACTTTTCTGGTGATGAAAATGCGCAAGAAAATGATCCTAAGACTAGAAAAGGTACGCTTTTATTATGACAATTCATATTACCATTTAATCACAATTAAAATTATAAATGTATTTCCTCAGAGATGGCAAACAAAAAAAAAAGAGATCCAGTGATAAAGATGAGTTATTGAGTTCCTCCATAGATAAATTTGCAGCAGCTTTGTCAAACACTAATAAGGACATAGTTTTGTCACCACCACCACCAGTGGATGAAATTGATTCTTGCCTCAATATAATTGGCTGCAGAATTAGGAAAATTCCTGCTGAATACCAATCCGAGATTATTGAGCAGCTTTTGCAGTATGTTTTTAATTTATCACGAAATTATAGAACAATATAATGTAAACTTTGTCTTCTCTACCACTATTAATGGAATTCATTGTTTTAAAATTATTTTCTTGTATTCAATAATAAAAATGTTATTACATCTACCTATCAATATTTTTTCCAAAACAATTATTAATGCAATTATAACTATACAGGATGGACCATTAATAATAGGCCATAGTTCAGGGTGTAGATTCTTTGGACCAAAACATGAGGATATAACTAAACATGCCTTAGTAAATTGTTGGTGTGAAAAAAGATCATCAAAATCGTATTTTTTTTTCTTTTTTTTGCAACACCTTGACCGATATTCTCCCAATTTGGTAAGGAAACATTATTTAAGCTAAGAAACAATAATTTATGTATTACATCACGCTGGCCCTTGGAGGGCGCCTCATGAGCTATACCTGATGATGAATATTTTTTCTCTTTTTTTTCTACGAAACGTAGTGGCATTTTTGACTAGAAAATCTCATGCAGGAAGGAGTCATTTCTACGTAAAAAAAGGTACACTTGATAATTCCAACCCTTTTCGAGAAAACTGCCGCATAGATCTCAAAAATTCTTAGAAAACAAACCCAATTTGACAAGGAAAAATTGTATTGAAAAGTGTGCTTTGATGACGTCTTAGTTCTGTCATTTACGTACAATTTCATGCGTTTGACATTTCGACAGAACTAAGACCACGACCCAAATTATACTACTTTTATTGAATAATGGCTGTGAAAGCCTGCATTGTTGTATATGATGTGTTTTCGTATTTACATGGTACATACTTATGAAAGCAGCTTTTGAACTCATACAATTGCAGTAGCGGAGGGAGCTTGGACTGTACGACAAATTCAGACTAATGAGCTTCTCAAAGCGCTTTCCTATGTAGTGTTTTGAAATTAAAGCATAGTATATACCATGCTATTTTGTTAGGATACTGTCCTGACGGATACCCATAGAATCATTAGTGCAGTCTTCGAGGTGTAAGACAATGATAATTAAATTAATATTTTACATTTATATTTCAAATTTAGAAAAACAGAAAAATGTTCACAACATATATTTAAAGAATGTACAAATGGTTATAATACATGTAATAATTTTGAGATAAATTTATTAATACATTTATATTTTTATTAATTATATTGCCAGGGAACTGCTCCTTCTCCATTAAAATACGCACAGAATTCATTTCTGATGCGGATGGCTGCTTTTGAACTTGTGTTTGTTCCACATCTGTATATATCTTGAAACGCCCAGCCATTTCTCTGAATTTCATGCCATGTTCCAGGTATCATTCCATTTTCATCGTAACGATCAACTATATCCTCAGGTACATAACATTTTTACCAATATCTTTTTGCCTTAGCCAATTATGCAAACATACTACGGCTTGTACAATTTTAACTGCATTTTCTACTTTACAAATAATTGGTTTTCGTAAAATTCTCCACTGACTTGCCAAAATGCCAAATGTGTTCTCGATCATGCGTCTAGCACGACTGAAACGATAATTATATATCTCTCGCAGATTTGTTAATCCACCTTTTCCTGGGTAAGGCCTCATCAAGTATGTTGTCAATGGAAATGCTTCATCTCCCACGATACAATATGGCAATGGAGTTCCATCAATAGTAATTGGAGCTGGTTTGGGCAAATTCATTTGATTTAATTCAAATTTTCTGCCAAAACCAGAGTTTTTAAATATCGTGCTGTCACTGCCTCGACCATATGATCCAATGTCGACATATCTGATGATATAGTTTGCATCGCATATGGCAAGCAATACAATGCTGTGAAAACCTTTATAATTAAAATATGATGAACCAGCATTTGCAGGGCACTAAAATAAGTTACATTCTAAGATTTATTTAGTTATTATAATGCATGAGTACATTAAGAAGATATACATACCTGAATCATTACGTGTTTACCATCAATGGCTCCTACACAGTGATTAAAATTCCACAGTTACCTACTGTAAACTGTTTGAAGTATGTAATAAGATATGTACACAATTTCTTCCAGCGGTTAACCCCTCATCTATACCTTATATACCTATAGATTGGACTACGCAAACCGTTGTAATTTTTGTAATATATTATATAAAATATTTAACATGTATTTTACTATTTTATGTAGGTCAATTGTTAATTATGACTTGTATTCTCTTAAATATACTCTCCCTCCGTGCAGTTCATGCTTCGCTCAACTAAAATTTGAATAAGAAATAGTTATTAAAAATAGAGACAAACCAATATAAAATGTTAATGTTCTTTACCATGGATTGTTTATTGCTTGTTTGAGCAGCAGTTATTACTATCACAATCATTCTTATGCATTAACTTAAAGCATTTCTTTTAAATGCCTGGAATTGTTTAACCTAACCTCTTCTGGCAGTAAATCGACGTTATTTTACAAAAACTGATGTTGTCTCGAATTGCCACACTTCCACAATTAATAATACAATAAAAACTAGCCATTTTGCATGATATAATATCGATAAAACTCTAGGATTACGAAAAATTTAATTCTGAGGTTCAGTCAGTCGCAATTTGACAGCTAATGACAGCGGTTTGTTTTTCCTAAGGTCTGGGACCTGTGACGTCACGCGCACGCGACCCATACGTTAGACATTTTTGGGAAAAGAAGAAACAAAGAGACTTAACTGTAGTTAGGATGCAGAATGGGATGGCAGAAATATTTTGAGAAAACGACGTTTCCATTATCGCGGTTTATGAACCGGCGGTGTTTGAGTACCCTTGTGTCTAATATATATGTTGTGTACATCAGTCCGAAATACAATTTTTCTGATTAAGTAGCTAGAACTATGAAACAGTATTATTTTATGGTATAATGTAGCGCAATGTAGCTTACGCTTATTTTTCATGTTTAACCGCGTGGCCTCTGGTAATTTGTGACTGACTGGCTCACATTTTCCGATTCCATATACGAATCTCAAACAATAATTCTGTATGCGTTGATAAGAAATTGTTGTGAGAGTATAGTATATCAATATATCTCATACACAAACTTAACTTACGAATCGTTTTCATCCAACCTAATTCTTTTAATACTTTCTAAATCTAAATCTTCATTTTCATCTGGTTCGTCTGGATTTGCCTCACCATCTATATCTGTATTTACATCGTCATCTTCGTCAGGTAACTAATGTTTTTAAGTTCAGCGTTACAACAAATTTCACCACAACAAGCTACACAAATACTTGTACATTTTAACCATATTTTTACAGCTGCAAGTTGTTTACATCCAGCTGTTTTACATCCACTTCCACATACGCAACTAACTTTTCATTTTTTTCGAAAACAAATTATCATAGAGTAATGTTTTTTGTTTGAGGTGAACTAAAAAAATAGCGCTTCAAAATGGTACATATGATTTTTCAACACTGCATTCCATTCAAAAGATATTTAACTTTAATTGAATCTTTTTTTGCAAAAAAATGGTCTATTTTTTCAAATAAAATTTTCACCACTTTTCTCCGAATAATGACCATATAAAAATTGTAAATATTGAACAACTCCCGAAGAATAGAATTTTTCTTCTCATAGCAAAATTTGACAGAAAGTTAAGTACTTATAGCCATTTTTCGATGGCCATTTTGGAAATTTTTATCAGATGTTCCCTCCTATATAGCACATACTTTAATAAAGTTTCAAAAAGGTTTCAAAAATTTTGCTAAAGTTAATTTTTTTTTCAAAATTTCGTTTTTTTTAATCTACCCCCGACTTAATAAAGCTATCTTAATGTTCGGGGGCTCATTTCACAGGTTTTTTAATGCCTATAACTTTCCCATTTGAACTTTCCTCTCAGATTATTAATTAGTCTTCTATTTAAATGCGAAAAACCGATTTTTCAACTTTACGGCACCCCCTTATCCGGTATGACAGTTGGCACGCTATAAGGCTTGTTTTGGGAGTCCAACGCATCAACTTAAATCAATAAAATCGTGGTTATGTATTTTCTACACTCCTTCTACCAATCTGCAAACCTCATGGCATTTATAGACTGGAATCTCCTCTCTATAACAGCATATATTTATAAGAACTTCTTGCAAGAGCAAGATCTAGTTTTATTGAGGTATTACCTCTCTGGTGTGCTGGGTTGTAATGGAGCACACCTCGATACAACGCTTCATGTAGTACAGGGTGTGCAATGTGTGCCCAATAACAATAATGGAAAAAATATCTGAAACATATCCTCACCAGAGATAGTGCAGTTGCTTTGTTAATTTAAGTTTTACTGAGGATTAAAGATTCTAAGTGTAGACGCATAAATAGGTAATCAGTGAGCCAT
Organism: Rutpela maculata; assembly: GCA_936432065.2. Classification (NCBI taxonomy): domain Eukaryota; kingdom Metazoa; phylum Arthropoda; class Insecta; order Coleoptera; family Cerambycidae; genus Rutpela; species Rutpela maculata. The sequence goes on along the minus strand of OW386285.2, from coordinate 81,541,620 downwards.
ATTTTACAATTAAACACTTACCAGTAGTTGGTTCATCAAGATAAATCACTGGCGGGTCGCCAATTAAAGAAATTGACGTACTTAATTTTCTCTTATTTCCACCACTCAGTTCCTTTACTTTCTTGTCCAAATGCCTTAGAAAATTAAATTCCCTAGCCAAATGCTCTGCTACGAGATAGCAATCTTTAAGGCGAATTCCTCTTAGCAAAGAGAACATTATTATAGTTTCTTTAGCAGTCATATGATCCAAGAGTGCATCAAATTGGGGACAATATCCGATAACTTTATGCACTTTCTTTAATTGAGACTTCATACTAAATCCATTCACCCATCCATCACCATAGGAAATTTTAACATCACCGGTCATCATTTTGAAAGTCGTAGTTTTTCCAGCTCCATTAACTCCTAACAAACCAAAACACTCGTATTTTTGTACTCCAAGACATAGGGAATTTACAACTAACTGATTATTGTAAAATTTCGTTAAATCGCGCAAAACTAAGGTGTATTTATTAGCGATGTCGTCATCTGAGGCATTTCTAATTTTCTGTTTCTCTTGTAGAACATCTGCATCTTCATTTTCAACCTCAGTTGGATATTTTGGAAACAACTTTAGCTTTATATAGTATATTATTTGTGAAAATACTTGATATTCGAAAATCAAAAGTGTTATGAAAAGTATTGCACCCTCGATCATGGAGAAAAATATATTTCTGCCAATTCCAGGAGCGTCCCATTTATAATAATTACCATCAACACCTGAAAAACAAAAGTTGATATTGAGAATAACATTTAACATATTTTAGTTTCTAAGTAAACGTGATATTTAAAGAGGACAATTATTTTTTTAAATATATGTAGGTATTAAGAGCTCAAGTTGTTGTATTGAAGGTGCATTTTTAATCGTGGCTTTTAGATCAATGAAATTAAGTAAATTTTACTACCGATCTAAAATAAATTTTTTACCGGGTTATTTTCACTTGATTTAATTATAAGAAGTACACTTTATAACTGTCTAAATGCCCTAAAAGATTCAGATAGATAAAACACGCCAAAACCATCATGTAATGAAGTTTTTTAGTTTATTGAAATTTTATAAAAAAAAAAAATGTGAAAGACTATAAATGCTGGTGTAGGTTATACTTATACGAACGATATTTATGTTTCTTTAAAATTAACGTTACATTCTATTTCGAGTTGTCAAATTGAAGCAGACTGAGAAAAATGTATGTACGCCAACATATTAGTTTCAGTTTCTTCACTCACAATAAATTCATTTTCAACGTTATTTGATTCTTCTCTTAATTTCATTTCTACTCTTCTAAAGTATGTCCTGTCTGGATGATGTCTCTCGGGAAAACGCGCAGCATACAGGGCACATGCATTGATTGAATTTTTCAGACATTTTCCGTATATTAATAGCATGTTAATTTGTTCATGTCTAGTATACTTGTACTGGTTATTTTCCATTATTACTTAAAACACAACTTAACGCTCACACCTTCATGAAATTATAGTTTTCTGATTGTTATAACGTTTAATATTTGTTTCCAAGCCTGCTATGTTTCTAATTCAAATAAGCAAAATGAAATAAAGAAATACAATGAAGAATAAGGTAACTATTTTTGAATTACCTATTTTTTTAGTGTTAGATAGAAATAAAACTAGAGATATCGCATATTGCCGTATTCGAAATAAAATTTTCTATCTACTGTTGTGGATGGTCCATATACGTTCCATTTAAAAAAAATGACTTTCTTATCAAAAACAACACTTTAAAATTTATTGGCCCACAATACACTTAATATTAACTTACTACTAAGAATTATCATTTGTGTGGATGAAAAAGTGGAGATAGATAAATTTTACCCGTCACAGCCTTCTGGATTGATAAATTAAATTAAAAATTTTAAAATTATTTTTGAAAGAAATGAAAATTTCGCAACGTGATCAGATAGAATTTGGTCCGTAGATTCCAAAAATACCAAAATATACAGGGTGTTCCATTTAAAAAATCCAATGTAATTACCGTCGAAACATTTGTGTAGTCGGACATTTTGACTACACATGTAACTAAATCTAAAAATAAGTCTTATATAGAAGTTCCAAATTTCAAAACAGTTGGTTCATAAACAAAGGAGCTATAAACCTGGGCCGGTTCTCGTGGCCACCCATTTAACATTATTTGTTCGTTCTCTCATGATAAAATAATTAACAGAATATTTTATAAAAATATATAATAAGGAGGGGGAAGTTTGCAAACGAACGTTCGCCTTTGGGGACTTTCATAAATGTTACAAGGTGTTACAGAGAGTAGGGAGGGAGTTCAAATTATTCAATTTTTACAAAATTATTTATTTAATTGCCCCTAACAATACAACCTAGTTCTGTAGGTGCACCAAAAATTGGACAATTAACAACCTTTCTTGTAGTTAATACGATGTTAAACCAGGTACAAGACAAATACAATAATGGATGTCTGAATTAAGACAAGTTAAAGAAGCACGAATGATGATCCAGTGTTTTTCAGGTGTTCGTGAACCGCTCACGGTGGTGGGGGATAGCACATAAACATCTGTACACTAGTATTCTGAAAACAGCACTTTTTTTATCATATCTCATATTTTAACTCTAGATAAATGAGAAATTTTGCAATAAATATTTCTCGGTACATTTAATCAAGAAATATATAGTGGGTCGTGCTATGTTAAAAAAAGGCATTCCGTGTGAAGCTTAATGATTAAGTGTAAAGAGGTGTATTCAGGGGGACATATGGAACACGAAAATCATTGGTGGACACCTACGGGTCGTGTCTGTCGATTTCTGGAGGGAGGGGGTCGGGGGTTCGGTAAGCTAAAATCTAAAGATCAGTTGATAACTCCTTAACCATAAACTTTACGAAAAAAAGTTATATGACCAAAATGAAAGATAATGAATTTTTCTACAATAGCTGTTATATCCGCTTACGTGCTACGAGCAAGCGTTCGTGAGAAGTAAAATGTACCAATTATGTTGCCGAAGGAGTATTATTATACAATACCGTTGCTCATAGTAATTTAATTGTTTTACTGAATGTCAAGTTCAATTGGACAATAACACTATGAGAACTAAAACAGTTATAAGGCCAAAACGAAAGATAATATACTTCTCTACAATAGTTTCCTATGGACATATGTGCTACGAATAGGCGTTCGTGAGATTATGTGTTCTCCTGCATGCAACCACATAAATAAGACACATTTGTCTGCTACAGAGTTATTTATTAATATAAGGAAAATTAGAATCAGTCGTCACAGTCAAACTCTTCATCTTCGTCACTAACTATTTCTATTACATTGTGCACATTGTCGGAGGTTTGTTGTTCTCCAAGGCTATCTGTACATGGAAGTTGGCTCATAACACATTTACAGTGCAGTGCACATCTTCCACGGCAGTGACCCAGAAACTGTACGAGGCCCGGATCGATTTCAAGAAAGCCAAGGTGGTCACGGAAGGCATTGCCACTGAGCCCTCATCAACGGACGATTTTGGAAATACGACTAGGATGTTCGCGCAAGAAAAGCGCGAATATCACACCTACTCCCTGCCCAAAGAAAGGTTACTGAGGGTGGTTATCCGAGGCATACCCAGCGGCGTAAGCAGCGAAGAGGTTAAAGCGGACCTAGAAAACCACCTATCTTTGTCCAGAAGGTATCGTCCCGGAGGACGAAACAAGAAATTCCCATCATGCTAGTCCAGGTTCCCATGCACCAGAAAAACATCCTGGCAGCAAACAGCTGCTGTTATCTGGTAGTCAACACAGAGAAGCAGAGAGCCAAACAGACCGTATCACAGTGCCACAGATGCCAGAGTTTCGGACACGCACAAGGACGGTGCACTGCACAGCCGAAATGTGACAAATGTGGAGACGCCCACCGCTCCTCGGATTGCCAGAAAACAAATGTACAAACCGTTAGGGTGCACATCTCGCAAGCTACAAAGGATGTTCAAGGTACTCAAACGGACAGCCGGACCCTCTCAGAAGCCTGCCCTCCGGAAGCAACCCGCTCCCAGTGCAGCCACAAAGAAGACAACCCAGGGCTAAGCTACGCCAGGAAAGCCCAGGGCGACGCAGAAAAGCCCGCCAGCCCCGCATAACTACAACTGAAGTCGGAAACTGCACCGCAATGCTGGCCGAAATGCACCAGATATGCATATTCTTCACTAGCATGCCCTATCCAAAGATGTTTTAACTCCTAGATCGCTCAACTCTATCTCGATTTCGTATAAAACATATCCTACTTTTTCGAGCAAAGAACCGCCCATTATCTCTCCCACTTTGCTTCCACTCCGGGCCCAACTCCAAATACACGTGTTGTCTATGCACATGCCTCACTTCTAGTTGGAGTTCTGTCACAAACCTTCGCGACGTTGTCAAAGATCAGAGACAAAAGCCGCTTAAACCGGGGAATTTTGAAGCGGTCAAACGCAATAACGTTGAGCGATCGAAAAATGTAGAGGAAATGGTTACAGTCTGGCAACACCGCTGGTTGCCCCGGTCAGTTGTTAGTGCCGATTGAGATTTTATTGCGTTTGCGCTTTAAGAGCGTAAAGTCTTGTTGACAAACTCGAACTGACCCGACACTACCAATGGTAAAGTCCGGCAATTCCAGCATTGCTGTTTCGCTTTTTGAGGCGTGTTAATATTGCTCTCTCCATTGAGATGTTTGCAGCTTTGTCATATACGAATTTCTTATGGTTTAAACCATCTAGTAGTTAAAGATCTTTGGCCCTATCTCACCACCCAGTGACGCCAACCCGAGGACCCCACTGACGAAGAAGCCACCAGAAGAGACATGACGATACCCAACCACTCACCCACTACCCTGCGGGTACCGGACAAAACACCGTCCAGTACCTGTAGTCACCTAGCCCCGTGCAGACCAAAAATGTTACCAAAGTAGTTAGGTCTCCACTTCCTCGGGCTCATCCTTACCTCTCCAACGAACCGAACGGCAGGATGTTAATTGACATTCTGTGTACCGGCAGTCAGTCCCACCCAGAACACCAAAACACCCAACAAACCGACGACTAACCCCCAGGGGTGACAAGCTGGCGAAGAAAGAACACCAAGAGAGAAGAGCACCAGAAGATAAAGGCCTTAGCCAGCAAAATCTAACAAGCCAGGACCCAGGGAGGTGGGCCGAAATCATCCACACTGCTCACATTTGTGAGTGGGGTTGATATAAGGTAAGCTCGTCCGCCCTGCACGAGGCCGGTCCAGGTCAACAGCGATGTACTGGAGTAAAGGGCAATAGTAGTCTTGCCCGACCCCAGACATCTGAGAGCGACACCAAAGCCAAAGGATAATGGCGGCGGATAAAGTGAAAATTGTTTCAGATAATACTTCGTAAGACACTTCAGAACGATTCATAATAAGCTTTTCTCTTGTTGACGATTGACAAATGATGCATGTGCAATGTGCATGGGTCAACTTCTTCCTCGTTTTACCCGCCGATGTATCAGCTTTGACAAAAGCCTACATTGTGATTATGCTAATCGCTTAGAATAACTATATAGTTAGTTTGCATAATGGATTAAACTTGACATTCAGTAAAACAATTAAATTATTATTCATAATACTCTTTCGGCAACATAATTATTATATTTTACTTTATCTCACGAACGCTTGCTCGTAGCACATAGGCGCGGCGCATAGGACAACTATTGTAGAAAAATTTATTATCTCTCATTTTGGTTCTCTACAAGTTTTTTTCGTAAAGCTGATGGTTTAGGAGTTATCAACTGATCTATAGATTTTAACTTACCGGACTTCTCTCCTCCTCAAGAAAACGACAGACCACCCGCTGGTGGCCACCAATGCTTTTCGTGTTCCACACGTCCCTCTAAAAACACTGATACCACTCCTTACACTTAATCATTAACCGGCACACGGAACTACATAAATGTATGCACTAATAAGTAATATCTTTTTTTTTTTGAAAAGAAAATGCCTGCCCGCGAAAAACTTATAGTCTAAGAGGTGACCGTAAAAAAATGCGACCATCAGTTAACAGAATAAAATGTTTTTTAAATGTTAGTACTCACAGCGACCATAAAAAAAATCACGCATTGCCTGGGCAGAAGTTGTGCAGAAATTTCGTATAAATTTTCTTCGTATACTAACCATACCAATCGCGGAACAGCTTCAAATTACTTTTAAAATTTAGTGTTTACAGAGTAAAAAAAAATCAATTGCATTGCCTCGTTAATTTTTGTGCCAATGTCTTTGCAATTAACTTTTTTGAATTTTTTTTTTTTGGCCCTTACTGTACCTATCGATTAACAGCTTCAAACTACCACCAAATTATAGTTTAAATATTTATCTATTAGAAAAAATAACATTGCCACGTCTATGCATGTGCCAAACACCCGGCAATGTCTCTCAAAGTCCTATGTTATTACTAATACAACCCATTACAGAAGTATTCGGGTAAAAATAATTAATCATTCAATAAACAATTATAATGATTTCAAAACAACAGTAAATAAATAAATTATTGAAATATTTTATAAAGTTTAAATACTTAGTGCAAAGAAATAATTTTCATATATAGTACAATGAAATTGATAGAAACTTACATATCTAGAAACATACATTAAAGCATACATATTTATTAATTGTCATTAAACATCATCATTGTTATCGTCATGATCATCGTCATCATTATCGTAATGATCATCATCATCATTATTGTTATAATTATCATCAATTTCTTTACATTCTTCTTCATCAAGCTCTACCACGACAATGTCTTCAACTAAAAGAGGTGTTGGATCACCTTCAAATCAAAGCGGTTCAATTTTACTATCATTAAGTATCCATCCACATTCTTCTAGTGAGAAATTGACGCAGTTTGCTTCTGTAGCATTTTGCCACATTGACGTAACATAAATTGTTCGTAAAATCTTTTGTTTCAATGATTTCCAACATGGTGGAATCTGAGTAGAATCAAATCTTTTTACATTTGTTTATTAACGCGGAAATAAATCGGACGAAGGACCATTCAGCGTAATGCTGACAAACTGAACTAATATTAATAATTGAATTTGAAATACCTTGTGACCTCGTGTACTAGCGGCACTTCCTGGTGTTCTTCTCTTCTAGTTGGGCCCAACAAACTCCAGGTCTCCAGTATGGGAATATGGCAAGGTACACAAGACACTCGCGTGGTGATAAATAGCGGTTTTTATTATTTTTTTTAAGTTGACCGAAAAAATGACTTTTATATTTTTTTTGTAGCGTTATTATTTTTGTTGAAATGGAAATCAAAAACAAAATTGAGTTATAGAAACAAAAAATTCTAGCATTGTTTTCTGAACAACATTCTTCATAAAATATTCCGCGACAGATGTTGAGGATAATTTGTTTTGGAAGATGAATAATCTAGCATCATTAATATTCTTACAATTAATTCCGTAAAGCCTACAAGTATATTCTTGTAATATTTCCATACTCCTAAAATTATTCATTTCATCAATATTATTTAAATTAGCGAATACCTGTTGAACTTATACATTTCTTTTTAATTCTTTAAAAGGCTTAATTTTTCCTTTTTTTTATAAAAGCTGTATAATCGCATCCCGTGTATGCATGAAAGCCAGGCAAAGCACGACACATAAGATCACCAAGAGTTGTAGCTAATTGAGGGCAATTGATGAAATTAATAACATTAGGCTTCGATCCGATTGTACTTAACCATATTTTTAATGTTGTTAACTTGTGTATATTTCCAAGTATTATTACAAGTATGTCAGTGTCAGACGCTTTAACCATTACTTTTTTATTACTTTCTAACTTGCTCAAATGATATATGATTCGAGTGTCGGCCTCTTCATGATTGCATGCAAAATCTTCTTCAACAGTTTTTATTATAGAATCGCTTACAGTTTGATAGGAGAAACATTGATTTTTATTTGTAATATAAACCTTTTTATTGCGCAAAAATGGTGCCACACGATTATTACACCAATATTCTGTTAGAAAATCTACTAAAGCTTCTTTTGTTTCAATGATTTCCAACATCTGAGTAGAATCAAATCTTTTTACATTCTTCATAAAATATTCCGCGACAGATGTTGAGGATAATTTGTTTTGGAAGATGAATAATCTAGCATTATTAACATTCTTACAATTAATTCCGTAAAGCCTACAAGTATATTCTTGTAATATTTCCATACTCCTAAAATTATTCATTTCATCAATATTATTTAAATTAGCGAATACCTGTTGAACTTGTACATTTCTTTTTAATTCTTTAAAAGGCTTAATTTTTCCTTTTTTTATAAAAGCTGTATAATCGCATCCCGTATATGCATGAAAGCCAGGCAAAGCACGACACATAAGATCACCAAGAGTTGTAGCTAACTGAGGGCAATTGATGAAATTAATAACATTAGGCTTCGATCCGATTGTACTTAAACATATTTTTAATGTTGTTAACTTGTGTATATTTCCAAGTATTATTACAAGTATGTCAGTGTCAGACGCTTTAACTATTACTTTTTTATTACTTTCTAACTTGCTCAAATGATATATGATTCGAGTGTCGGCCTCTTCATGATTGCATGCAAAATCTTCTTCAACAGTTTTTATTATAGAATCGCTTACAGTTTGATAGGAGAAACATTGATTTTTATTTGTAATATAAACCTTTTTATTGCGCAAAAATGGTGCCACACTATTATTACACCAATATTCTGTTAGAAAATCTACTAAAGCTTCTTTGAATTTAATATTTTTTAAAGCTTTATAAAAATTGTTAGGTCTTTTTTGTGATGGCCCTAATATTGTATAAGGTATATCAATTTCATTACGATTATACCTTTATGTGTCTTTAATTGAAGGAATAAAGTACTGATAAAAAATTATGTGGATTTCGGACGCTGTTGTATTGCACATTTTTGACAATATTAATTCAGCTATTTTATCGAACGTTAGGGGAACTGTAGGACCGAAATGATACAAATAATAAAATCCATCAATTACATCAATATCAACTCGGGTTGGTGGTAAATGTTCAGTAGAAGAGCGTAATATTTTTGTCAAAGCTGACTTATCTGTTTTATGCATTTCACCAGTACACTGAACCAAAGCAGGTGGAGCTGGTGATAATGGATATGATAAGCATTGTGTCATATCTATTTTTTTTCTAAAGCAATTGCCAATAAGCGGCCAAAAATATCACGCTCCATTGCAATTAACGCTTGCCTACTACCGTCTTTACTTGTCTGTGTTTTTTTTAGACGGCGTCTCCATGTATCTTTTTCTAATATTATATCTCTCTCAGTAGCATAGATCAACCATACTAAGGTATAGGACAAAACTATTTACAATACCTTAACGGTTGTTTCCAAAACTTACCTGCATGCGGCATACCTGTGAAGAACTCCTATACAGATAACAATAGCATAGGACTTTTAGAGACATTGCCGGATATTTGGCACAGGCATAGACGTGGCAATGTTATTTTTTCTAATAGATAAATGTTTAAACTATAATTTGATGGTAGTTTGAAGCTGTTAATCGATAGGTACAGTAAGGGTAAAAAAAAAAATTCAAAAAACTTAATTGCCAAGACATTGGCACAAAAATTAACGAGGCAATGCAATTGATTTTTTTTTACTCTGTAAACACTAAATTTTAAAAGTAATTTGAAGCTGTTCCGCGATTGGTATGGTTAGTATACGAAAAATGTACGGTAGAAAATTTATACGAAATTTCTGCACAACTTCTGCTCAATCAATGCGTGATTTTTTTTATGGTCGCTGTGAGTACTAACATTTAAAAAACATTTTATTCTGTTAACTGATGGTCGCATTTTTTTACGGCCACCTCTTAGACTATTACTATAGATAAAGCCAAAAAAAAAAAAACAAAAAAGTACACAAAATAAAATTATTTAAAAAGATTGTGTAACTTACCATGACAAATGCTGTCGTACGCCTCGATTTGATTAAAGCAAATGCCATCATTACACTGCGTGCACATTTTATAAAAATAATAGTGTTTGGAGGTTTCACCTATTCCGGCAGCCAGGGAATAATGAGGAAATATAAGGAACACCCAATGTAGAAAATGGTCACGCTCCTCAATTATTACCAGTAAGATCTTTATTGAAAAGAAGGCAAAAACACCTAAAAGAATATTCAGAAATATTATAAACTATTTAGTCAGATATTATTCAACCAATCAGGGATAAGTATAAGGAAAGGGTTGATAAATTATTTACATTAATGTTTGATTTTACTAATTACCCGGTCAACATATCTTTCAGTCACTTATTACATTGATCATTACGTTTCTTTTTTCTTCAAAACATAAAAACTACACAGGACCACAAAATATTTTTGCTAGGTGCGCAGAAATAGACCCAGTGTAGCATATTAGGCCAAAAATAATAATTAATAACAGGCAAGGACCAGCTGAAGAGTTTAGTTAAGGTTATAAAGAAGAGAAAAAATAAAAATTAAACACGAGATACAGTGAAATTGTAAAATGGTTTAGAGGTTGAAAGTGTTTTTTTGCAATTTTCAGCGAAACGTGACCTCCTAGCGAAAAATATTCTTCACAAAAGTTGTAGATAATAAAAAATCTAAAACTTTCATATAAGGCATTTTTCATCATAACCTCAAATTATCCGAGAAAATGGCGGAGAACCGATTTTTCGGTTTTTTATTTTTCTCTCTCGCAAAAGGAATTCAATTTTCATGAAATTTTGTGAAAGTATACATTTTCTTGCACTGAATATACATATTTTTTTTTGGAATTTGGGAATCAAGTAGTTTAAATATTCAGTTTTTGATAAAGAGCTTTTATCCTTATTTTCTGCTATTAAGCATTTTAAACATTTACTAGAAGGTCGTAAATTTACCTGTTTTACCGACCATAAACCTTTAATAAATGCTTTATTCACAAAAACTGAAAGATCACCGAGACAAATACGTCATCTTGAATATATTGCTCAGTTTGCTTGTGACATTAAACATATTAAAGGTTCTAAAAATATCATAGCGGATACCTTATCCCGTATTCATGACACGTCTTCTTTGACTCATGCTATTTCACCGATTCAAATCGAAAAACCCCTTTCATTGAATGTTAATTTCGATTTGAGATTATTATATAAAGCACAAGAAAAAGACTCTGACCTTAAACACTTATTGTCCAATCAGTCTTCAAATTCTAAACATACTTTTATTTTGGAGAAAATTAAAATCCCAGACTCGACAGAATTTATTTGGTGCGATGTTTCTCTTCCGAAACTACGCCCATATGTTCCGATTGTTTATAGAAGAATGATATTCGATATATTTCATGGTCTATCTCAAAGCTACTAGAACTTTAGTGACACATAATTATTTCTGGCCCAAAATGAGCACTGATTGCAATTTATGGGCTAAGACTTGCGTTAGCTGTCAAGCTGTCAAAGTTTCGCGTCACACTAGGAGCCCGCTCGGAAAATTCGAAATACCGAAATGTAGATTCGACCATATTCATATAGATTTAGTAGGACCATTACCTCCATCCAAAGGTTACTCTTACATTCTAACAGTGATCGAACGATTTACTAGATGGCCGGAGGCTTACCCTCTCAAAGATATTACTGCAGAAACTGTTGCACGTACGTCAGAATTTTGTGTGCCGTTTTGGCGTTCCTTTAACGGTAACTACTGACCAGGGAGTTCAATTTGAATCAAAATTATTTAACGAATTTTCAAAGTTTTTGGGTTTTCATAGAATTCGTACAACTACTTTTCACCCTCAAAGTAACGGAATGATAGAATGTTTTCACCGCACTCTTAAAGCTGCTTTAACAGCAAGAGCTAATACGTCACATTGGGTGGACGAACTTCAAATTGTTTTATTAGCTTTCAGGATAATTCCCAAAGAGGATTTGCAATGTTCGTCTGCAGAACTAATTTACGGTCAAACTCTACGGTTACCTGGGGAATTTTTCATTAAATCATATAATACTCCGAACATGCCTCTATTTATTGACAAGTTGCGAAATTACTTTAATAATTTAAATTTTTTTTCTCCAGTTCCTCATGTTAATTATAAAACTTTTGTTAATCCTGAGATTTCCAAATGTGACTTTATTTTTGTTCGTAAAGAACGTTATAAGCGTACCTTTACTCCACTGTACGACGGTCCTTTTAAAGTTTTATCTCATACAGATAAGTTAATTACTTTTGTTAATAGCAATAAAATTGTGACTGTCAATATTGACAGTCAAACCTGCTTTTTTGTTGGTTGACAGACTCGATAATCCGCCAACTCATATTAAAAAGGTACGTTTCGCCATCGATGCTTTGGTTAATTAATTGTTCTCTTTGTTAACGGGGGGGTGTGTATAGCAACTCTTTCACTTTCCCTTTTTGGGTTACTATGGAGATGGAAGAAAAAAGAAGAATCACCAGAATATAAATCAATAAATATACGATATATCAATTTACATACATTAATATTAAATTGTATATATATTCTTTCACAAAATGATATTTTATATTACTAAGTGAACTATAATAAGTTATAACTATTGTTGTAAACCATTTTAAAGAATGTTTTAATATACACATCAAACAACGAAATTTTACTATTTATAGAAGAGAAATTAACCAAAACTACTTCTATAAATTGGTGACTCTTTCTATAGATGGATTCGAAAAGTATAATTATATATATATATATATATATATATATATATATATATATATATATATATATATATATATATATATATATATATATATATATATATATATATATATATATATATATGAAATCGGATTTGAAGGAAACAACTCTTCAGCGGGCAAATACCCCGACCTGCATTGAATTACACCTTCAAATCGTGATCAGTAACCAACTATCATTTGTCTGTTCCTAACCAGACATAGACCGGTTTCGAACTTATTATGTTCTCATCAGTATGCCATAGGTCATGGAACAGACAAATGATAGTGGTCAACTTGCTAGTCTTACACAAACTGAATCAAATGAAGTGATGGTGAGAGGTAAACTCTCATATGGTCAGATGCTACTATACGTCGGACAAATGTCACTGACGTATAGCGACTTGCATTTTGCAAGTACCGAGAGCGGCGACCTCTAGCCTTAGTGGGCTATACTCACTGTTTATGAAATCGGATTTGAAGGAAACAACTACTCAGCGGGCAAATACCCCGACCTGCATTGAATTACACCTTCAAATCGTGATCAGTAACCAACTATCATTTGTCTGTTCCTAACCAGACATAGACCGCTTTCGAACTTATTATGTTCTCATCGGTATGCCATAGGTCATGGAACAGACAAATGATAGTGGTCAACTTGCTAGTCTTATACAAACTGAATCAAATGAAGTGATGGTGAGAGGTAAACTCTCATATGGTCAGATGCTACTATACGTCGGACAAATGTCACTGACGTATAGCGACTTGCTTTTTGCAAGTACCGAGAGCGGCGACCTCTAGCCTTAGTGGGCTATACTCACTGTTTATGAAATCGGATTTGAAGGAAACAACAACGATTATTATTAACTTGTATTAATGTGTATTGTCTTATGATGATATAGTGGTCGGTATTCCAATGTTCTGCATCTACCTGTTAAGCACATGTGCTACTTTTTATTATAACCTCACTTTTCGTAAGTACTAACATCAACCTTTTATAAGAATTTTGTTAATTGATGTCATAATTGTAGCGTTCCTGATGAAGAGACAATAAAGACTCGAAAGCTAGAACAGAAATAAAGAGTTTTTCTTTAATTTTGTGCCTTACGACTGTATACACGATTTCAAAAAAATTATTATTCCTATATATATATATATATATATGTTATATAATATTACACGCTATCTTATTGCGACTTAGCCATAATAAACCTTCACAGGTATATCGTATTTCACGATAACAGCTTCTCTTATTAATTGCTTATCTTCAAGATATCATATTACACCTTTGTTTCTCATAACTTGTGCAGACTGCAGAACTGCAATTCCTTTGTTATATATTTTGCTTACTCAGGTTCTGTATGTTATAAATATGACTAAACACGCTTTGTTGAATCAGTTATTAAACTCACTTAGAATGAAACACTTCTAATTATTATTATATTCCTTCTCCAAGAGCCAACGTTGTCTCCATGTAACTAAATAAAAGTTTTTAAAAAGTCATTCATGTGAACCGTGATCTAACATTGGCGCAGTCGGTAGGATCCGTAAACATCATCAGAACAAGAAGCCTAACTGGTAGTGAAGCGCAAAAGAATAAGGACAATATCTGCAGAAGGTGCCTAACTAGTGCGTGTACATCTGCGAGAACAAGGAGACCTTCCTCACTGGTGGTGGCGGATCCCAATCCCTTGACGGACGAAGAACCTACCCATGGAGATGAAATTAATGTAAGTCATTTTAAGAATCATCTCGTTATTTTATTTCATTTTTACAATTATTATTTCTCACAATTATTTACGTGTATTATACCGCTAATACACTCGGCAAACAAAGCCAATTCTGTTATCAAACAAATCCTATACAAGCTTCAACGCAACAATTTTAATTTTAAGTTATTTATTTTCGTATTCACGAAACGACTCTGTATTATACAGTTAATACACAATTTATTAACGTACGCAACATAACAAACTATTTCAATCTAATTTCCGTATCATACTGCTGATACGCAACCAATTTTAGTTCAAAAATTTCCAAACAAAAAAGCAAAATGCCAGACAGAGCTCAACCAGAGCCGGTTCAACCAGTTCAATCAGTAGTGCCGACGACAGCCGAGCAAGCAGAGCAAGTCGAGCACGAGGTAGAGCCTTACAAACTCTCAGAAATTTTCTCGTTAATTCCGGAGTTCGATGGTAACGCCATCAACCTCCAAACTTTCCTAAACTCATGTCAGTGTGCCCAACGCATGGCAATTCATGACCAAAAAATTTTATTAACTGTTCATATTAAAAATAAATTGAAAGGCAAAGCTGCCGAACTAATCAATTCTCGTAACCCTGCCACATGGCCAGAAATTAAAGCACTTCTAGAAACCCACTTCGGTGACTCTAGAGATTTAACAGCTCTTATTCAAGACCTACAAAGAATTCACCAATTGCCTGGTGAATCTGCATTAACATTTGTTTCGCGTCTACAAACGCACAATGCGAAAATGCACGCTGCAGTGCAAAAACAAAATCTATCTTCAGAGCAAAGAACCGCGCAAACAAACCTGATTGAAACTATGACATTAAATAATTTGTTAACGGGTCTAGAACCAAATCTAGGGAGAATAATACGTGCCAGTAACCCTCCGACTATAATGAACGCAATTATTAGAATTCGGAGAGAACTACAACTTTCGTATTTTGAACAACAAAAATTCCCCAAAAATAGTCCGGTCAAAAATCCAGTAATTCAACAAAAGCGACCACAAGGTCCCAATTTGCAACAAAAGTTTTGTTCCTTCTGTAAACGGAATGGACATGTAATAAGCGAATGCCGCACAAGGCAACAGTCTCAAAACTTCCAGAGACCGAGTTTCCAAGGAAACCCAAACTCACAAAATTTTTCTCATCAAAACTTCGCACAACCGAGTAATAATCAATGCTGTCAGAGGACATTCCCTCAAAATAATCAGCCAAACCAATCACAGCAAAACAGGCCCTCAGCCATAAGGCCGAACCCTAATTTTATGCAACAGCGACCATCAGCTATCCAACCTAACCCAAATTTTAATCGCTTTAACCAGCAAAAAGCTCATCATTTGAATTACGAACCTTACGATAATTATACCGATCAATTCAACCAATACAATGACTACTCTTTCGACGATTACCAAAATTACCAAAGTCAAAATGAATCGTACGAAAATTACAATTTTGAAACCAACCAAAATTTCCAGGAGAATTATACTGCTAATTCTCAGAACGAGCAATACGAGGATTATACTGCTAATCCTCAGGATTTTCGTTTAGATCCGGAGTACCCCGCGGATACTCCAACACAACAAATAGACCAATTCGACCAAATATCAAACCAAATACAAACAATGAATCTCAACGACAGTTTCGATCCAATGCTGAACTTCCCAGAACAAACGTTCATGTAAATACGCTTTCTCACACCCTATTAACCGTAAATTCAAAAAATCTTTATTACATCAAAGACGCAACCGGCAAATTTAAAATTTTGATTGACACAGGTGCAGGAATTTCAATTTTTAAACCTAAAACAGCTGAAAATTATAGACGTAGATCCCCTGAAAATGTAATTATACAGGGTATTACTGATCAAAAAATGTATATCAACGAATCTGTTCTCATCCCCTTTTCAGATGAGTCACACAAGGTTTACATCTATAATCTAGATATAGATTTTGATGGACTACTAGGCGCAGACTTTTTAGAACATTACGAATGCCGAGTAGATTTCAAAAATAAACAACTAGTCACAAATTTTAAAACCGTACCACTATTTAAAGTCACGGAAGAAACTACAGTAAATTTACCTATACAACCAACTGGTAACTCTAACATCAAAAACCAAAATCCAAATTTAGGCAACATCAAAAATTTAATTTCTATCGAACCTCGCATGGAAAAAATATGTAAACTAAAATGTAACCTACAAAATACCGAGGCTATACTGTTAGCCCAGGAAAACGAGAAAGTACGCTTACCAAATGCTATTGTCAAAATCGATAACAATGGAGAATTTTTAACCTCAATTATAAACGCAAATGCAATACCAAAAACTGTAAATTTTTCTAACATAAAACTAGAGCCAGTACAAAAATTCAAATCAATTTTCAATTTAAACACTCAAAATTCTGACTCACACCTACAGACGGGCAGATCCTTCGAAATTAGGAACGAATTGCGCTTGGATCATCTAAACGAAGAAGAGGCCGAAATAGTAACGCAGCTTTGTTTAGACTTTCAAGATATATTCTATTTGGAAGGAGACAATTTAACTTTTACTAACGAAATTAAGCATTCCATTGACACGAACGATTCAAAACCGGTTTTTACAAAATCATATCGCTACCCTCATATTCATAAAGAGGAAGTCAAAACACAAGTCTCTAATATGCTTGATCAAGGCATCATTAGACCTTCGATTTCTCCCTGGTCCTCTCCGGTTTGGGTTGTACCTAAAAAACTCGACGCCTCCGGTAAATAAAAATGGCGAGTTGTAGTGGACTACAGAAAACTTAACGAACTGACTATTGACGATAAATACCCGCTACCCAATATTTCCGACCTCCTCGATCAATTAGGCAAATGTCAATATTTTACAACTTTGGACTTAGCCTCCGGATTTCACCAAATCGAGATTGATGCGAAAGATATTCAGAAAACTGCTTTCACAGTTGAAAATGGTCATTTTGAATTCGTAAGAATGCCTTTTGGACTTAAGAATGCCCCATCAACATTTCAAAGAGTGATGGATAACATTTTATTAGGTATCCAAAACGAACGATGTCTCGTCTATATGGACGATATTATTGTTTACTCCCCTACTATTCACGAGCATATTTCTCGATTAACGGAAGTTTTCAAACGATTACAGAAAGCCAATCTAAAAATTCAACCCGACAAATGCGAGTTTCTCCGCAAGGAAGTCGCTTATTTAGGACATCTCATTACAAAAGACGGCGTAAAACCGAATCCTTCGAAAGTTGACGCTATTTTAAATTTCCCTCAACCAAAAAACCAAAAAGAAATTAAATCATTTCTAGGCTTAGCCGGATATTACAGGCGCTTTATTCCCAATTTCTCCAAGATTACCAAGCCTTTAACAAAACTACTACAAAAGACATACCATTTGTCTTCGACAATGATTGTATAAATTCTCTTCAAAATTTGAAACAAACATTAACGACAACTCCGATATTAATCTACCCTAACTTTGATGAACCTTTCGTCCTAACCACTGATGCAAGCGCATTTGCCGTCGACTCAGTGCTGAGCCAGGGGCCCATTGGCAAAGATTTACCCATTGCCTATGCCTCTAGAACCTTGTGCAGTGCAGAAACTAAGTATTCAACAATTGAACGCAAGCTTTTATCGATAGTATGGAGTGTAAAGCACTTTAGACCATATCTGTACGGTAGAAAGTTTAAGCTTGTAACCGACCACAGACCACTCACCTGGCTATTCTCTATAAAAGATCCAGGAAGTAGACTTGCCCGTTGGCGACTCAAATTAGAAGAGTACGACTACGAAATAATTTATAAACCTGGCAAAATCAATAAGAACGCGGACGCACTTTCCAGAATCAAAATAAATCATTTTTCCGAATGTTCCAAATTCTATTCAAAGGTTCTAGCCGCGAATGACGAAGAGTCAGACGACGACGAAAACCCAGACGATAACAACGAAATCACTAACGAACAAATTTCCCGAGAATTTGAAACTTTCACCAACCTATATAAAACAACATCTTTAATAGACTATTCAAAAATCAAAGCCTCAAACAAACAACTCTTATACCGAGAACACAAAGATATCATAACTTTCTTCCAACAAAACAACTTACAAGACCTCCATCACAAAATCATTGAGGACATATTCGAAGAAAATCCCAAATTTCATAACGACAAAATCAATGTTGTATCAAGCAAAACGGTCAGACATAGGAGATATTTTATCATTCCTCTACCCTTCGATATTGAATCTGTAATCGAACATTTATTTTTGGTATTATTTAAAAATCAAGATGTTCTAGATCTCTCTAAGACATACTTTGTCGAAAATAATTTAGACCTCCCCATTCTTGAAATCCTATCATTCATTTTTGCGGAAAAAGACTTAAAAGTAGTAATTTGTCAAGATATCGTCAGAACTGCCGACGAAGATGAAATTCCAATTATATTGGAGCAAAATCATTTTGGTAAAAATAATCTACACCGCGGAATAAATGAAACGATTCGAAGAATTAGAGAAAAATACACTTGGCAAGGTCTAACTAAAGACGTTGAAAATTTCATAAAAAATTGCGAAACTTGCCAAAAGACTAAAGTATGCCGGAAAAACCTTAATAACCCTCTAGTAGTCACAGAAACCCCAAGAACACCATTCGAAAGAATCAATATTGATTTATTTGAATTCCCTACTCGAAATTACGCTTTAACCATTCGCGACGAATTAACTAAATTCACGCAAGCATATGCAGTCCCGGATAAATCCGCAAAATCTGTCGTAAACACTTTGTTGTTATATTTCCAACATTATGGTACCCCATTAAGAATCCATTGCGATTACGGTGGCGAATTTGACAACCGCTTGCTCAAAGATCTCTGCACCCTCTACGACATAAAATTAACTTATTCAAGCGTAGGACATCCCCAATCGAACGGATCCATAGAAAGATTTCATGCTACTCTAGCTGAAATGATAAGAATTCATAAAACTGAAAATCCCAACGAACATCCTTTCACAATTTTACCATATGCAGTAATATGTTATAACAATTCAGTAAATAAAACACACGGTTTCACCCCATACGAACTTATATTTGGACATACGTCTAACAGACCACCTGAAACCTTATATAACCAGAAAGAACTAATAACTAAATATGTCAGAGATTTGAACAATAGAATATCCCACTATTATAAAATAGCCCGTAATCGAACACAAGCTCAAAAGGAGAAAGCGAAAGTTCGCTTTGACAGAAATGTTCCCCAGAAACGATCTGAGTACAAAATAGGTGACTTAGTTTATGTAAAAGAATCACAAATTAAGAACAAACTACAAAATAAATTTAACGGTCCCTTTAAAATAAAAGAAATTTTTCAAAATTCTGCTACCTTATTAAATCTGGAAACAGAACAAGAAACTAAAGTAAATTTTGATAGAATGAAACCATATACTGAAAATTAAATTTATTTTCAGGTTTCTCCTGCTGTTCGGATCAGCACTCTGTCAATACAAAATTACCCCGATCAATAACACTGTTGGTGTATACTATCACCAAGACACGGACATCGTGGTGACAAATGACAAATGGACTCTGCTAGTGCATAAAAATATTTCATCCCTCAAACTAGCTTTTGACAAAAACCAAAATAATTTAGACAGAATCTTGAACACCCTCGATGGTGCTGACCAAAAATCAATACTGTTTAGAAGCGAAGTCAAAACAGAGTTTAACCTTTTAATGCAAATAGCTAGTTCAATAAAAACGAAATTTGACGAAGTCTTTTCAGACACAAAGAGATATAAACGCGGAATACTTAACGGTTTCGGAACAATATTCAAATCAATTACCGGACACTTAGACGCCGAAGATGGCGAGTACTACACTAACTGTATAAATAAATTAAATAATGACGAACATCAATTAGAAAACTTAATCAAAAATCAAATCTCAGTTACAACTTCTGTTATCAAAAATTTCAACTCAACTATACAAAAATTACAAATTGATGAGGAAACATTTAACAAAGATATCAAAGAAATCGAGCACACAATTCAAACTATGACTCAAACGATCCAAGCTGCCGAAATAAAACTAAAATTTCTATACATTTCCGAACAACTAATGGCCAGCTATTTGTACATCGAAGACAATCTAAACGATATTTTAAATTAAATAACATTCGCCAGATTAGGAATTATTCATTCATCAATCATAACACCTGATCACTTAGTAACGGCGTTACAAGAGATTTCACAGAGTTTGCGAAGGAACAATTTACCTCTTCCAATTAAACTATCAGCAGTTGCTCAATATCTGGATATTATTGAACTAAAAGCTTTTCAACTAGATTCTAACTTAATATTTGTTTTAACAATACCTCTCATTGAACCTCAAAATTACAACACCTTTCGTCTGTACCCTATACCTATACTTGATAACAGAACTGGTCTACATCACTTTTTATCTATTTCACAAAAGTTTATCGCGAGAGACGATGATTCTTTAATGTACATACCTATACAAAATTTGAAAGAATGCAAACCACTTTATTTTGGAACCAAACTATGTTCGAACCTGTTTGCATATCCTATCGACCAAAATGCCATTTGTGAAGCTAGAATATTAAAACCATTGCCGAAACTCCCAGAAAATTGTCAAACTTCCTTCATCATTAGTCAAGGATACAACGTCCAAGAACTTGAAGACAACACATGGCTAGTAATTAATTCCGAACCACTTCACATTACCATCAACTGCCCGAAGAGAGAATCCATAACAGAGCTAATTAACAAAAATTCCATCATAAAACTACAACCAGGATGTTACGCCTATGCAGGCATTACTCGAATACAAGCCAGTGCTAAAGACTTTTCCGAAATTAAGGACAATTCACATCCAATCCAAATTCCTTTTGAATGCTGCAATCACATGCCCGACAAAATCGAAATCCCAAAATTAAAACCGCTTAAATTAAACAGTCTCGACGTAGAAGATTTAGATATTGCTAAAAACAAACTAGAGCAATATTCCAAAGACCTAGACGACCTCATAAACGAACCTTTTGTGACCAAACATGTATCTTGGTTCACATACTTCATAATCACTCTCATCATCCTATTAGTTCTACTTTACATAACTTGTAAATGCAGAAGAAGAAGATGTGGAGCATTGCGAATCCAACCCTCAACGGATAACCCTCCTTCACCTCCTTCAGAGCGAAGCAGAGTATTTACCAAATTTCCTAGACTGATCCCTCCAAGAAAGCGACCCGGTATTAGACCTCAAGAAGAAGAGGACATCGAGTTAACACAGACTTTCATGTGGAGTTTTACCCTTGTCTATTAATTTAGACTATTGTATTTTATCCTTATTACGTTATGTAATGTTTTATTATCGCTTACCAATTTTAACTTTTACATTATTTTATTATTTTGCTTTGTATTCATTCAACATTGTTTCAATTTATTTTTGCATTATATTCATTTAACGTTTTAACAATTTTCAAAAGTTGCTGCATAACATCAACTTTTTTATTAAGGGGGAAGTTGTTATATAATATTACACGCTATCTTATTGCGACTTAGCCATAATAAACCTTCACAGGTATATCGTATTTCACGATAACAGCTTCTCTTATTAATTGCTTATCTTCAAGATATCATATTACACCTTTGTTTCTCATAACTTGTGCAGACTGCAGAACTGCAATTCCTTTGTTATATATTTTGCTTACTCAGGTTCTGTATGTTATAAATATGACTAAACACGCTTTGTTGAATCAGTTATTAAACTCACTTAGAATGAAACACTTCTAATTATTATTATATTCCTTCTCCAAGAGCCAACGTTGGCTCCATGTAACTAAATAAAAGTTTTTAAAAAGTCATTCATGTGAACCGTGATCTATATATATATATATATATATAAAACAATCTAAATTTAGTAGGGCTTGTCCGAAGCCCTACTAAATTTAGATTGTTCTTTAACTAGTCGGACGTGACTATCCTTCATCATATATATATATATATATATATATATATATATATATATATATATATATATATATATATATATATATATATATATATATATATATATATATATATATATATATATATATATATATATTTAAAACTGAACGTTCAGGCACCAAATTCACATATATATGGACGGAGTGGCACCTATATATACGTTCTGGCACCAGATCGAGGTGCCAGAACGTTTTATCGCATATTTGAACGTCTAAACATCATAACATCCTTCCCACAAAATTTCAAGATGGAGCTACTTGGTCGATTTTTCTATAAAAACTGGATTTTGGTTCAACCGTATAATCTGCAGAGGGCGCGCCAACCACTGATGTCTAACCGTACTTAGTGGCACCATGCATTTGCGCTCGATTCCCGATATTTAAAATGACTTTCTGGCACCTCAGGGTTTCTACGGCTAGTGAATTTTAAATCATATTATAGATGGAACAAAATCCGAGAAATTCTTCGGGTACCTAAGTAGTTTAAATTAAATTTAATTTGAAAGAAATTAAGAAAACATTCAATTACTTTACGGAACTACATCTCGACGTCGTTCTAAGCATTTGATGTCCAGGACAGGAGATATAGTATAAAAAAAGTTACGTTTTCGTTACAACTTTGCAACTATTTTTTAAACAATAAAACTATCATTAAAATCGGACAAACAGTTTAGAAATAAATTAACTTCAAATCATGACAAATTTTGAATGATGCAATCATTTTGTCCGTGGGTATATTATATAAGATATTACACAGAATATTAAAAATTATAAATAAATCACAGTACATTACATTTATGGTACATGCGACAATGCCCCCTAATCATCGTTTTCTTAATGCCTTTGTGGACAAAGTAACCGTAGTTTACATTATTTCTCGCTTTGAAATCTACAAACCCCTTTATCGTATTATAACTCTGTGAACTGCCTATTAAGGCCAAATTCCTGGGCAGGTAAAAAATATGTGATGACTTCCCTTAATTTATATCAATATTTGCTGATTTATTTACTTATTGTTTTTAATATAATTAAAAATCTTTAGCTGTACTTTCTTCATATTCTATACAGGGTGTCCGAAAATATCGGTGACAAACTTCTGGTACAGATCATGTCCGCAAAAATTTGAAAAAAAGTGCCGCAATGCCCACAAATGCTACCTAATTGAGCTACAGTACTAATTAAAAATATTAAAAAAGGTCCTCTTTCATTTTAATCGAAAAACTAACCGTTTGTGAGAAAAATCGTGTAAATGAGAAAAGACGATGTGCTTCAAGTTTTCACGTAACAATTAAGTCAAGTAGAGTAACAATAAGCTCATTGTTAATTAATTTTCGTTGCCGTTATTTAATTGAAAAAAAATGAAAATAGCAGAATACCAGTTTTTGGCTTCAATCTTCAAAGGGCTGTAGGTCCATAAGGAAGCATTAGCTGACATATTTATATAAATTTTCTTTCATATTTTTGCATGTAGTTACCGGACACCCTGTATAGCTGAACAACGAGACCACTGAATTCGACACATGCTATGTAACTCTCAAACACACAAAAACAGACAGTTAATTCTTATATAAAGACACACCACATTACATATTTTTGAGGTCGTGCTTTGAATGGGAATTGGCAAATTTTCGCATTTTTTATGTTGAAACTCCTCTATATCTTTCATTCATAATAGTAAAACTTGATATTTTAGTATTACTATTTAATATTATTTTAGGATTACCTTTTTCCCACGGTGTATGCAAAAAGTATATTTGTCTTGAAGATATGACTGAATAATAAATTAATATTAATGAAAGCGTTATCACTTTGTGTAGTTTACAGCGCAAAATGTGATCGAATTAACTTTTTTATTTTTCAAAATAACTGCATACTGTAACAGAGTATCTATAACGGAATGAGTAAATATTTTATTTGTAGTGTTTTTATATATACTGTGTATAAAATTGTATTTTTTCGCAGTTTTTAAACATCTCTAGTTATATAGAATAATAACTAAAATAAATAAAAACTAGAATGTCCGTTATGAAATTGCGAAGAAAACTCGATGAGCCCGAACTTTTTTGTCAATATGTTAAGTTGCAAAAAATTTAAACAAGATAATTTTTTAACAATAGATGATAACTTACGTAATAATGCATATATTTTTACTCTCTCCTACTCCATTATATTTCTAACCTAAATAAATCATCCTGTCAAAATTTAAGTCCAAAAAATAACACCGGCACACACAAAAAAAGTCGAGTGCGAGAAGGCAGGCCCTATGTATTCCCATGAATTTTGACCTGCTGAACACGAATTCGATGTCCGTTTTGCCCGATTGGCTATTGTATTTTTCCTAACCTCAAAAAAACCATAATATCTGAACATATAATTTCCGACGTATTTTCACGTGCTGAACACAATACAGTAGTCAGAATTAAAGCGCAATCTGCAAACTTCATAGAGAAATGTCATTTCAGCATATACCTAGTGAGCGGAGATGGGTAGCTTTTAAATTTTCAAGTATCCTAAGGAAAATATTACTGAACAGTGAAATTTTTCAAAGTTTGCTCTGTTGAGAGAGGAATATCGTTTGGACTTAACATTTACCTACACTCTCCCTTGATGATTTTTTACTTTCTTTTCTTAGAGCTGTTTAGAATTGTATAGTTTTCTTTATTCTGTTTGATTGTCATATGCCATTTGTTTCTTTTTCTATTTTTGCGACTAGGACATCTCTACGTGGTGACGGCGGGCAACGACTTATTTGGGCTAAGTTCCTAGATAAAAAAAATGCCGTCATGGCAAAAGTAGAGACAGAGTTTACGATGCAGGGGAGAGAAACCCCAGTATCGGCGGCAGGTCAGGTTGGGAAAGCGGGACTGCGGGCGTCATCATGCAACCGCAGCTCTAGTGAAGTAAGAAACTTGCCTTCCTATGAGTATAGGGCTACAAGAAATTTACACAACTGTGTAAATAATGTGAATTCCTTCTGTTTTGTTTGTAGTAAAATCGAGGGTCCGAAAAATCGAAAAAAGATCAGCGATAAAATAAAAAATATTTATCTAAAATCTATATATGATATGTTTAAGTATATTCATCAAGTGTTCTTTTCCTTGTGTAAAATATTTTCCAAAGTCTTTTTCTGTATGAGCTAGAACGAACATCACTTGATACTAAATTGTCTTTTTCCATAATCGCCGCTAAATATTCTTCCCTACCATTAGATAGACCAAGATTTCTAATAACATTATTAAGTTTATCATTTCACCAAATGGGAGTTTTAGTTCTTATCTAACACTCATATTCACTGTCATCTTCTTGACTTTCGGAACAATCAGTTTCCTTTTTTAGCATTAATTCCGGAAACATTTGTATTGCTAAAAGATAACACTCTTCACGGATTCCAGGCTCCTTCGATATCATTGGATTTTTATATTTTCCTTTTTAACGTTCTTTCCATTTGCCCAACATCTTATAACATATGATGCTAGGCACCATGGAAAACCTTTATCCACTATTCCCATACTATAACATTTTGGATAAATATTTTTTATTTTATCGTTGATTTTCTTTCGAATTCGAATTTACTAAAAACAAGGCAAGTATTTTACACAAAGAACTTTAAACCGAGAACTCTAGATGTAACATATTCTAAGACAGGAAATTTACACAAAGAACTCTGAACCAAGAACTCTAAACCTTAATAGTTCTTGCCTTAGGAACTCAACAGTCTTGTCTTAATTTATAATAGGTTTAAGTTTTTGGTTTATTTAAAGTTCTTGTCTCAGGTTATGTTGGGTTAACAATTCTTAGTTTAAAGTTCTTGGTTTAAAGCTCTTAGCTCTTGCCTTAGGTTATGTTAGTTTTAAAGTTCTTGGTTTAAGCTTTCAATTTATTTGTTTTGGATTTTTAGGCATTTTTTTGAGGTTATGTTAAAATTCTCAACTGATCTGCTAATTCCGACCTCATATTCAGTTTCAGAGCCCCAAATTATGTATAGATATAGTGATCAGCTCATTTAAGCTTTTTATTTACTTGTTTTGGGCATTTTTAAGGTGTTTTTCGAGGTCAGCAAAAATGCAAGAGCCAATCGGGCAAAACGGACATCAGATTCGTGTTCAGCGGGTCAAAATGAATGGGAATACATAGGTCTTCTCGCATCCGACTTTTTTTGTGTGTGCCTGTGTAATGAACAAAAAAATAACAAAGTAGTAAATTAAATCGTCAATTGTTCAAGTAGTCCATGTAAAACGCGGGGTTTGACGCTCGGAATGCCCCCCTCATCGGGACTACTTGTAATTTATGTTTTTTGGGTCGCTGATCACGAAAATCGGGGTCCCGCGGCTCTAAAAATAGTGCGTCACCCCTAAAAATGCCAAAAACCACTCCTTTTGGGAATAATACTGTAAAATAATGTTATGAATGTGCTAATTGTAATGACATTTTGCCAGTTCAGTATGTTCATCTAATGTAAGGATAAATTTTATGCTGAGGGGGTGAAAATACCCCTAAATTGACGTAAAATGGAAAAATGATGGAATTTGTTTTTAATTCACTTTTTGATTTAAATTTATATAAATGGGGATTGTATAATGAAGAAAATTTGTTTCCAACTCTTCAGGGGTGAAAACTGGAAAAATGATTGAATTTTTTTTTATTCACTTTTTGATTTAAATTTAGGAGAATGAGGATTGTATAATGAAGAAAATTTTTTCCAACCCATCAGGGTGAAAACTACCCCTGCATCGCCTTTAAATTGAACTAACGCGTAGAAATTAAGTAGAGATGTATACTTTTTAGTTTGCTTGTAATTTCTGATAAACTTCCGTCGAAAAAATACCACAAAATTTTTCACCCCTAAACGTTAGTTCAATTTAAAGGCGATACAGGGGTAGTTTTCACCCCTGAAGGGTTGGAAAAAATTTTTCTTCATTATAAAATTCCCGTTCATCTAAATTTAAATCAAAAAGTGAATAAAAAAAAAATTCAATCATTTTTCCATTTTACGTCAATTTAGGGGAAGTTTCACCCCCTCTATAAAATTTGTCCTTAATTTAGATGAACGTACTGAACTGGCAAAATATCATTACAATTAGCACATTCATAACATTATTTTACAGTAGTATTCCCAAAAGGGGTGGTTTTTGGCATCTTGAGGGGTAACGCACTATTTTTAGAGCCGCGGGACTTCGATTTTCGTGATCAGCGACCCAAAAAACATGGGGTAAAAGTAGTTCCGATGAGGGGGGCATTCCGAGCGTTAAACTCCGCGTTTTATATGGACTAAAGTGGACGAGTAGTAGAAAAACAACATATATTTCTTTCAGAATGTAAGTTTTTTCATGTAATTTTCAGTGGTGAAAAACTATATTTTAAACAAATGCATATTTTCGCGCAAACAAAATCTTTTATCTCTGTTCCCAATGGGCATAGAAAAAAAAAACAGGTTTTTTAATTTTTTTTCTATTTTTGTATATTTTTGATGCATAATAATAACTTTAATTTTCGAATAGAGTTTTGATTTGTTTAAAAAAGATAATTTAAAGAAAAGCAAGAAATGATTTTAAATATTTCAAAAAACAATGTAGGTTATTAAGCCCAATAAAAAGTACATGAAAAAACCTTCATTGTAACAAAAAAGATGTTGTACGACTTGATGCATTTACAATCGACTATTCAATTTTCGATAGCTATTTTTTTAGGCGTTCGCCTTAATATTATGCCATGATGATTTAGCTCAACTAGAAGCGTTACTTCCTAAAATTTGGTTGAAATGTATGCATTATTACTTAAGTCACCGTCAATTGTTTAAAGGCTATCGATTTTAATTGTCTTAATTTCTTCGACAAATCGACGAGAAGGGTTCGGTACATATCTAGTTTTCGTCGCAATTTCATAATAAACATTCTAGTTTGTTGTTCATTGTGATATGAACTAAACAACCAGAGGTAGCTAAGAAAAAAGACGAAATACTCTACTTTAAACATTGTTTTGTTTACTCAAATACCTTCCGGAACTTAGATTGAATCCAAAACTTTTTGCTACACCAAATAAAATCAATAGGTTTTTATGTAGATAAAAGGCTTAAATAAAATTAGGTTGTGTGGCATCGTTATCGACCTTAATTTAACCTTTTATTACACTGTAATAACTAAGTTTTTAAAGTTATGTGAATGTATTTTAATTTGTAAGCATAATTTCACATTCGTCTAATAGTCTCTTTTTTGTATTGTTTTGAGGAAATGCTTGCCCTGTATGACTGATATGCTCTAATTTCTTACAAATGTTCGAAATTTGAAATAAAAATTTTCAGTCTAACTACAGTCATCATGTTTAATATGTATTAGCATTCGGTAGCACACGAATGCAACTTTCATTATTAAAAACACCTCAATAGCATTTTGAAGTTAAATTGATAGATCCTTCAAACTACGTAAAAGTAGTTTCGAACCTTATAGACACACTATATTATATAGTTTTGATACCTTATATATCTTCATATTTTTGTATAGTAATATTTTGCTCTGAAATTATAATAAACACAGTTTATGTAAAAACCTGATCATTTGTACGCCTCTGGCTATCGCCCTGTATGGCGGATATGGCCCAATTTCAACAGGGAGTATTTTACCACACTATTTTACATACGCGCCAAAGAAATAA
This sequence comes from Rutpela maculata, assembly GCA_936432065.2. NCBI lineage: Eukaryota > Metazoa > Arthropoda > Insecta > Coleoptera > Cerambycidae > Rutpela > Rutpela maculata. Next base: position 81,512,474 of record OW386285.2, on the reverse strand, counting down.
TTATTTTAAGTCTAATAGAAGTTACCGTGTTTACAAGAAACGATCTACACACACACATACATTCGATAATTGAGTTCAACCTATTATGAAACGGATTTCTGTACGATTTTTTTTTTCTACTATGACTATTATAATTTTTTTTTTTTGGTTAAAATATACCTATCTGATTAAATCAAATAGGTATAATAATAAAATAATGTGAATAGGGATTTAATAGCAAAATTCATTTCATAAACGAGTTTATAAGATGAGAATTTTAGGGCCAATAAAGCCATAAATTCATTTTCTACGCCATGCTTTAAGCTGTTCAATTGTCAACAGAAAAGGTTAGCAAAGATAATATTTTACAATTACAACAGTATTCAAGTAGAGGGATGCTCTTAAAAATAAAGTTAACCATGAACATGTGTTGCTAGTAAAATCTACCAGAAATTCAAATATTTCTCTCTCGATCCTAGTAATTGCATCTCAAAAATAAAAATACCAAATTGTTCCCAATAAAATTTGAAATAAATAAAACTTCTAAATAAACTTTCTGATAATTTGTTAATTTGCAAAAAATATATCTTTTTAAAATTGTCTTTTTTGAATAATATAAAGAATATAATGTAGTAATAATACACAAATCATAATGGGAGTATTCCCTTTTATTGAGCTAAACATTGATGTCTAATTTTAATGAAAAATATTTATTTAAACAGCTGAAAATAAAAAAGATTTCGAAATTTCAGTTGATTAATGTTTAAATGCACCGACTCATAGAAGCGCATTTTTTAAAATATAAGTTGTTTTAATGTATTTTGCAGCACAATTAAGAACATGTTTTTTTTTTAATTTAAACATTTTTTTTTGGAATTTGTTTATAATTTTCACAGTTGTAATTATAAACAAATTTTAATAAGTCTGGATTTTTATGAAATCAAAAACTGTCAAGAATTATGAATGTAGATGAATAAACCAACATCTGAAAAACAGAATGTGATTTACTTGAATTTGGGGCCGAGATACGTTAATTTTTGTGTTTTGGTGTCTTATAAATAAAAAAATTGATATTTCTTCTTCTCTAAAGTTAGTCCTCAATGTTTTGGTCTCACTTTCTAAAATTGTAAACTAATTCCAAAAAAATCGTTTATATGAAGAAAAAAAGTGTTTTTCTTATTACCATCATCAAATATTTGTAAAATTATATATATAAAAAAAATAATTGCCTTCTTACGAGTCTACGCACTTAAATAATAAATGATTGATATTTCAAAATTTTTTTAGATCTTTAGTCGTTTAAATAAATATTTTGCGCTATTTGGTAAGAAGGTTTAGTTTACCTGCAATTTTTTTTATTTCTTTTATAATTACAATTCACATTTTTTAAAATGTCTCCCCGTAAATTTTAGCAGTTTTGGATAAGGAACAGAAAAATATTTCTAAGAAACCTATTAGATACCTTTCGATTTATACTCAATATTTAAAATACTAGCATCCCAAAAACAACTCAGTCTTGGTTTGGACACCTTAAAAAAATGGTCAAGCTTCTCAAGTAAATCTGGAATTAAAAAGTATGTAATGTTTGGTTGATCCATTTAAAAACCGAAAAAGTCGTACTACATATATATTTCCTCTGCATTTTCAGTAGCAATTAAGTAGGTATTACATGATTTTTAAAATTAATTAAACAGCCGCCCAAAAAAAATATTTTATTTTCCAAAGGTGAAAGACATCTGTCCTTATGTTTTTTGGGAGGCTGGTTCCAAATATCACTTCAAAAATATATGTTTCACTGCACTAGTTTTTTTGGGGGGAGTACACCACCATAATGCAAGAGCCATTTTAAACGATTCAGAAGTTTCATTTCAACGCATGTCGTGCTATTAGTTTTAAAGGCAATTAAACCCCGAATTTAGGGATAAAATGTCAATTTGCTAAAAATTGAGCAGTGAAACATATCTTTTTGACGTGATATTTGGAATCAGCGGCCCAAAAAACATGAGGACAGATGTCTTTCACCTTTGGAAAATATTTGTGTTTTTGTGTGGCTGTGTTATATTTTTATTCATTTGCTTTTATCATAAATAGAAGATAATATTTAGCTATTATGCAAATCTAACATACTTTTTTATTACTATAAAATTACCTACTTTGTGTATATTGGTGCCTCAATCTGGTCATGCTAATATACACTAGTTAGGTAAACACTTTAAAACACTCATTATTGAAGAACTAATCAAAACAACTACTCTTCTAGCTAATACTGACGAAGTATTGAATTATACGATAGGATTCCTAGCATTCTAAAGCAAAAAATATATTATAACATTTATTTAAATTTAGCCATTCACACTATTTTATTTTATATGAAATTATCTACTTTTTGTATATTGTTACCTTAATCTGGTCACGCTAATATACTACTTAAGTAAACACTTTAAAACACTCATTATTGGAGAACCAATCAAAACAACTGCTCTTCTAGCTAATACTTACAAACTGTTGAATTACATGATAGGATTCCTAGCATTTTAAAGCAAAAAAATGTTTATATTTATTGAAATTCAGTCATTCACAGCAACTATTGAACCTTACATTCTATTTCAACTCTAGAATAGTACAAGTTTTTTCGAACTCAATCCGGTCACGCTAATATATATTAGTATTACATGAATTTAGTTAACTCAAATACTAAGTATTAAGTACATCAAGTTATTACTTTTTTCTTCAAGCGTATTAAAATGTTTAAACAGAAGTAGAAGTAGGACATTGTTTTACTAGTAACAAAATGTTAGTACCGAACACCACCGTAGTGGACATTGTTTTACTAGTAACATAATGTTAGTTCCGAAAGCGCCGCCGTAGTGGGTATTGTTTTACTAGTAACATAATGTTAATACCGAAAGCCACCGGTGGCGCGCTATCCACTAGCCACTTGTCATATTGTGTCAACATGTAAGACTGTAGTTTGAATATTTGTACATTTATGATAAATAAATGAATTTTTGCATTTTAATACGCTTGAAGAAAAAATAGTATATATTACACGGAGTAGAACGCCTTTTTTGTGTTTCGACCAGTTTGCGGCTTCGGCTTCGCCTCAGCCGCAAATCCTGGGCTCAACACAAAAAAAGAGTGCGTTCTACTCCTAGTAATATAATATACTCTTATATTTACATTTATTTAATATTTAAATAATAAAATAGCTAATAACCCTCGAATGATCTTAATAACTGAATCGTGGCCAAAACTTCGCATCAAACCATATACCTACTTAAAAAAAAATAGTAGGTACTAATTTAAATTAACTATTAATATTAACATGAATAGGAATGTAAAAGCAAAATTCATTTCATATACAAGTGGACAGTAAATAGACAAATAAAAGGCACAGTTTACAGTACCTCTCAATTTTTGGAAGTAATAAAAAAATTCGTCATGCGGAGGATACATTTGAGGGGGAATACCGATTCACTATTATCGTTAAGTGGAGTCAAATTAACCATCCAAATAAGATAAAGAAGTAATTGTCTTGCTGCAGCGATTTTATGATTTTAATTTGCTTTAGATGTGACAACAAGTGTAATGAGAAGTTTTAAATTAAATCTGCTCATCCTATAAAATTTAAACAATTTATGTGCCAAAGCTAAAATTTTCTGCTATTTTCCTTTTTATCTTTGGTCCTAGTAACCGCATCGCAAAAATAAAAATACCAAAATATTCGTAAAAATTTTTGAATAAAACTAGATCGACAAATAAACTGTCTGATATTTATTAAATTGTAAAAGAATAAAAAACGTAAAATTTTTTTCCTTAATTTAAGAAATGAAACGAAAGATAATTTCTCTTATTTCTTATATTCCCTAATCTCTAGCCACATAAATAGTTATTTTTGTATCTAGGGTGCAAAATACTACTTTGGTGATCGAGAACGATCATCATGACGAGGCGCAGCCGAGTCAAAAAATCGTTCAAAAAATCGTTCGAGATGGCCTAAGAATTTTGCACTCGAGATGCAAACAATATTTTTTCTACAACTTTCGTTTGATTAAACTAAAACCATTAGTTAAAAAAAATCATATTTTTGAACTAGATGTTTGTTTAATTCTCGTGTAAACATTAAAAATTATAAAAAGTAGGCAATAATAGTATGTGATGTGCAAAATATTTTGCACCCTAATGCGCAAAATATTTTGCGCACGGTGTCATGGTAACGCAAAAAAAATAATGTCAATGAAAAAATGTCTCATTTTAGACACTGACATTAATGCGCAAACAGCCTTTTTTTGACAGTTGTAGAAAAAATAATATAGCGAATTAATATTAGTCATAATAATTTATTTCGTATGCAATCTTTATACTACAGTGAAGGGAAATCAAGATGAAATGATATTTGCTGTGATTAAAATTGGTGACAAATAATATGCCCTAAAAAAATCGCTAATAGTTAGCCATGGAATCACAAGTGTCTTGGAATATGTCATAAAACGGATCTGTGCTTTATTTTCTGAGGAGAGAAGGTGTACAAGTGAAATTTTTAAAGCATTTGGATTTAGTTAATGATGTAAGGAATCATAGTAAGCCAGAATTGTACTAATTTAATTCAAAATAAATATAAAGATATTTTTCATAATATAAACGCCATTGTCTAATCATTGCTGTCAAACCAGGGAAATTTCCACTTATTAATCACATAGGTAGGTGCTCATGGATAAGTAAAATTTCCAAAAAATTTGATGGTTGTCATAGCAACAATGACAAAATAAACGTGTCCGATTAGCTAATAATGATTGGTATACAATTTTCAACAATAATACCTCTGCAATTTATTTATTAGTATGCCCATTTTAAATTTTTATAAAAGATTCTAAATCTTAAAAAAACCATTGAAAAGAAGTGTCTTAAAAATATATTTTCTAAATGAAGAGTGCGCAAAAAAATTTGGAAAATGATATCACTGCATTTTCTTTAAATTAATATGTAAATTTTAAACATTAAAACACAAAATTAAATTATAAATAATTTTTGTATTTGTGAATCAACTGTTTGAAAGTTACACGCTTGTCGAAACTGCGGTAACGTTCGGTTATAACAAATTAATGATAAAAAACAAAGAAAGGTGTTTTCATATGTTTCATTATGATTAATTATCACAATGTAATGGCTTCCACTATTTAATTTGTTTAATCATTGTTGAAAATAAATCATTTTAAAACATTTTTTGAATGGGGGAAGTCTCCATATTTTTCTATTATTTGAATCTCCGAATATCTACCTTTTTGCAGAAAATATAAACTTAGGTTTTACTAAAAGAAAACTTTGAGAAAGTAATAAAGTTGTAAACATGCACAATGCAATTTACAGGAAATTTTAATAACCGGTAAATCGGTAAATAAAAACCGCTGCCCAAGGAATCACGACTTCCACATCCAGACTCTCTATCCAAGTCACTCACAACAAAAAACTTTGTATGTTAAAATAATTGTTTATGGAACTTTAATAATATAATATTTGAAATCCTCTACCCCAAAAACCCATAAAACGATACCCCACATCGGTAGTGGGGTAGGGGTGGTGATAGGGGGGTGGTAATGGGGGGGGTGGATGAAGTAAAAAAATATTTTGAGGTTTCCGGTTCCTGTACATACACTAAATCACATTTTTTTTTCATCCCCTTTAATAGGGGGTGGGGGTGGTAATGGGGGTGGCTAATGCCAAATTTTTTTTGAGACCTTGTATATACTAAATACCAATTTCGTGGACTCTTACCTGCTCGATTTATCCATTTACCCCAAATTTACCCCAATTTTCACCCCAACCCTTCGACGGAACAAGATGAAAATATAATCCAGTCCTAGATCTCGTTAAAGCACATATGTGTACCAAATTTCAAGTCAATATCTTAAACGGTTCCAGAGTAAACGTGCGCACAAAAAAAAGTTACAGACAGACAGACCGACAGACAGACCGACAGACAGACCGACAGACAGAAATTTTTTTTTCGCTCAAACTTAAAATCTCGACGTTTCATGACATTTTAAGCCTATTTGGACAATAAAAATTTTTTAAAATTTTTTTGTTACTATACTTCCACTGGACGTGGAAGTAAAATGAACATAACCGGTTAACCGGTATTTAAATATGTACCGAAATATGTAAAAAAATTATGTAATGAAGGTTAGGTTAGAGGCAACTTTTTGATGTGCTACAAAATGTTTTTACCGTAATGTGCTTGAATTAGAAATTTTATTTCTACCGTGTGGTCCACGGTACACAATGATTCTTTTCTCCATAATTCCCGCCAACTAATTAGTTTAAAATGTGTCATATATTCCTTAAAATGAGCAGTGGTCCATTTACTTTAAAATTCAGTCAAAGTAAGTTCTAGTATCTTCTTTTGTGTCTTATTATTAACACGTGTTTGTTACCTCTCTGTCCCTTTTCAACATTACATTGAACCTTTCTGGAATCTTATTCATTTTAAACATTTATGTTGCAGGCACTTTTTCTAAGAAACTATTCAGTTTTCATTAATTTTATATAATTCTCTGTTACTTAAAATTAAATGGAAAACACATATTACAAACAAATAATAGAAAAGAAAATGGGACTTCTATTAAAAAAAAAATGTTTAAAAAGATTTATTTTCAATAATTTTTGAAAATTTTAATTCTTATACTAGTTTAAAATTGACATATTGAATTAAGGAAGGTGGTTTTATGTTTTTTGTACACTCCATGGTAAGCTTGTTAAAATTTTTCAGCTTATATATTTTTTCCATGGCATTCTTTCTACTGAGATGTTAAATTTTATTTTTACTCAGCCATTCTTAAATTCGAAAAAAGGAGTATAAAGAAAATTGAACTTCGGATTACGAAAGAAAGTTACTATTAAAAATAAAAAAGTTGCAAACTTCGGCTAAATTGGAAGTAACCCAAAAAAAATTGTGTGCCGGTGACTTCAAGTAACCAAAAACATTTTATAGTACTTTACTTCCTACTGAAAAATGCCTAACGCGCCCATAGAAGTTTCACGGTAAAAACTTGTCCCCATCCTTTATCTAGAAAGATAAAAGTTTCTCGCTGTATTAATGAATGCAATTTTTCACTATCGACATGGTAATAAAAATCCATATTTTCTACACTTATTAAAATTTGACCTTCATATTAACAGTTATTGTTAACAAATATGTAAATATGCTAATATACTAGTTAGGTAAATACTTTAAAACACTCATTATTGGAGAACCAATCAAAACAACTATCTTTTAGCTAATACTGACGAAGTATTGAATTACTAGTATATTAGCGTGCCCAGATTAGGGCAACAATATACAGAAAGTAGGTATTTTCATAATAAATAAGAAAGTGTGTAAGTTGTGATTTGCATAATACCTAAATAATATTCTCTAATCATGATAAAAGCAAATAAATAAAAATAATCGATTGTAAATATGTAAAATATAAAAAAAGGTGAAAACTTGAGGCCAATTGATTGATCATTTTTGAAAAATAATTAACGTAATCTAAACGTTGCCTATACTTTCGTAACTACTTTCGTTAACATAACCTGTTTGTTATGAATAGCTCCCTACTGAGAAGTGCCTAATCTTTGTTAATTACATTTTTTTTCAGAGTTTTTCAACTGATACGTGATATATACAATGAGTGTCAATATCACATACAATTATTTAGCTTACTTTTTCAGAATTTTACTTGACTATTTCCTGTATTCCTACAATTACTCTACCTATATTGCCGCATTGTCATACGTATATTGTAATGACAATGCATAGTCATTGTTCATCCCTGAACTAGCTTCATCTGATAATGTAATAAAATTGTAGTATCTGTCTGTATTATGTTCTTTCAGGCAGGAGGAGTCTGGCCTATCTACAAATTGTTGTTTACATTATTTCTCACTTTAAACTATACTTTATAATCAGGGCCCCAACAGAGGAGGGGGGGTAGGTCCAGTAGGTACCGTGGTACCAGGGCCCGACCACTTAGAGGTCCGAATAAACTAGGAAACGCAATGCAAAAATATTAAACTAATTAAAATTTGGGTACAGGTATAATGAAAGGGGCCGGGGCCCATGATTTGATGTGAGTGCCTGTTAATAAAATAAGTCTATGAACTGAAAATTGACAAAACTTTGATGCACCGACCATTTGAACCGTAACTAAGATAATATATAAACATATATAAACATTTATTTATTACGGCACTTGTCCCTTTTATAGACAAGAGAATGGGATAACTCTGAAAACAACCTATTTAGCAGCGTTAACAAATTTAAGAGCTAAAGCTCCATATACTTTATAACTTTCACCCAAACTAAATCTAAGAGCATATTATATATGTATAATTTTCTGAAAAGGCATAAATAAAATCAAGAGTATCGAAATCAACTGCAGTTTAATCTTTTATTGCAATTAAGCCGCGAACGTAATTCGACAATTTCTCCTACATTCCTAAACCGATTAAAATAATTTTTTGATAGGCTTTTATAGGCAACTTTATAGAATGGTACGAGCCTATTGAAAACTAAAGAAAGAAAAACATTTTTTTCTTGTGTGAAAAACAAAAAAAATATATATTTTTTGTTGACTTCAATATCCCAGTATCATTCTATCAAGTATTTTCTAAAAGCCTGTCAAAGTATTTTCTCAATCGGTTCATAGGAGAACTTGTCGAATTACGAAATCATTTTTTTTAAGCCACACCGCCACCCTTTATTTATTTAGTAAAATCCTGATTTAGTTGTCAACAATATTATTCAACAAATATTATGTCAGTTTTGACAGCGTTTGAAAATTACGTAGGCCCATTTGTTTTTTTTTAAACCCCGCGTCAGCGATATAAGCCACCTATAATTGGGTGTCCCGTGCGTTTTGATTACCGTGCGATTTGTTTACAGTGCGTTTTGTTTACAATGCGTAAAATTCAACTTACATGAATGGCAGGTAGTTTGTTTTTTACTATTTACAGTAGTGATCGTAGGTAAAGTATAGTACATAATTAGAGTTGTAAAGCAATTACGCACTCATGAAAATAACTTTTCCATTCGTGCGTAATATGCCGAACTGTCAATAATAAATGTCAGTTACTATTGGTATGTCATATACACAAATTCACACTGTATTTTACAATAACTAAAATTGATATTCTAATTACATGTTTTCATAAGTGATTTATCACCACTGAATAATAAATAATTAATTTGTTTCTTTTTTAATCAACCTCATCTAATTGTCTTTTTTTTTTCAAATAATTTTCTAGACCTCAATTGAAACTAAATATAGAATATGATGAGTCAACATCCTGGTTGGCATTTATAGCAGCTTTGTGAGCTGATACCCCGCCAGGTTAAATAAAGGCATTTTTATTTATTTATTTATTTATTTAATAACAATTTTTAGTTCACTCTGAGAATTATTTCTCATCTTATTTCCTCTATTTCTGCAATTACACCACAGATATCGCACGTATGTGATACGTTCCAAAAAGACAAGCAACACAATGGCCTATTTTTACAGAGTGCGTTAGCAATCCTAAATGTATTAACAACACAGTGAGTATCTAAAGAAAAAGTGTCTTCTCCATATATACGGTGCCAGAACGCATATACATATCGGGAATATATAGGGAGCCACTTGCTCACATTAAATGCGGAAAATATTGGGTGCGAGAACGTCAATTTAGTTTTCGGTGCCACTTGGTGATTTTACGCGTATATATATATATATATATATATATATATATATATATATATATATATATATATATATATATATATATATATATATATATATATATATATATATATATATATATATATATATATATATATATATATATATATATATATATATATATATATATATATATATATATATATATATATATATATATATATATATATATATATATATATATATATATATATATATATATATATATATATATATATATATATATAGATATATATACTATCACGCCCGAACTCAATCGTCGCAATAAGAAATATAAAAGAAAATAAAAGCCCTTCAAAAAAATTTTTTCTTCATTGAGAACTGTTAAAAAGCATGTACACTTCATGATTATTATGGTTTATTAAGTTGTAGTAACGTGGATTCAAAAAAAGGACATCTCAAATCATTTTAATTTCCTTGCTTGATGATTTTTATGATAAATATAGATATTGGAGTCCGTAACTTGCTGAGAAATTGACCCATTGGAAAAAATAAAATACCATTATTTCTGGAAAATGTATACTTTTCGAATGTTCACACACAAATTGGTTTACTTGTATGCAGATAAGAAATTGTGATTTTCACGATCTTATCCTTGTTACTATGAAAATATCTTTGATTGTTTTTAATATAAATTCCTTTCCAATACATTAATAAATGTATAAGAGATGGATATAGCTGAAATGTGGACAAGTGTACCTGTAATAAATAATATAATGCAGTAAAGGCACGTAAAAATTCATGCGAGCGATTCAGGGGTCATGTGTGGTGCCTGTGTATGCGTTCATAATTATATATTTTCCCTCCATACTCACTATTTAGCCTCCTATTCACTAAGAAAAATGTTAAAAATTTGTAATCGTTTAACCGTGCGCTGGACCGCGCAGAGTGACAAAGTTACTTCACTATTTTTTCCAGAAAAATCGTAGATTTAGCGATAAATTTTATTAGGACATTTATTGTTCAGAAACAAAAATTTTTTTTCACTTTTTTTTATGTTCTGCATCCTAGCGGAATGTAAACTCTTCAGGATATTATTCTATATACTTTCACAAACTCATTAAAAAAAATATATTAATTTTTTTTTTTAGGTAAATACCTTCATCGACTGGGCTATACGACTTTCAGTACGTACGGTGCATTGCCACGAAAAACTTTAGTTTCAGAATGTTTTTGCCCACTTTCTTCAATTAAATTCATTCAGCTTTAGTAATATTATATTAAAGTAAATTGTTATTGAAATTTAATATATTATTTACATAAATAATAAAAAAATATTGAAAATAATATATAATATTGAAAAATTCGTGTTCCGAAAAGTCATTTTTTTGTTTTTTCTCAATTTTAAGCGGTTTCATGAAAAATAAACCATCAACATGTAAAGACCATTTTAAAGTAGACATTTCAATGGTTAAAATGAGCTCAGATAGAATATTGAAATCGAAAAATATACCAATAAAGTTATCCGTGGAAAATTTTGTTTTTTTTTTTTTCGAAAAATGTAAATATCTCGGAAACTACTGGTTTCCAAGATTCCAAAAAAATGATACTTATTCGATGCAAAAAGATGTATATTTTCGCAAAATTTCATGTAAATTGAATTATTTTTGCGAGAGAAAAATAAAAAACCGAAAAATCGGTTTTCCGCCATTTTCTCGGAAAATTTGAGGTTATGGTGAAAAATGCTTTATACAAAATTTTTATATTTTTTTTTTATAAGCAACTTTTGTGAAGGAAATTTTTCGCTAGGATGTCACGTTTCGCCGAAAATCGCAAAAAACCACTTTCAACTCCATTTCACAATTTCACTTTATGTTTTTTCAAATGCAGGTCGGGGTATTTGCCCGCTGAGTAGTTGTTTCCTTCAAATCCGATTTCATAAACAGTGAGTATAGCCCACTAAGGCTAGAGGTCGCCGCTCTCGGTACTTGCAAAAAGCAAGTCGCTATACGTCAGTGACATTTGTCCGACGTATAGTAGCATCTGACCATATGAGAGTTTACCTCTCACCATCACTTCATTTGATTCAGTTTGTATAAGACTAGCAAGTTGACCACTATCATTTGTCTGTTCCATGACCTATGGCATACTAATGAGAACATAATAAGTTCGAAACCAGTCTATGTCTGGTTAGGAACAGACAAATGATAGTTGGTTACTGATCACGATTTGAAGGTGTAATTCAATGCAGGTCGGGGTATTTGCCCGCTGAGTAGTTGTTTCCTTCAAATCCGATTTCATAAACAGTGAGTATAGCCCCCTAAGGCTAGAGGTCGCCGCTCTCGGTACTTGCAAAAAGTAAGTCGCTATACGTCAGTGACATTTGTCCGACGTATAGTAGCATCTGACCATATGAGAGTTTACCTCTCACCATCACTTCATTTGATTCAGTTTGTATAAGACTAGCAAGTTGACCACTATCATTTGTCTGTTCCATGACCTATGGCATACTAATGAGAACATAATAAGTTCGAAACCGGTCTATGTCTGGTTAGGAACAGACAAATGATAGTTGGTTACTGATCACGATTTGAAGGTGTAATTCAATGCAGGTCGGGGTATTTGCCCGCTGAGTAGTTGTTTCCTTCAAATCCGATTTCATAAACAGTGAGTATAGCTCACTAAGGCTAGAGGTCGCCGCTCTCGGTACTTGCAAAAAGCAAGTCGCTATACGTCAGTGACATTTGTCCGACGTATAGTAGCATCTAACCATATGAGAGTTTACCTCTCACCATCACTTCATTTGATTCAGTTTGTATAAGACTAGCAAGTTGACCACTATCATTTGTCTGTTCCATGACCTATGGCACACTGATGAGAACATAATAAGTTCGAAACCGGTCTATGTCTGGTTAGGAACAGACAAATGATAGTTGGTTACTGATCACGATTTGAAGGTGTAATTCAATGCAGGTCGGGGTATTTGCCCGCTGAGTAGTTGTTTCCTTCAAATCCGATTTCATAAACAGTGAGTATAGCCCACTAAGGCTAGAGGTCGCCGCTCTCGGTACTTGCAAAAAGCAAGTCGCTATACGTCAGTGACATTTGTCCGACGTATAGTAGCATCTGACCATATGAGAGTTTACCTCATATATATATATATATATATATATATATATATATATATATATATATATATATATACTATCACGCCCGAACTCAATCGTCGCAATAAGAAATATAAAAGAAAATAAAAGCCCTTCAAAAAAATTCTTTCTTCATTGAGAACTGTTAAAAAGCATGTACACTTCATGATTATTATGGTTTATTAAGTTGTAGTAACGTGGATTCAAAAAAAGGACATCTCAAATCATTTTAATTTCCTTGCTTGATGATTTTTATGATAAATATAGATATTGGAGGCCGTAACTTGCCGAGAAATTGACCCATTGGAAAAAATAAAATACCATTATTTCTGAAAAATGTATAATTTTCGAATGTTCACACACAAATTGGTTTACTTGTATGCAGATAAGAAATTGTGATTTTCACGATCTTATCCTTGTAACTATGAAAATATCTTTGATTGTTTTTAATATAAATTCCTTTCCAATACATTAATAAATGAATAAGAGAGGGATATAGCTGAAATGTGGACAAGTGTACCTGTAATAAATAATATAATGCAGTAAAGGCACGTAAAAATTCATGCGAGCGATTCAGGGGTCATGTGTGGTGCCTGTGTATGCGTTCATAATTATATATTTTCCCTCCATACTCACTATTTAGCCTCCTATTCACTAAGAAAAATGTTAAAAATTTGTAATCGTTTAACCGTGCGCTGGACCGCGCAGAGTGACAAAGTTACTTCACTATTTTTTCCAGAAAAATCGTAGATTTAGCGATAAATTTTATTAGGACATTTATTGTTCAGAAACAAAAATTTTTTTTCACTTTTTTTATGTTCTGCATCCTAGCGGAATGTAAACTCTTCAGGATATTATTCTATATACTTTCACAAACTCATTAAAAAAAGTGTATTAATTTTTTTTTTAGGTAAATACCTTCATCGAGACCTTCATCGACTGGGCTATACGACTTTCAGTACGTACGGTGCATTGCCACGAAAAACTTTAGTTTCAGAATGTATTTGCCCACTTTCTTCAATTAAATTCATTCAGCTTTAGTAACATTATATTAAAGTAAATTGTTATTGAAATTTAATATATTATTTACATAAATAATAAAAAAATATTGAAAATAATATATAATATTGAAAAATTCGTGTTCCGAAAAGTCATTTTTTTTTCTCAATTTTAAGCGGTTTCATGAAAAATAAACCATCAACATGTAAAGACCATTTTAAAGTAGACATTTCAATGGTTAAAATGAGCTCAGATAGAATATTGAAATCGAAAAATATACCAATAAAGTTATCCGTGGAAAATTTTGTTTTTTTTTTTTCGAAAAATGTAAATATCTCGGAAACTACTGGTTTCCAAGATTCCAAAAAAATGATACTTATTCGATGCAAAAAGATGTATATTTTCGCAAAATTTCATGTAAATTGAATTATTTTTGCGAGAGAAAAATAAAAAACCGAAAAATCGATTTTCCGCCATTTTCTCGGAAAATTTGAGGTTATGGTGAAAAATGCTTTATACAAAATTTTTATATTTTTTTTTATAAGCAACTTTTGTGAAGGAAATTTTTCGCTAGGATGTCACGTTTCGCCGAAAATCGCAAAAAACCACTTTCTACTCCATTTCACAATTTCACTTTATGTTTTTTCAAAGAGTGTACAGTAATTTAAACTATTTTGTACAAGTTTAATAAAGTTTATTTAAAAACTTAGACCGTATCATTATAATGTTCATAAATTACCTTCCTTTATGATTAACATTTTGTAATAAATGGAATATGATAGAAACAAAATTAGATAGTCTTTACATGATTCCTGGTTCAAAAAACTTTCTATTTGGTACACATTTTTTGAAGTTAATCGGAGCAATATATGCATTTTATAGATTTCGATAGTAAATCCAAGATGTTGGCCAATATGGCGGCTTTCCCATACTTAGATTTTTCTAGACTTTTGATATATTGTTGTGGAAATTATTTCAACTCTAAAAAACCTTAGTTTATTTCTTTTACAATTAGTTTGATGTTTAACTTTTGTTCACCTAAGATGACTCACCTAAACAGCAATAGTTTACTGGTACCGAATCATAAACATTCATACTTTAAACATGCACCAAATTACAATTTTGTTATGATGTATAATAAGTTGCCTAATGATATGAAAAATATTAATAATTTTAATAAATTCAAACATGAAACTAAAAAATATTTATTCCACCATACATTTCACAGTATTAATGAGTACCTTCTGTCATGAGTATTATTATTTATATGTCTCCAAGAGTTTCTGTTGGCAAGGTATGTGTATAGGTATACATAATATTGTTTTTATGTTTGTTCTAATAATTTTATATTATTATATTTATATTGTTTATTTTTTTTACTTTACGTGTTTTTATGTTCTATTTTACTATTGACACCATAATGTACCCCATAGTTGTGTTCTTAAATGGTTAATAAAATATCTAGCTGTCTAGCTATCTATATTTTGAGACATATTCGCCATTTTGTATCAGCAATTTTTAATTTAGATTTATTGAACATATATTCATACTTAGAGTCCCGAAAACTATAAGAATCTATTTTTTGACGATCGCATTTGAATAATTGTAAAAAATTTTACATTTCAATATATATTTTTTTATATCACTCAGAATAATTTTTGGATTTTTTTTATGAAAAGTATGTCACTTTTGTGTTTCAGTGACCAATTAAGAAAGATGATTAAATATATCCATTTACTATAGACGGGTTCCTAGGTAAAAACCTAACTACACTCGACTACTTACAAACATATTTTTTTATAAAAAAAGTTGTCGTTTCAAAAATGTCATTCGCAAATCGCAATTTCGCGTGATGAAAAATAAAACATACCTGTGAAAACACCAAATAATGTCATTCTTGTGTAACCAGCAGATGGAACCTCAAACATATATCCAGCAAGATACAGCAGGGGTAAGAAAGCCCAGCCAAAGTAAAATAATATGAAAACCATACGACCTGAAAAGTAAATGTAATTTAGATTTATCATATTTTCGTGAATTTTTATTCGAATAATTTTAAATATTAGTATTTTTATTGCTGATTTAGGCATGTTGTTATAAACATCGAATTCTGCCTACTTTATCACTAGTATTAGGGATAACCATAGTTGTCAAATAACACAGCCATTAATCAAAACGAGTTTTTGTCTCCAATCTGATTTTTTTTATTCGCTGAATCTGAACGAATTTACACAGAGTGTTGACATAACTCTGGGAAAAGTTTATAAGTTTATACTACTATCCAAAGCACTGAAAAAAGTTTATATTGAACTCTATCCCGAAATGTTTCCTAAAAAAGTTATACTACTTCGAAGTTTAACGGTAACTTTAATACAAAATTTTAATAACATATGAAATTGAGAATTACAATTACAAATGGCACGACTGACATTGTTTGAAAGTGAGTTTTTTGTGTTTTTTGCCGTTCAAATAAGTACAGTTGAATATTAGTCCAGTCGATAAAGTAAAAAATCGAATAAAAAATACACCAAAAGCTCGCAAAAATGTTATCTGAGATTTTACTTCAGTAACTATTAGTGGAAGGGTTATACATCACAAAACTACAAAAATCCGCTCTGGAGGTGCAGCGCAACCCTCCCAAAAAACCACCCATTCGGTGAAAAAAGCTTTATTTTACTGATAACTCGTTAACCGTTGAAGATATAAAAAAATTGCTTATTATAAAAAGAAAGCATGGCTAATTTCCTAAAAATAGTCCTTCTGTAATTTTTTTTGTATATTCCATAGTTTTCGAGAAAATCGATATTCTAAATATAAGAAAAATTGAATTTTTAGAAAATGCGTTATATAATCGTTAATATCTTCGCCAATTGTCGACATATCTAAGAAAATAAGTAAGAAAATGAAAAATATTTGTATAACCTTAAATTTTTCACCATAGAAAATTATAAAAGTAACTAGATTTCTAGGGTTTTTAAGGTCGTGTTAGTAAAAATTGATTTTTTTCCGATTTTTTTTAATGTAAATTTGCCAATTTTTAACATATAACGTATATAAAAATAGAATCAGATATGAAATACATTCATTTAATAACTTTATTTTGCAACCATAAAAAATAATAAAAGTCCCTATATGTTTAAATATATAATTTGGAGATTGTGTAAGTAAAATTTTTTTTTTCAAATATTTTAGCAAATGAAAGATTTATTAACTTTATATCATAAAAAATTATAAAAGTCACTATACTTTTATTAATTTTGAGATTATGTCAAAAGTAACAAAATGAAACACTTTAGTAATGAGTTTTGATCTGAGTTTATTTACAAATTTTAAAAAAATATATTTTACAATATTACCTTTTTTTTTAACATTTTTTACTTATTTTCCCACATTTACACCCCCTCACTCCTTCAACGGAAACATCTTAATCAGATGTCATTACAATACATACTTGTACCAAACAAGCGAATATCTCAATTCTATTTTACCATAGCCTTTAATAATGGAGTCGAGGTAGTAGGAGGGTTGAAAAATATTATAAAAAAAAATAATTTCTTGGCTTCTAGTATATACACCAAATCCCAAGTTACTATACACTTACCAGCTTGCATTACTTATTTTCTCATTTTTAACCCCCAACCCTTCACCGGAATTGGTGCAAAATATAATCTAGTTCCATATCTCGTCATGTACATATGTGTACCAAATTTCAGATCAATATCTCTAACCGTTGCTGAGAAAACGTGAGCAAAAAAAAAGTTACAGACCGACCGACAGATAGACAGACAGAAATACGTATTTAAATTTGTATGATTAAATAAAATTATTGTAAATTCAGTTATTTTTCACTTGAAATTTCACTAATTTTATTTGTTTAATGGTTATTTTAATTTAATAAAATTTATTATTATACTATTTCGAAAAAACAACTGGCTGTAAAACGAATCACATAGCAGAAGAATATTTCTTTGCAACTGTTGTATTTGAGTTGTCTGTTGTAGGTTGCAGAATACTA
This sequence comes from Rutpela maculata, assembly GCA_936432065.2. Taxonomy (NCBI): domain Eukaryota; kingdom Metazoa; phylum Arthropoda; class Insecta; order Coleoptera; family Cerambycidae; genus Rutpela; species Rutpela maculata. The sequence goes on along the minus strand of OW386285.2, from coordinate 81,494,637 downwards.
TACAATGCACAGGGATGCGCGCGCCTTTTCCATCCATTCTAAACGGAGCGTCACTGTGCCTTAAAATTCTTTCCCTTTCAATAGCATTTTTTTTCCTGAGAAATATAGTATAATTTTAAATGGTATGATCAATTAATATGAAGTTTTACCTTTATTTTTAGACCGGGTACATTAAAAAATATTAAAATACAAGGACGCTAGATTAATTAAAAAAAAATCAAAAAAGGCTGCATATCCAATTTTTTGATGACATTTTTTTATGCATTTTTTAACTATTAAATGATTAGAAACAATAGTTATATGACATATAAACTCGAAAAAAAAAAATTTTGAGCTAAGTTTTCAAGATGTTTGGGTCTTTTTTTTATTTTTAGGAAGCACTAAAAAATTGACCAAAATTTGGCTAAATTCAACATGCTGGTAAATTTGTAAATGTGAATATTTTTATTCCTAACTTTTTCTGCATTGAAGTACTACCTTGAACTAAAAGATAATGCATTTATAACTTATATTAAAGTCAGTTATTTTTTATAGGCCTGTGAATAGTAAGAGACGCAAAAAATTAAGAGATAACTATATTATATTGTTATTTTTATATACTAATAAATAAATGTCAATAGCCATCAAAAATGGCGACACAAGAGAGTATTTTATATCCCCTTTAAAACCCATTTTGATTTTTCTTCCTAGCTTGTATGGTTTTCCAGCAATTCAATTTTTTCTATAGGCTGAAAGCAAAACATTTCAAATAAACGAAAATTCGCGCGCATTAAAAATACAAATTTTGGAATTCTTTTCAATATCGATTTTCTCGAAAACCATGGCATATAGAACAAAATTACAATAGAACTTTTTTTTTAGGAAATCAGTCAAAATTTCTTTTTTATGATGAGCAATTTTTTTATATCTTCAACGGTTAACAAGTTATCAGTAAAATAAGGCTTTTTTCACCGAAGGGGTGGTTTTTTGGTAGGGTTGCGCGGCACCCCCAAAATGGATTTTTGTGGTTTTGTGATGTATAACTCCTCCACTAACAGTTACTGAAGGAAAATCTCAGATTAACATTTTTTGCGATGGAAATTTTTATAATTATTGGACTATACGTACACCATTGCTGCATTAGCTGATTTTAATTTTATGTATTGCGAAGCGAATGACAATACCCCTGCAGTTCAGCAACTCTACCACAGAACTTTATCTAATCCTAGATGTCCAGCAAGTAGTATGTTTTCTGAAGTCCATCGCAGTGCTCGAGAAACCGGTTGTTTGACACCCCTGAAATTGCGAGTAAGGGCCACTCCAGTCCGAATAGTTTATCTGGAAAAACAAGTCTTACAGATGACGGAAGACGGCGTTAGTATAATTCCAGGAAAATAGTGGCAGAACTGGAAGTTTCTCACGTGACAATATTGGAAAATTCTGCGTGAGCAGCAACTTAGGCCCTATCATATTCAACGAGTAACAAGCTCTCATAGAAACCGATTACCAACCTAACGTGCGATTTTGCAACTGGTTTTCAAAATCGATGTAATGTGCCCAATTTTCATTAAAAAATACTTTTCACGAACAAATTCTCAAAAATGCAACTATGAATTTCCATAACAATCATCAGTGGTCAAAAGAAAATCCTCACACAATTACTAAATCTAGGCATCAAAATCAGTTTTCTTGGAACGTTAGATCAAGTATTATAGGAGATTTTTCAATCAGTCTCTTTTTCTGCCCCCATCAAAATTATAGACGTCCTTTAGAGGAGATTATTACTAGAAAGTACCATTACGAATCTGAAATACAATGTGGCTTATACACATGGTACTCCTCCACATATCAGTATTTCACCTCGAGCTTACTGAATAAGACCACATTTGCTTGAATGGCGGGAGCATCAATTGCTTGGCTAGCACGTTCCCCCGATTGTAATCCCTGAGATTATTTTCTATGGGGGCATTCAAAATCACCGATATACATGAATCCAATTCCTATCACACAAGTGTTGAGGGAATTTATTATTTCAAATTTCGAAGTAATAAGAAACACTCCAGGAATATAAGAGAGAGTAAGACATTCAATGTTAAGGCGTTGCGAAGCGTGAATTGCTGTGGGAGGGAGTCATTTTGAACAATTATTTTAATTTGTGTCCTTTACTATTTTGTATTATTTGTTACTATAGTCATGGTTTCTTATTTTTGTTTAATATTATTTTTTTTATTGGTACCCTATTTTGCTTATTTAAAGAACGCCTCAGAGTGTTTAAATCCAAGTTTTAAAAACGCGCGTGTTTTAAAGTTACCATGGCAACATCAAAGGTAAGCAAGTACAACTCGTTTATCTGCATCTGTTGCATCTTTTGCTCTTCCATCCATTTGATGAACCTGTCGTATCCTATTTTATAAGCGTCTTCCGATTCTGCTTTTCTATTTAAGTAATCAATATTAGAACTCATTTTAAAGCAATATACAATCAGTGACAACTGTAGTGACAATAATTAATCCTATGTGACAGATTGCAAATTAATTTTTGTTTTCTCATTTTCATGACACTGACAGGTATCCTGATGTCACATCACGAATTCAACCATTTTACATTCTTAATTCTTATTTCCATTTTTTGTAGTAATAATACCAGTATTTATGATTTCAAAGTGTACCAATAAAAAAAAAATAGCGTAAAGTATTCGTAGATAACTGGTCTTTAAAACACTTGCTCTATTTCGAGCACTCCGGCTGCGCCGTCGTGCTCGAAAAATCGCGCGTGTTTTAAAGACCTTAATATCCACTTATACTTTAATATAATATTTAATCGATTTTTATACTAAACAGTTTATCAAAATAGTACAGTCAAATTGATTTAATTTAATTTTTTTCAGAGACAACATTCCACCTGAAATTTTATTATTGATTCTTATATATCATGATCTCCTAAAAAAAATATTTGTGCCAAAAATTCCTCGTGCGTCAATAGTTATATGCACTTTTTGATGCGCTTTCATGGATTTTCAACTTATCTGCTTAATAGATCTTGCATTAGTATCGGATGGGAATTTTAAAAATACTGTCATATTTGAAATAAAATTCTTAAAAAGTATAGACCTCTCCGATATGTATTTGTCAAAAAATAGAAAACACCAAAAATAGCCGAAAAAATCAAAATTGAACATCTTTTCAATGAGATGGAGTAATTTCACCAAAGTTGGCAAAAGTAAAACTCATCTTTGGTCAAATAAGCACCCATCCCGAACATCGTATGTTAAATAGAACGGTCAAAGATGGCGGACAAAATAAAATTTTTAATTCTTCGTTAATTATCAAGGAGGCATTGTACGTCACTTTTTTTTCGACTGTATGCTATTTTACGTACTTTTAGGGGACAGAATTCATTTTTTTTATTTTCAAAAAAGTGCGTTTTTTAGAAAACTGAATATAATATAATGTTCTATTCTATGTGTCTATTGTAAAGGAAATAATTATGCCTCCCTTTGATGAATCGGCTATCAATGAGAATGCGGTAAAATTATGGCATATGACGGTAATGAAACTAATGTAGTGTATTTCATTTTATTTTGATGAGTATTGAGTGAAAAAAAGGAGGGTGAATGAAAATACATTTTTGAAGACTTTAAAAATGCACGTTTTTGAAAATAAAAGAAAAATAATTATTTCCCCTAAAAGTACATAAAATAACGAACAATAAAAAAAATGACGTAAAAAGCCTCCTTGATAATTGGCGAAGAATTAAAAATTTTATTTCGTCCGCCATCTTTGACCATTCTATTTGACCTACGGTGTCCGGGAGGTGCATTATATTTGACTATAGATGAGTTTTATTTTTGCCGCCTTTGCTGAAATGACTCCTTATAGAAAAGATATTCAGTTTTGGTTATTCCGGTTATTTTTGGCGTTTTCTATTTTTTTTCCAAGATGCGGATTGACCAATACATATGGGACAGGTCTGTATTTTTTTAAGAATTTTATTTTAAATAAGTTGAAAATCCGTGAAAGCGCGTCAAAAAGTGCATATAATTTTTGACGCACAAAAAATTTTTGTGCACAAATATTTTTTTCGGAATTAAGATAATACATAAAAATCAACTATAAAATTTCAGGTGGAATGTTGTCGCCGAAAAAAATTAATTCAACTGCACTAAAAACCGAGTTCTAAGCCTTAAAGAGCCGTTCAAACCTAACCTAATTTTTTTTTCATTAACCTAAATTTTGAACTTGTTAAAGAAAAATTAACATATCTTCGTTAGTAAAGTTGCAGCATATTCTTTTTGAATTTGCTAACATTTTTAATATTGGTTTTCTATTTTTTCTTGATAATAACTTAAGTACATTTAACAAATATTAGATAGAATGACGAATGACAATGATTTTCAGGTTAAATACGAATACAGTCATTTCTTTTTTAGTAATTTTATTACCAACCTTACTAAAACATAGATTTGCCTTTTAGCTAAACGGTTGATTGGCTAAATCGACTTTTAAATAGAGTTGATAATACCGGCAGAAAGCCTATAAAGTTTTGCCAGAATTGTGGTTAACCCCCTGTATATTGTTTCATATAATTGGAAGAATGATTGGTTCAACAAGGGGAGGAGGATTATGTCCACCCAAAAATGCACTAAAATGACTGATTCTTAAGTTATTTTACTCAAATTTTGATATCTTCAAGAATGTCGTAAATACTATCCTAAACGGCCAAACAAAGTTTTTATAAAAAAAATCTTTCAAATTGTGGCAAACATACTTTATATTAGCGTATGTCTCGAGTGGCAAGTCTAAGAAGCAAGGTCTTTTAATCTATAAAAAAAATTTAATATATGACTATAATTTTTTTGTAGAAAAGTTAATTTTATACAAGAGAATATACAGGGTGTCCCAGATTGAAAGTAACATAGACTAATGAGAGATAGAACACACTTTGCTGAGTTCAAAACACCCCCCACACCTACCCTTGAAATTGAATGGTTTTTTTGATTGAAACTAAAATTAGGTGTTTTCACAAATTTGCTTTTTTGAAGTACTCCATACATTAAAGCACTTACCAATATTTGAACACCATTCTTTCATCTATCAATTTAAAATTTCAACAAATAATTAACAAAACTGAGTAACTAGCGGGTATTATACAAAACGGACTGTGACGTCATCGGTTGCATTAACATAACCTCAACTTTTAGTTTTTTTTAAGTTTATTGTCATTTTTAATGATTATATCCGCGCTTCTCATTTGAAACCAGTATGGCCCCAAGCAAACATTTAAAAATTGACGCATTGGATGTCTCAATATTGTTGTTTAATAAAAATGAGCTGCTAATTATAGGTTGGATTTCCAACCTACAAAAATCGCCTTATTTTATTGGAAGAAGATATTTAAAACTTTATGAATATTACATTGAACAAGATTTTAGTTGAAAATACGAGAACCAAGCGGAAATTTTCATAATGATGACATATTACTCGGAAATTTTTAACAGATATGTATTTTTGAGGTTAGGTGTTTATGACCGATAACGTCAACAATATAGCTTAGTGTTTTGCGCGGTAAAATTTTAATTCAAATTTAAAAATACTTTTTCTTGGATATTACTCAACTGGTTGTGGAAATTCAAATGTTTTTAGTTATAATTAAGTATTACCTTCACAGTCAATGAGATTTTAAAATTTGTGTAAATACTGAATTTACCATATTTTGGAATGGGTGGACGTATTTGGATAAAAGTTGGTACACATACAAGGTGCGCCACTTAAAACTACCCAGACTTGTAACTTGCTTATTTTTTAAGCGACGACCATGTTGGGCATATCAAACGGTAGATATTTTTAAGGCCTTTAAACATGCACACAGAGTGATTTAAAAAAAAACATTGGAAAAATTGTTAAGAAAGGAAATTTAATTTTCTTGAATATTTTTTTACCTTACCCTGTACATGAACTATGTTAATGTTTTCTTACAAAGGTTTTAATTAGCTTCAATTTATGTTATTAAAATAAAAATAAAAAATATGTTTTTTGTGCAATTTCCCATTTAGAGCATTTTAATAAAAGCTCGTTTAAAAAAATATTTATTCCTTTTGTTTCCTCTTCCTGTTTTGTTAATTTAAATATTGTCTATGATATTTACAAATAAAGCGTAAAATTATATTTACATTATTTTCAAAGTTATTTTAAAAGAATTAAGTTTGGAATTGGACAGAGTGATTTTAATTTTTTTCTCTTAAACCAAAAAGAATTTCCAATATGACGTAATAACATAAATAGAAGCTAATTGAAACCTTTATAAGAAAACATTAACACGGTTCATGTACAGGGTAAGGTAAAAAAAATATTTAAGGAAATTAAGTTTCCTTTCTTAACAATTTCTCCGAAAATTTTTTAAATCACTCTGTATGCATGTTTAAAGGCCTTAAAAATATCTACAGTTTGATGTGCCCAACATGGTCTTGGCTTAAAAAAAAGGAAAGTTACAAGTCTGGGGAGTTTTAAGTGGCGCACCCTGTATAGTGCACTCCTAGTCCAATCAATAACATGATTTATTTTAAAAAATTCCAGGGCAGGGCTCAATTTTTATTATTTTACATTTAGGACCAATTACATCACCCTGTATATCAGTTTTTTGTAAATGGCGGATAACTATTGAAATGTTTATGGATTATTGTGCAAAATACTTCCTTTTCGAAAATAATGGTGAATGATATTTAAATTCTACAAAATACACAAACAACTAGTTAACGTCGCTATTTTATTTAATAATTATTTAATGTATTATTGTTACTTAAAAAGAAAAACGAAAAGCAGAAAAAAGGAAAAAATAAAGAAAAACAGTTTGCTTAATCAGAATTTATAGCACAAATTTTAAAAAGACACTAATTATTTTATCCACCGGTACAATTAATTAAAATTATAATACATTTTCGAAATGAACACCCCCCAGCATCAATACATTTTTGTGAACGTTTAAAAAAGGTTTTCACCGATCTATCGGGTATTAATATTTTCACTGTACACCTGTGACTTCAGGTGGCCCCATAAAAAATAATCCATGGGGGTGAGATCAGGTTATCGTGGTGGCCAGTTAATTGGACCCACTCTACCATTCCATCTGTTGGTGTAACGTTGATTAAGATGCTCCCTTACCGATACAGAAAAATGGTCCAGCACCATCGTGCTGAATCCGCACGAATTGATGTTTTCTAATAAATTTGGTAACACATATCTTAAGAAATTTAAATAAACTTCACCCGTTAGTCTCCCTTCAAAAATGTGTGGCCCTATTGTATATTCCACACCAGACGTTTATGTTGAATCTGTGTTGGGAATTTTCCTCAAGAGTAGCATGTGGATTTTTAGTTGCCCAAAGATGTTGATTTCTGGTGTTGTTTATTCTATCAAGCGTGAATGGAGCTTCGTCCGTGAACAAAATTCTAGACACTGTTCCCTGTGCGCAACTACCCACCTACAAAATGTTAAACGCGGATCGCTGTCACCGTATTCATGTCGTTGAACTACTTGAAAGGATATATATTTTCTTTTTTTAAAGTTCGCCATACCCTTGTTCTGGGAATTTCTCATTGATAACTGATTTTCCTGACGCTTACAGTTGGATTCATATGAATAATCTGTAATACCTCCTCTCGCTGTTGAAAATCTCTGGGAACATGTTCATGTTTTGCCTGTTAAGGACATTGCCCATGTTCATTACTAAATTGATACACCTCTGAAAATGTTGTATGATTTGGTGTACGACGATTTCGAAAACGTCTTCTATATTCTCTCTCTGCAACTCTTCCATTTCCGTCGCAAAAATCATATGGATAAATCATATCTGCATACTCTTCATTTGTCAATTGGAATGGCATCTTGAAATTATTAGATTTGTTAATATAAAACCTTATTTTAATGACTCAAACGACTTCTTTAAATACTTTAAGCTTAATTTCTAAAGGTAACTTACATTACTATGTATAAAACTATAAATGACAGAATTGACATACGCCTACTTTTATTTTTAAGCAAACTGTTTTTCTATGGAATATTGCGTATAGCCGTACAAATTTTAAGAGCAATTAGAATCAAATTTAAGTAATAATAATACATTAAATAGTTATTAAACAAGTGTTTAAGTATAATTAATAAAATAGTTTTGTGTATTTTGTAGAATTTAAATATCATTCACCATTATTTTCGAATATTTGCTAGGAAGTAACCATAAACACCAAATATTATGACAGTATTTTGCACAATAATCCATAGACATTTCAATAGTTATCCGCCATTTAAAAAAAAAACGATGTACAGGGTGATGTAATTGGCTCTAAATGTAAAATAATAAAAATTGAGTCCTGTCCTGGAATTTTTACAAAATAAACTATGTTATTGATTGGACTACAAGTGCACTATATGTGTACCAACTTTTATCCAAATACGTCCACCCATTCCAAAATATGGTGAATTTTAGTTTCAATAAAGAATCATAAAATATTCCGTATCTTGAAAACCATTCACTTTCAAGAGTAAATGTGGTTTTTTTTTGAACAGCAAATTATGCTCTATCTCTCATTAATCTATGTCACTTTAAATCTGGCACACGCTGTATATGTTACAATATCGTACAAATGATAGAAAAAAGTTATTGATAATAGTGCAGTCCTTGACAATCTAATCATTTGAATTTAAATAACTCTAACTTTGAATCTTACAAAAAGTTCCGAGAACCCCGATGTCCAAAATTTAACGACATTTTGATTTATTGGTTTAGAATTATACTGGAGTGCAATTTAATTTCGATCTTTCAGCCCTTAGCACTTTTAGAGAAAAATGTATGACCTTGCCAGATATGTACCTGACACCCTGTAGACTAGGAATCCACTTGTCGTAAAAAAATCGTAATAAATATAAGGGCACAAATCAAAATTTTTTAACCAACCACACCACGTGATAGAGCCAATCATGAAGCATATCTTATTCAAAAATCATTAAATTCTCTGTAGAATTTCAATTTTTAAAATAAATAAAGAAACGAACTTTTACATTGGCTTATATGGCAGTAAAAAACAAAAATTAATTATTTTTCGAACAATTTTTCTTTCCCACGACGATATCTCCCAAACTATTATATTTATTAAAAAAAATAATTCTTTACAAAATGTTTGTTATATTTTTCAGATTACAATGGTTCTTAAATCGGATTTTTTGAGTATCTAATAACCAAGATTTAATAATGTGTAGCGTGATGTCAATTTTCGAAGCTTATCAGAGGATTGAAATTGTTTACGGCTTCGAGCCCCCACTCATTGTTATTCTGTTTCAATAACCCCCTCTAATTCCGGGAGCACCCAAGTTCCACTTGGGTGAATGAATACCTACACAGGACTGTGAAGTTTTCAGTAAAGGACAAGGGTAGATAAGGGCCTTTTCCGCCCATCGGCCATGTTGTATGTCATTATATTTTCCGAGTAGTATATGTCTTGACCAGTAATAAAAAACTGTTCTTTGGAATAGTAGATTATTCAGTGAGCGTATAATGATGGCTATTACTCGCGGGGGTGATGTTTACGGCACGAAACGAAGGCGTGTTGAAAATCATCCGAGTGTGTAATAACCATTATACGCGAACTGAATAGTATAATTTATCCACAACTATCGCATATTTTAACTGTTTTAATCGTTTAAAACTGAAGAAATAAAGTTCATTTACAGTAAAACGTTGACGTGTTAAACGTCAAACAGGAAAATATGCACGAAAACATGGAAAAATGGATTCGCCGTTTCCTTATGAAAATTGCTAGTTCCTGATTGATCAAAGGTGCATTAGAATGAAAACTACTAGTTCCTGGTTGGTTAAATATGTGTTAGAATCAGATTATGTTCATTACACGTTTGGTTGGAATAATGATTATCATTATTTGACAATTGTTAAATGTAGAATGCAATGATTATACGATGGTCGTGGATAAATATATTCTTATTCAATATATACCACAATATGTGGTTTTGAGCGCTGACACGTTTAAATTCGCACGCAACGTCGACACTTCTACAACTCCCGCGGAAATGATTTTGTTTTTTATACATTGAAGCGCTTGATGAAACAATATAAATTAACCATTATTTAAAAGCTTAAATGGTTAACAATGAAATGCGGTATAGTTTATCTTGTTTCATCGAGCGCATCTAACTGAAATATACATTAAAAGTTCGGAAAAAGCTCAAAAATTACTAAAAAACTGCAAACATGCCCACTCCGAAATGATATTACTATGACCTGCTGTTGTTTTTCAAATGTAAAACATATAGAAACATAAAGATCATATGTTCAACTATAAATAAATAACGCTTAATGACTTTAAGGAGAACTTTTCTTTTTTATGAAATTAGTGGGCGAGAATTTTACAGCTTATCTACCCTTGTCCTTTATTTTACTTTTTCATCTATAGGCAAATCGACGTGTACAAATCCAAATTTCAGATTACGACGAAATGGAATTTCTGAAATTTTTGACATGAGATCTGGGAAGTTTAAGGTAAAACGTTGTTGAATATTATTGCAATCAGTGCACCAGGGCGGCTCCAGGGAGAGCCTAAAAACAATTGTCGGATCTATAAATATTTTAAATAAAAATTGTTTAGAATGAGAAGAATCACTTAAAACCGTATCTTAGTGCATTCGGAAATTAATTTATAGTCGTATGTGATGAGGAAGTACTGTCGAGGTGAATCTAACCGAACCTGATTTGTACTTATCTTGTACCAATTATTAATTTATATAATATTGTGTTTAATAACATAAATATATACGTATTTCAATTGATTTTCAAATTTTATTAATTTTAAAATACAATGTTCGCAGATAACAGAATCCATATCAAAATAAAAAAGTTATGAAAAATGAAAGATGATATAACAAAATTTAAATCTCAATTAAAAATATACACTATACACTTTCTTCATCTAATTCAAATATATTTTTATTGATATAGTTAACTAAGTACACAATTATTATGCGTGTAAAAAATGTCGGCGTCTTTGATCTTTACCGCACCGCCAGAGAAACAGACATTTTTTACACGTATAGGAATAATTGTGTAGTCAACTTTAAGTAGTTTTTTATTTCTTCTGAACGAGGAGTTCTTGCAGGACTTTGTCCCCATGCAGGAGCATAAGTAGATGCATGGCATGTTCTTTTTTTACAAGAACAAACCTTACTGCCTCATTCTAAAAGAAAAGAATTTTTAAAACATCAAATATCTAACGATTTGTATAAGTTCGTAATACTGAATTAAGTGTGCGAGTAGCGTTCTTTTATGTACCTATATGTATATTTTCCTTTCCCTTCCTTTCCTTTCCTTTCCTTTCCTTCCCTTTTCTTTCCTCTCCTTTCCTTTCCTTTGTCAGTAAATGTATTTTTAAGTAGTCTACTGATCTGTCTCTTGGACTTACATCGGTCCAATTCTAAATACCTCTCATACTTCTCATACCATACCCTGTTTGCTTTAAAAAACCTTTCTAAAGAATTTTACATATTTTGATTTTACGTTTTCCACTTTTATTTTTATTGTTAGATAGCATTTTCTATTACGACTTAAGAAACATGAAACATGATATTTAATTTCCATAGATATTAAATCGTTAGCACCAATTCTTTCGAAAATTATTAGATTTTATTGAGCTGTTATTAGTCTTATTTTTCTTTCTGTATTCGTGGTTATTACTTGAGAGACCTTACTTACTGTTGATGCCTTTTGACAAAAAATACTTTTCCTAAAAAAAAAAAATAGTTTTACGCAAGGGCACACCTGAAGAAGTTGATTCGTCTTGTCTTTGGTTGCTTATTTTTTTTTTTTTAAATTTTAAACAATCAGTCAATGTTGCAAATGATTTCTCAGAACCTTTGATTACAGGGGCCGGTTTCCTACAAAATTTCTTACTACACTAAACTTTATTTTGGTCTCTACCTCACTTTTAGAACTTATGACGTCAGTAGTACTTTCCATTTTAATTTCTTCTGAAACACACATACATCATAAGGTCGAAAATTTTACTGACAAAATACATACCAGCTGAAAATAGCACTGAATTAATATAATCAACAAATACTTATATTTATTCCATATTAATCATTTTCAAGACAAAAAATTTAAAAATATCACAAACCACAAGTTACAATGCGCGTGTCTATTTAAAGTCAGGCCTTTGCGGGAAGCAGCGCGGGTTGTTGAAACAGCTTTAAAGTAGTGGGACAGCGAATATCTCCAGCGAACGTGACGCTGCCGATATGCTTCGAAAATTGACATCACACTACATATTATTAAATATCTCGGTTATTAGATCCTCAAAAAATCTTATTTAAGAACCTTAGTAATCTGAAAAATATAGCGAATATTTTATAAAGAATAATTTTTTTTGATAAATATAATAGTTTGGGAGGGATCGTCGTGGGAAAGAAAAAGTGTTCGAAAAATAATTAATATTCTGCTGTAGTCGAACGGAGAAAATAAGGATTTTTGTTTTTTACTGCCATATAAGCCAACGTAAAAGATCATTTATTTATTTATTTTAAAAATAGAAATTCTACAGAGAATTTAATGATTTTTGGATAAAATATGCTTCATGATTGGCTCTATCACGTGGTATGATTAGTTAGAAAATTTTCATTTTTGACCTTATATTCATTACGATTTTTTTACGACAAGTGGATTCCTAATCTACAAGGTGTCAGCTACATATCTGGCAAGGTCATACATTTTTCTCTAAAAGTGCCAACGGGAACAAAAACTAAGCGACTTTTGTCAACGCGAGCACTTCACTATTATGGCTCCCTTAAAATTACATTTTTTAAACATTAAATAACCAATAACTTGGAAACGAAATGTTTCTCAAAAAAATGGCATTCCTCATTTTCTCCTTAAATTCACTTTTTCTATCACTATATATCTTCGATACTTTAAAATTTCGTATGTCAAGAATTTTCATTGAATAATTCTAAAAGTTTTGAACCATCAGCACTGTAAATTATTCGTACACTAAAGATTACCGAATTTGTAATTATCGATGATATATATATATATATATATATATATATATATATATATATATATATATATATATATATATATATATATATATATATTTTAGGTTCAGTTGGCATCCACGAGTCAGATGGCATCCGGTATTCGGATGCCATCTGACCTGCTAGAGATATTAACGCAGGGGCATCGTAGATGTCGTATTATGCCATTAAAACTTATTTTAAGTTGGAGGTCAAGTGACCCATTTTAACACCCTAGTGAATATTTCAGTTCAGCGGTTTGTTACTAGCTGCCGTGCCTGTCGCTCGAAAAATATTCATTTTGAATACCTGCTGACCACAGAAGCGGTTTAGATGGCATCTATTCAGCTGGCAACACCGTGGAAGTAGGTTATTATATACCATATGTTGATCCAGATGTTTTAGTTTGCTCGAATATATTACTACTAGGAAAAGTAAACTTAGTGGAGACAATTCGTGTAACTGTTAAAATGAGGACGGAATTTGTACCTCTTGATTGTAAACAACTTTTGTTAAGGATGGTTCAGCAAGGCTATAAGTAAAATAGTGTTCTGTAGTTTAATTAAACTACAGAAGTAAGAGAAAAGTTATTAGCAAAAATATTTTAGATACGTGATAAACTATAAAATTATGTTAATGTAAAAGAATCTTATTTAGTCTAATTCACAAGTTCAAACACGTGTTAATTCTTGAAAAAGCTTGTAAAAATATAAGTGAGGGCTCATTGGATTCGGAATGACGTCTAGAAAAAAGTGTAAAAGTTATAAACAAATTAAGATTGAAAAAAATGACGAGTTTCGTTTTTTGCAAATAACTCGAAAACTATTAATAATTGAGAAATTAAAAAAAAGAGGTTCTTGAAGAGGAAGAAATTTCCAATAAAAAAGTCTGGACTTCTGGAACTCTATCTCTACTATTAATAACTTTAATTTAATGTTGAAAATGGGGCTTCGCACGGCGAACGCTAAACCGTTACGATACTCTGAAACCGATCGTAAGAAGCAAAACAATTTTTTTATATTTTCAAGTATTAATATAATTTTTTTTTAAATTGCGTTATTATTTAGACACTTAAAGGAACAATATCCCGTTGGAAAAATTTTTTTTACCGATTTTTCATAAAATGAGCTCGTTGTTAATTAACAATTTTTTTTTTGAGTTTACGTTTATGTTTCAAGTCGGAAAATTGTTAAACAAAAGCCACTAAAATTATTTCGCTTCGTGAGGACCTTATGTCAACTATATTTTATTTGATTATGACATTGCGATGTTTTTAATTGTTACAGTCTATTAGTTATTAATTATTTAAGCTAACAAGAAACTAAGAAATTAAATAGAGGTTGAAATTTTTTTTTTATTAATTTTAAAATTATTATTATTACTGTTTTTATATTCAAAAATACTATAAAATTATATAAACTTTAAATTTTTAGTGCCATTTGTTTAAACAAATTTTATAAAGAAATAGATAAATTACGTATTTTTGAAAAAAAAATTTTTTCTTAAAACATTTTTTTAATTGTTTATAATTATTTTTTCCCGTTTTTCTTCATTTAAACAAATTATTAAGAAAAAAAATATTCTTAAAATTTTTTATTTGCAATTCTCTACAAGGTGAAATTTTTGTTATTAATTAATTTGTTTATTTAATAAACAATTTCTAATTAACAATCTCCGAATGTGTTTATATTTTTTTAGATAGAAAAAAATAACCAGAACAACCGTATACATAAATATGTCAAAAAATATTTTTAATATTTAAAATTTAAAATTCTATAAGAAATATTAACATTTTTTTTTTGTGTTTATGTATACGGTTGTTTTTTTTTTATTTTTATTCTATCTAAAAAAATATAAACACGTTCGGAGGTTGTTAATAACAAATTATTTATTAAATAAACAAATAAATTAACAACACCTTGTGGAGAATTGCAAACAATAGGTTTTAAGGCTAAAATTTTTACTTAATAACTTGCTTAAATAATGAAGAAAAGAAAAAAAATTATTATAAACAATTAAAAAATGTTTTTAAGAAAAAATTTTTTTTTAATTCATAATATTTTATAACAAATAAAATGGCAAAAAACGTTTTTCAAGAATAAGTAATTTATCTATTTGTTTATAAAATTTGTTTAAACAAATAACACTAAAAATTTAAAGTTTATGTAATCTTATGTTATTTTTGAATATAAAACCAGTAATAATAATTAAAATTAATAAAAAAAATGTCAACCTTTTTTTTAAATTTTTTAGTTTTTTGTTATCTTAAATAATTAATAACTAATAGACTATAACAATTAAAAATATCGCCATGTCATAATCTCGTAGAGTATGGTTGATATAAGGTCTAAAGGAAACATAATAATTTTAGTGGCTTTTGCTTAACAATTATCCGACTTGAAATATAAACGTAAGCACTAAAAAAAATTGTTAATTAACAATAGGCTCATTTTATGAAAAATCTGGATTTTTTTTTCTTTAAATGTCTGAATAATACCATAGTTTTTTAAAAATTTTAAATTAATATTTAATACATAAAAAAATATTTTTACTTATTACGGCCGGTTTCGTAACGGCTTAGCGTTTGCCGCACGAAGCCTTATTTTCAACATTAAATTAAAATTATTAATAATAGAGATAGAATACCGGGAGTTCTGACTTTTCTATTGGAAATTTCTTCCTCTTCAAGAATCTTTTCTTTAAATTTCTTAAATATTAATGGTTTTCGAGTTATTTTCAAAAAACGAAGCTCGTTATTTCTTCAATCTTAATTTGTTTATAACTTTTGCGGGTTTGAAAGTTTTGCACATTTTTCTAGACGTCATTCCGAATCCAATGTGCCCTCACTCACATTTTTACAAGCTTTATCAAGAATTAACACGTCTTTGAACTTGTGAACTAGTGTATGTTGGAGATTATTTTAATTCGTTTTGTTTAAATTTTTGGATTTCTTATTGGATTCTATTTAAGAAAAGTATAGTAGGTGACCCAAGAACAACCTCTTGTAGAGAAATACATGGTTGAAAGAGTTGTAGAGTTACTAAGACACCGTTAAAGATAAAGCTGTCGAATTGAAACTAACAAGATGGAAAAAATTATACGATAAAGTTTGATAGCTTAAATTATAATATATTTTTTACTTTACACTTGCCACTGTGCTTCAAAATTAATCAGTTTGGAGCATCTACACCTCGTGATTTTAAATGTAAGTTCATAGATATCTGTAAAACTATAATTCATCTAAACTAACAAAGTTTTTTCCAAAGTATATATTTATATAAATAAAATTAAAATTTAATTGCAGTTTACTTTTACTTATTGTACATATTGCACGTAAAGTATATTTTAGTTTTAATTCGAGCTAGTTTTTTCGTTGATAGTGTTTAAGTAATTCAACAATTTTTACTTCTATTTCTCTCATGATATTAATTATTATAGGTCACTCAAACATGTTATAATTAGAATAATAAAGTTGATATAAAAGTCATACAATTTTGTTAATATTTCCGCGCAATTTGTATAGTTTGAATGTAAATGACCGTGATTTTTGATTCGTTGTATCTAGCAATTCGTTAAAAAATGGGTTTCTGGAAATATCTTGAAAATTACGAATTATGTCAAAAACTGTTATTTGTACGACTTTAAACATAAGAAATTAACTTTACCTTAAATTTCAGATTAGTCCCGTTCAAAGATTGTTCGAGATATTATTTTTTTAAGGTTTTGTGTTTTTTCGTCCCTTTCTAAATGTCAAATTTTTACACGTATTTTTCGTAAATAACTTTAAAACCGAAGGGTCTGAAATTGGTTATTACAACGTTGAAAGGTAATTCAATTTAATACATTCCGGTTCTTCTACAATAAAAATTGTCAAAGTTATGGCTATTTGTTAAAAGATTACTTTTTTTATGAAAATCGAAATTGGAGTATTACTCTCAATTGAGTTGTGATAAAATAAATCATTCAAAATTTGTTGTAGCTTTTGGAATAAAACCGCTGCCTAAGGAATCAATATTTCCACATCCAGATTTCCCATCCAAGTCTCTTTAAAGGAAAACATCTTGACCATATTTGCACTCTAGTGTGTGGAAATAATTGGTCACAGAATTTTAATAAGAGGGCGTTGCCGAATGCTAGCCAAACCTCCAGAACTTCCGGACGCTGCCGAATACGAAGGCAAATTCTGGGCGTTTCTGTATCCATATTAAGATAGTGCCAAATCCATATCCGGGCGCGCATGAATACCAAGGTAATTTCTGGGCGCTGCCGAATCGATATTAGGATGCTGCTGAATCCATTTTTTGGCGCTGCCGAATTCCAAAATAACTTCCGGGCGCTGCCAAATCCAAATTAGAACGCCGCCGAATCTATATTCGAGCGCTGCATAATCCATATTCGGGAACGGCTAAACACCAAGGTGACTTCCTGACCATGTCGAATACCAAGGCAATTTTCAGGCGCTGCCGAATCCATATTTGAATCTTTCCGGGCGCCGCCGAATCCACTATTAAACAATACCTCCAGGATCCATTTTGGTTGCACGATTTGACCCAAACATACTAACTACCGTACAAAGCTTTTAAAATGAAGTTAAATAGAAGATTTTAAAAATTAAGTTTCTGGACTGTTATTAGCTTGCTTCATTGTTTTTCCCTATTTACCCTATTTAACTCACAACCCTTCACCGGAATTAGCGCAAGACATAATCTAGTACCAGATCTCGTCATGGAATATATGTGTGCCAAATTTGAAGAATTTGGCACACATATATTCTTAGTATCTTAGACGACCGTTGCGAAGAAAACGTGCGCACAAAAAAGTTACAGACCGACACACTGACAGAATTTTTTTCTCTTAAATTTAAAATCTCGACGTTTTATGATATTTATTATTTCAGCAAAAAACATTTTGAAATTTTTTTTAAGATTACTATACAGGGTGCGCCACTTAAAACTCCCCAGGCTTGCAACTTTCTTATTTTTTAAACTACGACCATGTTGGGGATATCAAATTGTAGATAATTTTAAGGCATTTAAACATGTGTACAGAGTGATTTAAAAAAAAATTAAAATAATTGTTAAGAAATGTTTTGTAAGACATACAAAGAAAAATGTTAGTGTAGTTTTGGTGAATAAGTATACCTACTAGAAGCCCCAGAATTTTTATAATATTTACACTACTATAAAGAAAACTACCTGTTGTTAAACTTGAGGCATGTTCAATTTTATTAACATTTAACATTACAAATTGTGTTTTTATAATAAGAAATGTTTCTTTTTATTTAAAATACACTTTCAGATGTATCTATAAACCCTCATGTCATAATATTTTAGCTTCATTAAATCAGTATTTATAATTACTTAATAATTTTCGCACAATTTGTATCCCAATTTGGGACATTGGATGATTTGAGTCGTAAGTTTTATTTCCACATCCAAATAGTGGATTGGAAGTATAGTAATCGTAAAAAAAAACTTCAATTTTTTTTTTGTTGAAATCTGTTTAGAATGTCATGAAATATCGAGATTTTAAATTTGAGGGCAAAAAAAAATTGTATCTATCGGTTTGTCTGTATTTTTTGTACGCACGTTTCCTGTGGGACGGTTTAAGATATTAACTTAATAGTTGTTACGTGTATGTATTATAAAAAGATCTGGAACACATTGCTATAAAATTACACAAAAAATAATCATTTTAGAGATTCTAGCATTTTACTTAATCGCCAGAATGTATTTACAATAACGGTGTAAAAGCCGCTCGAAAAGTGGCTTATATTTGGTAATTTTTTAGTTTCGGAGTCTGTTATTCTAGTTTCGGTTAAACAGACAATAATGGGTTGTATCTGAAACTAATTGACTTGTCTTTTTGAAATGAAGGATTGCTAGTTCTGAAAGACAGTTTTATTGCGTCTTATTATGAACGCTTGTGGGGTAAGGCCTCTATTGTAAGAAACCATTTCCGAAATATATTTATTTCAACCATATGTTTTGTTTTTTAAATTCATAAACATTTTCTCTACAGATATTTTAAAGGATGTCTATTGTTCAAAATAAGTAGACTTCATCGACTTACAGTCCAATTTACGTCTTTCTATTTGAAAGGGTAAAGGTGGTTTAATATTTGCTTACGAGACTGCAGTAGAAATTTTTTCATTCTTTCTTTTCTTCACAAATTAGATATTTTTCTATTAAATATATATAAATTAATTACAATTTTAGAGATTACATGCATCTTGTGTCATGAAAAAATTTAGATACATTTTGATAGTAAAAAACTGTTGAAAACTCGGAAAATATGTACGTCACAAACAAATTAGAACAGAGCAAAATTGTAAAGAATATACGTTTGAATTTTTCCAGATTTTTAAATTTCATAGTTTACGATATTTTCCGTTTTCAGATAAGGGCCTTTTTTTCGGTTTTTTCCAGGAAACTTGGACAGAGTGCACTTTAGGAAAAAGTCATAAAGGAAAAAAGTCTTGTAGTTTAATAATATATTCACTCGAATTTATGGATTTTTCTCGTCACTTTTTTTTCGACCTTCAACCCTTTTTGGAAAAATTCAACCGCTATATCTCGGAAAATATGCATTTTTCGAAAATTTTACGAGAGTAAAAAGTTGTTATTTTTCATAAAATTATCTAAAAAGACATTTTATTTTTTTAATTTACCTCAATTTTACTAGTTAACAAATTAGCAACAAGATCATTGTTTATAATAATTGCGAGGCAATATTAGCGGCCATTTTTTTTTTTTGGAGTTTGATCTAGACTTCAAAACGAACAGAATCCACAAAGTTTTGTGAAAATCCATTCATTCGATAAACTATTTAGTCAAAATGCTAATTTGCCTACACTATAATGTGTTAGAACTACAAAGTACACATAACATAATCCTGGGATTATATAGACAGAGAAAATAAATTTCCTTTTAAGAGTTGATGTTCTGTTTTTGTTTCATTTTACCATTATTGTATTATTTTGGTTTGAAATACGTATGTTTACATTTTCATAAATGCTAAATATTTGTGTTGTATTCATTTTTTTAAAAGCTTTTATTTAACTTGCAATGTGTTATGTATGAATGTATGTTTGTTTGGTGAAATCTTGCAAGCTGAATTTTGACTAGTTTTTATTATACTAGAGCTTTGAAATTTGGCACACGTGTATAAGTCCGGTGACAATGTAACATAGTATAGCCACTATCGGTCTAAATCCAATATGGCGGACGTACCAAGATGGCGGACCGGCTTTTTAGTCACAACCCTATTGATATGGGTATCAAATGAAGGGGTTTTACGAGTAAAATACGATAGACAATGTGACGTCATTCTAAATTCAATATGGCGGACGTCCCAAGCTGGCAGATCGCCTTTTTCTTCACAACCCCCTTGATATGGAATCAAATGAAAGGGTTTGACGAGTAAAATACGATGAACTATGTAACGCCATTATAAATCCAATATGGCGGACGCCCTAGGATGGCAAATTATCTTTCTTCACGACTCCCTTGCCATTTGTATCAAATGAAAGGGTTTTGTCTGTCTGTAAAATAAGTAGACTAAAAAGTAAAAAATAAAATTATATAAAAAAAATATTTTTAAGAAAAAGCCTTCATTTGAAAAAACTGTACTAAAAAGTTTAAATAATTTTTTAAAATTCATTCACATGGAAACCAAAAGCTTTGGGGGCGGTCAATTGAGCAAAGTAACTATGCAATAGTGCTATATGACCGTCCGCAAAGTTTTTGGTTTCCAGGTGTATGAATTTAAAAAAATTATTTTTACTTTTTAGTACAGTTTTTTCAAATAAAAGCTTTTTCTTAAAAATACTTTTTTTTATATAATTTTATTTTCAATAAAAACGTTTTCAAATAAAGCTTGTCCTGCTACTTCCTTTTTAGATTTTAAAACTTAGTCATTTATATTTTTTTAAATTGGAATGTGGTTTAGGTTTTTGACTTTTTAAAAGTTTTTATGTAGAAATGAAACACCGTGGTCTCTTTGCCGATTTTCATTTTTTTTTACGAAATTGTTACTGGTCTACTATAAAATTGGGAGGTCTAGTTATATAGCAGGCAGTATGGGCGTATGAGTTTCGAATACATTTCGGACGCAGTTTATTTGTTGGAATCAGTTCTGGAGACACTACTGATTATGAGCACCCATGTTACCAGACGGTAACCCGGTCTGATATTGTTTAAAACAATTTTGTTTACAACAAAAGGAAATATTACATTTTTTCAATGAAACTATGTTTTTAAATATTTTTTTATCGATTTCCAACAAGAAATGTTCGATAATTTTTTTCATAAAGTTGATATTTTCAATGTTATTATGTTTTAAAAATTAAAAAATCTCCAATTTCTCATTTCAGTAAGAGCCTTACATTTTCTAAGAAAGCATATACAGTGTGCCAGGGAGCGACGCATGATTAAATGAGCAATTCATATGTCTTGGAAATTTACCAAAAAAAAGTAATTTCTCTCATTTATAAAGTACTTTTTCTGAAATCGATCGGCAATGTCTACATTTTCGGCGCGATTTCAGATCGAAAAATGCACAATTCCAGTATTTTAGTCCGTTGCTAAGAAACTATCAGAAAACAGACCGGAAAAGATCCGTTGCCAAGCAACGATCAACAAAACCGTACGGGAATGTTACTTTCCCGGCATAGGCCGGGAAAGTAACATTCCCGTATGGTTTTTTTATGTATATTTTTGACAGTAAATAAATACACGCAGACAAACAATCAAACTTACATTTACACTTACACATACATCAAAATTACATTTATTAGTAAGCAGTTAGATTGTAATGAAGAAATGTAATGAAGAAATGTTAGATTATAATGAAGAAATGTTATTCATTAATGAAGAAATTTTATGCATTAATACAAATTCCTTAATTTATAATAATATTGATTGTGATTTCAGAAAAAATAGTATGCGTATTTCGGTGTGAAAGCACATTCCCGAACTTCGATGCATCGTCGTCCGGGAATATACTGCTTTCACACCTAAATACACAATATACTATTTTCTGTAAGAGATAGGACAAAATCTTAGAAAGAATTATTCAGAATGAGATTTTTTTTATAGAAATAGTTTTGAATTAGTCAGATTTCAGTTTGTCTTAATATTTTAAGGTTTTTCAAATTGTTTAAACAATTTTAATTTACTTAAATAATTATAATTTATTTAAGCAATTACGTTTTGTTACAAATTTGTAGCATTTCCATCTCTTTTTAGTTTCACAATTTTGTTTATTAAGAGTTTGCTAATGAAACCTGCAAATTATTTAAGCAACTTATTCCTGTTTATTGCCAACTATCTTCAGAATAGAGCTAGAGTTGTGCAGGTTTTAAGAAATTTTGAACTTTTCATCGACTTTCTGCTCATATTTAAAATAAAGAACATTCTTGAGACTAATTAAAAATAATTTCTGCAAAAAGAGTCGGAAATAAATAACAATAAATGCTAGAAATACATGATACTCTACTTTTGTCCTTATGGGGTCATTTTGAGGCCCAATAGTTCTCATGGGGGGTGTAATTGAAAAAATAATTATTAATTCGTATTCTTTGAACTATTGTGAAATTTAAAAAAAGTTGGAAATGTTACAAATTTATAGCAAAATATAATTTTTTGAATAAATTATAATTGTCTAATACACTTGAAAAGCATTAAAATATTAACACAATCTAGAAGGTGATTAATTAATAATAATTTGTGTAAAAGAGAACTCAAATAAATAATAATAAACGTTAAAAATACGTGATACTCCAACTTTACCCTTATAGGGTCACTTTGCAAGTGTGCAAAATTTTAACAAATTCAGTTTTATTTTTCTGAATAATATTTCTTTACAGCACCCTGTCCTATCTCGTACAGAAAATTTGATAAATTGACAAATAGCAGAACAAAACTATCTGTGAGAACTAAAAAGAAAAACTATCTACAAAATTAATTTCCAATCTTTGCAGATAGATTTTCTTTTTAGTTCATACAGATTGTTTTTTCTACTGTTTGCCAAATCCCATAAAGAATATGTTTTATAACAATTATAAGCAAATAAAAAGTAATTCACTTTTACGCTAACTTCATGTTTCGAAACTTAAATTGTGACATAAATTAGTATTCTCACAGGATGAGATTTCCTTATTTACTTATACGTCGACAGACTGCAGATTGTAATAATATTCTTCTAGGCAAATACGATAAAGCACCATAGCATACATCTGACAACGCCGCCGGAAGTCAGTTAAACCTGTAATTTTTATATTCGGGTGTCATTTTACGCATCGATTAAAATATTCATAAGGACACCAATTAAACCGTAAAGTAGGTAGGATGCCAACTTAGCCTTTAAATAAATTTTGTGTATATCAGTGTGTATATTAGTGGATGCCAAGTGAGAACGTTATTAGGTAGGATGCCAACGGATACCTTATATAAATATATATATATATATATATATATATATATATATATATATATATATATATATATATATATATATATATATATATATATATATGGTGGTAGAAAAAATGAATTTAAAAAGAAAAACAGTTCGTTTCCAAGTTATTGATTATTTAATGTTTAGAAAATGTCATTTTAAGGGAGCTGTAATTCAAAAACAATAAATCGAAATGTTGCTAAATTTTAGGGGTTAAGGTATGCTGATCAATAATATCGTATTAGTTTTTCAATAAAAAACCTAATATGACTTCTCGATAAAATAAAAATGACTGCCAGTGACTGATATAAGTTTTGTTTTACTCAAAGAGGACATGATAAATACTGGGATGTGGAGAGGTGTGGGCATTAAAAGTAGGACACGATGTATATTTGCACATTTTTGTACAGAATTAAATTTCCAACAACTTTACTATTAATTTTTATTGTATTTACCATTCCTTCAGACATATTTTCTCTTAAAACCTTGAACGTGCTTGTCTCTTACACCTTTTGTTCTTTTTTTTTGTATTTTTATTAATTACTAGCTGTGCTCGCGACTACGTTCGAGTGGAATTTTGGGATTAATTAAAAAGCTTCTTCGTAAAAGACGTTTGATCTAGAATCACCAGGAACAAAAAGATTTTGGGATGTTCCAGAATGCTCTCGAATTTTTTGGGATATTACAAGTTTAATCATGAAAGTTTATGCCGTGCAAATACGCTATTGTAGAGATAAAGCTGTATATCCAGCTCTACTAAACAGATTTTCATAAAACTTGGCTTAGAATAGGCCGATTTCGATTAAATAAAAACTAAATAGTATTCCAAACTTAGATAAATTTACCCCATCCAAATTGTTTTAGTAGTTTCTGCGTTATGGGCGTTCAAGCAAACAGAAAAACAGACAAACTGACAAAGAGACAAACATTCCAAAAGTTATCTTAATGTATTCTATTGCTCATCTTACATTCCACAGATCAATTTTTTGCAAATATTTTCAATGTACAGACACGCCAAGTTTACAGGTTTATTATATGTATGGATTTATTTAAATAAATTATTAAAAATATGTTCTCCAATTAAAAAAATATTTTATACTTAGTCCAGTCAACGAATTTATCAATATGGAGGTGTAGACTACATGGAGAGCGGCAGAATTTTTCACTTCAGGGATGGGTTTAAGGTTGTTAAGAGGTAAGCATACTAAAAGTCCCCGACCCTAGGAGGTGAGCCTCGCGGGGGGGCTTCCGGAAGGCCCTAATTTTTGACTTTTTTTGGTTTTTCGCTTATAACTCGATAACTATTGGTACTTGTGAAAAAATTATTCTTACTTTTTTGAAAGCTGACAAAAATTCCTTTACCTACAAGAAGTTTCTATCTTCAACCGTTCTCGAGTTATCCGCCTCTGAAAATCGCCGATTTTTGGAAAACGCTGTTTCGGATCACATTTTTCGTCATACTCTGCTCTTAACTCCTTAAATCATCTTTGTAAAATAAATTGTAATTTGCTCATGCAAAACACCTTAGCAAACTTTATTTTAGACGAAATCCATCTCACGTCAGAAGAGCGGGCAACCATCGACACACTCACATCAGATTTTCTAGACGATCCTCCCTCGGTAGATCCGCTGGATAATGACCCGCATCTCCAATTAGTTGCCATGAAATTTGGAACAGCAATGGAAGACATCACCTACCACGGACCAACTGCTAAACTCTGGACCCAATACTTCAATATGGTGAAATTGATGAAGGAGTACATTCATGCAGAGATGGCTGGCGATTTCCAAGCTCATCTGAACTGTTGTAAACGAATGCTGCCCTACTTTCATGCAGCCGGGCATTTCCCCTATGCAAGGTCATGCCACTTTTATGTGCAGGACATGGAAAAGCTGTCTTCCCAAATGTCAGCTGAAGAGTATCAAAAGTTTGTGAAGAAAGGATACTTCACAATGAGGCGAAGTGATAGGTTCTGGTCAGGATTGTGGTCCAATATGACGATTGATTCCACTCTCATGCGCAACTTCCACAGCCGTGGTGGCATGACCCGAGGAAGGAGAATCACGGATAGTACTATAAGTAAGTGGGTTGTTGGAATGTCTGCAACTAATGACATATGTACTTCACTCAAGGAATATTGTGGTGTCTTGGATTCGTCAAGTGAACAACACAAGTCGATGTAGAAAGGCATCATTAAATTGCTCGTCAGCATGCCTCAACTTTCAGGGCAATTGCCACAATGGAGTATCCATAAAAGAGGATGAGGAGGATGAAGAACTTGATGACATAGTAGTTTCTTTGGAGAATTCATTTTCCTCTTCTGCTGGCGTGGTGTCGCCATAAACTAATCCCCCCCGTCCGAAAATTGATCGTTTTTTTTCTTTCTTTAGAAAAAGCATTAGCTAATTAGCTATTTACTCCAGTCATTTTAAACAAAAATGTAGGTTCTGATCTAACAAATTATATTCTTCATTTTTTTTTCTAAATCGATTTATTTTGGTGTTTTAAAGAAAATATTAAAAATCGACAACTAGATCACTACGGCATAAAAAATTATTCAAGGTCAAAGTTTACAAGAAACGGTTTTTTTTGCGAATATCGCACTTTCTATGGCTCGGAGGCCAATTGAGGTTATTATGAGAATGAAAGGTAATGAAATTCCGCACAGAAATGATCTATTCCATTTTTTATGTACAACGAACAGTTTAGGGATTGTACGTAAAAAATTAATAAAATATTTTTCGTTCAAAATTAGATTATCTTTTATTTTCATAATAACCTTAGTTAATATAATATATACAAGAAAGAAAATCCAATCAAAATTACTGTACTGTATAATAAAAATTTGTAAACCGAATCCGAGGTCAGAATTGTCACGTCATCAATATTTTCGTATAAGCTCAAGAAACAGCTTAGAATAAGACTGAAATCGGATAAAAAGTAAATTGACAGATTAAATGTTTGTTTTTATATGTATTTTTGGGCGCTGAAACCGAATCCGAGAAAATTGGACCAGGGAAATTAGATAAAAATAACTTAATTTTGGCATACAGCTCGGATCGAGATGCGGTTTTCGGCATCGTCTTCGGGAAAATATTAGGAAAAATGTCTGCATATAGCGAATAATCCGTTCGAACAAAATTGCATAGGGGGTGCATAAAATGCATTTAAAGTGCATAATTTTTTGAAAAATTCTAGAAATTGATAGAAATCCTTGAAAATCTCATGGGAATCGCTTCCCGGGGGTTTTCGCTGAGTCCAAATCTGACATCTAAACTTACCAGGGATGCTCGGGGGTGGCTCTTCGGGGATGGGAGGGGGTGAAATCGAGTGAAAAATTCAAAGTGCCCAAAAATCATGGGGGAATCGCTTCCCGGAGGCTTTTGAGGTCGCTGAGTCCTAACATCGAAACTTACCAGGGATGCTCAAGGGTGGCTCTTCGGGAGGTGGGAGGGGGTGAATTTGAGTGAAAAATTTAAAGTAGCAAAAATATATTTTTTTGAATACTTCACATATTACTATTACACGTAATGCTTCGTTATTCACAAACAAATTATTTGATATGATATTTACAAACATAATACATCATTGTTAGAGAGCATTCATGATATAACAGTCAATCGATGATAAGCTCATCTAAATAATAACGGATGGACCTAAAACGCTTATTAATTATCTAGAAAGCAACATCGAATAAATGAAAAAATTTGCTTGAATAGTACATGCATGATCATTACACTTTTTTTGGTTATTTACAACAAAAATCCATCTTAACGACTACAAATTACAATTAGTCAGTGAATATACAAAGTATTTAAGTTAATCAATCGTTATGTAGTCACTTTCGTCATGCTCTTCTTCACTATCGTCACTAGATCGGGGCTGGCTGCTTGATTTGAACAATTACTTCCAATACAGTTTTTGCAAGCAACTGTACAGCTTAGTCCGTGTCGGCGGCACCCGCACATTTTGCCACAGTTCGTCTTGCAGCTGCAAGAAATCATTTTCATAATACTGGGAGGACCTGCCTCCCGCGTCATTGGAACTGGAGTTAGCTTTCCATCTTCGAGTTCCCAGCCCCACTACAATGGTTCCATCTTCTTCCCATACCAAGTCTGCACTTGCAAATATACCCGTTTAATGTGTTGGGTTAAACCATCGACAGTTGGAATAATCTTTGCAAAGTTCAATTTCTTGGATTTCATTGCAGCTAGTGTGTAAATTCTTAGTCGGTACTGTTCCACTAACTCTATTTGTGGATTATCGGTACTCGCATAAACTGTACGGAAGGAGTAAGGTGCACCGTATAACGCTATGGCTAGTTGCAATCCAGATTCTAGTAAATCGTCGATGGTTAAATTTTTTTGCTTGAATGTTTCAGTAAATATGTGCAAGTCATCAGACTTTTTGAAGATTTTACAAAATTGTAATTTGCCTTGGTTGAAGGCCGCAGAAGTAGTATCGCATCCCGCGAATGCATGTAAGCACAAGTTGTTTGACTTGACGCATTCATGTTTGGATGCTAAACTTTTCGAAGAATGGACTACTTCAACTTTTTTGGGCGAAGGGGGCTTCAACAGAAAAACTTTCAGATTATCCAGATAATCTGAAAGTTTTTCTGTGAGAGCTGTGAGGATGGTTAGAACGTCTATATCTTCTGAAACAATGACTACTTTGTTATTTTGGTCCTTAGCAGTGTCGATTGCTTTTAGGACTATGTCTACGTCAGCATTAGCTGCGCTCTGACTGGACATTATTTCGGCCAGTGCCAATTGGGTCTGGAGCATGTTAATCAGCCGGGACCTATTTTCCTCGAAACTTTTCCTGAGCTATTTTTAAGGTCATGGATTCCGTAAAACGCACTATGGCGCAATTTTTATGTATATTTCGCCGATGTCTTTCAGTCGATTTCGTTGTGGCTTCCTGGTACCCGTCAAAAACAATAAAACTGTTTCTTCCAAAATATTTTAAGACGTAATTAACGTATTTGCCGCATATTTCCATGTATGTCTCACCCAGTTTCCACTTCACTTTGTGCAAAAGCATGCCTCCATCAATAAAAAAAATTCTAAGAACGACTCAATACACATCCAACGTGGTCGACGACGTGACTAACGCACTGCTGGGGAAGCTCTCTTTAAGTATAGAAATACGTTACACAGCTGCTCCCACTTACACTGCGCAGCTGCCGATACCTGAATATATAGTAATACTATTCATATATTGAGCCCGATCGGTATCGAGGGTCTCTGATTTGTCGACGATAATTTTCGCGCCTTTTTCAAAAAGAAACGAATTTTTCGATGTACATCTATACTAGTGCATGGGTGCGTGATGATAGAAAACGTGCGAGACTATTTTCTTTGCGACGACCCCTAATCATCCCTGGTAAGTTTCGATGTCAGATTTAGAGTCAGGGACCTCGAAAGCACCTAGGAAGCGATTTCCCCATAATATTTGGACACTTTCAATCTTTCACTCTATTTCACCCCCGAAGAGCCACTCCCGAGCATCCCTGGTAAGTTTCGATGTCAGATTTGGCCTCAGCGGCCTCGAAAGCCCCCGTGAAGCGATTCCCCTGTGATTTTAAGGCACTTTTAATTTTTCACTCGATTTCACCCCCTCCCACCACGGAAGGGCCACTCCCGAGCACCCCTAGTAAGTTTCGTTGTCAGATTTTGACTCAGCGGCCTCGAAAGCCCCCGGCAAGCGATTCCCCAGTGATTTTAACGCACTTTTAATTTTCGATTTCACCCCCTCCCACTCCCGAGAATCCCTGGTATGTTTCGATGTCAGATTTGGACTCAACGACCTCGAAAGCCCCAAGGAAGCGATTCTCTCGTGATTTTTGGGCACTTTGAATTCTTCACTCTATTTCACCCCTACCACCCCCGAAGAGCCACCCCTGAGCATCCCTGGTAAGTTTAGATGTCAGATTTGGACTCAGCGACCTAGGAAACCTCCGGGAAGCGATTTCCACGAGATTTTCAAGGCTTTCTATAAATTTCTAGAATTTTTCAAAAAATTATGCACTTTAGATGCATTTTATGCACCCCCTATGCAATTTTGTTCGAACGGATTATTCGCTATATGCAGACATTTTTCCTAATATTTTCCCGAAGACGATGCCGAAAACCGCATCTCGATCCGAGCTGTATGCCAAAATTAAGTTATTTTTATCTAATTTCCCTGGTCCAATTTTCTCGGATTCGGTTTCAGCGCCCAAAAATACATATAAAAACAAACATTTAATCTGTCAATTTACTTTTTATCCGATTTCAGTCTTATTCTAAGCTGTTTCTTGAGCTTATACGAAAATATTGATGACGTGACAATTCTGACCTCGGATTCGGTTTACAAATTTTTATTATACAGTACAGTAATTTTGATTGGATTTTCTTTCTTGTATATATTATATTAACTAAGGTTATTATGAAAATAAAAGATAATCTAATTTTGAACGAAAAATATTTTATTAATTTTTTACGTACAGTAAAAAATTAATAAAATATTTTTCGTTCAAAATTAGATTATCTTTTATTTTCATAATAACCTTAGTTAATATAATATATACAAGAAAGAAAATCCAATCAAAATTACTGTACTGTATAATAAAAATTTGTAAACCGAATCCGAGGTCAGAATTGTCACGTCATCAATATTTTCGTATAAGCTCAAGAAACAGCTTAGAATAAGACTGAAATCGGATAAAAAGTAAATTGACAGATTAAATGTTTGTTTTTATATGTATTTTTGGGCGCTGAAACCGAATCCGAGAAAATTGGACCAGGGAAATTAGATAAAAATAACTTAATTTTGGCATACAGCTCGGATCGAGATGCGGTTTTCGGCATCGTCTTCGGGAAAATATTAGGAAAAATGTCTGCATATAGCGAATAATCCGTTCGAACAAAATTGCATAGGGGGTGCATAAAATGCATTTAAAGTGCATAATTTTTTGAAAAATTCTAGAAATTGATAGAAATCCTTGAAAATCTCATGGGAATCGCTTCCCGGGGGTTTTCGCTGAGTCCAAATCTGACATCTAAACTTACCAGGGATGCTCGGGGGTGGCTCTTCGGGGATGGGAGGGGGTGAAATCGAGTGAAAAATTCAAAGTGCCCAAAAATCATGGGGGAATCGCTTCCCGGAGGCTTTTGAGGTCGCTGAGTCCTAACATCGAAACTTACCAGGGATGCTCAAGGGTGGCTCTTCGGGAGGTGGGAGGGGGTGAATTTGAGTGAAAAATTTAAAGTAGCAAAAATATATTTTTTTGAATACTTCACATATTACTATTACACGTAATGCTTCGTTATTCACAAACAAATTATTTGATATGATATTTACAAACATAATACATCATTGTTAGAGAGCATTCATGATATAACAGTCAATCGATGATAAGCTCATCTAAATAATAACGGATGGACCTAAAACGCTTATTAATTATCTAGAAAGCAACATCGAATAAATGAAAAAATTTGCTTGAATAGTACATGCATGATCATTACACTTTTTTTGGTTATTTACAACAAAAATCCATCTTAACGACTACAAATTACAATTAGTCAGTGAATATACAAAGTATTTAAGTTAATCAATCGTTATGTAGTCACTTTCGTCATGCTCTTCTTCACTATCGTCACTAGATCGGGGCTGGCTGCTTGATTTGAACAATTACTTCCAATACAGTTTTTGCAAGCAACTGTACAGCTTAGTCCGTGTCGGCGGCACCCGCACATTTTGCCACAGTTCGTCTTGCAGCTGCAAGAAATCATTTTCATAATACTGGGAGGACCTGCCTCCCGCGTCATTGGAACTGGAGTTAGCTTTCCATCTTCGAGTTCCCAGCCCCACTACAATGGTTCCATCTTCTTCCCATACCAAGTCTGCACTTGCAAATATACCCGTTTAATGTGTTGGGTTAAACCATCGACAGTTGGAATAATCTTTGCAAAGTTCAATTTCTTGGATTTCATTGCAGCTAGTGTGTAAATTCTTAGTCGGTACTGTTCCACTAACTCTATTTGTGGATTATCGGTACTCGCATAAACTGTACGGAAGGAGTAAGGTGCACCGTATAACGCTATGGCTAGTTGCAATCCAGATTCTAGTAAATCGTCGATGGTTAAATTTTTTTGCTTGAATGTTTCAGTAAATATGTGCAAGTCATCAGACTTTTTGAAGATTTTACAAAATTGTAATTTGCCTTGGTTGAAGGCCGCAGAAGTAGTATCGCATCCCGCGAATGCATGTAAGCACAAGTTGTTTGACTTGACGCATTCATGTTTGGATGCTAAACTTTTCGAAGAATGGACTACTTCAACTTTTTTGGGCGAAGGGGGCTTCAACAGAAAAACTTTCAGATTATCCAGATAATCTGAAAGTTTTTCTGTGAGAGCTGTGAGGATGGTTAGAACGTCTATATCTTCTGAAACAATGACTACTTTGTTATTTTGGTCCTTAGCAGTGTCGATTGCTTTTAGGACTATGTCTACGTCAGCATTAGCTGCGCTCTGACTGGACATTATTTCGGCCAGTGCCAATTGGGTCTGGAGCATGTTAATCAGCCGGGACCTATTTTCCTCGAAACTTTTCCTGAGCTATTTTTAAGGTCATGGATTCCGTAAAACGCACTATGGCGCAATTTTTATGTATATTTCGCCGATGTCTTTCAGTCGATTTCGTTGTGGCTTCCTGGTACCCGTCAAAAACAATAAAACTGTTTCTTCCAAAATATTTTAAGACGTAATTAACGTATTTGCCGCATATTTCCATGTATGTCTCACCCAGTTTCCACTTCACTTTGTGCAAAAGCATGCCTCCATCAATAAAAAAAATTCTAAGAACGACTCAATACACATCCAACGTGGTCGACGACGTGACTAACGCACTGCTGGGGAA
The DNA here is from genome assembly GCA_936432065.2 of Rutpela maculata. Taxonomy (NCBI): domain Eukaryota; kingdom Metazoa; phylum Arthropoda; class Insecta; order Coleoptera; family Cerambycidae; genus Rutpela; species Rutpela maculata. The sequence goes on along the minus strand of OW386285.2, from coordinate 81,462,228 downwards.
GCTCTCTTTAAGTATAGAAATACGTTACACAGCTGCTCCCACTTACACTGCGCAGCTGCCGATACCTGAATATATAGTAATACTATTCATATATTGAGCCCGATCGGTATCGAGGGTCTCTGATTTGTCGACGATAATTTTCGCGCCTTTTTCAAAAAGAAACGAATTTTTCGATGTACATCTATACTAGTGCATGGGTGCGTGATGATAGAAAACGTGCGAGACTATTTTCTTTGCGACGACCCCTAATCATCCCTGGTAAGTTTCGATGTCAGATTTAGAGTCAGGGACCTCGAAAGCACCTAGGAAGCGATTTCCCCATAATATTTGGACACTTTCAATCTTTCACTCTATTTCACCCCCGAAGAGCCACTCCCGAGCATCCCTGGTAAGTTTCGATGTCAGATTTGGCCTCAGCGGCCTCGAAAGCCCCCGTGAAGCGATTCCCCTGTGATTTTAAGGCACTTTTAATTTTTCACTCGATTTCACCCCCTCCCACCACGGAAGGGCCACTCCCGAGCACCCCTAGTAAGTTTCGTTGTCAGATTTTGACTCAGCGGCCTCGAAAGCCCCCGGCAAGCGATTCCCCAGTGATTTTAACGCACTTTTAATTTTCGATTTCACCCCCTCCCACTCCCGAGAATCCCTGGTATGTTTCGATGTCAGATTTGGACTCAACGACCTCGAAAGCCCCAAGGAAGCGATTCTCTCGTGATTTTTGGGCACTTTGAATTCTTCACTCTATTTCACCCCTACCACCCCCGAAGAGCCACCCCTGAGCATCCCTGGTAAGTTTAGATGTCAGATTTGGACTCAGCGACCTAGGAAACCTCCGGGAAGCGATTTCCACGAGATTTTCAAGGCTTTCTATAAATTTCTAGAATTTTTCAAAAAATTATGCACTTTAGATGCATTTTATGCACCCTCTATGCAATTTTCTTCGAACGGATTATTCACTATATGTAGACTTTTTTCCTAATATTTTTCCGAAGACGATGCCGAAAACCGCATCTCGATCCGAGCTGTATGTCAAAATTAAGTTATTCCTGGCAAGGATCTAATTTCCCTGTTCTAAATAGTCACATGGCGTCAATATTTTCATGAACGCTCAAAAAACAGCTTAGAACAAGCCTGAATCCGTTTAAAATTTAAGTTAACAGATTAAACGAGTTGACCCACGTTTCTATACGTATTTTGGGGTGTTGAAACCGAATCCAAGGTCAGAATTGTCACATGTCAATATTTTCATGTAAGCTCAATAAACAGCTTAGAATAAGCCTGGAACCGGGTAAAAAGTAAATTGACAGATTAAACCCTTGTTTTTATATTTATTTTGAGTCGCTGAAACCGAGCCTGAAACCGGGTAAAAAGTAAATTGATATATTAAACGAGTTTGTCCATGTTTCATACGTATTTTGGTTGCCTGAAACCGAACGCGAAGTCAGAATTATCACATGTCGTCAACATTTGGACTATGCTAGGGGATGAAGTATTTGTTACCAAGATGAATGACGTCGAAAAATCTGCATGGGTTAGTTTCAAAAACGTCGTGGAGAATTTTTTGAGAAATGTAAAAAGTGATAACTGTAAACGTGTAGTAGCAGAAATGGTTGAAAACTTTCAAAAATTGGGATGTTTAATGAATTTAAAATTACATTTAAAACAGACAGTGACAAGAAAAGGAAGAGAAACCCACTGCATTTTGAGTTAAAACGAGTACGATATCTTAGGAAGAAATAAAGAGCAATTTTTTACATCTCAAGGACCTCTTTTTATCTTATAAACGTAATTTGGGTTAGTATTCACGGGTTTCTTGAAAAATGTAAACGTGTTTTAACGTGTGCATTCTATTCTGACACATATTCGGTTTTAATGACCAAATATACCGGGTGACACAGGAGATATGTAACACCCAGTAGCATGTTTATTTAAAAAGGTATTTTGAAATTTGGTAGACTTATGTAATACGTGATTGTCCTTTTTCTGGTATAAACAAGAAATTTTTTCCACTTCCGGTTTCACCGGAAGTGACATCAGCTTCGTTATTTTAAATGGCACCCTGTATATATTTTTTTCCTATCTGATTCCACTTAAATTTCTCTTTTTAACTATGTATATCAAAATGGCATTCGTTTTTAAAATGGCTGCTGAAAACCATTTTATTTTATTAAGCCAAGTTGGCTATGGTATGAAATGTGGCGGTAAATTAATGCTTAATGTGCTGCGATATCAAAAAAACTCTGGTACACAATTTTGTGTTTGATATTTGTTTTGTTTTAATCAGTAGCTGAAGAGACTTTGTAGTATTTTTATATTAAAGAAAAATCTCTAGACTAAATCCCCGAAATCATAAAAACTAAGATAGAAACACTAATTTTAAATTTGACCCATTTGTAAAATATGTATTCATCTTTCACTTTTACCCAATACAATTCATTGTTATATCTGGTTTTACTTGCTTTTAAATAAAATTGTTTTCGAAGAATTTCGAAATGTTGGCCATTATTTTCCCTGCAAGGTCGAATTCTTGTAACAGTACCTCTAAGCACATTTTCTAACTACAATTCAGTAATCTCATTTATTGCTAACCTAACTCTCATTTCAAAGTCTTCCCTATTTTACACTGGAGTTTTATAAACTATTTCCTTGAGATGGCCCCATATGAAAAAATCAAGTGGCGTAAGATCCGGTATTCTCAGGGGCCATCTACTTGATAAAAGTGAAATATGAATAAATATTTTACAAATGGATAAAATTTAAAATTAGTGTTTCTATCTTAGTTTTTATGATTTAGGGGAATTAGTCTAGAGATTTTTGTTTAAAAATTGCACAAAGTCTCTTCGGCTACTGATTAGAACAAAACAAATATGAAACACAAAATTGTGTGGCAGTGTTCTTTTGATATCACAGCACACTAAGCATTAATTACCACTACATTTCATACCATAGCCAACTTGACTTAATGCAATTAAATGGTTTTCAGTAGCCATTTTAAAACGAACGCCATCTTGCTATACATAGTCAAAAAGAGAAATTTAAGGAGAATCAGACAGGAAAATAATATATACAAGGTGCCATTTAAAATAACAAAGTAGATGTCACTTCCGGTGAAACTGGAAGTGGAAAAAATGTCTTGTTTATACTAAAAAAAGGACAATCACACATTATATAAGTGTACAAAATTTCAAAATAATATCTTTTTAAATAAACATGCTACGGGGTGTTACACATCTCCTGTGTCACCCGGTACGTGGTGGTATGATAACTTGCTCATTTCTGAGATTTTTCTGAGGTTATGTCAAAATCTGACATGATAAGAAAATTCTGACCTCGGATTCGGTTGCGGCGTCCCAAAATACTTATGAAAACATGGGTTAACTCGTTTGATCCGTCAATTTACTTTTTACCCGATTGCAGGCTTGTTCTAAGCCGTTTTCTGAGCTTACATGAAAATGTTGACAACATGTGACAATTCTGATCTCGGATTCGATTTCAGCGCCCCAAAATACGTATAAAAATATGTTTAATCCATCCATTTAATCCATCGATTTACTTTTTACCCGGTTTCACGCTCGTTCTAAGCTGTTTTTTGAGTTTACATGAACGTATTGACGACATGTGACAATTGAAAGGGCAAGTGGATAAATGTGTTATGTTACCAATACTTAATTTGCCACAAAATCGATTTTAAGTTATTTTTCTGTGAATTTTACATTAATAATGCCCGGGACTTGATTTTTTTTTTAATTATCTTTCTGAACAGTTCTGTCTTGATAGGTATAAAACAAAATTATCATATTTTCTAGTTTTTGCTTTAAAAAATATTTATTGTACATGTTCTTCCATGCAATACAGAAAAATAAATGTATACCTATGAATGGAAGAATGTGCTAGGAGATATTGATTTAAAAAACAGTGGACGGCGTAAACTAAGTAAATAAAATAGAACAATAAAACAGCATAATGAAAAAAATTGCAGTGTATTATAAGACTATTTGATCCCCCTCTTTTTTGTGTTTCTCTGGTTATTGTTAAGTTTAATTCTTCATTTTTACTTACACATCCAGTGGAAGTATAGTAACGGCAAAAAAATTTTTAAAAATTTTTATTTTTCAAATAGGCTTAAAATGTCATGAAACGTCGAGATTTTAAGTTTGAGCGAAAAAAAATGTTCTGTCTGTCTGTCGGTCTGTCTAACTTTTTTGTGCACACGTTTAGTCTAGAACCGTTTAAGACATTGAATTGAAATTTGGTACACATATGTACTTTAACGAGATCTGGAACTAGATTATCTTGTTCCGTCGAAGGGTTGGGGGGTGAATTGGGGTAAATAGGTAAATCAAGCAGGTAAGAGTTCATAAAATTGGTATTTAGTATCCAGGGTCCGCCACTTAAAAATCCCCGGGCTTGTAACTTTCTTATTTTTGAAGCGATAACCATGTTGGGCACATCAAATTGTAGACATTTTTAAAACCTTTAAACATGCATACAGAGTGATTTAAAAAAAAAAAAATTTTAAAATTGTTAAGAAAGGAAATTTAATTTCTTTGAATATTTTTTTACCTCACATTGTACATGAAATGTGTTAATGGTTTCTTATAAAGGTTCTAATTAGCTTCGATTTATGTTATTACGTCATATTAAAAATTCTTTTTTGTTTTAGAGAAAGAAATTAAAAGCCCTTCTTCCGATCCCAACTGATTTTTTTTAAAATAACTGAAAAAATGTAAATAATAATTTTATGCTTTATTTCTAAAAGATATATCACAAACAATCCGCAACGTAACCAAAACAGCAACAAGAAACAAAAGAAATAAATATTTTTAATAACAAACTTGATTAAAATGTACTAAATAACAGAAAATTGAAAAAATGTTATTAAACTTTTTTTTTAATAACATAAATTGAAGCTAATTAAAACCTTTATAAGAAAACATTAATACATTTCATGTACAAGGTGAGGTAAAAAAATATTGATATTAACAATTTTTTCAAAAAATTTTTTTTAAGTCACTCTGTATCCATGTTTAAAGGCTTTAAAAATGTCTACAATCTGATATGACAACTTGGTTATCGCTCCAAAAATAAAAAAGTTACAAGCCCGGGGACTTTTAAGTGGCGGACCCTGTCTACAAGATAAGCTAAGGTCTCAAAATATTTTTGGCATTAGCCACCCCCCATTACCTCCCCATTATTAAAGGGGATTAAAAAAATCTGTGATTTAGTGTGTGTACAAGAACCAGAAACCTCAAACTTAGCATATTCTTCCATTATAATGTAGAGAGGTGTAGTGGATGAACGTGTTATGTACATTTATATGCACATAACGTATTCATCCGTCCACCAAACAGAAAATATTGTAACATGACATATTCATTCATTCAAATAATCTAAGAAATATTGTCTGTGCGCATATGAAAGTTCGTGACAAGATACAGTGGTACAAAACATGTTCTTTCACCAAAAATCTCAATTTCTCAATAATTGTAACATAACACATTCATCCACTTGCCCCTTCAATTCTGACCTCGGATTCGGTTTCAGCGTCCCAAAATAGATATAAAAACATGGGTCAACTCGTTTAATCTCCCAAATTACTTTACACCCGGTTTCAGGCTTGTTCTAAGCTGTTTTTTGAGCTTACACGAAAATATTGATGACGTGTGCCAATTCTGACCTCAGATTCGGTTTCAGCGCCCCAAAATACATGTGGATATGATAGTCGGTAAAAAGGTACATCACCTTTATTATACTCTTCGCAACTACGCAAACGAAGAGTATATCGCATTTGATCGGCACATTTCTTAAACCGGAAGTATCGCTCGTAGAGAAAAATTTTCATATCATTGTGTTAGTGAACGAATTCTGAACAACTTTCAAAATACCCGTCTGTCCGTCCGTCACGTTTCTTGTAAGCACGGTAACTTAAGAAAGAGAAGTCCGATTGTATTGAAATTTGGAACGTAAGTTAATGTTAGCTAGGGAAAGAACCCTATTGTTTTTGAATAAAATCGATAAGTGAATAAAAATGTTATTAATGGTTTAAATTTGAGAATTTTTTATTTTTTATATTTTTATGTTTTTGTAAAAATTTACATTTTTTACATTTTTTTACGTGTTAGGTAGTTCTTACGCTTTTGACTCGGAATCCAAGGGTCCCAGGTTCGAAACCCACATGGGGTATGATATAGTTTTTTTTTTATTTTCACTTTATTTTACACTGAGTCTTTCACCAACTAAGTTCGTACTATACAATTAAAAATGTCTAAAACTAAGATTATTTACAAAAAACTGCGAAGAGTATCCTATAGAATGTGTAACAATTATATAAAAAGTTTAGTAAACCGGCGAAGAGTACGTTTTTAGCTTGTTTTTTTTTGTGTGCCTGAGTAATCAATCACAAGTCATACAACCCTATAACATACTATTATGCTCTTCGTAAAAACGGAGTATTTGATCGGCACATTTCTAAAATGGTAAATATCGCTCGTAGAGAAAAAATTTCATATCATTGTGTTAGCGAACAAATCCTGAACAACTTTCAAAATATCCGTCTGTCCGTCCGCCTGTCCGTCTGCCCGTCTGTCCGTCTGTCTGTCCGTCTGTCCGTCACGTTTCTTGTAAGCACGATAATTTAAGAAAGAAAAGTCCGATTGTATTGAAATTTGGAAAGTAAGTTAGTGTCAGCTAGAGGAAGAACCCTATTGTTTTTGAAGAAAATCGATTAGTAAATAAAAAAGTTATTCAATTAAAAAAAAAAAAATCTTAATTTTTGTCACTTGTACTTAAATAGAAATCTTTCGAAATGTTATCTCCATAAACTTTTGCCTTGCAATCCAAAGATCGTGCGTTCGAATCCCACACAGGTTGAATATTTTTGTTTTTATTTTTTTTTATATAATTTTTTTCACAACAAAGATGGTATCACAAAATTTAGGATGTCCAAAAACTAACATTATTCACAAGAAAACTGCGAAGAGTATCCTATAGAATGTGTAACAATTATATAAAAAGCTCAGTAAGTTGGCGAAGAGTACGTTTTTAGCTTGTTTGCTGTTAAAGTAACATCTATGTTCAGCAAAATATATTCGTTTTAGTTTAATTTCTAATGAAATGTCTAACATCAAACTTATTTACAAAACAACAGTGATTAATTCCTAATTCAAAAAAAAATATTTAAAAATACAGATGTTCCTACCAAAAAAGGTAGAAATTCAAATGATACATCGTAGGATTGATAATCTGAACTCAATTTCTATGCTCCAAATAATTGGCATAATGGTAGATTGAGCAAAGAGAGGCTCAGATTAAACCAAAAATGCACAAAAGAACTTTGTTTCTTGAACTTGCCGTTCGAGATGTATACCAAGATATGAGGTGTTGGTCGAGGTCTGCCAGGATTCTTTGGCTGGAATTTTATTATACCGTTCTATATTATATCGACTACTTATGTTATATTTGAAGATATATCAAAATTTTAGTTTGTAATCTACATCCCTAAAACAATAATAATAATTGTAAAATTTTTTCGACTAATTAACTCAACAAAAATATGATAATGGTAATCTCTTCGACTATTTAGGAAACGTTATAAATGGCATAAGTAATATAATATAAAATAATATAAAATTTTTGTACCTATATCTTCTCCTGTTTTGAATCCATCTTCTTGGAAAGACACGACTGTAATTATCATCGCTACAACGGTAACTAGATAAGTGATCATGTCCCATAGCAGATATGTTATCCAAAATACATAAATCTTTACTCCAGAAACAAATTGTAAATGTTTGGATTTTGTAATATTTTCTCTCACAACAAAAAGTACGTAGAACGATGAGACAAACGCCATACTAAAGCATATAATGAACGCTAGCGGAAAACCCACCATTTCTCCAGTGAATAATAATACACTGACCTGAAAGAATTGGAAATCAGTTTGAAGTTTAACAATGACATTTCTATTCTAAACCAGGTTATGAAATAGGTGCAGGGTGTAATTACTTCCATGTCATTAAAAAAAGTAGTAATGTGAACAACCAGACCCAAAAAACTTACGCAAGTTTTCCTTTAGGAGGACTTTCAAAAAAACTGACCAAGGTCAATAATTTAAACATATTTTATTCCAAACAGTAACCTAGGAAAATATTATGTTGGCCAATAGTGCAAAGAAACTCTCGTAATCTACAGTGTGTCCCCGGATTGAGTCTGGGAAAACATTCTTCTTCTTCTTCTTCTTTTAGCGGGGCGACTGAGAGTCGCCGCACTCAGGCCTTGTGGCCCATTGTGCTACCGCTACGAATTTATTGAATTCCCCCATTCAGGTCGGATTCTAACCCAAAGGCCAAAACCCTTCCTATAGGGGCATTCCTTATTTCCTCCGGCACCGGAAAGCCAATGCCGAAGTGTTTGTGCCTCAAGTACATAAGACTAGGGCAGGAAGTAAGGACGTGGATGGAAGTCTCCTCCTCGTCTCCGCAGAACCTGCAGTCGGGGTTGTCAACCACCCCCATAGTGTGCAGGTGTTTTCTGAAAGAGCCGTGTCCAGTCAAAAGACCTACCACGGTTCTGACCTGTTTCCTGTTTAGTCGCAGGATTTGTTCCGCTCGCTTCGGCAAGGGCCCCGAGATCAGGAGCCTCGCTTGCCGGAGTCCTGGGTAGGAGGCCCAGAAGTCAAAGAACTGAGACCGTGTCCAGTCTTCTACTGACTTCTTGGCATTTGATCTAGGGTAACCAAGAGCCGGCTCCGGACCCAATAGGGGCCTCTGAGAGCGCCCTCTGGCCAGAGCGTCTGCCCGCTCGGTACCCTCGATGTTGCTGTGTCCTGGCACCCAGAGAAGCTTGACCCAGTTGGATGAGCCAAGTTCACAGAGAGCCTGTCTACAGTTTTGAACCAGGATTGACTTGGTCCGGACTGATACAAGGGCCTTGAGGGCCGCTTGACTGTCGCTACATATATATATGTGCCTGTTGGAATATTTCCTTCGGATATTCTCCTGTGCGCAGACCAAAATAGCAAAAATTTCGGTCTGGAATACCGTGGCGAATTTGCCCAAAGCATAAGAAGCTTCAGCCCTGGGCCTTTCACCATATATCCCCGCTCCAGCACTTTCCTCAAACCTCGATCCGTCTGTAAACCAGACGATATCGGCGGGCTTAAGTATGTCCTCAAGTGGGTTCCAGTCTTCCCTTTTGGGGATGACAACCTCAAAGGGTTCTGAGAAAGAGAAGGAAGGCACCATATCATCACTCCTGGCCTCCAGAAATGAGTGAGTCCCTATCGCGTTGGAAAGGGCTCTAGTGTGTCCTAATTGTTCTCCTCCGGCCTTCCACTGACCACCGCACCTCAGCCTGTAGGCCGCTTTCCGAGCCTCGGCCTCAATCACCAAGTGAAGGGGCACGAGGTCCAGAAGGACCTCCAGAGCTGCTGTGGGGGTTGTGCGTATTGCTCCTGTGACTCCCAAACAGGCGAGTCTTTGGAGTTGTCTTAGCTTCTGTTGAATATAAAGCCTGGTTACAGCAGGCCACCACACAACAGAAGCATAAGTGATCATTGGTCTTACTATCACAGTATAGTACCACATTGTTACCCTGGGGTTTAACCCCCATGTTTTTCCAAAGGTCCTTCTACATACCCACAGGGTTGTAGTGGCCCTTTGTATTTGTCTCTCTATGTGATCTTTCCAGGTCAGCTTAGAGTCCAGGATAACACCCAGATACTTCACCGTCCTGGAGAACGTTAGGGTCGTGTCATAGAGTACTGGCTCGACGAAACCGTCTAGCCTGCGCCTCCTAGTGAAAATTACCAGTACTGCCTTAGAGGGGTTGACTCTAAGGCCCTGGTCGTTACACCATCTCTGTACGATCTGCAAGGCCCTTTGCAAGAGCCCGCTAACCGTATTTGGGAATTTTCCTGAGATGATAATTGCTAGGTCATCTGCGTAACCTTGAGCAAAAAGACCCTCGTTCTCGAGTTCCTGGAGTAGACCATCGAGAACAAGGTTCCATAGCAGAGGGGAGAGGACGCCTCCTTGTGGGCAGCCTCTCCTTACCGAAACTTTTACTGCCGTTTCCTCGTTGGCAGCAATAATTTACCTTCCCGCCAACATGGCCCTCAACCATCTAATGATGGTGTCATCGATGCCATGATAGGCGGCCGCGGCGCAGATTGAGTCGAAGGAGGTATTATCAAATGCTCCCTCGATGTCCAAAAAAGCACCGGCCGCAAGTTCCTTGTGGTGCAGCGCCTTCTCGATCCTGGAAACGATCGGGTGAAGGGCTGTCTCCACTGACTTCCCGGCCTGGTAAGCGTGTTGCGACGGATGCAGAGGCGCTAAGGTCAGTGCCCCGTCTTTAACAAACCTTTCAACCAACCTCTCTAATGTTTTGAGCAGGAAGGATGTAAGGCTGATTGCTCTGTAGGATTTGGCAGTATCGTACGATGTACGTCCTGCTTTAGGTATGAAAACAACTTTGACGGCCCTCCAGGGTATGGGAATGTACCCGATGGCCAGACAGGTTCTCAGCAAGTGATAGACCGGACGTATGAGTGTCTCTAGCCCTTCCTGGAGAAGTGCCGGAAACACTCCGTCCGGTCCTGGGCTTTTGAATGGTTCAAAGGTGGAAATAGCCCACTTGACCCTTTCCACTGTTACCACCCTTGAGGCCGTCCTCCAATCCGCTGCCGTGACAGCAGCGCGGGGAGGCTGATGGGCTGGCATTTCCTCCGTGTCCTCAATGGATTCAGGGAAATGAGTTTCTAGTAGATACTTGAGGCACTCCTCAGTGGTAGTTGTTAGTCTACCAGAGGGAAGCCTTAAATTCTCTAGTCGTGATGGACTGTCTTTTTTGAGGGCTTTGCAGAGCCTTGCGGCTTCTGGAAGATCTTCTATGCTTTCGCAGAAGTCCTTCCAGGCTGCCCTCTTGCTGTTACGAATGTAACTTTTGTAGAGGCGCTGGGACTGTTTGTAGCTGTCCCAGTCCTCTGGATGCTGAGTACGCATTGCCCTATTGAAGAGCCTGCGTGTCTCTTTGCGTATGTTTTGGAGCTCCCTGTTCCACCAGGGAACGTTTTTTCTTTCCTTTCTTCTTTTAAGAGGACAACTGCTCTCATATGAGGCAGTGATCGCTCCATTAAGAAGCTTGGTGGAGGATTCTATATCCCCTATATTCCTGGGTATAATAACCCTCGTTAGTTTGCTCGAGAGGGCTCGCCTATAGGCGTCCCAGTCGGTCTCTCTGGGATTCCTGTACCAGCTCTCCTCTGAGGAGGGAGCTAAGTCCAGTTTGAATCTAATGTGACGGTGGTCCGATAAAGAAGGTTCCGCCGATACATTCCAATTTTTTATCAGTGGGATCGCAAGTCTGGATCCCAGCGTGATATCAATGACCTCCTGCCTTCGTTGAGTAACGAAGGTGGGCGCATTACCCCGATTTATTATTTCTAAATCGGTAGTGTACAAGTACTGTAGTAGACTGCTGCCTCTAGGATTGACCCCTGTGCTGCCCCAGCAAATGTGGTGCGCATTGGCGTCACATCCTATAATGAGAGGCAACCGTCTGTCAGTACAAAATTGAACCAACTCCTCAAGTTCAGTTGAGGGTGGTGGTGTTGGCGAGTCATAAGGGAGGTAGACAGAGCCGAAAACGGTCTCTACTCTCTCGGATCCCCTCTTAAGACTCACCTTAATTGCAGCGACATCTCTGGAACAAAGATCGGGGAGTGCTGTTGCTTGTATCTCTTTCGAGACATAAATACATGCCCTAGGTATGTTGTGTGTGGAGGAGTAAATAACCCCATTCCGTTTGTCTAAGCCCCTAATGGAGCCTTGGCGGACCCAAGGCTCCTGTATCAGGGCTATTTGTGTCTGTCCCACAGCGGCCTGCCGACTCACGATTGCGGAGGGCGGCTCACTGTGTTGCAGATTAATTTGGAGTATTTCTATTTTGCAATTCCGTCGCTTGGGTTGCCCATCTGAGAAGTTGGCGACGGCTGAAGTTGAGGGAGCCCCAGAAGCGGAGCTCCCTTCATGGGTGGGGTTGGAATTGGGGAAGGTTCCTTGTGAGGAGCCTTCCCCGGTGCCAGGGGAATATAAGTGAGCCCCAAAAGTGGAGCTCCCTTCATGGGAGGGGTTGGAATTGGGGAAGGCTCCTTGTGAGGAGCCTTCCCCTTCTGGGAAAACATTAGTACGGTTTTCAATTTTTGCAGTCTCGGTCTGCTTGACGTAAAATGGATTTTTACCAAATTTCAATTAAAATGGAATCTAATTCGCGAAGTTAATCTAAGAAGAAAATAAATCATTGTAGGTAAACGGATCTTTCTGTTAATTTTACGGAAAAATTAAATTGGAATAAAATATTTTGCATTGAATGTTAGAGCCACATGCCAACTTTCATTGTATTTGAACAAAAAAAAATACTACTTAAAGTAAATAGCTTTTTATTTCTTAACACCATTAACAGTTTCAACGAATTCAACAAAAAACCTATTCAAACAGTACCCCACCTAGATTACTACATAATTTCACCCTACTAATTATTTGTAACTTCTTCTAATTTCTTCGAGAGAAAAGGTATTATTATTTTTTTTTTTTTCGGTTTCCCTTTGCCGGACTGGGCTTTCGTGGCCTCCGACACCACACGGTAGCCGCGCCGGCTAATTCGTTATAGCCACTCTTCACGAACTGTGCAGTTAGTGACTGTAAACACCCGAGTCATGTGCCCTAAGCAGACGAAGGGACCCCAAGATAAACGCCCGCCTTCTGCATCTGGCCTGCCAACCATTCTGCCGAATTCTGACAGGCCGGTATGATCTTTAATTTTGAGAGCAGCGAAGGCTTCATCCCTCCGAGTACACCGATTATTAGGACGACATCTTAACCGAGTAGTCTGGGTACAGCACTTGGAGCTCATACCGGAGATCACGATATTTGGTCCGTTTTTCCCCTACTTCAAAGCGATCTTTGTCTCAGCAGGTGCCGAGAATTCATTTACAAATATCACTTTGTTCTGATGGTCGAGGAGGACTATGTCAGGCTTGTTGGCTTGAATTAGCCTGACCGTCGGGAACGAGTAGTTCCAATAAATTCGGCACCTCTCGTTCTAAACAACGGACTCAATATCTCCGGGGATGTAAGGCAGCACTGGTGTTTGATCTACCCCGTACAAGTGCCGTAGATGGTAGTATAGCTAGCACTCGTAAAGCCGCGTTATAACGGTGGATGTAGGCCGAAATCGCGTATACCGGGCATGCTGAAAGCAAATGTATCAGCGATTCCGGCGCCTGTCGGCAGGTCCTGCAGTTGGTATTAGGGACCTCTACATCCATTCGGTAGACCGAGGTGTTTATTACACCGTCCTGACAGGCCACAATGAATCCCTCGGTCTCCGACTTAAGCCCAGCTGATCTTAAAAAGGTGAATGTCAGCCTAGTCGCTAAACCCAGTGTTTCTATGTTTTTATAGCATACACCGTGCATGGGTTTATCGATATGCTGCCTAAACAGACTCTCCAGTCCGGCAGCTTTTATTTGGGCTTTCAGACGAATTGACTGAAGTTCAGTGACTTATTATTATTATTATTAGTATTTTTTTGTTCAATTGCAATGAAAGTTGGCATATTAGAGAATATTATTTAGGTATTATGCAAATCACAACTTACACACTTTTTTATTTATTATGAAAATACCTACTTTCTGTATATCGTTGCCCTAATCTGGGCACGCTAATATACTAGTTAGCTAAATACTTTAAAACACTTATTATTGGAGAACCAATCAAAACAACTACTCTCCTAGCTAATACTGAAAAAGTATTGAATTACATGATAGGATTCTTAGCATTTTAAAGAAAAAAAAATTGAAAATACTTAAATCATTTATTTACATTTAGTCATTCATACTTTTTTTATTTAATATGAAATTATCTACTTTCTGTATATTGGTACCTTAACCGGGTCACGCTAATATACTACTTAGGAAAACACTTTAAAACACTCATTATTGGAAAACCAATCAAAACAACTCCTCTTCTAGCTAACTTCGTCAGTACGAAGTATTGAATTACATGATAGGCCGCTATCGTGCTAACATACACACACACACACACACACACACACACACATTCCTGGCATTTTAAGGCAAAAAAATATATTGAAAATACTTAAATTATTTATTGAAATTCAGTCATTCACAACAATTATTATTGAACCTTACATTCTATTTCAACTCTAGAAAAGTTGTACAAGTTTTTTCTAACTCGTTATTTCTCATCAGTAGATAATTTCATATTAAATAAAAAAAGTGTGAATGACTAAATGTAAATAAATGATTTAAGTATTTTCAGTATTTTTTCTTTCTTTAAAATGCTAAGAATCCTATCACGTAATTCAATACTTCGTCAGTATTAGCTAGGAGAGTAGTTGTTTCGATTGGTTCTCCAATAATAAGTGTTTTAAAGTATTTACCTAACTAGTATATTAGCGTGCCCAGATTAGGGCAACAACATACAGAAAGTAGGTATTTTCATAATAAATAAAAAAGTGTGTAAGTTGTGATTTGCATAATACCTAAATAATATTCTCTAATCATGATAAAAGCAAATAAATAAAAAATAATTAATTGTAAAAAAGTTGGCATATGGCTCTAACTTTCAATGCAAAATATTTTATTTAAATAGAATTTTTCCGTAAAATTAACAGAAAGACCAGATTACCTACAATGATTTATTTTCTTTTATTTTCTTCTTAGATTAACTCCACGAGTTAAATCCCATTTTAACTGAAATTTGGTAAAAATCTATTTTACGCCAAGCAGACCGAGACTGCAGGAAATGAAAGCAGTACTAATTTTTTTTGATATATTACACCTATCACAAACTCAATCCGGGGACACACTGTATATACATGCAGTACATTAAGATATTAGTCGCAAAGAAGACCTTGAACTTGGTTTACTTCGACAGCCGGTACTGACCTAATCAATATTAAAAATACTATCTGGTCAAAAGTTATCAATCAATTCTATTAATATTTCTTTTACTTTTGTCTCCAAAGCTACGGGCTTTAAATCCCATGTTATAAGAAGTTTCTATATTTGTCTGGTCGCTCCCTACTACCAGTTGTTTTTAAAGACATGAAGCTAATTAAACTCTGTAGATTATGGATACAGAGCAGTAATTTTAGATATTCCAGAAAAAAAAATACAAGCCAAGCAATTTGAACACATGCTCTCTTTAGTCTTCTGATTGAAATTTTATATTTGGCCTAAACAAAAGTTTAGCTCAAAACGTCCTCTTGAAAAATGGCTTCCGAAATTCTGTTTCTTATAAATTTTTTTGAAAACTGTCCATTTCAAAATTTAAATTGTTAAATATTCAATTAGCTATGGTTTTTGTCATTACTTTTTTTTTCATTTGGCCGACCTTGAAGGCACAAAATAGCGTCAAACATGTTTAATACGGATAACATCAAAAGCTTTTTTGATGACATTTTTGGAGTTTGATTCAAAAGGCTAGACATATTTCTACAAATTCTCTCCCTTATACGATATTTTTTTTGAAAATCCTCGTGCTCTTAACATACCTACTTAAAACTACTTATAATACTATTAGAACCGAGATTAGATTACAAAGAGAGCGAAGCAATCATCGACTTTTTTTATTCACGGAATTTGATTAATTTTACTAATAATATAAACATACAAGTTTTCAAAAAAAGAAAAATTTCCAAATCCATTTATAGTATAGTCGCTAGGTAGATTCTTAGTCCGAATAAGTGCGGGAGTTTTGAAACTTTGGGAATTTGTAGATGTTGATGCCCTGAATGAAATAAGAAAAAATGCAAAATGTGATCTCAGCCGCCGGCGCCGCCATACTGAAAAAATGGCGCACAAGAACAGTTTCTTTGAAATATCTCGCTTCAGGTGCCACATCCGAATTTTTTTTTTATGAAAATAAAAGAGCATTAAACTTTCTACAAAATATGTCCTATATATTTTTTCGCTAAACTGAATAGTTTCGGTGCAGCATCCGATCGAAATCGAGCATTTTTGACAAAATTATGATATTTTGCAATTTCTCGATTTAGTGGGACTTTTATGAGGTATTTTTGTGTTGAGACAAAATTTGTTTTCATACTTGAAAATCCTCAAATATAGTTGATTTTACTTGTCTGCTACGCATAGCTCAATGTTCAATACTCATTTCCACACCACCTTGAGGTAGAGTTTTTTTTTACGTGGTCGTCCCCTATTGGCCTAATCCACGACTAGCCTGCTTCTTGAGGCGTTTTAGGTCCTTGATGTCGAAGTTCCAGGTTCGTTGTAGTCTTTAACAATACTTTCTTCGGAAATTGCTTTCATTGCGCTGTCCACTGATTCTATGTATTGATTGTTCTCCATGCTTGCGAGAAATGTTTCAACTGGAGAGTCGACTTCCTCGTCGTCATGAAGCTCGTCGATTGTTGCTGGTGCATTGTAAAAATGTTGGAAACAGAGCATAGCTGGGCTTGTAGAAGAACGCACTACCGGGCGTCAAAATGACGTGACACCAATTTATTTCTCAGGGGGCGCCAGTCGCGTATTACCCCGTTCTTCTACCTCCCAGGCGGGTTCGAGATAAGATGCACTTCGGTAGCCGAGTAATGGACCAAGGCTGCACTACCACAGATCGGAAATGACGCTCTCTCTCTGGACCTGAATTCCCTCGTTAGGTTAGGTTAGGTTAGGTTAATTTCCTGAATTTTTGCATAAAAAATCCCAACCGAAGAATTTCTCTGCGGAGAGATTAGTTTTGGTACGCGGAAACCACGTTTTGGTCTATTAATGACAGAATCTATTTCTCAAAAAACGCATAAAAAAATCCCTATCAAACAACCAGAAGGTCGAACGTTAATGCGAATTAACTCGACACATCCGGTTTTCCATACGAAAGTTCCAGGGATTATAGACCGTCAACAGGCCTCAAGATCAATTAAGAAACAATAGTTCAAAGAATCCGTTTATTTAACAGAATTGGTTATACAAAATTCTCAAGATAAGAATCGTGCCTTCCCCAATCAAGGTAGTGACTTTCAGACCATACAAGCGAGAGCGCTCACGCTAACGATCGATTAGGTAGAAAAGATTCATACATACCTTCTCAGAATAAAAATGCGAGCTTTTTGAATCGTTTCAGACTCTGGGTAAATGAATAATTAAGGCTGACTGAAATTAACTTAAAAAAGTTTTACTAAATGAATCTAGTTTCGCTAGAGACTACTTAGCTTTAAAGTTCTTGTATCGTGGAGATTCACGTACTCAAACACATTCAGAGGACTTATTACTGCGTAAGTTGAATGGCGTTCGATCAGTCCACGACTTACTAACCCTTATCACAGTCGTTCAATATTATCGATATGGCAGCTACTCGCCTTCGAGCGACTTTTAGGCAAAATTGAATTTTTGGATTTTTATGCACAAGGCGTTTTCCTCTATAACTTTGTCATTTGAAAGGCCCTGTTATTGGCTTTGTCTGGACCACTCAACGCGCTCGACCAAATTGCGAGCCGCTGAGTCAATCCAAACTCTTTCCATGCGAGAAACCGGCCTTGTACATGTGCATTAATTTTTATCAATTTTTGCTTATCGGCACTACGCCGGCTTTGTCAAAATCTTCTATTTTGCCTTTCGGATGCAGTGCATCGCTAAAATTTTATGCTCATACTTTAGAATTGGGCTTTCAATGACCGTACATCAAAGGTCTTTGGTGGAGGAATAAAAAATAAAAAATATTTTAAAGTATATTTTCGTGGTACTTTTTAAACTGATTTTGTGGTACTTTTGAAAAATCTATTTTAAGACCAATTTTAGCGTAATTTTGAAAAATCGATTTTTGAGCCAAATTTCAAGGTACTTTTGAAAATCTGCGGGTGAAATTTTGGCGTACTTTTGAAAAATCGATTTTCAAGCCAAATTTCAACGCAGTTTTGAAAAATTAGTCTGCGGGTGAAATTTCGGCGTACTTTTGAAAAATCGATTTTCAAGCCAAATTTCAACGCAGTTTTGAAAAATTAGTCTGCAAGTGAAATTTTGGCGTACTTTCGATAAATCTATTCTTGAGCCAAACTTTGACGCCCTTTCAAAAATATTATTTTTCAAAGTCCAATTTGTGGTACCTTTGAAAAAGTATATTATTCATGAATCTTTGTCATTATATACTTCTGCTCTCATATCCTGAACCAAAAACATTTTTCCTAAGTGAAAATTCGGTGTTTCTTCGAATTTTCACCTGGTCATTTCCAACGCCTTATAGAACCCAAAACAGTCCTTATGGACTGATCTGTGCCTCTGCAGACTCTTAAAAATGTCTTTAAATGAAATTTTTGCCTAAGTCGAATTTTGATTCTGTCTTCAACTTAGGACGATTTTGGAGAGTTCTACAACAGGCTCACACCAGTAACAATGCTGAAGGATCCTGCTTCTGAGAAGCTACTTAAATGTCTTTCCTGTAAATGCAAGAAAGGGTGCAGTGCAGCACGTGGTTGTAGAAATGCAAGGTTAAAATGTTCTGTAATTTGCAAATTTTGTAACGGACAAAGCTGCGACAATGCACCAGCAACAGTCGACGAGTTTCATGACGAAACATTTCTGGTGCATTGTAAAAATGTTAATAAATGGAAACAGAGCATAGATGGGCTCACACCAGTAACAATGCTGAAGGATCCTGCTTCTGAAAAGCTACTTAAATGTCTTTCCTGTAAATGCAAGAAAGGGTGCAGTGCAGCATGTGGTTGTATTCATTAAGGAGGAAAAATTTTACCTAGTTATTTAGTCTTTTTGGGTACCAATCATGCACCACTTAAATATCTAAATCAACATTTATTGTTTTTCGAATGGCCTGGACACTGAAACATCCTGTATGTGATGGATTTCAACTTTTAATATCCTTTCATTTGTGCAATAAACAACATCATATAACAGTAGGCATGCGAGAATATACTAATTCTAGTAAAAAGTTCGCTCCTATACAAAAAAATAAAAAACCTACTCTCTGGAACACCACCTAATAGAATTTTACCTCTTACCTGTTTTCCTGTAGTATATGGCAGAGGATGATTAGTGAACTCTATTGTGCAATCGTCACAATTTAACATACCTCTAAGCATAGCGTTTAAAACTAAACCTAGAGCTATTCCAGGGGAATGATAGGGATCATTGTTGAACCAAGCTGTTATGCTAAAGTCATTAGGAGAAGTGTAATAAAATGACGCACCAGTAATGTAACGTGTTTGCACGGTAAAGGGCTTGGTTTGGGTCTGAAAAATATTAAGTTATGTTAATAGATATGAAAATAGGTAAACCATGGTGCACGGTGGTGATTGCAAAAATCAATGGTAAATATAAGAACATTCATATTAAAAAAATCGGCAGCTACGGAAAGCGGCTGGAACCTCCCCATCAGGGACCCAATTCTTGAAATCGTAGGAATTAATTCTCATGAGAAAATTACGTCATTTTCTCACGATTTTGTGAGATTTAAGTACAACTGTATTCTTGAAAAAAATCGTAGAAAATATTTCTCTCGATATTGATGGAAAAAAATCCCAAGGGTTTTTGAATCTTCTTCTTCTTCAAACGCCCATTATATCGTCCACTGCTGAACATAGGCCTCCCGCAAACTGTGCCACTCATGTCTATTCTCCGCGACCTGCATCCAATTCGTTTGGATTCTCTTTATGTCATCCGTCCATCTCGTTGTAGGTCGTCCTCTATTTCGATACGCTTCATATCGTGGTCTCCATTCGATGATTTTTTTAGTCCATCGATCGTCTCTAATTCTCGCAACGTGCTGCCCAATTCCATTTTAAAGAGGTTATTTTCTTTACTGCATCTGTAACTGCTGTCCTGCGCCGTATTTCTCTGTTAAGTGTTCTATCTCTAAGCGAGATCCCCAACATCGATCTTTCCATTGCTGCTTTTGTTGTTTTTATTTTATTAATTGATTTCTTTTGGTTAATGTCAAAGTTTCGGATCCATATGTCATGACAGGCAGGACACATTGGTTAAAGAGTTTGCGCTTCAAACCTTTAACCCAACCGTTGCGAGAGGTTTTTGAATGGGAATTCGAAAATTATCTTAATAAATTTTACTTTTAGGTTATGAATACAGATTGCGAGGTTAATTATGGGAGATGAGGAATTAGAGTTTGACTTATTTGAAGATAATGGTGACGCTATACCAGGCGTGTGTGTGTGTGTGTGTGTGTGTGTGCAAACCTAAATCCAGATTTAGGTGCTGAAGATCTTGACTGCAATAAATTATAAATAATTTTAGAATTCACTAAAATATTCTTAATCACATTCAATTACTTATTTTTTCATCCAATATTTTTGTTCATTTTAAACCACTCTTGCAAAAAGTGTTCTTATTAAAATATAACTTTAATAAGGAGAAGTTGCGTAGAGTTAAATAAAGAAATTTTAATTTCATATCTATATTATTGATAAACAATAAACTGAAAAACCATTATAAGTAACATTTTTATATAACAAACTTAAATACAAAGAATATTAACCTGCAAATAACCAAAACATAAATTTTGAGAAAATAATAGTGTCTTCAGTGTTGCCAATAACAGATAAACAAAGATTACTAAAAAATCAATCTATTCATTGGCTGTTACAATTATTAGTACAAACATATAATTTAACATACGTCCCACTGTCATAATCATAGGAAATTGTTTCCTACGAGATTCAAGAATAGCAATTCTCTTGATTTGTTGATTTGCATGAGAACTACAGCATGAGAAAATTTTCTCAGGAGAATTAATTCCTACGATTTCAAGAATTGTGTCCCAGGTGGATCTTTAAAGCCGAAAAGAACATTAAATTGTGTGCCATAGCGGCACTAAACGTAATCCGATCTCAACTTGCTTTGTTTTTTAATTTATCTTTCACGGAACCCAAACCGAAAGGGTGCAAGTGTGATATATCGTTGAAATCGGAATTTTTACTGCTTTTCAATAGTTCGATTACAAATTGTAAGTAATAAACAATAAAATAAACAACTTGTTATACCAAAACGGCACTAAACATAATCCGATCTCAACCAAAACCTTTTCAGATCTTCTGGAGCACTAAGGAAATCCTCATGCGAAGTTTCATCCAAATCCGTTTAGTAGTTTCTCCGCTATCATGCTAACACACATTAGCCCACTTGACGAAGATATTTACCCACAAAAATTTGCAAACCGTGTAAACTTTTTTTTTATGAGTTCGTGAAAGTGTGTAGAATACTATCCTCAAAAGTTTACATTTCGCTCAGGTGCAGAACATAAAAAAAAAGTAAAAAAATTTTTTTTTTCATTTTTTCAAAATTTTGAAATTAAATCAAAGTAGAAAAAAATATAAAAATACAGATGGATAGATCACGTATTTATGAACAAAAAATGTCCTAACAAAATTTATCGTTAAAGCCGCGGTTTTCCAGGAAAAAATAATCAATCGTAACGTTATAACTCGGAGCGTGATCCATGCGTGCACGCGCTTGAATACGCATGACTGTGACACCGACGCACTGAATTACAGGTCACTAAATCAGAATTTCTTCAATCTATATTAGTGTTGCTTCATTTAAAAGATGGAAATTGCAGCTTTCTGATGCTTTTTTGTTTTAAACAATACAAGCAAAGGATGGATGGGAAAAATATACTTATATATATTATCATGCCCGCACTCAATCGTCGCAATAAACAATACAGAAAAAAATAAAAGCCCTTCAAATAAATTCTTTCTTCATTGAGAACTGTTGAAAAGTATGAACATGATTATTATGGTTTATTGCTTGTAGTAACGAGGATTAAAAAAAGTACATCTCAAATAATTTTAATTTCCTTGCTTGATGATTTTTTTGATAAATATATGTATTGGAGGCTGTAACTTGTCGAGAAATTAACCCATTGGAAAAAATAAAATATCACTATTTCGGAAAAAATGTATATTTTTCGAATGTTCAAACACAAAATCGTTTTAGTCTAGGTGCCCGCGTACATAAATGCAATTTATACATAGCCTCGTATAACTTCTTGTACGGCATAATTGCGCCTAGTCTATCACTTTTTTCCTCTGCGAGAATTTTTGTAAACGCGGCGTTCCTCCTCGGCATGAAAAAGACGATTTCCACACGTCGGACTGGAAAGTCGGCAAATATATTTTGTCCGACAATTCGAAAATTGGATTCTACATATTTTTATTAAGCAATCTTGAAAAAATCAGCTGGTTATCAATAAATGTTTTAAAGTTATGTTATGTTATGTTTAGGGTGGTAGACACCCTTAACGTTCCAAAATTTTTGTCGGACAGTTTGTAGAAATATGTAGAATCCAATTCTCAAATTGTCGGACAAAATATGTTTATCGATTTTCCAGTCTGACGCGTGGAAATCGTCTTTTTCATGCCGAGGAGGAACGCCGCGTTTACGAAAATGTTCGCAGAGGAAAAAAGTGATAGACTAGGCGCAATCATGCCGTACAAGAAGTTATACGAGAATACGTATAAATTGCATTTATGTACGCGGGCACCTAAACTATTTACTTGTATGCATTTTTTCGAAAATATGATCAATCAGATTATGATAAGAAATTGCGATTTTCACGATCTCATCCTTATAACTATGAAAATATCTTTGATTGTTTTGAGTATAAGTTCTGGAACTTTTCCAATACATTAACAAATGAATAAGGAATCCATTGAATATAGCTGAAATGTGGCTTTGCGTACCTGTAATAAATACAATACAGTAAAGGCACGTAAAAATTCATGCGAGCGATTCAGCAGCTATGTGTGGTGTCTAAGTAAGCGTTGATAATTATATATTTTCCCTCCATACTCACTATTTATTCTCCTATTCACTAAGAAAAATGTTTAAAACGTGTAATCAGCAAGAAAAAAAAGCTTTATTTTACTCGATAGAACAGCTAAGAATTTTTAAAGGTTCCATAGTATGTGTTTGCCCGTGCGCTAGCCGCGCAGAGTGACAAAGTTACTTCAGTTTTTTTTTTTCATTAATACCGTGGCTTTAGCGATAAATTTTATTAAAGCATTTTTTGTTCAGAAACACGTGGTCTATCCACCTGTATTTTTTATTTTTTCCTGCCCTGACTTAATTTTAAAATTTTGAAAAAATTGGTAAAAAAATATTTTTTCACTTTTTTTTCATGTTCTACATCCGAGCGGAATGTAAACTTTTCAGGATATTATTCTATACATTTTCACAAACTAAAAAAAAATTAAAAAAAAATTATTCAGTTTGCAACTTTTTGTGGGTTTCACTTTAATACACCCTGCTTTCACTATAAAATGTTCTCTGTCGTCTGGGCTACATACACACATACATAAACGCACCACTTTTTTGGATTCCTGGGACCTCAAAACGTAAATATTTGATGTTATCTCAATTATAGATTTTGGACCAATTTTGATAACCTCCCAAAATTTTATTGTGGGGAGGTTAATATATATATATATATATATATATATATATATATATATATATATATATATATATATATATATATATATATATATATATATATATATATATATATATATATACATGCATTTAGTACTCATACACCTCCGAATGTTATATGGTTAGGTGGTGTTTGCCTCCGATTTTACGCGTTCGCCTCCGATTTCGGAGGCGGAGACGTTTTGTGTTGTTTTCATCGCGAATGTCTTGATAATTAGTAAATTCATGACTCATTATTATCAATAATGATCAGCTTTATTGGTGCGCATATAAGATTATGACAAAAAGGGAAGAAATAGAGAGATAGAAGCATTTAACGACACTTTTTTGGAGGCGGAAAATACCTATAAACATATGTAAACATACACCATAGTCCACTACATTTTTTACCAGGTGGCGCTGCTGTTTTAAACACTTGATGTATATAGGTATTAATGCTTCCTTACAATAAAGTAGCGATATCGCCTCCTAAACTTGGCAACATAGTAAAGAGGCATACCATTCCTAAATACATCTATAGATATGGTAACTAAAATTATCTTACTAAAAACATAAATAACTTTTATACACAGAAATAATACTTTCTAGAGATCAATGGGTTTTTAAATTTTTTCAATTTGGGAATAAAAAAAACGTTTATTTTGTTCAGAAACAAATATTTTTGTACCCCTTTATAGCTTAGATCAAATTAAAAAAGGTATTTGTTTAAGGTATTTATTTAACAGGACACGAACATTCCTTAACGTAACTAGTTGCCCTTAATCCACTATTTGTCACTGCTGCTGGCCTTATATAGTAAAAGTAAAAAAAAATTAGAAGACGATTTTTATTGGGGGGGGGGGGGGCTAAAAAGAAGAAAATAAAAGAATAATAATAACACAGGTCAACATTTAGTTTAAAAAAATACACAGGACTCTACCTAGGTACCCAGGGGTTTTTGGGGTCGCTGATTCCGATGCCGAGGTCGGTTAAGCTCTATCACGTCAGGTTCAAGGACATCTGAAGGTCAAACTTAGAAAAGGTGGTTGAAAAAATCTGAGAAAATTTACACACAGGTTTTTGGGGTCGCTGAGTCCGAATTCGGTGTTCGCTTACCCTTAAAAGGCATCCGGAGGTCATTTCAAGGTTAATTTGAGAAAAACGGAGAGGAAGCTGTTAAAAAATCTGAAAAAATTTACATGTGGGGTTTTTGGGTCGCTGAGTCTGTATCCGATGCCGGTTGACCTCTACCACGTTAGTTTCAAGGTCACTCGAAGGTCAAACTAAGAAAAGGTGATTGAAAAAATCTGAAAAAATTCACGCATAGGTTTTTGGGATCGGTGAGTCCGAATCCGGTGTTCGTTTACCCTTAAAAGGCATCCGGAGATCATTTCAAGGTTAATTTGAGAAAAACAGAGGAGAAGCTGTCAAAAAATCTGAAAAAACTTATATATAGGTTTTTTGAGTCGCTGAGTCTGCATTCAATGTCGGTTGACCTCTATGACGTCAGTTTCAAGGTCATTTAAAGGTTAAAGTAAGAAAAAGTGGTTGAAAGAATCTGAAAAAATTCACACAGGTTTTTCGGGTCGCTGAGTCCGAATCCATTGTTCGCTTACCCTTAAAAAAAGAGGCATCCAGAGGTCATTTCAAGGTCATTCTTAGGTCATTTCAAGCCGGCATTCGTCCTCCAGCTTTAGCTGCACATGAAGATTCTTCGGCTATATCAGTGCAAATATATTTAATTCAATGAATCACCTACCTATTTTCTTCTGTGAAATAATGGTCTTTAGGTATAGTTGCAGAAGCAGAGCGAACATGCAAGTAAAGAGTACCACGGGCGTTGGCTTCACTCACTTGGAGCTCAATCAGTGCTGGTTTTGCCTATAAGCTGAGTAAACGCCAGCTTAGGGCCTCGCATTTAGGGGGCCTCAGAACTCAGATTTCATACGCAGATATGCACGTTTATTTTATTAGAAGAGAAAGCTTCAACGAAAAACATACCTAGAGCTTAGGGCCTCCGGTTACCTAAAACCGGCCCTGAGCTCAATCCTGTCAGGGTCAAAGTAATTTAATGGTTTCCTGAGTCAGACAAACTGACAAGGAGGCAGACAGACTGTCAGATAGAAACATTTAGTCATTCAGTCAGACAGAATTACTGACAGGAAGGCAGGATGTCAAATAGATGGACAGGGAGAAAATGCAGGCGGATGATAAATACAGACAAACAAGCAAACAAACAGGTGTGCAGGTATAAGGGCAGACAGATAAACAGACAATAAGTAGGCAGGTGAGCATTCGTATAAATTTTTTCTAATTTTTTTCACCTCCTGTTCTTACTTTAACCTTCAAATGACCTTGAAAATGAGGTGATAAAGGTCAACCGACATCGGATTCGGACTCAGAGACCCTCCAAGAGCCTATGTGTGAATTTTTTAAATTTTTTCAAAAACTTTTTCTTAGGTTGACCTTCAAATGACCTTGAACCTGACGTGATAGAGCTTAACCGACCTCGGCAACGGAATCAGCGACCCCAAAACCCCTGGGTACCTAGGTAGAGTCCGGTGTATTTTTTCAAACTGAATGTTGACCAGTGTAATCTTCCACCTTCCAAAGATATTTTAAAAACCTAGATTATTCTGGAGCAAAAATGTAAATATTTCCCTCTAGCAAGAAATAAAAATGTTTTAAAAAGCATTCGAGACCAAAACTCTAGAATATATTTGTTGGTTAATCATAAATTTTGCTATACTAATTAATGATAGTTTGTTGGAGTCATCTCGAATGCTTTTCAAACATTTTTAAACAATTCAAAAATTTTTCTCTTGCTGGAGGGAAATATTTACATTTTTGCTCCAAAATGATTAAGTTTTGAACAATTTACTTCTTTAAGTATATCATCTCTTTGAAATATTTTATATTATTTTCTGCTCTTCTGCATTCCGTTGGTTCCAAGTTTTCTCCTCGTCAAACATGAATTTGGAGAAATACTCTGTAAGAATGTTGACGTAATGCCTCGGATGTTGCTGGCAGTCTTCGTAGAATCCCGGTAGTACTAGATTGGCGGACTAACTTATTAAAGATAATGAATCTTTGATGATTCAAAGATGTAATTTCTTTTTTCGTTGAGCTACGGATGTTGAATATACGGACAACCTCTTCGAGATCTTTTCTTTTATTGACGCATTTCACCGTTTGCACTCTTCCTTTACCAAAGAAAGCTGAAGTGTTATCGCATCCACTGAACGTGTGGCCATACAGCTTTTTAAAACTTCCGAGGACTGCAAGTCACGAGAACTGTAATCTTTATTTTTTATTTATCTCTGAGCCTCTCTTAAGAAACGGATATCTTTATTCAAGTTCAGGTGCGAGAGCGATAATCAATGCGAGAAGATCAATATCTTGTCCGAGGATGACCACTGTATCGTTTCCATGAGATTCGTTTAAGGTGGTTTGAACTATGAGTACGTCAACGTCGTCTACAGCAGTAATTGTTTTGATTCCCTCGTTTTTAAATCTCTCCACCAATTGCGAAATAAACCGTTCCTTTTTGTGAGATTGTTTATCATTTTATTTTGCGTTTCAGTCAGTGGCGTGTTCTCATGAAAAACAATTTCCGGTGAAATGCGTTTCAAAAGACGCTGCTGTCTTTCGATGCTCTTCATACTGCAGTCAGCATATCCGTCAAACACTACAGTCACTTTTTGGCCGTAATGTTTACGAATAAAGCTGCTTCGGCCATACTACACGATGAATCAAATTGCCGCCATCAACAATGAACTGGCAATCGGAAAAATCTATTGGCCTCTCTCGTACAGCATTGAAAATAGCATACAGACGATTTCTTAATTTTCCTCATTAACCCTTTCTTATTGAAGAGAAGAAGTGGAATTGAAGCAAGCTCAGAGTTGAAATATGACTCCAAATCTTCTTTTGTGTGAACAGTACAGATTATCCTCTAATATAATTGCGAAGAAGGGGAAAATACATAAACTACTTGCGACAAAAACCTCTATATATGCATCTAATAGAGAAAATTCTGCTCAATAAATTCATTCCTGAGCATTTTTCTCGTTAAAGTAACCGGTTTTAAGATATTCGGAGTCAACCTTGGAATAGGATGGATTTTTACCTCTGCGCCCCAAACTACGTCTCTGTTCGGACGCTGTTAGCGCGAAATAGGTGAGGATAAGCTACAAGGTTAATAGTACATTTTGTATGCAGAATTTAACATGACGATTTTTTTATTTCCTATACTTTTTTCTCTTTCGACGAACGGTTTACAAGATAAAAGTGGAAAACCAGCGTTAAGTCCCCGTAATATGGCCGAAGCAGCTCTATTCATAATCATTACGGACGTTTCACCACTAAATTGTGGGGAATTATTCGGGTATCTATTTAGAACCCTATCTAGATTACGCATCCCAAATATTATTACTTTATAAATTATTTCTTCTAAAATATATAATTTACGTGGACTAATATGTAACAATTGTGTTACAAAATTGAACTGATTCAGTGACGTCTTTTGAAAAGCATTTTAAATAGTAATAATAATTCCCTTAAGAACATATTTTGAATTACATACATTATTCTACAATAGATATTTAGCGTGAACGGTTCATTTTAAAATAGATAATCGCACATTATCGGGTAAAACACCAATGTAATCTGATAGAGTATAACTTACACAATATGAATCATCATAATAACAAACGCACACGATTGCATAGCGCAACTAATTGCGCAAGCGCTAGAGCATTTTACACTATAGAAGTCTGGCAACCTCGAAGGAGGCAAAGTCTACCGTTATATATAACAGTTTTAAATACATTGAGTCAGAGAGGTACTATTTATATAACGAGGTGTAAACATACCAATCGTATGAACAAAAATGTGTATGTAAAAAAAGATAAAAATCCTTTCCCCTCTCCGCGTGCCCTTGGCGGTTATGTATATGTAAACAGAACTAATCTATCTATATTATTTCTAGTGGAGGTGCGGGCGCCACAAATTTGTAAGGAGGCGGACACGATACAAATGCACATATATATATATATATATATATATATATATATATATATATATATATATATATATATATATATATATATAACGAATATTATCCCACTGGTGTTTCATTTTTCATGTATTCTCTCAATGTGGAATTTCCCCACGGTTTTAACGAATTATTTTTTTTATATTCGAGAATATGGCGAAGTAGGTAGTGATAATTTAATTTCATAAAATTTTGTGATAAAAATTCAAATTCCGAGGGAATTACATTAAAATTGGTAGTTAATTATTTTAGAAGTAGTTGATAACGAATCTGACGTCAAAAGTTTATATTTCAAAATGCAATGCAATGTTTTTGCAGGATTTACATGAAATTTGATACATAGTGGTTTCATAATTCTCTGATAACGAGCCTAATGTGAAAGCTTAAAAAGTCGGATGTTTTACTTAGCTAAATAAAGAGGTCACTAATAAGGGTGAAAAAAAAAAATAATAAAAAAAAATTGAAACGCCTTCAAAAAGCTACCTAAAAAATATGGAATAAACTTGCACCATCGCCGTCGTCCAGTTAATTGAGCCTTTTGACCTAATAGATATTGATGTTGGTGTAAAAATGAACAAATAACGAAATGAAACTAACAACTTCATCAATATTAGGTAATAAGTCTCAATTAACTGGGCGATGGCGATGGGGTGCAATCTTATTTCATAAGTTTTTGGTATCTTCTTTGAAGGTGGTTCAATTTTTTTTTTCAAAATTTTTCTTTCTTAAATTATGCCCATTTTGATTAGTCCAATTAAACAAGTCGACAAATCAAAATTTAGAGGTAAATACTTGAATTTTTTATATAAGTTACTTTGATGTAGTAGAATACGAATAATGAAAGAATTTTTTTTTGAACCCCCGGGAAGGGATGAAAAAAAATATAATAAAGTGTTTTTTCAAAATTACTCAAAATGTGTAAAAGCTAGTAAGAAAAGGTTCAAATAAAAATTGTAAAACATGAAATTTTACATAAAAATGATCACTTGACTTTTTTTGAAATTATTAAAATTAACAGAGTTAGGGTGGTTAGAAATTAAGGGATGATATGTAAACGTTTAAAAAACCATAGCGTGCTGAAAAGTTAATGAATTTAATTTATTGTTTCTGTTTACTCAGAAAAATATAAATTTTCGTTTCAGAGAAATGGATTTATTTTTAAATTGTTAATAAAAAAGTTATAAAAATTTTAATTTTTTATTTTCAACTTCACTTTGAACGGTGAAACGAATTTTTTTTTATACCATTCTGTTCATCATTTAATATATTGAACATTTGCTCTTGAAATTTTGTTTACCCATCATTTTCAAGCAGGTATGAATTTATTTACCTGTTTAATTTTTTTCCAAACGTAAGACTGCTCTTGTGACGTCACGATAACTGAAAAGAAATAAAGAATGCATACGACAGAGATAAAATTGTTTTATAGCTGCTGTCATAAGTCATAAGGAGAATAGCCCATCTGTAAATTGTCGGTTGGCGAGGAAAGTAACAAAGGCGTTTGTATTTTTCTCAACTAGTAAATATTAATTAAGAAAATCGCTGTAGCTGTGGCTTTTTATACTTATGTTTTTATACTTTAGAATTTTTTAATAATATTTTTAACTGCAGAACTCTCGGGTGCTCATATATTATTAGAATCTCATTTATGACAAATATCTAGATGCGGCATTTCAACGGCAGTAAGGGCATCCGCGCGTGACGTCACAACTAACCTCAAAAATATGTGTTTCTTAGAATTTAAGAGTATTACTCAACTATTATTAAAATTTCTGCCTGATTCCCATATTTTCAACTAAAATCTAGTTCAGTGTAATGTTTATGAAGTTCTAAATACTTTGTCCCGATAAAATAGGACTCTTTTTGTAGGTTGGAAATCTAACCTGCAATTAGCAGTCTGTTTCTATTACAATATGGGTCGCGTGCGCATGACGTCACAGGTCCCAGACCTTAGGAAAAACAAACCGCTGTCATTAGCTGTCAAATGGCGACTGACTGAACCTCAGAATTAAATTTTTCGTAATTCTAGAGTTTTTATCGATATTATATCATACAAAATGGCTAGTTTTTATTGTATTATTAATTGTGGAAGTGTGGCAATCCGAGACAACATCAGTTTTTATAAAATAACGTCGATTTACAGCCAGAAGAGGTTAGGTTAAACAATTCCAGGCAATTAAAAGAAATGCTTTAAGTTAATGCAAGAATGATTGTGATAGTAATAACTGCTGCTCAAACAAGCAATAAACAATCCATGGTAAAGAAAATTAACATTTTATATTGGTTTGTCTCTATTTTTAATAACTATTTCTTATTTAAATTTTAGTTGAGCGAAGCATGAACTGCACGGAGGGAGAGTATATTTAAGAGAATACAAGTCATAATTAACAATTATTGACCTACATAAAATAGTAAAATACATGTTAAACATTTTATATAATATATTATAATAAAAAATTTACAAAAACTACAATGGTTTGCGTAGTCCTATAGGTATATCAGGTATAGACGAGGGGTTAACCGCTAGAAGAAATTGTGTACATTTTATTACATACTTCAAATAGTTTACAGTAGGTACATCAGTCTTTCATTGTTTATTTTATAAAGTGTATTTTTTTACAAAATTTACAGCGGTTAATCTCCAACCATAGCCATGTTCATTGCTAAAAAACTAAAAGGAAAGATTTCCTGTTAAGTGGTGAACATGTTTTGTCTAGACTGGCAATACAATCCCAGTGAGCATTAAGGAACCATCTGAATCTGCAATAGTCCAAGGAGTCAAAGGCTTTTATTCATGATGCTAAGAGTTCATATCCTGAAAAATTAATTTCTGCATTAGTAATTATTTATAAAACAACATTTAATTAGGCAAGCATATATGAAAAATATGGTTGATAACTAATTCTTACCGTTGTAACAAGCTTTTATCCTGCAAATTTCTCGCAGAGTACTTCTTTCACCTAACCACAAACAGCTTCAAGACTTCTCAATGCCTTGAATTCGTCCTTCTGTCTACATAATTCTTTCAAAAATCAAGTAATTCGCAACATCCTTATATGTAACATTTGGAAATACATCAATATTTGTACTAAAGTATTTTTTTCTCAAAATATAAGGATTTAATTCGATGGCAGCCGTATACCTAACCTCTACATCAGGAGACAATTCTGCAAAATATGAACTAACCGTCATCCTGACGAACAAAATTGTTTATATAACAGTATTAAGAATAGTTGTAGATGTTAAATAATCCAACAACAAGTTCTTAAATGACACAAACACTGCAAAATTCACTTTAAAGAAACACGTTTAATCGGCGGATTTCTCAATGACAGCTGTTTGTTTTTCCTAAGGTCTCAAAATCTGTGACGTCGGCGCACGCGACCCATTGAAAAATTATTTACGTGAATTTTTATATATTTGCTTGGAGCCAGTACGGCTAAAAATGTCCCAGATAGCATTTATTATTCCACGAATGTACATTTTGCATTCCCAATGTTCTAATTGCATTCTGTACTTGCCATGTATGTTCCCTCAACATTCCCATATAAATAATATTTTCACATATACAATATGATTATACATACGATATAAATGGAATATACAGAAAAGTTTATATTCACAGTCGCATATACTTTGTATATGTATCAGGGAACGTTCTTCGTATATGTGTTCATGTACATCGTATAAACATTCGTCAATGATTTTATCTGTATAATACAGGTATATTTTTTGTAGAAATATTTGCATCGCCCGAGCGCCGCGCCGACGGTAATATCATCAAAAGTTCAGCACTTTTAATGCGAACGCTGATTGGTTCGATTTTTGAACTAATAAAAATAAACCTGCATCACAACTGATGAGACAGCAATGCTAGTTTTATAGTACCTATCTACCTACCTACCTACAAAAATAATTATGATATTTCTCTATCTATATAGATTTGATTTAAGTACATTTATAATCACCCCCTGTGCGGTGTATGACGTTTTATAAATTTTAAATCGTTCGTCAATATTATTGTATATATGAAATATGTTTTAAATTTTGAATCCAGACTTTAGATTTGTGATCGAATATTGAATAATAATGAATATGAAATATTAAATAATAATGAATGAAATATTAAATAATAATGAATAATAACCCTTTTTTAATTTATGTATTGTGTTCAATTAATTAGTAACTATCTCGGTAACTATCGGCATTTCTTAAGCAGGTAGTTCAGACTTAGAATGGGTATTTAATTACTTTTTATCTTTTATATTTAGATTTCCGTTTTCCATGTCATTACAATCCCCTTGTAAAATTTTTTAAATGCGCGCCACGGTCATTAGGTTAGTGCGCATGCTCATCGTACTGCTATTAGTATACGTCACGCTTCTGCTGTCAAATGTATGTTTCGTTTTTTGTTTTCCCCTGATTTATTATAATTATTTCAAGTATATACATTAATTGCATTGCTGTAAGTATTTTACAATTGTATACAATATAACTACCACATAGTTTTGTTGTCATTTGCAGATATTTTATATTTAGACACTAAAGTTTAATGTGTATCCCTTTGTACATATTATACTAAGCATACTACCTATATTAGTTATAATAATTACGGCGTTTGTAGGTATCGATTTTTAGAAAAGAAACTGAGGTGTCTTTGTAATGGTCTCGGTCCACGAAAAGGAAGCTTGGTGGTCACCATTCAAACAATTGACTGATCACTGAAAAACAGGTGAAAATGCAGATGAAATGTGAACACTTTACGGGGTGTTTAAATCTTATTTTCAAGAAGGTAGGTTCGATCTATTTCAATATTAAGGAGCTTTTGTTTATTTAAATCACAACCATTGGATTTGATTACAACATACGAGTTGTGATAGGTATTTACCTATTTGTAGTAATTTGCTTTATACCTATTTCAGAGGATTATAGTTGAAAAGGGCAGAGATCTGATGTACAGAGTGAATAAAAACAAATCAAAGGACTATGTACAAAAAGCATGTTATTCCTCCCGTCAGATGAACATATTGGAAGCCGTCGACTTCCCAAGAAATTTTGTCTTTACTAGAAGTTGAAAGAAGATAGGTATGTTGTTCTTTTAATAACTCTGGTAGGCATTTAAAATCAAGTACCTGAAATTTCGAACGTTCACTTGAACGAATTTCATATGAAAAAGAAAAATTAATAAAAGCCACACTTCGATTTAGGTGTAAAAACTTAAGTATTGTGGATATTTATTGTCAGCAAATGTGGCAATGAAGTGTTTATGCCTAAATCGATGTTTGGTTTTTATTAACTTTTCTTTTTCATCTAAAATTCATTCAAGTGAACGTTCGAAACTTCAGGTACATTTAAAATCACACGTTAAACAAATCCTCGTCATAATATGATACTCTCAACTATGACAGCGGGTACCGATATTCCTGATATTTGACCTTTCATATAAAAACTGGCGATTTTCAGATATTGTGCCCACGAAAACTTTTGATCAGGATAAGTACAACATACTACAGTTTCAGCCCATTTGACTGTACCTTCTTTTCCATTTATTTTGTGCCTGCCGTGTCCTTTATGATAATATCAATTTGTTTAATTTATGTTTGATCAGTTTTATTTTTTCTGTAAGATCTTTGTAAGATGTTTTTATATTTTTCAAATTTATCATGGCCAGTTTTTAAAGAGAAATAAGTACCTATTCAAATATAATACAATGTATTTTCTTTTGTAGTTGGACTAGCACGTGTATCTCCTCCTCTGGACAGGAAGGAAATACCTTCTTAAAAATTGGAAAAGCCAAAAGAAAGTATTCAGCCAATAGGATCAGTCACAGATGATGTGTTGAGAATGAAAAGTGGACTTTCGCAATTACAAGTATCACCATCGGCAACACCTGGACACTTGGTTTTGAAAATGTAAGCCCTCCAATTTTTACTATTTTTTACTTACTGACAAAAAATTCGTTATAGTAAAATATGACAGTTCATAAGTTGCAAAGAAAATTTTTTTGTTAAAAAAAATCTCAATTGAAATTTTTGTCACAATTGTTTTTTATTATTACAATTCATTTTTGTAACAAAAAATAAAAATATATTTAAAGTAACACAACTGTTTTATTTATACCTCTTCCTATTTTATAATTTAAGATGCATACTAATTGTTACAACAATGTAAAGTAATTAATAAAATAAAATCATGTTTTGTTCTTGGCAATTTAAAACACGATTTGAAATAGATAAAACTTTAAGGTAGTGTAATATGATCATTAGATTTTTTCATAAATAACACGTTAAATATGATTTTTAAGCTGAAGTTTTAGAGTGATAAATGTTTGATCCATTTTAAAATGGTTTTTAACAGATCTTATTAACGTAAAACTATTTTTTTTACATATATTCGTGGACCTTTGTACAAGGGCGGATCTAGAAATTTCAATAATTTTTTTCTCGTCTGTGGCGCATGGGACCCACACGAAATATGGGAAATAACATCTAGAGAAGCACTCCTCTAACGGCCCCTAAAAAGTTTTGAAAAAGCAGTTTGCGAAAAATTTTTTCAAAATTCGAGTGCCCCCCTCCGAGCCAAAGGACTCCCGTTTAAAATTATTCTTTTTTGTCATATACAGTTTACTTTTCATCAAAATCCAACAATAGGTTTTGGAGTTTATGAAAATATTTTCATTATTAACAATACATTATAATACAATGAACTGAAATTTTGTAATTTACAATTTAACAAATTACAAAATTTCAATTCGTTGTATCTCAGTTAGTAATAAAAATATTTTCATAAACTCCAAAACCTATTGTTGCATTTTTATGAAAAGTAAAATGTATATTTATTTTTATTTATTTATTTATTTATTTATTTATACATACATTTTATACATGGCAATAACATAACATTTAAAACGTCTGTATAATTTTTCTTTTCTAAAATGTTTTGTGCACCTAGGTGACTTAACACCTGCATGTGCTTAATATTTTAATGTTTAATTCTTACGTGCTAAGAGTATACGTATTACCAAAATATAAGAATAAATTTAGGTGAACATATATATAACTAACTATAACGTAACTAACCTATGTAATTACACCTATGATATATCTATAAAACTATACTTATAGCGAGACCTATAATGTGAAGATATAAGGAAATATAACATAACGAAAAATAGAAATAAAAAAGCATAGACAAGATGTGATATGACACAATACAAAATACGAACAAGGTTGATAATGATTGCATCTGCTATTGTTTACATATACATATATACACATGAGCACAAACCTACGTGCAAACAAGAAAGATTTTGTGATTTAATTAGTGTACTATGTTTCCAACCACCTAATAAATTCCCGATAATTAATACATATGTAGTCTTTACAAAGTTTTGAAAATTGTTTAGCCGTTTTTACAAGTTTAATGTTCTTTGGCAATGTGTTATAAAATTTTGGACCTAAGTATGTAAGAAATCTTTGATTTATATTTTTTTTACTGATAGGAATTTGTATGCTCTGTTTTTTTGCAGTTCTTGTTTTATATTGACTATCAACATACACTTTTAGTTCATCCCTTTTATATATATAAATACAAACATTAAGGATATACAAGGATCGAATATTAAGAATTTCTTTATTTTTATAAAGCGATTTTGTTGGGTAATCTCTTTTTTTGCTATACATAATTTTAAAATGGTATTTTGGATTATGTTTAATTTTTTTAGTGATATTGTATAAAGACCACCCCAAACCAGTATACCATATCTGAAAATTGACTCCACAAATGCCTTATAAATCATTATTAAAATATTTTTGTTTAAAATATCTCTAAGTTGGTAGAATTTGTAAATGAGTTTTCTTACCCTATTTGTTATGTAATTAATATGCTGGGTCCATTTTAGGTGCTTGTCTATAATAATTCCTAAGTATTTCATTTCGTCAGTTTCTTTTATTTTGTGCTGGAGATTGTTTATCTTTATTGAGTTGAACTCTGGCTTGTTACAGTTAGTTACTGTAAATGCAATGTACTTGGTTTTTTCAGCATTTAAGGAAAGTTGGTGTTTGTCGAGCCATTTTTTTATTGTTTCGATGCCTTCGATTACATTTTCTTTTGTATGTTCCCACGTATTTCCATTGAACAAGGCGACTGTATCATCTGCGTATGACACAATTTTGGCGTTTATATTTGTTCCTAGCAAGGAGTTGATGTAAACAGTAAACAGGATTGGTCCTAGTACTGTTCCTTGTGGTATTCCCATTTTTATTAATTTTGGGTCACTTAGGCTATTCTTAATTCTTACATGTTGTACACGATGGGATAGGTAATTTTTAAAGAGATTTAACACGGTACCACGAACCCCATAGTGTGATAACACATTAAGGAGCTTTTCATGGTTTACCGTGTCAAATGCCTTTGCCAGATCTAAAAATACCCCAATACATTTTTTGTTCGTATCTAAATTATTTGTGATTTCTTTTATTACCTCGTACATTGCATCTACCGTTCCCAAACCCTCTACAAAGCCAAATTGATTTTTGTGTAATATATTATTTGTCGTTAGGAAAACTGTCAGACGGTCTTTCAAACATTTTTCGAATATTTTGGCAAAATTATTTATGAGGCTAATGGGTCGATAGTTAGAGATTAGAGTTTTGTTTCCTGATTTGTGTATAGGTGTAACAACAGAAATTTTAAATTGATGTGGGATGTAACCAGTTTCAAATATAAGGTTAATAATATGAACGAGAGGAGTCACTATTTCAGGGTGAACTAGTTTGATTATTTCTGTTGTAATTCCATCAATTCCAGGTGCACTTTTGTTCTTTAAACTATGTATATGTTTTATTATTTCATTTGTAGTAACTGGAGTAAGGTACAATGATTGTAATGAATAGTGTAAGGAAAAATTGAAATTTTGTGGTTCAGTTATATGTTCCAGCATCTTGCTTCCTACATTAGCAAAATATTCGTTACTATGGTTGGCCATTTGTTTTGTATCACTGAATGCTAAGCCATTATTATTAACGAGTTGAATTTCCGTATTTTTAACAGTTTTTTCATTTGTAACCTCAGAGATAATTTTGTATATGTTTTTTATGTTTTTTTGATTTTCTAGTATTTGATTTTTATAGTAATTATTTTTTGATTTTTTTAAGAGTGTGTGTTTAGATGATTTCTGTAGTTTTTGTATTCCATTTCCAGAATGTCGGTATGGTGTTCTAATAGTTTTTTTTTAATTTATCACGTTTTTTTATAGAATTTATAAGACCTTCTGTTACCCATGGTTTTCTTTTTTTATAGTTTTGTTTCTTTCTTCTTATATTTTTGGATTGTTCTATTAGGTTTAAAAGAGTGTCTGTAAATTTGTCAGTAGCAATTTGTGTGTCTTTACAATTCAGAATATCTACCCAACTTTGTTTTTCAGATAAGTTTTTTAGCGTATTTAAATCAATTTTTGTGATTTCTTGTAAATTTTCATTTACCTGTATTTTAGCATTTTTATTATCGCATATAAGATTTATAGCTACTGGATAATGGTCAGTTATGTTACAATTTAGTACATATGACGAAAGTCTGATATTATTAATAGTTTGTTTTTTCTTTACAAAAATATGATCTAGACAACTAATACTATCTTTAGTTGCACGTGTTGGAATCTGAATGTAGGGTAGAAAGCCGTGTTTTCCCATTATTGATAAATATTTATTAACTATATGTGCATTTTTGTCTAAGATATTAATATTAATATCACCTGTTATAATTTGGATTTGGTTACCTTCTTTCGTTTCTTCTAAATAGGAGTCTATTTCATCTATAAAGAGGTCTTCACTAGTAGGGTTTGGTCTATATAAGGCAATAATTTTAAATGGAATATCCTTAATTATAAAATTTAATATGGCAAGTGTAACACCGCATCTTATAAGTTTGATCTTTGTAAACATAGCATTAATTCTGGATTTTATTAAGACTAGGACTCCATCATTCTTATTATATATATGACAAAAAAGATTAATTTTAAACGGGAGTCTCTTGGCTCGGGGGGGGGGGGGGGGGGCACTCGAATTTTGAAAAAATTTTTCGTAAACTGCTTTTTCAAAACTTTTTAGGGGCCGTTAGAGGAGTGCTTCTCTAGATGTTATTTCCCATATTTCGTATGGGTCCCATGCGCCACAGACGAGAAAAAAATTATTGACATTTCTAGATCCGCCCTTGCGTAAAGTATTCTTATAGCAAATACAGTTTTATTTAAGTTTATTTAGCATTTGTGTGCTCCATTCAATAAAATTTGATGAATAAAACATTTGACTTTAGTGGAAAACTAATAGTAAAAACAAATTTTCTGTGCATATATTCCACATTTACGTACATAATATTCGTCACAAGGAATATGAAATGTGGAAAATTAGAGTAAGTACCTAATAGTTGACTGTAACAATTAAACTTTAAAATTAGATTTTGGATTTATCATATGCAAGTACTTCACTCAAATCATGTATTCTCTTGAGTTTAATTATTATAATAATTTATTATTTGCTATAATCATAGATGAGTCGCTGCGTCATACTGAACATATTCAGAATGAAGCAGCGACTCATCAATTATTACAATAAGTAATAAATTTTTATAATAATTAAACTTTGAAGAAAATACATGGCATGTGTGAAGTACTTATAGCTGCCACTGATACTTAATGTTCATTCCTACAATATACCTGCATCATAGATTTATGATCCATGTGTAACATACCAGGCACCTACGGTTTAATTCCTGCGAAGGTAGTACTCATGTACCATGAACATGCAGTGTACATTGTGAATGTAGGATGGACCTTCCTCCTATATACCTCATGTATTTATCAGTATGTCAATATACGTTTCTGGTTCATATCAAGTTCCGTTATGGTCTAAGGGTACGTTGTAGGAATCTTACTCGTATATCGAGAGGCGGTCATCTGTACGTCTCTCTGACATTCAGATTTTCTACACGGAATACAAAATGAATATTTATTCTTAGTTCCATGGGTACATAAAGTACGTTCCGAGCACATGCTCTGAATGTAAAAATGCTATCTGGGGTGTATATAAATATTAAAAATGAGAATAATTTTGAGAAACTTTAAATTTAAGGTTATGTTGATTACATGATGCAGATGCCTTATATCTCAATGCAGCGGTTGTGAATGTTTTGGTGAATAAATGCTCCTACAAATTGTTATCAAAATTTTTCATTGTGGACAAGTATAATAAGTGTGTTCCGTTTAAATATTGATTAGTCAACCATTGTTGTTAATCGGAAAAAAGTAAATATTGATAAGAATTTTTTTTCTCCATGTTTTGCGAAATCTACATACTTATACACGCTTCGTTATATGTACATTTTGGTTATAGGTATTAGACACGTAGAATTTTGTTTACGTGATCTAAATATTTTTAAAATTAATTTTTGAATTGTAATGAAAGAAATAATTATTACTGTCAATACTTACTGATTTCTACTAAATTTCATATTATTTGTTGCTATAAATTAAAATTAAGATACACAATATAATTTTTTTTGCGAGAAAATATTGAAGACGAATTATTGGAGTATTGAAAATAATTGTTTGAAATATCGTTTAAAATAGTCGCGTATTTTAACCAAGGTTGCAAAATATATTTTTTTGCGTATTTTCGATTAAATTAATAATAATGTAGAAGTAAAAATTATTTGCAAAAATGAATATTTACAATAGTGAAAATAATTTTTTATTTTCGACATTAACAATTGAAATAATTTTACTTCATACATTACTTATTTTTTAAAATTACAAAATTTCAATTATTTTAGTTTATTATTTTTTAGGACCATAAGAAATTATTATAAAAATTATTATAATAAATAACAAAAACAACCGTATACATAAACATGTCAAAAAAAAAATTTTAATATTTGTTATAGAACTTTAAGTTAAATTTTTTTTTACATGTTTATCTACACGGTTGTTTTTATAACAAATAAAATGGCAATTTTTTTTTTAAATACGTAATTTATTTATTTGTTTATAAAATGTGTTTAAACAAATAGCAATAAAAATTTAAAGTTTACGTAATCTTACAGAACTTTTGAATATAAAAACAGTAATAATGATTAAAATTAATGAAAAAAAATTTTCACCCTTTTTTTTCATTTTTTAGTTTCTTGTTAGGTTAAATAATTGATAACTAAAAGGGTATAACCATTAAAAACATCGCAATTCATAATCCCACAAAGTATAGTTGACATAAGGTCTCCGTGAAGAGAAATAATTTTAGCGGTTTTTGTTTAGCAATTATCCAACTTGAAATATAAACGCAAACTCTAAAAAAATTTGTTAATTAACAGTAGGCTCATTTTATGAAAAATCGGTGAAACAATTTTTTCCAACGAGATGTTGTTCCATTAAGTGTCTAAATAATACCATAATTTTTTAAAATTTTTAAATTAATATTTAATAACATAAAAAAATATTTTTACTTATTATGGCCAGTTTCAGAGCATCGAAACGGCTTAGTGTTCGCCGCGCAGAGCTCTATTTTCAACATTAAATTAAAATTATTAATAATAGAGAGAGAGTTTCAGGAGTTCGGCTTTTTTATTGGAAATTCTTTCCTGTTTAAGAATCTTTCTTTAAATTTTCTTAAATATTAATAGTTTTCGAGTTATTTGCAAAAAACGAAACTCGTTATTTTTTCAATCTTTATTTGTTTATTACTTTTGCAACTGTTTATGTGCGCGTTTGAAACTTTTGCACATTTTTCTAGACGTCATTCCGAATCCAGTGAGCCCTCACTCATATTTTTACGAGCTTTATCAAGCATTATCATGGCCTTGAACTTCATCAGCATCTGCATCATGTACCCAACATAACCTTAAATTTTAAGGTTTTTAAGTCTATTCTCATTTTTAATGTTTGTATGTGCATTTTTAGCCGGTACTGGCTCCAAGCAAATATTTAAAAATTCACGTAAATAATTTTTCAATATTGTTGATTAATACAAATAAACTGCTAACAGGTTAGATTTCCAACCTACAAAAAGAGTCCTACTTTATTAGGACAAAGTATTTAGAAATTCATAAACATTACACTGAACTAGCTTTTAGTTGAAAATACGGAAACCAGGTAGAAATTTTAATAATAGCTGCGTAATACTCTTAAATCTTTTTAAATATTTAACGTCGGCCTATTTCCGCTACCAGGACTTATCACCGACGCCAGGAGACGAGCTACCCCCAACCTGGAAATTTTGCCGAACCTCTTCCCTTAAGAAGAGTAGAAGATAGGTTATCTGTGAACTCAAGTGCAGATGCCCTATAGATGTGACGCATGCGCGTCTTGTAGGCAACGCAGCAACTACTTGTCGTACGCATTCTTTATTTCTTTTCAGTTATCGTGACGTCACAAGAGAAGTGTCTTACGTTTGGAAAAAAATTAAACAGGTAAATAAATTTATACCTGCTTGAAAATGATGGGTAAAAAAAATTTCAAAAGCAAATGTTCAGTATATTAAATGATGAACA
The DNA here is from genome assembly GCA_936432065.2 of Rutpela maculata. NCBI lineage: Eukaryota > Metazoa > Arthropoda > Insecta > Coleoptera > Cerambycidae > Rutpela > Rutpela maculata. Next base: position 81,420,151 of record OW386285.2, on the reverse strand, counting down.
GAATGGCATAAAAAAAATTCGTTTCACCGTTCAAAGTGGTTTTAATTGAAAATAAAAAAAAAATTTATTAACAATTTAAAAAAAAAATTCATTTCTCTGAAACGAAAGTTTATATTTTTCTGAGTAAACGTAAAAAAAAATAAAATTCATTAACTTTTCAGCACGCTATGATTTTTTAAAGGTATACATATCATCCCGTAACTTCTAACTACTCTAACTCTGTTAATTTTAATAATATAAAAAAGCTCAAGTGATCATTTTTATGTAAAATTTCATGCTTTACAATATTTATTTGAAACTTTTTTACTAGCTTTTACACATTTTGAGTAATTTTGAAAAAACACTTTATTATATTTTTTTTCACCCCTTCCCGGGGGTTCAAAAAAAATTTCTTTCATTAATTGTTTTCTACTATATCAAAGTAACTTATATCAAAAATTCAAGTATTTACCTCAAAATTTTGATTTGTCGACTTATTTAATTGGACTATATTGGTTTTTATATTTTTGCAATTTAATAATTATCAAAAAATATTCTATAAGTGCAGATTTATTCGAAATTTTATTGCAACCAATGTTTCTTCGGAGATAATAAGGAAAATAACAGGAAATTTTAATTTTGCGCATAAACTGCTACAGCAGGAGAATTTCTTATTAACTTTATGCTTATATTAGTTAATTCCACTACTATTAATTATAGCACATAGACACAACGATAAGCTACTTACAAGAGTTATTATCCTTTGAATTATATTTGCTTCATCCTCTGTGTCATAATTAAAATATTTCAAGACATTTTTGTAGATTCTACTGTACTCTGAATCAGCATCATCTTGTACGAGTGTAACTGGATTTTCAAATTTGTCTAAATTTAAAGGCATTGCTGGCAGATTCACTGTTATCTGTCGGCGTCTCCTACTCCAAAAAACCAATACGAGGAAGAGCACAGGCATGAATACTTGAAACAATAGTAAAATCCATGACCGAAAAGTGTATAACATCTTCTTTATGAACATGGCCAGAAACTGGTTCTTTAAAAGATCGAAGCCATTGGTAAATGAGGGATTCAGGTCAATTTTTACTAAAATATAACATTACGAATGTAGGTATAATTCATTAAAAAAATGTATAAGAAATTATTATTGATGAAAATGTTTGCTAGTCCCGAAACCGCAGACAATCTCTTACCTTTATATGTTTTGTTACTGGGTGGTCAACAATGTGAAAAATGTAAAATTGGTCTGGACCAATGCACCATTGGATAACCTGACAACCTCAGTCTACATACCACTACATAATAAACGAGTGACAGATATTTGTGATAATTAAATTAATGCTGTATATTCTTCAAACCGGATTACAGCATTATCTTAATTGGCAAATGCCTCCATAGCAAGCAGGCTTTGTTTAAAGACAAGGTACTAGGGATCAAAAACTGAATTTACGGCAATTTATCAAGACGACAAAAAATTACGGCTTTTGACTATATGGAACAGAACAAACTGTGGGCTGTATTACTGGAAATGGGGACACCCAAAATCTAGTTTTTATTATTGGATTACCTCATATAGACAACTCAAACTCCAACAAATAATAAGGTTGGTAAAGCATCAGAAATGGTTGTGTTTTGTTACCAGAACTCTTTAACAGCTATAGTAAACATGTGATGCGACGTAGCTATAAATGAAACTAAGATTTCTAACTTGAGATTTGCAGATGATAACCTTAGTTGCAGCAAGAGAGGGTAAGCTCGTACACCTGCAGAGCAGGCTTCAGATAATCAGCTCGGATTATGATTTAAGAGTAAATTACAAAAAAAAATTATTTTAAATCGAGTAAAGGATAACCATCCAGATACGTTAAAAATAAGCGACTGTGAGATAGTGAACGAGATGATATGCCTAGAAGCCCTTGTAGACCATACAGACAACTGTGAATATGAGATTCAGCAGAGAATACAGATGATAAGATTGACAACTCGCTAGTTAAGTAAAATCATGACAGAAATATTACGAAACGCATGAAACTCAGGTTTGTAGAACGCTCTAGTGTTCTCCATCATTCTTTATGCCTCTGAGACATGAACTATTACGGACGCGGACAGACGGCGTATTGATGATTTAGAGATATGGGTCTGGAGAAGTTTACGAGTTCCTTGGATAGCCCATTGCACTAACAGCACGAAAATGCAAGAACTGCACGACCCCCCAGCACTCTTTTTTTCTGAATTATCTCATCTTTGGTCACACTGACCGAATAGAGGACGATATAGGTCGGTTGATAGTTCAAGGAAGGTGTGGCAACCGCGACAGATGTGGTGATGCCATCAGACGTACGATAGCCAGCTGAAATAACTTATGGACCAAGAAACGTCTAGCAAGACGTTATAAATAAGAAAAGAAAAATGTACCCTTAAATTCGCTGAAGTTGAATAATTCTCAAAGAAACCAACTTTAATTATGACGCTTCAGATTTATTGAATTTTCGTGGCTTGTTTAAAGTATTTATAATATAAAATATCATAGTTACTGGGTTTTCTACATAAATGAAATGTTCTTTAAAATTTTACCTCCAGTTCCTCCATTTACAGGAACATTGTCATTGTTATAACCATTTTGGTTTGATAAATCAAACTCTTCATCCCTATGATCTGCACCAACTCTACAAAATTAAAGGAATAAAATATATTGCCGCCTATTATTATAATTGGATTATATATGGCGATATCATATTTATTGATATAAATTTTCTAATATTAACTGAACTTATCAAAATATTGCCGTATTCTAAGTATTGCTTGTGACATTCAAAAGATAATTATTTTTTCATTAGGTCTTGATAGTCAGTACAAAAAGTAGGTCTAAATGATTGACCTAAATGGTTTCTGATTCTGATGTTTATTAAAATACAGGGTGCGCCACGTGCCACTTAAAACTCCCCAGGCTTGTAACTTTCTTATTTTTTAAGCGACGACCATGTTGGGCACATCAAATTGTAGATATTTTTAAGGCATTTAAACATGAGTACGGTGACTTAAGGAAAAATTTTTTTGAAAAAACTGTTAACCTTAATTTCCTTGAATATTTTTTTACCTCACCCTGTACATGAACTGCGTTAATGTTTTCTTATAATGGTTTCAATTAGTTTTAATTTATGTTATCACGTCATATTCGAAATTATTTTTGTTTTAGAGAAAGAAACTGAAAACACTCTTTCCGATTCCAAACTGATTTTTTTTTAAATAACTTTGAAAATAATGTAAATAATAATTTTATGCTTTATTTGTAAAAGACATATCACAAACAATATTCAACGTAACAAAACAACAAGAAACAAAAAAAAAATTTTTAAAAACAAACTTGTATTAAAATGTACTTACTAAATAGGAAATTGCAAAATTTTTATTTTTAAAAATTTTTTATTTTAATAACATAAATTGAAGCTAATTAAAACCTTTATAAGAAAACATTAACACAATTCAGGTAAAAAAATATTCAAATAAATTAAGTTGCCTTTCTTAAAAATTAAAAAAAAAAATTAAATTACTCTATGTGCATGTTTAAAGGTTTTAAAAATGTCTACAATTTGATGTGCCCAACATGGTCATCGCTGCAAAAATAAAAAAGTTACAAGTCTGGGCAGTTTTAAGTAGCGCACCCTGTATATGTATGTATAAGATATTTTTTTGCAATTCTTGAGCTTTTGTATGAGCTAGGTATAATATACTGTACGTTATATTTTAATAAACATCAGAATAAATATCTGTTTAGTCTATCTTCTTTTACAAAAACTAATAAAAAAAATTCAAGTCAGTCAAACATTTTAAAGCTTCATACTGTTGAAATATGGGCAATGTCATGGCCGTTCCAGTTTGAAAGTGTAATGAAACGCAGAACAGGTTTAATTCCATCATCAATCGAATGTGTCAGTACCATCTCAATTCAAATAGTTCATACTATGGCGACAAGTCTATGATTTGTGATGAGACCTGTATTTTACGTATTACTGGGTGTTGTCATTTAAATATCGCACAGTATTTGAACGGCTTTCACTTGCTTAATTACAATATTTGTTGAGAATATTCCTTTTAGAGAATATGAATTACAGTGAAAACTTCAAATTGTTAGCAAATACTACAGTATCTAGAGGTAAAAAATATGTAATATAATGTAATGTAATGATATTTTTCATAAGTTGATTTTTGCAGTAAAAGGTTATCAGCTTCAGTTTTTATATTAGTCTAGGAAATAGCGTGCAAATTCGACGACGAGTCTACCAGTCGGTAATCGAAGAGACCATATAAGTACAAAATTTTTTTCTCTCTAGAACTTTTTGGTATGGAGGGAGGATAGGGAGGGGGGGGGCATTTATTTTTAAAACGAATGATTATCGATATCTTAGTGATAGGTCGAACCAGCTATTTTTGTGTAGCAGCTACTTCTGCTATTTTAATAGCAGCTATTTCTTAGCATTAGTGTTTTGGCTAAATGGCACGTATTAACAGATCACAAATGAAACTTTATATAAAAAAAAACGCAATCGCTATATGGATAGTTAAATATGATTAGATTCAAAAGAAATATAAATAGATATTTTATATTTCTTCTGAAACTAATCATATTTAACTATCCATGCAGCGATTGCTTTTTTTTTTATAAAGTTTCATTTGCTATCTGTTAATATTATAACATTTATTAGTTTATTTTTTATATTCCTCTAAAATATTTGAGCAGACGAACATAATCATGTGTTAAATATTATTAAAATAAAATAGTTTTACATGAATTACATATTCCCTTCCTAAGTGCTGCGTGGACCCGCTTGGCCGCTGCTCGCTGTAGCGGAACGAATGTGCATGCGCTGCTTGTGCTATCACTGCTATTGGACCGACGCAGCCTGCTTGTGTTGCTGCAAAGGCGTGTTGGCACTCAGCGAGTGATTTCAACGTGCTATAAAAATAGCAGCTATTTATCAGAGCTCGTAACAGTTGCTACTGCTATGAAGCAAATAGCAGTTAAAAATAGCAGACTGCTATTTAGCAGCCCATCACTACGATATCTGTCCGCAGAGGTAGTTAGTATATGTACTTCACATAGGTACTCCAATTACGCTGGCAGACGAAACTTCCGATCGGCGCGCGCGTTAACCGAAAATATAAAAAAAAAATTAATTTCTATTTCCGGTTAGCGCGCGCGCCGACCGCTTATTTTTAATAAGCCAATTATAAATATCTTATAATTGTTTATTACAGTAAGTTACCCTAGGTGCAAGGTCTTTGTTACCAATAATAACACATAGTCCAATCAAATGGTAGTTTGAAGTGGAAAGTTCTGGTGTAATTGTTTTTAGTGGTTTATTTTGTTTTTTGGTGTGTTGAATACGAGTCTGGAGTCGTCCAACAAAAATTTTCCCCGCAAATATGAGAAATCTTCAAAAAACCACTAAGAATAAGGTATTTAGTGGTTTTTCAGCTTGTAACATGCAAAGCAAGCTATTTACACAAAAAGTGGTCCTGTAGTAAAATAAAGAGGAGAAAATTACCTACAATTTATGTCTTTTAACAGTTTTTTGTACGTCGTATGGTTTCCACGCAAAAAAGTGTTGAAATATCAGGGAAATCAGTAATTTTTGGAAAATAGCAAAAAACACCATTAATATATATTTTTTATTTCATGTCGGTAAACATTATTCTATATGCTAATGAAAGAGGCGAATTTCTGTATAATTTATATGTATTTAAGTACTAATACGAGCCCTCTTATACACGGGTTCCATAATTTCTTCAGGACAGCCTTCCAGTTCTTCTACGCCTAAAACAAATGTGACTTAATTCCAAATACTTGTACAATTTATTGAATAGATATGAAAGCAGTACCTATTAAGAAACATATTTTGAACACACAAATAAATAGTGAGTGAAGGTGAGATAGAATTATTTATGCATAGTTACCTTCAAGTAATTCAGGGAACTCCGGGTCATTCTCTGCTTCTTCTTCAAAACAGCTGCAATAACATGCAACGGGCATGTTATTGCAGCTGTTCTCGCAGTTCCTGCACATATTGGAACAATTAAGGTCTGCTTTTTTGCATCCACAGTTGGTCTAACAGGTCTTCAACCATTTGCAAGAAATAAGTTTTAAAACTGCTTCTGGTGGATGTAGCGTTGGTACTGGCTGCAGACTAGGGATGCAACGGATAGTGTTTTGGCCGGATACCGAATACCGGATATCCGGCGTACTTCTTGTACCGGATACCGGATATCCGGCCAAATATCCGGCTTACATTTAAAGTTAGATTGAAAACACGTTTTGGCAACCTCAACGACAAAAAATACTTACTGTCAACTCTTCTAGACCCCAGATTTAAAACAAGTTTTTTCAATAAAAGTGAGGCTGAAAAATTCCGTCAAATTATTCTGCTGGAGGCTTAAAAAAGTAGTTGTGATGATTCATATTCAAGCATGATAGTGAAAGTGATTCTTCTCCTTCCAATAAACAAAGTATTAGATAATGTTACTGCTGATATTCACAACACTTTTTGGGACTGGTTTGAGGAAGTGGCGAAAAAATAGTAGCGTTAATGAAAACGTTTCGGAGAAAAGTTCAATGGCCGAGGAGATCGATTTATTATTTGAAAGGAGTACGGATTCAAAGAAATAGTGACCCTTATTACGCATGGTGGTATACTAACTCCAATCAGTATACACTTTTGTCAAAGTTTATAAACATATATCTTTCAGCCCTTGCCGTAGTGTATACAGTGAGAGGCCCGTTTCAGAAGCTGGCAACGTATACGAAAAGAAACGCGATGGTCTACTACCTCTAAATGCTGAAAAACTCATCTTTATTCACCATAATTTACCATTGGTAAACTTTAAGTATTAATTTAGTAACTAACCTATAGATATTGCCAGTTTGCAGTAATAATTGTAATGCAGGATACGTGAAAAATAATAAAACTGTTTCATTTTTATACCATTTTCTATTTTTTAACTATCCAGTTTTGGCCGGATATTAGATCACTATCCAGCCGAATAGTAATAAAGTGGTCGGATAGGCCAGATACCGGATAGTAACCGAATATCCGTTGCATCTCTACTGCAGACCACCTTTGGTTTTCTTCCAACCCCATTGCTCAGGATTTTTTTCATTTCCAAGCCATTTTTGTACTTGAAAGTATACTCTCAACGAATGTTGCTGTGCTGCAGCCTCGGTAGGAGGTAGGGACGCCAAATGGGCTGTTGTTCTGTATGCAGACCTAAGGTAGCATTTATACCTCAACTGGTTCAAGGACGTGCCTTCCTTGTCAGTCAATTTGTACAATGCAAAAGTTTCAATGGTCTTGGTTAGAGCAGGGTTTTTCTTGGTGGTTTGGAGAAGCCTCATCTTTCCTACTTTGAACGAGGCTGAAGTTATGTCACATCCTCCCATGGCATGCAAAAACAATATGTTGCCACTGATGGATTAGTCTGATTGGCAGTCAGGAGAAAAAATTAGTGAAACTGTCCCTTTGCCTGGCTTCAGAAAGTATACATCTTCACCCACAATAACTACAGAGTTATGCTGTTGTGCGAGATCCATTGCTGTGGTTACAATAAGTGTATCCGCATCCTCTTAGGCCTGCTTTGTGTGAATGCCAGCTGCTGCAAAGTTGCCCTTCAACACTGAGATGAAACGGTTTCTGTTTTTCATATTGCCTAGGAATTTTTCTTGTGGCACTGTCGGGATCATTGTTCATCGAACATGACGTCTACTAACATATGTTTGCGTGATCTTCTTGCTCGCTCAGCATTTTTAGTACCTTCTTGAGGGTAACCATCGAAGACGACTACAGCACTGTTCTTGTACTTGGACTTAATAAATGAAACATAACTTTCACAAATTCATGAAAATGATTGACCCCTGGTCCACACGACTCTGTGCAGCAAGTATCCTCCATCTATAACGTACACGTTCAGTTAGTGTGAATGCTTTGCACAAAGCAAACTTGATTCCTTTTCTCATACCATAGTCGTCAAAAAGAGGCAACGGATAAGGGCACAGTTCGTATTTTAAGAACTCTTCAAGTTCTTCATCAGATTGTTTAGCAATTGTGATGAACCGAGGACCGTTAGGCTTTTAGCCATGAAGATCCCCCTCTCCCTGTGATTTAGTAAAGTGGGAGTTCGAGGCCACAAAGGACACAAAGAAGGGCTTCTTCTATTGTTTGCCAGGTAAACACGTTGAAAGGAAAGGAAGTGTAGATGAAATAATTTCCTTGAAGGGAAAATTGAAATTTATTTATTTATTCTTTTTGCTATTTTCCAAAAATTACTGATTTCCCCGATATTTCAACATTCTTTTGCATGGAAACCATATGACGTACAAAAAAATGTTAAAGACATAAATTGTAGGTAATTTTCTCTTCTTTATTTTACTGCAAGACCACTTTTTGTATAAATAGCTTGCCTTGCAAGTTATAAGCTGTAAACCACTAAAAAACATTATTTTTAGTGGCTTTTTCATGATTTCTCATATTTGCGGGGAAAATTTTTGTTGGACGACTTCAGATTCATGTTCAGAACCCTAAAAAACATAAAATAAACCACTAGAAACAATTATACCAGAACTTTCCACTTCGAGCCCTTTTTGTGCACCATTTGACTGGATTAACAGGTCTACAAAAAAAAATTCTGTTCGAAGAACTAAACCTATCATGTCTTAAGTATTTTTGTGTGCTGAATCCGAATTTTCAATTTACAAAATTTTCTACCGCGTAGGTTTCGAGTAAACGTCAAAAATTGTCAGAAAAACGTATTTTGACGATAAAAACCTGGATTTACTCGAAATCTACGTGGTAAAAAAATTTTTTAATTGAAAATTCGGATTCAGCACACAAAAGTACCTAAGGCATGATAGGTTTAGTCCTTGGAACTGAAATTTTTTTTGTAGACCTGTGCACAGGTCTACGAAACAAAAATTTCTGTTCCAAGGACTAATCCTAATCTCATCATGCCTTAAGTATTTTTGTATGCTGAATCGGAATTTTCAGTTAAAATATTTTTCTACCGCGTAGATTTCGAGTAAATCTTAGTTTTTCTGAAGATATTTGGGGTTAGGTGAAAGAAGTACTCTCCAAGAAATTTACAGGAAAAAGTAAGAATTATAGTTATCGATGATCAACTCTTTTTTTAATATATGCTTACCTAATTAAATGTTGCTTAATGAATAACTGCTAACATACAAATTAATTTTTCAGGTTATGAATGAACTCTTAGCTTAACATATTTAACAAAAGTCATCGACTACGTGGACTATTGCTGATCCAGATGATCCTTCAGTACCAACTGTGACTGTGTTACTAGTCTAGACAAAATTTGTTGACTACCTAGTCTTTCCTTTCAATTTTTGAGCAGTATACGGTGGCTATGGTCGAAGGGTTAACTGTTGTGAATTTTATGAAAAATTCTACATAAATTAAACAATGAAGGACTGAAGAACTGTAAACTAGTCGAAATATGTAAAAAGATGTACACAATCTCTTCCTTGCCTATGATATATCTATAGATTGAACTATACAAACCATTATACCTAATTTGTGCAAGAAATTTTTGTTATCATGTCTTATTTTCTTTATCACTTTTTTTTTATAAATTTTATTTATCAGTCCTATTATCGTTAGCAGTAAATTGATATAGTCGATTATGTTGAACTTCTATATACATCCATCTAACTGAAAGTAAAAAAGATGGATAGCCGCGATTAAAAGGTGATCTAACACCTTCCATCGTTTGTACATCTCGATTTTCCAACATCAACTTCTTGAGATACTCACTCTGCATAATTAAATAAAGATTATTACTTGAAAATAATCAAAAATGCCTTGCCACAATCCACAAGAAACACTATATTGTTAAAATTTCAAGATACTTTGCCAGGCCAACGGGAAAACACAGACTGTTTTGACAAACGTTTAACGACTGTCAACAAATGTTTGACCGCCACGCCAACTTGGAAGTCACGTGGTTTGGATTAATAAAAATAGACTGCTAATTACAGGTAGTGGAGTGCCTGGAGCGTTAAAAAAATGAAAATCTCGGATTTCAGTTACAGTGAATGAAATTTAAAAATTCAAAATGGAATGTTTAGCTAATAATATACGTAAAAAAGTTTACCTATTAAAACATTGTGATCTTGATTTGAATAAAAAAAAAATTGATAATTGCAACAATAGTACAGTACCTAGAGGTAAAAAATATGCAAAACTTCGGAATAATGTCATATTGAACGGATTTCGTTCATTTTTGGCAGTATAATAGTAAATGCTTCACAGAAAAGTTTCTATATTGTGCGGGGGCTTGCTAAATTATAGGGGGTGGATGTCAGCCCCTCTCATGGGGTGGCATTTAATAATATATATATTTATTGGAGCTGAAGTAGAATCAAATTTTAAGAAGAAAAAGTTCTATGCAATTTTTTTACATAAATTGGTAGTTTTTAAGTTATAACGTCTTCAAAATTGCGATTTTAGCTTAAAAAAAAGGTATTTCCAAACGGCTTTCGTCAAGTATCTCGAAAAGTATTACTTTATAGAAAAAATGTTACAGACCAATTATAGAAAGTACAAACTGGGAATTAATTATATGTTTTGTTTATTGATGTAGGATTAATAATTTTGGAGATATTCAAGTTTACATTTGGCATTCAAGTGTTCATAAGATAATTATTTATAGTGAGAGTTAAATATCTCAGAAACTGTGACACCTACGTCAAGGATGTCTCTGTAGCATAAAAAACAAAGAAATTATGACCGAAGCAATGTGCGTCTACATATTTTTTTAATAACAACATCGCCATTTTGTTACTGTAATTACCCAGTAATTAAAAAAAAGGAATTTCAAACACTGTTTCTCATTAATATATAGCATGACGTAGATGCTCAAATTGTCTGGTTTATATGCAGCACTTGCGTTAGAAAAAAATACAGTTTAAACTGTAAAGGTATTTTCGATAAAACACAATTCTTTTTTTTTCCAAATATCTCAATAAACATTAATTTTATTGAAAAATGAGACATAGATTTAATAATTTCGGAGATATGAAAGTTTACAAATGGCGTCCGAACGTTCATAAGACGAAAAATGCAGTTTAAATGTTAAATATCTCAGAAATTGTGACGCATGCTAAGAAATGAAATTAAAGACAATTAATTTCGCTTTGAAATACCTTTTTTCAAAAAATCATAATTTTGAAGTCGTTATAACTTAAAAACTATCAATTTATGTGAAAAATTGCATAGAACCTTTTATTCTTAAAATTTGATTCTGTTTCAGCTCCAATAAATATATATATATTTTTTAAGTACCACCCCATGAGAGGGGGTGGCATCCACCCCCTATAAATTAGCAAGCCCCCGTACAATATAGAAACTTTTCTGTGAAGCATTTACTATTATACTGTAAAAAATGAACGACATCCGTTCAATATGACATTATTCCGAAGTTAAAACCTCTAGTTACTGTAGAGTATTTTTGTATAACGAAATTAAGTTAACGTATCTATTATATAAAGACAGTAATCGGGGAAAAGAAGTAAATTAAGGAAAATTAAATAAAAAAGAAAATTATTAATAAAATATCTCTTTATTTAAACAATTTACATTTTTGTCCATATCAAATATTTTCTTTGACTTCATTTATTTGAATGAAAGATGGAGTATTAAAACAACTATTTTCGCTGCACTGTAGACATGCTACACTACAATATAAGCCACTCTTCCAACATCCACAAGCAGTTCCACATCTCTTTTTGCAATTACAAAATAACATTTGCAATAGATTATCCGGAGCCGGCAATTGATTCATTGTTATTGGGATGAACATGTTATTGGAATACTTCCATCTCCAATTTTCAATATCTACGTCATTTCCTAGCCATATCTGGATTTGCAGGTACACTCTCTTTAGGTGTTCAAATGCTGCATCAGTTGTAGGAGGTAATGACGACAAAAGAACACTTATATTTTTGGCCATTGCCTTTATGAAAGAATTGAACCTCAACATATTCAAATCTTTAATTTTTGCAGAATTGTTATTGGCCATTTGCAACGATGTAATAACATGCCTCCATCAATGACGTAATGAACATTGTCTAGACTTTTTAAATTAATGGAAATTTCCGGGAATAACTCGTAAAAAGTAGATTTTTTTTGTCTTTCGCAGTTCGCCATTTTGAAATAGAGCAAGCGGATATGGTGCGAGTTCACAATTCATATAATTTTTAAGCTCTTCATCGGTTTTTTTTAATACAAATACGTTGAAACAGCAGCAATGAATCAACAGGTCATGAATTTTAATTTTGTTATTTTTCGCCAATAAAGGATTTGTTATATCTTTCCTTGATAATTTCAATTCGCGAAAATTTTTTCCCTCTGTTTTCTTCATTACATTTAAACCTTTTTCAAAAGCATCGTAACAATTTGTATCTTTATCTCCAGTAATTCCGGTAGCGATGGACGTAACAGCATCTGTATCAGGAAAAGGGCTGTGTTACTTGAAGAAGTCCACCAATCTTTTTACATCGACATCATCCCTTTCTATTCTAGCATCTGTCGAATCACTATACTGATGACTTTTCTTGAACGATATATCACAAAAATGTTCTATGCCTTCAATAATATCTTGGCTATAACGGACAACTAACTGATTTTTGCAATTAAAAACCTAGAACTACGTCCGTAAAGTAGAACATTGCAGCTGTCGCTGTCGTTCTCCCCTCCACGTTTTACTACCTGTTTAAGGTCCCTACGACCCTTATTACACTCAGGTATATTTAAAATATATTCTTCTATGTATATTTAGGTGAAATTTAACGTATACATAAAAAAAATATATTATTTAAAATAAAAGTATATGCTAAAATATTAATTTTTTATAGTTTTTTGTTCAAATAATGATAAAATCAAAAGCACAAAAAAATTTTTGGTAAACTTTGAAATTTATAGTATAAAAAACAAAATCCCACCTCGACCATATAAATTCATTCACTGTAACAGAAGTCCGAGGTCAAAACCCTCAGGCGCTCCACTAAGGTTAGATTTCCAACCTACAAAAAGAGTCCTATTTCATTAGGACACAGTATTTAGAACTTCATAAACATTACACTGTACTAGATTTTAGTTGAAAGTACGGGAACCAGGCAGAAATTTTAATATAAGCTACGTAATATTCTTAAATCTTAAGAAATATGTATTTTTCAGGTTAGCTGTGACGTCATAAATCAACATTCACAAACGAATTCTTTTTAATTTTTTTAACGGAAACGAAATCGAAAAGGTGCAAGTGTGATATATCGTTGAAATTGGAATTTTCAGTGGTTCGATTACAAATTGTAAGTAATCATAAAATAAACAACTTGTTGTGCCAAAACGGCAGGCACTAAACGTAATCTGATCTCAACCAAAACCTTTTCAGATCTTCTGGAGCACTAAAGAAACCCTCGTGCAAAGTTTCATCCAAATCCGTTTAGTAGCTTTGCCGCTATCGTGCTAACATACACACACACATACACACACAGACATTTTTTAAAAACCACTTTTTTGGGTTCCTTGGACCTCAAAACTTAAAGATTTGATATTATCTCAATTTTCGATTTTGGACTAAATGTGGTAACCTCCCACAATTTTATTGTGGGTGGGAGGTTAAAAGTTATTTCAAAACAATATTCATAAATTAACTCGAAAAGCATTACATTGAGCGAAAACATGCTAGAGACAAATAAGAAAGCTACTAAATTGAGCATGAGTTTCGTTTTTTCCTATTTCTGTGGGGTCAATGGTTTCGGAGATCTGGAAGTATAAAGATAGCTTCCGAACATCTATAAGACGAAGTATTTAGTTTAAAAGTTAAATATCTCAGAAACTATGGCACTTACGCCAAAACATGTCAGAACCAAAATGAAAGATTTAGGTTTTCAAATGATTTCTTTTCTATTTCTATAGCATAAAAAACAAAGAAGTTAACAAGAAACAATGTACTTTTTCAAATTTGTTTAATAAAAACGTCACCAATTTCTTAATGTAAGTAGTCAGCAATTGAAAAAATATATTCTCATGTATTGTTTTTCGTTAATATATAGTATGACCTAGACGCCCAAATTTTTTCGTCCGCTTACAGCGCTAGGAAAAAATGCATTTTAAACTGTAAAGGGATTTTAGAAAAAACGTAACAGTTTTGCATCTCTGCAAATATCTCAATAAATAATAGTTTTAGAGAAAATATAGTAGATGCCAAAAATTAGGCTTATAAACTGAGAATGAATTTGTCTTATATACTTGTGAAGGGTTGATGGTTTCGGAGATATTTAATTGTAAAGGTGGCATCCGACCGTATTTAATAATAATAATAATAATAATAATAATAATGATACGTCTTTATTCATTTGTAATATTACAATTTACAAGTGGTTTGCAAATCACACATACAAAAATTATGAAAAGGCGAAGTATCGCTCAGCGAGCGTTTTTCAACTTAACCTGCAATACAGTAATATCATTATGCTAAATATATTAGATTTTAAATTCTAAGTCTGCACTACATAAATCAAAACAAAAGAAGCCATAATATACAACATAAACAATTAAACAATTAATTAATGTGTGCAAATAACTTTAAAATACAACAAATACATAAGACACTCAGCACACCAAAAACATAATTAGCTAACCTTATTAATCCTAAAAACTAGTGTAACAAGACTAATAGCAACCAAGCCATTGAGCAAGTTATCTATATATTATCAAACTACAACCCGAGGCAAGCATCTGCAACACTATTCACATATCAAACTAATTTAATTTTCAATAACCGAAAGGAATAAAGCCAGTTTTTGACAAATAGAAACAATTATTGTTCCAAATAGAAAGCTTTTAATTTTTTTTTGAAATTTACTATGGAGTCATTTTGAAATCGACCAGGTAAGCTGTTATACAGTTTACATGCTACATACGTGAAGCATCGTTTGAACATGGCAGTGGAATGTCTCGGTATAACTAATACAGAATTGTTGCGAGTGTTGAAACTATTCACATCTCCAAACCGGTTTAATTTGAGAGATAAATATGTAGGTTTTTTAGACAGCAAAACCTTGTGAACCAGAGTCAGCAAGTGAACATTTCTAAGCTTGTTAAGTTTTAGGTTATTTGTTTCGGCTATCTTAAAACTGATGTGTTCATATTTTCTTATTCCATAGGAAAATCTAAAACATGAATTTTGGACTTTTTGCAATCTGTCGGAGTCAAATTTTAAGAGAGCTGGTCCATAAATCGCATCACAATATGATAATTTTGACATAATTAGGGTTTCGCATATATTTAGTTTCAATTTTGGATTTAAAATTTGCCTATGAGGATAAAGTTGCTTTAGTATATTATATGAGGATTTACATAAATAATTTACATGTTTCATAAATCGCATATCTGAGTCAATCCACAGGCCTAAATTTTTTGCCTCAGTTATAATGGGTAGGTCTTCACCATTTAATTTTATTTTAAAAAATGGATTTACAGAATCTCTTTTAGACTTTGATCCAAACAACATAAGAGATGATTTGCTAGCGTTTAACTTAAGATTATGCACTGCCGATATATCAACCAGTTTAACTAAGTCATTATTGATTTTTTCTATACTTGGTAAGCTATCGTCAGCGGTGAAGGAAAAATAAGCCTGAGTGTCATCAGCGTAGTTGTGTATGTTACAGTTTTTAATGACTTTGTGAAAGTCTGATATGTATATTGAAAACAGCAAGGGACCGAGTATGGAGGAACACCTAAATTAATATAGCGCAACATTGAAATGTTGTTACCGTATACTATACGTTGACACCTATTATGTAAGTAGCTCTTAATTAGGGTGACAGAATTAAGGGAGAAGCCGTAATATGATAGTTTATCACACAAAATATTGGGATCCATAGTATCGAACGCCTTGCTGTAATCTAATAAAATCAAGCAGCTTATTTTGCCTTCATCTGTGGCTCGAATTAGGTCATCTGTAATTGTAGCTAACGCTGTAGTCGTGCTGTGCTGTTCCCTAAAACCTGACTGTGAATTGGGCACAATGTTATTTTGAGTGACATATTGGGTGATCTGAGTTTTCATTAATCCTTCTAAAACTTTCGATAACGTGGGGAGTACACTGATTGGTCGTAGATGACCTAATTCTGTGGGATTGAGAATGTTAGCTAATGGTAAAACGTTGGCCTGTTTCCATACTTCTGGAAATACTGCAGTGGTGAGAGCACAGTTCATAATAAAGGTAAAGTGATCGATTAAATAAACGCTTATTAGTTTTATCATTCTAAGGGAAATGAGGTCAGCGCCTACTGAGTTGCTCTTAATAGAATTTAAGCATTTAATTACATCTTTTTTTTCAACGCTGGTAAATTTAAAAGATAGATTTTGTGACTCTTGTGCAGTTTTATATTGTTCCGTAATATTAATTTGTGTTGCCGTTTTATTAATTATATGTGGGTTTGTAAAGTGGACATTTATTAAATCTAAATCTAATAAGTTATTAGGTATATCATACTTATTGTTCTTATTTAATATTTTTAATGATCTAAGTGTATCCCATGTACCTTTACTATTTTTTTGTGCAAGCACAAACTCCGTATAAGATTTTTTCTCTCTCCGTATAGCATAATTTACTTGATTTTTAAGCTCTTTATAATAATTCCAGTGTACAAGCGACTTAGTTATTTTATATTTATTAAACGCTTTATCTCTTATTTTCATCATCTCTCGTATGTTGTAGGTGAGCCATGGTGCTGGAGGTTTTGTCACTCTGACAGTTCGGACAGGCGCAGTAATATTAAAAATTGAAATGATATTTTCATTTAGAAACTCCACCATGGAATTAACATCATTTAATTGATATATGTAGTTCCAGTTTATACTATGAAAGAGGTCGAGAAATTCATGTTCATCAAAATCTTTAAAGCCACGAAAAGTTACCATTTTGCTACTTTTGTTGTGTATTATTTTATTAATTTCACAAATGATCACACAGTGGTCAAAAATTTCATGTAAGTTAACCACTTTGCCGCTATTGACACGTCGATTGTCAGAAGTAATGATGACATCAATTAAGGTTTGTGTTGTTGCAGTGAACCTCGTAGGTTCCGTAATGATTTGATATAGGTCATAAGACTCAATAAAATTTTTAAAATGATCGGTACTTTGGCTGTCATTCAACAAGTTTATGTTTAAATCTCCCGCTATAAGAACTGTGTCGCATTCAGGTAACACAACGGACATTGCATTTTCTAAAGCATTAAATGTTAGTAAAATATTAGATTTCGGTGGTCGATATAATACTCCTATCGTATACCGGTTACCTAGTACTGCTGTCTTGATCCACAGTTGCTCTAGATTATCATCAATTTGTTGAAGAATTATTTTATATTGGAACACGACCTTAATAAAAATACCCAGACCTCCGCCTCTGCCATTTCTATCGATACGAATAAAACGATAACCAGGTATTGACAAAAAATCGGTGTTGATGTTTACATTTAACCAAGTCTCTGACACAGCAAAAAATTCGAAACTTTCATTAACAATATATTCCTTTAATTGCTCAAAACCTGTTAAAATGGATCGGACATTTAAATGGCCAAACTTCATTGTAAAATATGCTTTAGATTTATGTTTTTATTTCTTGAGTTGCTAATTTCTCTCATATAAGGGTAATAGGATTAAATAACAAGGACAAACTTCTCGGTCGAGGGGCCGATCACGACAATACAAGACATACAAGGTAGGCCACGGATAGGTAAAAACACAAGAGTAACAGAGGAGGGGATTTTTTTTTTTTTACTTTCTTTCTGTTTTCGTAGTAGTAGTAGAGTTAGATCTAGTAGTTTTCCTCTGAATTTCAGATTTTTGTATCGATGTCTTATTTGCTTTTTTTTCGCATATATTATCCGGAGTTTGATTTTTATTAGTTTCACTTAAATCGTTTTCAATTTGTTTATTTCTTTGTATTGGTGTTGGGGTAGAAGGTGCGCTATTTGGACGTGGTTCGTTAATTTCGGTTGATTGTGTTATTTCTGTTGCTGTTTCAATGATACCGTTCTCTTCTAGTTGTTCAGGTGTGTATGTATCGTTATTTATTATGATTTTTCCTTTTTTAATATAAGCATTATAACCCTTTTCTCGCGCTTGCTTTAGATGATTGCGAAGTATTTTATCTTTTTCTTGATCCTCCTTGCACAAATCGTTGTTTATATAAATGTTTTTTCCCTTTAGCTTTTTTATCGAACCAAAAATTTGTTTCTTTTTTAGAAACGATATAAATTCTACTTTAATTGGTGATATCTTGTTTTTGTTTAATTTATAAATGTCATTTATATCAGTTTCACATAAATGTATATCCAATAGGTCATTTAGTGTATTTATTACAGAGGTTACTAGATCTTGCTCTTCTATCTCTAGGCCAAATATAATTATATTATTTTTTCTTGGTACTCTTTCTAGATGTATTAAATTATCTTTGAATTTATTTTGATTACTTTCGATAACACTAATTTTATCTCGAGTTGCTGCTGCTTCTTTTGAAATTTGCAGGTTTATTTGCTGCATATCGTGTTTTAATTCATCTGTTTGCTCCTTTAAAGCTTTTATTATCTTATTAAATAAGTCATCAGAATTTGACATTTTATTCTATTGTAAGAGAGTGAATTTCAGTTTAATTATAATTTTTTTAAAAATTTGGTATTTTTGACGATGTGACAACGTAGGATGAAGTATTTAGTTTAAAATGTTGAATATCTTAGAAACGGTGACATTTCCATAAAAAATTCTAAGGAACAAAATTAAAGATAATTAATCAATCTTAAAAATGATTTTTGTTTGTTTCCACATTACAAAAAATAAAGAAGTTATGGCCGATTCAATGTGCGTTTTCACATTTCTATTTAACAAAATGTCGCCATTGTAATTGATCAGTAATTTTTTTTTAAATGCTGTTTTTATTTAATATATACCATCACCTAAATGCTCAATTTATTTTGTCCCTTTAAAACACTTGTTTTAGAGAAAATCCATCCGCCATATTAGAGTCTCCATTTTGAATTTTTTAATTTTGACTTCAGATTTGGAATCAGCTATCCCAAGAACATAACTATTCTTCTACGTTTCAAAAACAAATGAGTAACACTCTTCGAAATATTCAATATTCAAATTGAGGATAAAATCAAGTAAAAGCAAATATCCGGACCATATAGAAACTGAAGACGATACCTTTTACTACAAAAATAATCCGAAAAAGATAATTATCATTACATATGAAATTATTTAGAAATTTTACATATTTTTTACCTCTAGGTAAATAATATGTATATAGTCCGGTAAACTCTAAGGTGGCGTATGTATGAGTTGGTAACATGACGTACGATTTGATATGTGATGCGCATAGAGCTATCGCAGTGACATAGAGATGAACTAGTTGCGTATGTCTTATTCTCTTAGTTTATATGATGAAGCGACCTTTGGGCGCACCAGCTTAGAGTTTACTCGACTATAGTATAATTTCACGTAAATAAATCAAAAATCAAGTTCATAAGCTTTCTTATTGGTCTCGATAAATGTGAAGTATTTCAAATTACTCGGCAAAAACCGTAGTGAAATAATTGTTTTTACTTACTTCGTTTACCGAAGGGAAGTATTGTAATAGTGAAAAAATTCACCCTTCGACAGTGGCGTAACTAGAGTCGATGAGGCCCGTGTGCAAGATTATCTGGTTGCTCCCCCTAAACTTTATAAAACAAATAAGTTTCGTTAAAATAAAATAATTCAATTTATTTAACAAAACATTTTTTTTTTTTCAATATATAGCTCCTAGAGGCCCTGTGAGGCCTTGTAAGTTCTGAGGCCCGCAGCACCCCCTACATCCCATGTAGTTTCGCCACTGCCTTCGACAGTTCTCCGGATTTTCAAGTCTTAGAGTATGTAGAATTCAAAAAGTAAAGCCATTTAAACTAGTCAGTCTGACTGTATGTCTATTGGCACTATATATAGAAAACCAATCGACGGAGAAGAATAGAATTTGGTGAGTAGTTGACGCTACTACCAATAATGAACTGGGAATTACTTCCGTTGAAAAATGTACCCCCAAAAAAATATAATTAAGGATATAAATGTAACGGAAGACAATAATATTTGGTATGTTGTTAAGATAACTGTTAAGGAAGAAAATTATGAAAAATATACAGGGTGGTTACCATAAAAGAATAATGAAAAAATGTGACGATGGGCAATACTATTTGACATGTAGTTAACACAACTCTTAAAAAAATATGTATATACAGGGTGTCCCGTAAATAATGGATAATCCTGAAAATGGTAATAGGTCAGGGCATAACCTATCAGAATATCACAACTTGACCTTATTGAAAACCCTACGGTTTTCGAGGTATGGGCACTTTCTTGAAATTTTGAAAATTTCTACTCTGGGATAGTATTTTGCATGCCACTGCCACAGGGTAAGGATTTTTTCATTTTGTTTTTTGGTGAGTATTTTAGAACAGTTGTGCTATCAAACGTGTATATGAGTTTTTAGATAGCGATGACGGTATTCTCAAAAAAAAGTATTTCTTAAATTTCGGTTCCACCAAAATTCCGTCTGCTGACTTTGACCTTTGATGGTGTAAAGAAAAGTGCGAAGTGAAACTTGCCACTTATCTTAAAAACTTGCCTACTTATTATTATATTCTAAAATGTTTAAAAACTCTGATTCTTCCTATTAGAAAAGAAGATATAACTGTTTGAATAGTGGAGGAGCTAAATTTATCAATTTAAAATTTTCAACAAGTAAGCCTTATTTTTAATTGCATGTGACGCATGTCATTTTGTACGTCTAGTGTTACCGATTCAGACTTTGTTTCTTTGTCGATAATAACGAATTAGCGTTTCTTTGAACTTATTGGAACTTGTTGAGAACAACAATGCCTCGTGTACAGTATACACAACGTGAGTATGCTAATATGCATACTATTTACGGCGAATGTCGAGGCAACGCCAGTGCATCCGCTGTGCGTTATCGAGAAAGGTACCCAAAAGCACGCTATCCTGACTATCGTGTATTTATTAGAGTGCATAACGCGTACTGTGAGGGAAGGATTTCTAATCTTCGTGGTATTGGTGGTGCCATTGAAGAAGACCTCGTCAAGATTTCGACGACGAAGTGCTTGATGAAATTAACGACGATCCGTCTACTTCTGTGCGTACCATACCACGACGTACTGGCGTATCTAAAACGACGGTGCATAGAACTTTAAAACGGTACCAACTCTATCCTTTTCATGTACAACGTATGCAAACTCTACTACCCAGAGATTATCCCTTGAGAGTGATATTTTGCCGACGAATGCTACGGATGATACGAGAGGATCCAGATTTTTCAAATAAAATTTTGTGGACTGACTAATCATCGTACAGAAAAGATGGCTTTTTAAATTTACATAATCTGCATAGTTGAAAGTTTGAAAATCCCCACTTGATGAGAGAAGGAGAGAGCATACCAAAATTTGAAATATCGAGGAAGATGGATCGGTCGCTTAGCTCCAATTCTGTAGCCACCCAGGTCACCAACCTAAATCCTTTAGATTTTTTTTACTGGGGATGCATGAAGGAAAAGGAAAAGGTGTATTTCCGACTTGTTTAATCTTAAATGAATTGCATGAGCGTATCGGAGTAGTCGCTGAATAGATCAGCCGATCCTGATATTCACGACATTTAAAACGTTCCTTTATTAAAAGGTACAGAACCTGCATCAGGGCTAAAGGACGAAGAAAGATCGAAATAAAATAAAAAGTAATTTCACCTGCATTTATTAAGCATTATTAAAAAGAAATAGTCAAACAACTTATAATAAATGTTCGAATTGCTACATTTATTATAAGTTGTTTGACTATTTCTTTTTAATAATGTTTAATAAATGCAGGTGAAATTACTTTTTATTTTATTTCGATCTTTCTTCGTCCTCTTATTACATCAGAATTTTTAAACATTTTAGAGTATATTCCCGATAACGCACAGCTGATGCACTGGCGTTTCCTCAACATTCGTCGTAAATAGTATGCATATTAGCATACTCACGTTGTGTATACTGTATAAGAGGCATTGTTGTTCTCAACAAGTTCCAATAAGTCCAGAGAAACGCTAATTCGTTATTATCGACAAACAAACAAAGTCTGAATCAGTAACACCAGACGTACAAAATGACATGCGTCACATGCAAATAAAAACAAGGCTTACTTGTTAAAAATTTTAAATTGTTAAATTTATCTCCTCCACTATTCAAACAGCTATATCTTTTTTTCTAACAGGAAGAATTAGAATTTTTAAACATTTTAGAATATAATAATAAGTGGGAAGGTTTTTAAGATAAGTGGCAAGTTTCGCTTGGTACTTTTCTTTACATCATCAAAGGTCAAAGTCAGCAAACGAAATCTTGGTGGAACCGAAATTTAAGAAATACATTTTTTTTTTGAGAATACCGTCGTCGTTGTCTAAAAACTTCTATACACGTTTGATATCACAACTGTTCTAGAATACTTACCAAAAAACAGAATGAAAAAATCCTTACCTTGTAGCAACGGCATGCAAGATACTAGAGTAGAAATGTTCAAAATTTCATAAAAATGCCCATATCTCGAAAACCGTAGGATTTTCAATCAGGTCAAGTTGTGATATTCTGATAGGTTATGGCCTGGCCTATTACCATTTTCAGGATTATCCATTATTTACGGGACACCCTGTATATGAAAAAATATACAGGGCGACCACTCTAAAAAAATAGAGAAGAAATGTGATGGAGGACGACATTCCACATGCAGTTAACACAACTGCCAAAGAAGAAAAATATGAAAAATGTATAGAGTGAAAATAAGTGAAAAAACTGTGATAGAGGAAGACAATATTTCGCATACAGTTAATGTAACTGTCAACACAGAAAAATATGAAAAATATAAGTGCGGCTACCTTACAAGAATTAATAAAAATATGTGGAGGGAGATAATATTTCGCATGTAGTTACCACAACTGTCATAGAAGAAACATATTAAAAATATGCAAGGTAGTCACTGAAATAAAAAATTGAAAGGACTGAGAATGATATTTCACATGAAGTCAACTGTCAAGGAAAAATATAAAAAAATATACGGGGTGGTCAACCTAAAAAGATTAAAGAAAAAATGTGACGGATGACGGATGATAATATTTCATATGTAGTTAACACAACGCCAAGGAAAAAAAATGAAAAATAAACAGGGTGGTCACTGTAAAAAAATAGTTATAGTGGAAATAATATTTGAACTGTAGCTGACACAATTACAGAGGATGAAACCTGACATACTTCTAGTGAAATGTATACAGGAAGGTCTCTAAAAAATAACTAATTAAGGAACAGCCAGAGGAAAATAATATTGGAATGTAGTTGTCACTATTGCCAGGTATAAAACCCGATTTACTTTTAAAAATTACACTTGTAGTGTAGTGTAGTCATCCTACAGCTAGTACACACAAATTAGATTAAAAAACAATGAATAGAAGAAATAATTTATAAAGTAATAATATTTGAGATGCGTACCCTAGATAGAGTTAGAAAAGTTTCGACCCATTTAGGGATTTAACGTCCCTTTTTTGCAAAAAACCACCCCTGACGGGGACTTAAAGCTAGTTTTTCACTTTTATCTTGTAAACCGTTCGTCGGAAGAGAAAAACGTATAGGAAATAAAACATTTGTCGTTAAATTCTGCATAAAAAATGTCTTATTAACCTTGTAGCTTATCTTCACCTATTTTGCGCTAACAGCTTCCGAACAGGGGGGTAGCTTGGAGCACATAGCTAAAAATCGATCATATTCGAAGTTTCACAGCGAATATTTTAAAACCGGTTACTTTAACGAGATAAATGCTCAGGAATGAATTTATAGAGCGGAATTCACTGTATAAGATGCATATATAGCGGGTTTTGGCGTAAGTGATTTTTATTTATTTCCCCCCTTTTTTCATACAGATGCGTTTATAATCATACATAAAATATGAAAGTGCCGACGTAGATATGAGGATGGCCTCAGGCTATACTCGGAAGGATTACGGCATTGAAAACTTCAGACATGATTACCTTAAACGTATATACCGCGTGCCACAAGCAAGTGGCTCCCCCCTATACTTCCTTTATTTTTTAACTTACCTATTTGAAATTAAACTACCTGTAAAAATATATTTTTGGACATAAAAAGCGGTATGAGACCATTTCCGGTTTACCAGGAAATGACCGCAATTTTCGATTTTTAAATGTAACACCCTGTATATTTTTACATATTTGGATTCGTGACAACATTCTGAGTATACTCTGAGATTTTCGCGAATTTTTGAGTCGATGTTCAGTTTTTTCAAGCATTTTAAAACATTCGTCTAGAGTGCTTTGGAATACCAAAATTTGTTCTGCGGCAGATAAAATCCAAGGGAAAAATATAATTTTTCGTTTAATTTCACTAATAACTATTTACGAAGCCTCCAAAATTGAACATATCACTTTTTTATCGAAAACTTTTTTTTTCAAATGGGAAGGTTGTGGCTACTACTAATTATAGATTTTTTTCTGAATTCATTGATTTCCATTTCAAATCTATGCTATTTGTTTTTCTATTTTATTAAATTTATTTAAAAATAAAAAATCACTTTCAAAATAACTTTTATTGATCCTTATAGTTTACACTATACCCATTAAGAAACAAAAGAGAAAACCAAAAGGCTGTTGTTCAAAAAAGGTAGTTATTCACATATAATTATTAGACATATGATTTTTGCAAAGGTACTACGTTAAAGTTCAACAAAAATCATATTGAAATTGATTTTTTATTTTTAAATAAATTCAATAAAATATAAAAACAAATAGCATAGATTTGAAATGGATATCAATGAATTCAGAAAAAAAATCTATAATTTATTGGACAGTAGGAGCCACCACCTTCCCATTTGAAAAAAAAAAGTTTTTGATAAAAAAGTGATTTGTTCAATTTTGGAGGCTTCGTAAATAGATATTAATGAAATTAATCGAAAAATTATATTTTTCCCTTGGACTTTACCTGCCGTAGAACAAATTTTGGTATTGCAAAGCACTCTAGACGAATGTCTTAAAATGCTTAACAAAATTAAACATCGACTCAAAAATTCGCGAAAATCTCATGGTATACTGGGAATATTGTTATGAATCCAAATATATGAAAATATACAGGGTGTTCCATTTAAAAATCGAAAGCTACGATCATTTCCGGGTAAACCGGAAATGGTCTCATACAGTTCTTTATGTCCAAAAATACATTTTTATAGGTAGTTTATGCACCCCAAATTACAAATGGATAAGTTAGAAAATAAAGGAAATATAGGGGGGAGCCAGTAGCCTGTGGCACCCGGTATACATTTTATATATATTATATTATATTATTATATTATGTTATTATATTATATTATTATATTATATTATTATATTATATTATTATATTATTTTACATAGAGGGTGTCCCACTTAAATCTCTCCACGTCATTTTCTCGATAATCAAAAGCGATATTTGAATTCTGTAGAATTCGGTATCCACTAGAATATACCGGGTGCCACAGAATAGTGGCGCCCCCCTATATTTCCTTTATTTTTTAACTTATATTTGAAATTTGGGGTGCTTAAACTACCTGTGAAAACGGATTTTTGGACATAAAAAACGGTATGAGACCATTTTCGGTTTATCCGGAAATGATCTCATCTTTCGATTTTTAAATGGAACACCCTATATATTTTTACATATTAGGATTCAAGACAACATTCTGAGTATACCATGAGATTTTTGCGAATTTTTGAGTCGATGTTCAGTTTTTTTAAGCATTTTGAGGCATTCGTCTAGAGTGCTTTGGAATTCCAAAATTTGTTCTACGGCAGGTAAAGTCCAAGGGAAAAATATAACTTTTCATTTAATTTCATTAATAACTATTTACGAAGCTTCCAAAATTGAACAAATCACTTTTTTATCGAAAACTTTTTTTTTTTAAATGGGAAGGTGGTAGCTCATATTGTTCAATAAATTATAGATTTTTTTCTGAATTCATTGATATCCATTTCAAATCTATGCTGTTTGTTTTTCTATTTTATTGAATTAATTTAAAAATAAAAAATCACTTTCAATATAATTTTTCTTGAACTGTAACGTAGTTGCCTTTGCAAAAATCATGTCTCATAATGAAATGTGAATAACTACCTTGTGAATAATAGTTCACTCTTTTTAACTCCCGACCCAAAAAAAGGAGTGTTATAAGTTTGACGCGTATGTCTGTCTGTCTGTCTGTCTGTGGCTTCATATCTCTTCAACGGGTGATCCGATTTTGATGCACTTTTTTTTATTTGAAAGAGTATTTTGTCGGGAAGGTTTTTGCCATATTAGATTTTGATGTTTGATCGTCATCTTGATTACAAATTTTTATTTAACTTGCCTTGTTCTTGTGGGTCAAATCTTGCAACTGAATTTTAAAATAGTTATCCCCAACCGATTGAGCTGAAGTTTTGCATACACGTTTAGATGACAATGCATGGTTAGCTAAGTGAGGGATTCCCAAAGATGGCGGACCAGTTATTTTTTATGCATCCCCATGACATGGGCATCAAATGAAAGTTTGCTGAGAAGAATACGAAAACAAAATGACGTCACACTAAATTCAATATGGCGGACGTAACTGAATTTTAAAACAGTTATCCCCAACCGATTGAGCTGAAATTATGCATATACGTTTAGTTTGTATGACAATGCATGGTTAGCTAAGTGACGTCATTCCAAATCCAATATGGCGGACCAGTTATTTTTTATGCAACCCCATGATATGGATATCAAATGAAAGGTTTTGCTGAGAAGAATACGAAAATAAAATGACATCACACTAAATGCAATATGGCGGACGCCCCAAGATGGCGGACAAAATTTTTTAGTTTTAACACTATAATTTGATCGTATAGTGCATTCGCTCATACGTTGCATTCTAAGGAACTGTGAAGGATTCGGTTTAAACTATAAGTTTTATATCGGATAAGAACGTCGCAATGAATATACACTTCTCCAAGAAATTAACGCACCACCAAAAAATAACCAAAAGTTTAAAGTTAGTTAATTTTTAACCCCCGACCCAAAAGTTTGACGCGTATGTTTGAATGTTTGTCCGTCTTTCTGTCTGAGGCTTCACATCTCTTCAACGGGTGATCCGATTTTGATGCACTTTTCAGGCCATATTAGATTTTGATGTGTGGTCGCCATCTTGAATTCGCCATGTTGAACTTCTCTAGAAATTGTCCCATTGAAGTAAAATTGAAAATGTGCAGACAATTATGGTAGCCGAATATGATTTCGGCCTCATTTTAATTCGGTCATATGAAACTGGTACGATTAGATACATTGATCGGGAATTTTCAATTTTTTAACCCCCGACCAAAACAGAGGTGTTATAAGTTTGACTCGTATGTTTGTATGTTTGTTTGTTTGTCTGTCTATCTGTTTGTCTGTCTGTGGCTTTATATCTCTTCAACGGGAGATCCGATTTTGATGCAGTTTTTATTGAAATTAAATATAACACATAAATATATTTATAATAGAACCGGTCTTGTAGGCCGTGTACGTCTAGTAGAATACAAAGTTGGACCGCGTCGGCTTAAAGGTTAAAAAGTTCTGTGTGGGATTCGTGATATAATAATACGCTATGTTGTATGTATATGTTTAGTTTAAAACGTATAAAATTTACAAATTAAAAAAAAAAACCCGACACAAATATATCGACTAAATAACTAATATAAAAAAAATTAATTAACACAACTTTAAACATTATGAAATAATTTTGATTCCATATACAAACTCTTATGATTTATTTAAATCCAGCTTACATTTTCTTTATATCCTCGAGATTTGCTTTCTTATATGCATGAATATGTCGGGGGCTGCTGTAAAGACGAACTACTAAATAGTTATATTCAAAACAGCAGCTCCCGATATATTCATGCGTATAAGACAGCAAATCTCGAGGACATAAAGAAAATGTAAGCTGGATTTAAATAAATCATAAGAGTTCGTACATGGAATAAAAATTATTTCATAATTTTTAAAGTTGTGTTAATTAATTTTTTTTTTATATTAATTATTTAGTCGATATTTTTGTGTCGGGGGTTTTTTAAATTTGTAATTTAATTTTATGTTTCTTAATAGGTATAAGTACTAATGTAAAGTATAAGGATCAATAAAAATTATTTTGAAAGTGATTTTTTATTTTTAAATAAATTTAATAAAATGGAAAAACAAATAGCATAGATTTGAAATGTATATCAATGAATTCAGAAAAAAATCTATAATTTATTGAACACTAGGAGCCACCACCTTCCCATTTGGAAAAAAAAAGTTTTCGATAAAAAAGTGATATGTTCAATTTTGGAGACTTCGTAAATAGTTATTAATGAAATTAAACGAAAAATTATATTTTTTCCTTGGACTTTACCTGCCTTAGAACAAATTTTGGTATTCTAAAGCACTCTAGACGAATGTCTTAAAATGCTTTAAAAAAATTAACGTCGACTCAAAAACTCGCGAAAATCTCACTGTATACTCAGAATGTTGTCTTGAATTCAAATATGTAAAAATATACAGGATGTTCCATTTGAAAATCGAGAGTTGCGATCATTTCCGGGTAAACCGGAAATGGTCTCATACCGTTTTTTATGTACAAAAATCCATTTTTACAGGTAGTTTATGCACCCCAAATTTCAAATGGATAAGTTAAAAAATAAATGAAATAC
This sequence comes from Rutpela maculata, assembly GCA_936432065.2. Classification (NCBI taxonomy): domain Eukaryota; kingdom Metazoa; phylum Arthropoda; class Insecta; order Coleoptera; family Cerambycidae; genus Rutpela; species Rutpela maculata. The sequence goes on along the minus strand of OW386285.2, from coordinate 81,391,295 downwards.
AGGGGGGGGAGCCACTATTCTGTGGCACTCGGTATAGTATACTTAAAATTATATTGTATCATTTTATTTACTTCTCTCTCAAATACTGATACTCTGAAAATTAAATATAAGTAAATAAACAGCCAGGTATTTATAATTTTTAGAGTCATGTTTCAACTTTGAGCTTGCTCCAATCCACCTTCCTCTCTTCGATGAGAAAGGGTTAATGAGAAAAACCAAGAATTCGCCTCTGTATGGTATTTTGAATGCTGTACGGGAGACGCCAATAGATTTTTCTGATTGCCAGTTCATTGTTGATGGCGGAAATTTGATTCATCGATTAGTATGGCCAAAGCAGGGTTCCTTTGATGACGTTTATACAGCCTACGTCCGCTTTGTAGTGCGTTGAATTGATTTTTTTCAGCGACGACATTCCACCTGCAATTTTATTATTGATTCTTATGTATTATGGACCTCTTGATTACGAAAAAAATATTTGTGTCCAAAAATTCCTTGTGCGTCAAAAGTTATATGCACTTTTTGACGGGCTTTCACGCATTTTCATCTTACCTGCTTAATACAGTATCGGAAAGCGTTTGATTAGGTACGGCAATAAGAGCAAGCGAGAGCGAAGCAACTAGGCTATTCTTTTTTATCGTATAACACATCCTACTCGTGCCACCTGCTTTCCCCACCACATGTGCGTGGACACCTCTGTCTGCGGAATTTCAATTTGTTTCCGTCATTCCGTCTTGCATCCTTCATTTCTTGTTCAACCTAATTAGCAAAAGTTTGATTTATTTTTATTTAGTAACTACTCAAAATTTCAGTTTATACGCCTGCTGAAAAGGTTCAGATACTTAAATGGTCAATGATGTACATATGATTTTCTTGATGCGCGTGTCACTCTTTGCCCCTCTCCGAGAGCACTGGTAGACGCCTTTATTGTAGGCGGTCGGCTAAGTCGTTGAAATTATGCAATACCTAAGCTAACACTTTCCGACACTGTATATCTCGTACTAGTAATCGGATGGCAATTTTAAAACTGGGATAAAATTCTTAAAAAATATAGATCTGTCCGATGTGTATTTGTCAAATCTGCCGTCTTAGAAAAAAATAGAAAACACCAAAAAAATAGCCGAAAGAATCAGAATTGAATATCTTTTCTCTAAGAAGGAGTAATTTCACCAAAATTGGCATAAATAAAAGTCTTTTATGCTCAAATATAATGCATCAATCCCGGACATCGTATGTCAAAGAAAACGGTCAAAGATGGCAGACGAAATAAAATTTTTAATTCTTCGTCAATTATCAAAGAGGCATTGTACGTCACATTTTTTCTTTTCGATTGTACGTCATTTTATATACTTTTAGGGGATAGAGTTCTCTTTTTTTAATTTTCAAAAAAAGTGCGTTTTTTTTATTTTCAAAAAAAGTGTATTGTAAAAATTTTCAAAAATGTATTTTTTTTGACACTCCTTTTTTCACCCAATTTTCATCGAAACAAAATGAAATATACTATAGAAAGTCTCTTATAACTTCAAAAGTTTAATACAAAATGAAACTCCATTAATTTGAAAAGGAAATTTATTAAGCATACGCATGGTAATAATAATAATATATGAATATATGATCAATAATCAAAACCAAGAAGTCAAGACTAGAGTAATATTATTTTTGATGGGTATGCCGATGAACAGAATAGCACTAAGAATAACGAGCGCATTAGTCGTTTAGAAAAAAATGTTTTCCTAGATATTTCAATCACATTATGAAATTCTCGGTTAGTCAAAAAAAAATTTTAGCTAATAGTTAAAATGAGGATAGTTTTATAAAATTATTGCGCAAAGAGTTAATAGATAATGACTTTAACGTTAAAATATGTAGAGAAGACGCCGATACTGCAATCGTTAAAACTGCCATTTAGTGCGGTCGGGTATCATTAAAAACCATAACAATATTTCTCTCCCCACCACCGGTACTGACGTCATGAAATGAGAAACTGGTTTTAGGCATAGACTGATACACTTAAACACCAATTTTTTTAATAAAACCTACTTTTAAATATGTGTTGTATACTGAAACATAATGTCTGTAATGTTTTTTATTATGGTTTTTTTAATATGGTGCAAAAATTTTACATTTTATCTTCATATTCGTGTTTGGTATCAATTTTTGTTCTTGTGGTCAATAAATTCAGTGGTTGTAGTCAAATTTGTTGAGATGGATCTGTAAAGAGATAGTTGCCCCTCCCACCCTGTCTTCCATCCTTTGAGTGAAGAAAAAAAAACAAAAAAATTGTGTAACCATTTTAATAAAAAATTCTTTTACATCTAAAAAAAAAAATATTTACAACTAATAATTTTGAGAACAATGTCCTTCACATGCACACAATTGGGTTGTTGACGAATTTTCAAAAATGGTGAAATATAGTAGTGGAGGACTTAATTTAGTTACATATTTAATTTGGAAGAAAAATTCTTAGCGCAACATATTTTTAAAAATTGTTAAACTTCGACTATTTGAATGTGCCGCGAAAACGGTAGTGACATCATAACGGCAGTTAGATGTGAACTTATACGCAGAACAGATGAAGACGAATAAGTTGACATTGCTGACAAGAAAGAAAATAACCTCATATGTCAAAAGTAAATTTGACGTTTAGCTAGCAGTGATTGATGTTTGCAGTTATTGTTAATATTTTTTTACAAAACGACTAAGGCAGTATATCTGTAAAAGCTAATTCTGACATTCTACTTGCGGTAGATATATTTATGGTCAGCGAATTTTTAAAAAGAGACGATCGTTTTGACATTGCAATGGTTGGAAGTGTAAAAGCTGCAAGGTGTACCTACTTACGTTACATCTGCTGTAGACAGTACAAACTATTGTAATTTCTGCAAGAACTTCCTTTATCTTACCTTATTAATATTACATAATATGTCTAATATGTATTTTATTATTTAATTTAGATGAATTTGTTAACTATACTTTGTATTTTATTAAATATTTCCTTTTCATTGTTTTATTTCTTATTAACTATATACATGCGTATCTAACTGAAAACAACAAAATAAGTTTATCTACTAAAGAAATTATTTATTATCCATTGATACTCACTTCTAAGAAGAGTCAGAATGAGATTTACGAAGATATCAAGAAAGGTCTGTATTATAACAAAAAATAATAAATAGGTAAGTACTTTATGCTAGTATCTGTCTAAGCATTAAACAATGATATGTATTTATAACACACATAATTCAAAGGGCATTTATAACTACAATCCAACGCATTCGTAGCCATTTCCGACTGATTGTGTTCACCGACTTTAGATGACTTTCACAGTTTGTTTCATATAGTTTTTCAACGGCGAGTTTTTAAATTTCCTTTCTTAATTTATTGATCATCCTAGTATTATGGGGCGTCTAGGGAGCTTCATAAATAATCAATAGCTAACAAAAACAACTGCACTTTATTCCAACATAAACTAGATAAAATACATAAAAGCAGATTAAAGCCATTTCCCTCTTTTTAGGAAACATGAATAACATTCTAATCTAGAGCCGTTAAAAATACAGTAATACACCCTGTTTTGTCCACCAATTTGGCGGGTAATTTAAATTTGTAACAGCTAGAACGCCACACAAGTCTTGTAATGCGGCCGTTTTTCCTACAACATAAACCCATATTAAAAATCAAATTCCTACATTAAGATACAACTTACCACAAATAAAACGCTTAGAATACATTGTAATTTGTTACTTTACTTGACATTGAAATGGTCTCCACAATAAGAAGACTTGGTCCTTCTCTGGTGGCTTTGAATCATTCATTATTACGTTCAGCGTTTATTATTGGAACACAACAGTTTTTCTGGTGAATTGATGGTATTATTTACACAGTACGGCAGAAAACACTATCTGTACTTATATTTATCCATAACTAGATGCTGTTAAACTATACCGAATTGTAACCTATGAACGTCAGTTGAATTTGACGTTAAATATAATAGACTGGCGGTACATGACCAGTCAGGTGCAACGTTTTTAAAATGCATGCCAATCATATATATGAATGAAATTACCATGAATATGCCAGAAATGCAAATTTTAGGCAATCGTCGCGTGCACAAGGGGGTGCAAATCGGTTTTTTTTGTGTCTTTTTTTTGGGTTTTATTTTTTTATTTTTTTTAATGGATGCCAATAGTGCCAAACGAAAAACCTTGAAAAAAAATCCAAAATCAAAATCATCCAAAATCAAGAACACCAAAAAATTTTACGATTTAATGTGCACTTTAACAGTTGTTTTGGGCGCGGAAACTGCATGCCAATGAATTTCCGCTGGATTCTTTTTCACGGCTTTTCGTTTGGCACTATTGGCATCCATTAAAAAAAATAAAAAAATAAAACCCAAAAAAAAGACACAAAAAAAACCGATTTGCACCCCCTTGTGCACGCGACGACTGCCTAAAATTTGCATTTCTGGCATATATATGATTGGCATGCATTTTAAAAACGTTGCACCTGACTGGTCATGTACCGCCAGTCTATAATGTCAGATTAAACTGTCGTGATTGTCTTTTTTCTCCGTCGCTATCAGCGAGTCTCTAAATTAGTACCCGTTTCTCGTCGTTTTATAACTAACTTCTCTACAGACTGCCGTTATTATGTCATCTCCGTTTTAAATGCATGTATTTTTGTAATTAATATTATACTATTATAAGACTTTCTTTTCAACTTCTACATGTTTCTAATGATTTTTTATGAATAATTGTTATTGTTTAACATAGATTCTCCTCAAATTTTAACTTAGTGCAACAACCCAATTGCGTACACTGAAGACCGTTTCTGACGCATTTGCACACAGAACACCTTTGTTTGCAGCTACAGGCAATTAGTTTTTCACAACTTTTTGCGACATCAGGAATAGTAGACCACAATGGCTGAAACTCATCATTAGTTTTTTCCCGGGCGAAGGAGTTTGATAGTTGATAGTCTTTTTTCAGACAGTGCTTCCATATAAGGACTTGAAGAGTGGCTCGCTTGATATGCTGAAGTAAAGTATTTTACGATGGACGTATATTCTCAATTGGTCCACTTCTTTTAATGAAAACGAATCGGCTACACTCATTAACTGTGTTTACGGGAGATGTTACATCATACAAAAGAATCACAAATCTTTGCACGGTACGCATGATATCTTCATCTGGGTGTCTTCCCATTAGCAGCTGCTCAAAAGCGGAATTAATATTAGGATCTGCCATCCACATCTTCCAAGCTCCTTTCTTGCTCCACAAAATGAAGACACGATATCGCAACCTATTGCAGAATGAAATATCGACAAAAAGCTACAGATCCCCTGTGATAAATGAGAACATAGGTCATGGATGCCTATTAACCTACGATTTTTTCCAGTTCCAAAATCAATCCAAAGTTGTTGAATATTTTCAAAATTTGAAAAGGCAGATACTGCAATGACCACAACATCCGAATCTACCGTTTGAATGCTAACGGAGTTGTGGCCATAAGGGTGAAATAGCTGATAGATCTAACTCTGCTGAAGAAGATATTGCTCTTTCTTCAAACGTGCAGATCATTGGTTTCCCTTCAAAATGTTCGTTTATTAGCTGTTCTGCCAAGAAAGTAAACAACTGTTTTTTATTTTGATCAACTCGTAAAAATTCGTTATATTTTTGTGGAATTATTGTGGAAGGTGTAACTCTTATGTGCACTCATACTCCCCTTGATTGGCGCGTGTCAGCTCAAATACTAAATCAATTCGTTGTAAATTTTGGAATAGCCGACAAATGTAGGGCTTAAATATATTGTTATAATATTCCAAAAACGTTTTCACATATCTTAGAACTAGTAAATGGACAATAACTGCACCGTCCAGTAGCAATTTTTGCGGAAACTTCACAGTGTATAACATGAAACACAAATACTGACAAATACTTTGGTATTCTGTTTTTACTGCTAAACACTAAAATGCTGTAATTCCACACTAGACTAAAAACTTTGCAGCTCTGTATGTATACGTAAACACGCTACAAACACTACAACAGATATCCTGGTATATATTTAAGTATATAAAACATATTTAATATTGAATTTTACTAAAAAATATGGTCCTTAAGTAAGTTAGTCTATGAATATGCATAGTTTTTTGACCCTCAGTTTGATGACGTCGTTACTAGTGGTGAGGGGTCCGAAATTTTTGGGATCTGGGGCGTTTTTTGATCTTTGATATATGTAGAAATTATATCCAAAAGGGCATTCGCCGCCAGCACTGAAATATTTTTATGCTATCCGATTCCACTAATTGATTGAAAACCAAAGACAATCAAGTTATACTAGTTGGTGAAGACATTGACTTTTTGGTTATGACTCAACTAGCATGGAATCACCATAAAAGAATCTATTTTTACAAACCTTAATAACCCAAATAATAAAATAAATAAAATAATTGGTAAATATTATGATGAAAATTGAATCCACTGAAACGCCCCGTATCTAGGTCGTGTGTTTACAAATTAATTTTCTAAATGAATTTAATAGAATTTACGTATTTCAGAATTTTAAAACAATTCAAATCAAACTTAGATATTTTACGATAAAATTTACACAGATTTCATTCATAATTCCCTCGAACACAGAAATATTATTTTATATAATATTTCATACAGTATTTTACTAGAGTTTAAAACGACGTTGAAATCCGAGTTTCACATGCAGTACATCGGAATTCGTTACGTAAATAAGTAAAGTCAACAACATAATCAATAAAGAACCATATCCATAATAGAGTTAAGGTCGAAATTTTCTTATTAGAGCGTAATTTAGATAAGCAAAGGGTTTTCAAGTACTAGATGCCTTCATGAGAAACCACGCAGAACCAACTGCCTAGCTATTCCACTCACTCTCGCGTATCACGTAGTTTTGTTTCTTTATCATATCGCCTATAAAAGTTCCGATTTCATTGAATAAAATTGTCTTTACTTGACCGACCTCAAAGAGTATACACGTCCTGTGTCTCAGTCAGCGATTTCATCGTTGTTCTTTTAGAACACTGAGATACACAACTATTACTTGTGGGCCGTGAACGCTTTGCAGACATTCAACTGTTCCGGCAGATATTTTGTTTAAGTTCAGCCAGCGACTACCATTTGTGGCTTCGTAGCACATAAATTGTGCGCTGAACGACAGAGTATTTGCTGTTATAGTTGACAAGTTTTCTAGCGTTTTGACTGCAAGATCGACGTCTTCACCGGCGAAGTTCACGTTTCAAAAACATGAACGCACACGAGATTATGGTAGTACCTGGGGGAGAGAACTCCGGCAACCTAGCTTTGTATCAGAACCTGAGTATAAACTTTACTTAACTATTTATTCTCCGTTGTTATTTTTTTGTCTTAACTTAAAATCATAATAAAATAGCAAAATGGGATTATTTTTCCAAATTCACCTAATAAAATGACAACGTTAAATGACATTCTATCTCATGAAATTACGGCTCTATATACCTGCGAAGTCAACTCTATATTTCACCCGACTTTATGTTCCACTGTGGTACCTTGATTATAGCTTACTTATTTAAAAGTTAGTATTCATTTTCAGTATTCAAATTAATTAACTCACGATTGTGATTTGCAGTCATTTAATTAATGGAAAGTTTTCTTTGGGTTTAAAATGTTATTACAACGATTGTTGTTTAATATGATAATACTCCGATCAGCTATGTAAATAATATTTAGTACAGTCGCGAATGGCCTATTGCAGATTTTGTAATTATTAGTCTCCAGCATTTGCATTTAAGGAGTCTTAATTGCCATCTCTGCATTTATGCTTCACCAAGTTATCATTTACATATGATAAGATTTGAACATAGCTCTTTGTTATCAGTTTTCGAAGATTTTCGAAAGGCAAGCACAAGATTTTGTTGGTTGTCACTTCATCTATATACAAATAACAACGATACAACGAAATGGAGTCAATTGGGTCGTTGACGAATTTTCAAAAATGGTGAAATATGGTAGTGGAGGACTTAATTTAGTTATATATTTAATTTGGAAGAAAAATTCTTAGCGCAACATATTTCAAAAAATTGTTAAACTTCGACTATTTGAATGTGCCGCGAAAACGGTAGTGACATCATAACGGCAGTTAGATGTGAACTTATAAGCAGAAAAGATGAAGACGAATAAGTTGACATTGCTGACAAGAAAGAAAATAACCTCATATGTCAAAAGTAAATTTGACGTTTAGCTAGCAGTGTTTGATGTTTGCAGTTATTGTTAATATTTTTATACAAAACAACTAAAGCAGTATATCTGTAAAAGCTAATTCTGACATTTTACTTGCGGTAGATATATTTATGGTCAGCGAATTTTTAAAAAGAGACGATCGTTTTGACATTGCAATGGTTGGAAGTGCAAAAGCTGCAAGGTACTTACGTTACAGCTGCTATAGACAGTACAAACTATTGTAATATCTGCAAGAACTTCTCTTATCTTATCTTATTAATATTACATATGTCTAATATGTATTTTATTATTTAATTTAGATGAATTTGTTAACTATACTTTGTATTTTATTAAATATTTCCTTTTCATTGTTTTATTTCCTATTAACTATATACATGCGTATCTAACTGAAAACAACAAAATAAGTTTATCTACTAAAGAAATTATTTATTATCCATTGATACTCACTTTTAAGAAGAGTCAGAATGAGACTTACGAAGATATCAAGAAACTGTATTATAACAAAAAATAATAAATAGGTAGGTAAGTACTTTATGCTATAGTATCTATCTAAGCAATAAACAATGATATGTATTTATAACACACATAATTCAAAGGGCATTTATAACTACAATCCAACGCATTCGGAGCCATTCCCGACTGATTGTGTTCACTTTCCTTAGACGACTTACACAGTTTGTTTCATATAGTTTTTCAATGGCGAGTTTTTAAATTTCCTTTCTTAATTTATTGATCATCCTAGTATTATGGGGCGTCTAGGGAGCTTCATAAATAATCAATAGCTAACAAAAACAACTGCACTTTATTCCAACATAAACTAGATAAAATACATAAAAGCAGATTAAAACCATTTCCCTCCTTTTAGGAAGTCAAAGCATGAATAACATTCTAATCTAGAGCCGTTAAGAAAACAGTAATACACCCTGTTTTATCCACCAGTTTGGCGGGTAATTTAAATTTGTAACAGCTAGAACGCCACACAAGTCTTGTAATGCGGCCGTTTTTCCTACAACATAAACCCATATTAAAAATCAATCCTACATTAAGATACAACTTACCACAAATAAAATGCTTAGAATACATTGTAATTTGTTACTTTACTTGACATTGAAATGGTCTCCACAATAAGAAGACTTGGTCCTTCTATGGTGGCTTTGAATCATTCATTATTACGTTCAGCGTTTATTATTGGAACACAACAGTTTCTCTGGTGAATTGGTGGTATTATTTACACAGTACGGCAGAAAACACTATCTGTACTTATATTTATCCATAACTAGATGCTGTTAAACTATACCGAATTGTAACCTATGAACGTCAGTTGAATTTGACGTTAAATATAATGTCAGATTAAACTGTCGTGATTGTCTTTTTTCTCCGTCGCTATCAGTGAGTTTCTAAATTAGTACCCGTTTCTTGTCATTTTATAACTAACTTCTCTACAGACTGCCGTTATTATGTCATCTCCGTTTTAAATGCATGTATTTTTGTAATTAATATTATAATATTATAAGACTTTCTTTTCACCTTCTACATGTTTCTAATGATTTTTTATGAATAATTGTTATTGTTTAACATAGATTCTCCTCAAATTTTAACTTAGTGCAACAACCCAATTGATCTCAGTTAAGTTGCAATTGTAACTAGCAAATACTACGTACCACAATCGGCATTCTGGTTGTGCTAAAAAAAATAATACTACGAAATCTACGAGTTGTCGTGGCAATTTGATAAGATTTTGTTGATTGCCTTTTACCATCATATCTTCACTGGGAAATTTCCCGAGCTGTGTCAAATTTTACATATGTCGACGTCAATTATAAAGCTTTCAGGATAATGACAATTGTCATTGTAAACAATTTATTTTATTGTTTACGTAGCTGACCTGATTATTCGACGAATTAATGTGACCATTGTCCCAACGAATACTTTCCTTCTTTCCATGTAAACTGTGGAAATTGCCCCAACAATTATATAATACAATGATACAAATGAATATGACAATTGTCTAAAATAAAGTATTAAAACGTTTTCTGTGTTTTCCTTCAATATTCTACTTTTTCAGGAATAAGTGAGATTAAATAAAAATATAATTCTTTAGACAAAATAAATCAATTACAAATGCAATTTGTAATTAAAGTGAAATCATTATTAAATAAAGTACAGTCAAATAAAAAGGTACCAAAGTAAAATCAACTAATAAATAAGTGTTGTCAAAATTTAAATAAATAAATTTGATCAGTAAATAGAAACAAGTAATATCAAACTTTATAAAAAGAATCTATGGTTAAACTAAAATACAATCACAACGTAAATTTGGGTCCTACTTTTAAAAATCTAGACGATCACGTAAACTGCCAAATTTGTATATTTTCCTGTCTCAACAAAAAAAGAGAGAGATAAATATACGACGAGGGTAAGGGGTGTTTCACCACCTACGAAGAGATACTAGAAAAACGCTGTTTAAGAGTATATTTTCAAGTTAAAAAATGATTAGGTTCTGAGAAAGATCCGTTACAATTCGGGTTGCTTAAAACTGAGAATGGCTTAATGTCTGATGTTATGAGTGAAAGTAATGCTTTTCCTAAAAAATTACTAAGTGATATTTCTTGTAAATGTGTAAGAAACGCTGTGAAAATAATCAGTGTATCTGTAGAAAACAGAATATATAATGTTTTATTATATGTGTCTATTGCAAAAGGAAATGATTGTGCCAATGCTTCTTCTACCTTTGATGAATCGGCTATCGATAAGGAATGCGGTGAAATTATGGCATATGACGGTAATAAAACTAATATAATAATATTTCATTTTGTTTTGATGAAAATTGGGTGAAAAAAAGGACGGTCACAGAAAATACATTTTTGAAAATAAAAAAAACGCACTTTTTTTGAAAATTAAAAAAAAATGAACTCTATCCCCTAAAATTATATAAAATGACGTACAATCGAAAAGAAAAAAAGTGACGTACAATGCCTCCTTGATAATTGACGAAGAATTAAAAATTTCATTTTGTCCGCCATCTTTGACATACGGTGTCCGGGATCGGTGCATTATATTTGACCATAAATGACTTTTATTTTTGCCAACTTTGCCTTCTTATATAAAAGATATTCAATTTTGATTCTTTCCCCAGATAGCATTTATTATTCCACGAATGTACATTTTGCATTCCCAATGTTCTAATTGCATTCTGTACTTGCCATGTATGTTCCTTCAACATTCCCATATAAATAATATTTTCACATATACAATATGATTATACATACGATATGAATGGAACATACAGAAAAGTTTATGTTCACAGTCGCATATACTATGTACACGTATCAGGGAACGTTCTTCGAATATGTGTTCATGTACATCGTATAAACATTCGTCAATGATTTTATCTGTATAATACAGGTATATTTTTTGTAGAAATATTTGGATCGATATCATCAAAAGTTCAGCACTTTTAACGCGAACGCTGATTGGTTCGATATTTGAACTAATAAAAATAAACCTGCATCACAACTGATGAGGCAGCAATGCTAATTTTATAGTATCTATCTACCTACCTACAAAAATAATGATTATGATATTTCTCTATCTATATAGATTTGGTTTAAGTACATTTATAATCATTCCCTGTGCGGTGTATGACGTTTTATAAATTTTAAATCGTTCTTCAAAATTGTATATATGAAATATGTTTTAAATTTTGAATCCAGAGTTTAGATTTGTGATCGAATATTAAATAATAATGAATATGAAATACTAAATAATAATGAATGAAATATTAAATAATAATGAATACTAACCCTTTTTTAATTTATATACTGTGTTCAATTAATTAGTAATTATCTCGGTAACTATCGACATTTCTTAAGCAGGTAGTTCAGACTTAGAATGGTTATTTAATTACATTTTAATCATTTTATCTTTTATATTTAGATTTCCGTTTTCCATGTCATTACAATCCCCTTGTAGAATTTTTTAAATGCGCGCCATGGTCCTTTGGTTAGTGCGCATGCTCATCGTGCTGCGCTGTCAAATGTCGATTTCAATTTGTGTTTCCTTATTATGTCGCTGGTGTTTTGTTTTTGTTTTCCCGTGATTTATTATTATAATTATTCCAAGTATACATTAATTGCATTGCAGTAAGTATTTTACAATTGTATACAATATAACTACCACATAGTTTTGTTGCCATTTGCAGATATTTTATATTTAGATACTAAAGTTTAATGCGTATCCCTTTGTACATATTATACTAAGCATACTACCTATATTATAATAATTACGGCGTTTGTAGGTATCGATTTTTGGAAAAAAAACTGAGGTGGTCTTTGTAATGGTCTCGCTCCACGAAAAGGAAGCTTGATAGTCACCATTCAAACGGAAATAATTTGACTGATCATTGAAAAACAGGAGAAAACCCACGTGGACACTTTACGGGGTGTTTAAATCTTATTTTCAAGAAGGTAGGTTCGATCTGTTTCAATATTAAGGAGCTTTTGTTTATTCAAATCACGACCATTGGATTTGATTACAACATACGAGTTGTCATAGGTAGTTATTTGTAGTAATTTGCTTTATACCCATTTCAGAGGATTATAGAAGAGCTGCAATTCATTGAAAAGGGCAGAGATCACATCTGTCCTTACTAGAAGTTGAAAGAAGAAATGTTGTTCTTTTAATAACTCTGGTAGGCATTTAAAATCAGTACCTGAAATTTCGAACGTTCACTTGAACGAATTTCATATGAAAAAGAAAAATTAATAAAACCCACACTTCGATTTAGGTCTAAATACTTAAGTATTGTGGATATTTATTGTCAGCAAATGTGGCAATGAAGTGTTTATGCCTAAATCGATGTGTGGTTTTTATTAACTTTTCTTTTTCATCTAAAATTCATTCAAGTGAACGTTCGAAACTTCAGGTACATTTAAAATCGCAAGCATAAATATTTCCGAATTCCTAAAAAATACCTCTGTGTTGTAGGTAAAGGACACCGCACAAAACAAATGAAAAAGAGGGCACAGTCAAATGGGCTGAAAATGGCCAGTTTGAAAGGTCAAAGATCAGGAATATCGGTATCCACTAATGGCATAGTTGAGAGTATTATGTGACAACGTGTTGTTTAATGTTGTTATTCATATTCATACGACTGGAAATGCCGCAGGTTTCATGAATGAGGTGGTGATTTTTTTAAGGTCCTATGCTTACTTTAAAGTGAGGGTGTGCGTGTGTGTGTAGTGGGGGGGGGTTGGTTAGCGTGCGTGAGAGAGTGAAAGTGTGTTCCTATCAAAGAGTTCTATAAATAGAGGATACAAGCTGCATAAGCGTAATGTATAAGCAGTGGACAGCGCGCAAACGGTGTGAGCATTCTCATCCTTCTAACACAGTTCTTTCTCTCTTTGTCGCACAGTACATGAGGGGCTGTGTTCTTTGTAAAACAGAGTGGAGAGCAAAGGAGAGGATACGAGGTGTGCGACAAGGACAAGGATGCTCGCGCCGTCCAGCAAATCAACGGCTTGACTCCTGTAGTCAGTGCAAACACATTAGAATAACAACGTTAAACAAATCCTCGTCATAATATGATACTCTCAACTATGACAGCGGGTACCGATATTCCTGATCTTTGACCTTTCATATCTCAAAAACTGGCAATTTTCAGATATTGTGCCCATAAAAACTTTTGATCAGAATATTATGAAGCACAACATACTACATTTTCAGCCCATTTGACTGTACCTTCTTTTCCATTTATTTTGTGCCTGCCGTGTACTTTATGATAATATCAATTTGTTTAATTTATGTTTGATTAGTTTTATTTTTTCTGTAAGATCTTTGTAAGATGTTTTTATATTTTTCAACTTTATCATGGCCAGTTTTTAAAGAGAAATAAGTACCCATTCAAATATAATACAATGTATTTTCTTTTATAGTTGGACTAGCACGTGTATCTCCTCTAGACAGGAAGGAAATACCTTCTCCTAAAAATTGGAAAAACTAAAAGAAAGTATTCAGCCAATAGGATCAATCAGAATGTGTGTTGAGAATGAAAAGTGGACTTTCGCAATTACAAGTATCACCATCGGCAACACCTGGACACTGGTTTTGAAAATGTAAGCCCTCCAATTTTTACTATTTTTTACTTACTGACAAAAAATTCCTTATAGTAAAATATGACAGTTCATAAGTTGCAAAGAAAATTTTTTTGTTAAAAAAAATTTCAATTGAAATTTTTATCAATTGTTTTTTATTATTACAATTCATTTTTGTAACAATAAATAAAAATATATTTAAAGTAACACAACTGTTTTATTTATACCTCTTCCTATTTTATAATTTAAGATGCTTACTTAATTGTTACAATAATGTAAAGTAATTAATAAAATAAAATCATGTTTTGTTCTTGGCAATTTAAAACGCGATTTGAAATAGATAAAACTTTAAGGTAATGTAATATGATTATCGGATTTTTTCATAAATAACACGTTAAATATGATTTTTAAGCTGAAGTTTTAGAGTGATATGTTTGATGCATTTTAAAATGGTTTTTAACAGACCTTATTAACGTAAAACTATTTTTTTCACATATATTCTTGGACCTTTGTAAAGTATTGTTATAGCAAATACAGTTTTTTTTTAAGTTTATTTAGCATTTGTGTGCTCCATTCAATAAAATTTGATGAATAAAACATTTGACTTTAGTTGAAAACTAATGGTAAAAACAAATTTTCTGTGCATATATTCCACATTTACTTACATAATGTTCTTCACAAGGAATGTGAAATGTGGAAAATTAGAATAAGTACCTAATAATTGACTGTAACAATTAAACTTTAAAATTGGATATTGGATTTATTATATGCAAGTACTTCACTCATATCGTATATTCTCTTGAGTTTAATTATTATAATAATTTATTATTTGCTGTAATCATAGATGAGTCGCTGTGTCATACTGAACATATTCAGAATGAAGCAGCGACTCATCAATGATTACAATAAGTAATAAATTATTATAATAATTAAACTTTGAAGAAAATACATGGTATGAGTGAAGTACTTATAGCTGCCACTGATACATAATGTTTATTCCTACAATATACATGCATCATATATTTATGATCCATGTGTAACATACCAGGAACCTACGGTTTAATTCCTACGAAGGTAGTACTCATATACCGTGAACATGCAGTGTACATTGTGAATGTAGGATGGACCTTCCTCCTATATACCTCATGTATCTATCAGTATATCAATATACGTTTCTGGTTCATATCAAGTTCCGTTTTGGTCTATGGGTACGTTGTAGGAAACTTACTCGTATATCGAGAGGCGGTCATCTGTACGTCTCTCTGACATTCAGATTTTCTACATGGAATACAAAATGAATATTCATTCTTAGTTCCATGGGTACATAAAGTACGTTCCGAGCACATGCTCTGAATGTAAAAATGCTATCTGGATCAGCCATTTTTGTTGTTTTCTATTTTTTTCCAAGATGGCGGATTGACAAATACAAATTGAAGAGATATATATTTTTTAATAATTTTATTCCAAAGAAGCCAGTATTTTTAAAATTGCCATCTGATTACTAGTACAAGATATATTAAGCAGGTAAGTCGAAAATGCGTGAAAGCGCGTCAATAAGTGCATATAACTTTTGACGCACAAGGAATTTTTGGGCACAAATATTTTTTTCGTAATCAGAAGGTCATAATACATAAGAATTAACAACAACATTTCAGGTGGAATGTTGTCGCCGAAAAAAATTAAATTAAATCAATTCGACTGTACTATTATTCGTAATCATTACTGCAAAAAGGGGACCGATGTGTTTGACGGGTATGCTGATAGTGTCTGCAGTATGAAGGGCATCGAAAGACAGCAGCGACTTTTGAAACGCATCTAACCGGAAATTATTTTCAATTAGAACAAGTCACTGGCTGAAACGCAAAATAAAATGATAAACAATCTCACAAATAATAACCGGTTTATTTCGCTATTGGTGGAGAGGTTTAAAAACGAGGTAATCAAAACAATTACTGCTATAAACGACGCGACGCCTTAAATGTATCTCATGAAAATGATAAAGTGGTTATCGTCGGACAAGATATTGATCTTCTCGCATTGATTATTGCTCGCGCACCTGAAGATAAAGATAATTCGTTTCTTGAGAGCCTCAGGAAAAAATAGAAAATAAAGAGTACAGTTCTCGTGACTTGCAGTCCTCGGAAGTTTTAAAAAGCTGTGAATTGACAGTTTTGGTTGTCCACGCGTTCAGATCCGATACTACTTCAGCTTTTTTTGGTAAAGGAAAAATGTAAACGATGGAATGCGTGAGTAAAAGAAAAGATCCCGAAGAGGTTGTCCGTATGTTCAACAACCGTAGCTCAACGAAACAACAAGTGCTGGAGAGCAATTCGCGCTTTCATTATACAAAGCCCCAAAAAAAGAGACATCTTTGAACCATCGAAGGTTCATTATTTTCAATAAGTTGGTCGGTCAATCTAGTACTGCCGGGATTCTACCAAGACTGCCACCAACATCTGAGGCATTACGTCAACATTCTTACAGAGAATTTCTCCAAATTCAATCTTGGCGAGGAGAAAACTTGGAACCAACGGATTGGGGTTGGAAGAAAGTAGGCAACATCTTAGCATCCATTTATACCACCGAGTTACCAGCACCAATTTCCACCCTACAGTTAATATCCTGCAGCTGCAGAAAGGGTTGCGGAAAATGATGCAGCTGTGTTAAGTTTGGATTGCGCTGCTCAACAATGTGCTCTAATTGCCATTGGCAAGGATGTTTAAATTCCGAATTTGAAGAAGAGTTCGTCGATGAAGAACTCCTTAACGAGTAAAATTGGACAGAATTTTGGTGGAATAGGCCTACAACTAGATCAAATTAAAAATACAGCTTTGTGGAAAAAAAGGGAAAGTAAATAAAAATTACTTGCGTCAAAACCCGATATACATGCATCTTATAGAGAGAGTTCCGGTCTATAAATCCATTCCTGAGCATTTTTCTCGTTAAAGTAAGTGCGGGGGGAACTTTTCGGGTATCTATTTCTAACCTTATCTAGAGTACGCATCTCAAATATTATTACTTTATAAATTATTTCTTCTAAAATATCTAATTTGCGTGTACTAAGAGAAAATAAAGAATAAATGAAAGGTGCTAAATAAGATGCTAAGTGCTAAGTTTTACGTAAATACTTTCACAGATTTAACTCCATTAAAATCGCGATTTTTAAGTCAATATAACTTAAAGACTATCAATTTATATGAAAAATCGCATAGAACCTTCTTTCTCAAAATTTGATTCTCTTTCCGTTCCAGTGTTTTTTTTTTTGGGGGGGGCACCCGCTAAAAAGGGGCAACACTAACCTCCTATATATTAAAAATTCCGGCATAATGCAAAAACATTTCTTTAATGCATCTACTATTAAATTGTAAAGAAAAGAAACTTAATTATTATTATTACTTTTAAATTAAAACTTCTAATTACTATATGAAAATGCTAGGGGAAAAATCGTACAAGTATACTTTTCAAAGTTAAGAGCAATTATACATCACAGTAAAAGGACGTGTATTTAAAATGGGGCACCTTGCAACATGACCTAGATAAATGGTTTGTTTGTCTGTGATATTCTTACTTCAAAAATACTTCTTCCAGCGTTGTTAGGGATATACCGTAACTTAGAACTCCCAGCTTATCACATTGGGCCTCTAAATCACTCAACATAGGTTCAAAAAGTGAGGATTGACTTTCTAACAATAAATATTTCAGTTCTGAGCCAACGTTACTATAAATCTAGAATTACAGGATCAAATAATTTTTTCAATTTAGCTGCTTAGTGTAGTTTCTTACTTCTATATTAGGGATGTGTCTTCTCAGCAAAAGGGTCACTGCACCAACATCACAATTATTAGATTTATTCATAATGAGGCTGTATCCCGCGCCATATTTCTTTTTGAGGAAGAAACTTGATCCACAACATTTTAGATCTCCACCGGCCATAATAGCGATTCTATCTCCCAGCAAATCAGCTTCATCCATCAAATGAGTAGTTAGTAATATTGTGCGTCCTGAAAACAAAATTTGGTAGGATCCCAATAAACATTTATAGTCAGAATTATTTCAATTCGACCTATTATTACGACAATTAGTTTACCAATTTAGTGATGGGCAAATGTACCTCAAATTATTCACAGATTTATCTATGTTAAATTCGAAGTCAAGAATAGGCAAGCAAAGGCATTCTGTTGATGAAGCGGCCTTTTGTCACCCCGCTAAAAGAAGAAAAAGTCCATTTAACCACTACTATCTCTTTAATAAATATATAACTTTATACTCAAGCAGCAAACAAGTAATATAGACCAGCCAGTAAGACAAGAATAATTTCACGAAAGCAAATATAGACCAGACTGGGCTTATAGGTTGAGTGCTCAAAGTTTGTGCTAACTAAGGTTTCTATACATCGATGGAAAGCTCTTTTCATCCTCTATCACATACTGAAGTTCCCACTTAATCCCGTGTACGCGTAACTCGCCATCTTGAAAAAATGGCTGAAATCGGGCACTTAAATGACGGCCTATATCTCGCGACCCACTTAACCATTTTAATATATATTTTTTTTAATAGAAAGCTCATACAGTGTTGAAAAAAGGCCCTTATAACTTAACCGTGAAAACTTTTAAAATTGTGTGTAAGGTGCCATAGTAGGCAACAAGGATACAAAAATAAGGTAGAACACCATAAATGTAAAATATTATAATTCTAAATTTGAATCATCTACAAAACTGGAAAATTTGCAGTCAAGGCCGTGACAATTCAGACAAAGTGTAGAGCACTTCCTAGTAGCGGCACGTTTACATTTTTTTTGACACCCATCCTGACACATGCAATATATTAATTGAAGCAATTCTTGGGGAGCGGCATCTTGGGTCATAGTGTCCGGAAATAATTTAGTACCAACCATTTTCCACCTATAATCTGTAGCAGGTAAATTGTTTTCCAGCCAAACTTGAACCTGATGATAAGTCCTAGAAATTGAAATAAAATAATGCACTGCACACGTTAGGAAGTGTTTACCTCAAAATGTGTTGGTTAAGGGCGTCCTCGGTTGATGGTAAACTGGCTAAATTGAAGTCTCTCTCGAGTGTTTGTTTCGCTACAGCTTTGTTGTACAGCAAATATCTTTGATAATTGATTTGTATTCCCATTTTCAGCCCATACAGACAATGACAAAAATATCGACCTGCTTCAAGCAACTCTTCATTGTTTGCATTGGGCTGATTGAAAATTGCCAATTTTTTTCTCAAAGATGGTTGTTTTTTGAGAACTGCCATACCGTTCGCTTTTCCTTTCCGGAAAATATACGAGGTTGTATCGCAGCCGGTCATAGCGTGTAAGAACAGTAAATTAGTGCAGATTTCATCACCATATATTTGGCAGAGGTTTCGGCAGAGGTTAAAAATATTGAAAAATTGTTCTCCAGTTTTACCGTGAGCTGGCTTTTCTAAAAACAAATTTTCCAATGTTGAATTAAGAGCAATTGCAATCACCAGTAAATCGGTATCCTCCTCTACTATCGCTATAGGCTGTGTTATGTCGCTTTGGGCCCCTTTTATAGCAAGGTTGACTATTGAGGCATCCGCGTCGGCGAGGGCTTCATGCGCTTCGATGTTGTGATCCAAAAAACACTCAATCAATACCTTAATGAGCGTTGATTGAGTGTTTTTTGGATCACAACATCGAAGCCCTCGCCGACGCGGATGCCTCAATAGTCAACCTTGCTATAAAAGGGGCCCAAAGCGACATAACACAGCCTATAGCGATAGTAGGGGAGGATACCGATTTACTGGTGATTGCAATTGCTCTTAATTCAACATTGGAAAATTTGTATTTAGAAAAGCCAGCTCACGGTAAAACTGGAGAACAATTTTTCAATATTTTTAACCTCTGCCGAAATCTCTGCCAAATATATGGTGATGAAATCTGCACTAATTTACTGTTCTTACACGCTATGACCGGCTGCGATACAACCTCGTATATTTTCTGGAAAGGAAAAGCGAACGGTGTGGCAGTTCTCAAAAAACAACCATCTTTGAGAAAGAAATTGGCAATTTTCAATCAGCCCAATGCAAACAATGAAGAGTTGCTTGAAGCAGGTCGATATTTTTGTCATTGTCTGTATGGGCTGAAAATGGGAATACAAATCATTTATCAGAGATATTTGCTGTACAACAAAGCTGTAGCGAAACAAACACTCGAGAGAGACTTCAATTTAGCCAGTTTACCACCAACCGAGGACGCCCTTAACCAACACATTTTGAGGTAAACACTTCCTAACGTGTGCAGGGCATTATTTTATTTCAATTTCTAGGACTTATCATCAGGTTCAAGTTTGGCTGGGAAACAATTTACCTGCTACAGATTATGGGTGGAAAATGGTTGGCACTAAATTATTTCCGGTCACTATGACCCAAGATGCCGCTCCCCAAGAATTGCTACAATTAATATATTGCAAGTGTCAGGATGGGTGTCAAAAAAAATGTAAATGTGCCGCTACTGGGAAGTGCTCTGCACTTTGTCTGAATTGTCACGGCCTTGACTGCAAATTTTCCAGTTTTGTAGATGATTCAAATTTATAATTATAATATTTTACATTTATGGTGTTCTACCTTATTTTTGTATCCTTGTTGCCTACTATGGCACCTTACACACAATTTTAAAAGTTTTCACGGATAAGTTATAAGGGCCTTTTTTCAACACTTTATGAGCTTTCTATTAAAAAAATATATATATTAAAATGGTTAAGTGGGTCGCGAGATATAGGCCGTTATTTAAGTGCCCGATTTTAGCCATTTTTTCAAGATGGCGAGTTACGCGTACACGGGATTAAGTGGGAACTTCAGTATGTGATAGAGGATGAAAAGAGCTTTCTATCGATATATAGAAACCTTAGTTAGCATCAACTTTGAGCACTTTTCCTCATTTGCCTGGTCTAATATTATTTAGTTTCGTTTTAATAGTTGACTATAAAGTCACAACTACTTGAAATCATATCAAAGGACTTATTTTATACCTAGATGACTTCCTCAGAGTACAATGGCCTTGTGCGTTATTGTACCGTGTTAAAAACTGCCTAAAACTTCCCTAAGAATGTGTTAAATGTTGACTGATTGATTGATTGATTTACCAGCGTGCGGTAGGCATTGTCGCCACTCCCAAGATATATCGCTGGGCCACTACGTCCACGCTGGGTTGGATTTGGGGCAAGCCAATTGTCAGCAGCGAGAGTAACATGACGCATGGTACTGGTGTGGGGAGTGGGCTGTGTAGATGTTTGTGAAATGCGTTGCCGCATTGTGTCGTGACATTTAATGGTTATGCACCTCTTTTCTGTATTTCCGCTTCTACAGATTTTCTTCTTCTTCTTCTGAGTCCTGTAATTCCTGCGTTTCCGGTTCTGGTAAAGCATATACCTGTAGGTGTTTGTAAAATACGTCGCCGCATTGTATCGTGATATGGAGAGTTTATGCTCCTCTTCTTGTATTTTTGCTGTTACAAATCTTCTTCTTCTGAGTCTTCTGATTCCTCAGTTTCTGATTCTGGTAGAGTATATATCGTTGCGGTTTCTTTGTGGAATTCAATTTTTTCCCTCTCTTCTCTCTCAGTATGTTTGGTCCTTTCCTTAGTTTGTTCATGATCCTCTCGATTGTTGTTCTCCACGTGCAGCATGGTACCCTTATTACTTCCACGTCCAGTGGAAGTATAGCAACGACAAAAAATTTTTTAAAAATTTTTATTGTCCAAATAGGCTTAAAATGTCATGAAACGTCAAGATTTTAAGTTTGAGCGAAAAAAAAATTTATGTCTGTCTGTCGGTCTGTCTGTCGGTCTGTCTGTAACTTTTTTTTGTGCGCACGTTTACTCTGGAACCGTTTAAGATATTGACTTGAAACTTGGTACACATATGTACTTTAACGAGATCTAGAACTAGATTATATTTTCATCTTGTTCCGTCGAAGGGTTGGGGGGTAAATTGGGGTAAATTTGGGGTAAATGGGTAAATCAAGCAGGTAAGAGTCCATGAAATTGGTATTTAGTATATACAAGAGAAGCTAAGGTCTCAAAAAAATTTTTGGCATTAGCCACCCCCATTACCACCCCCAATTCCTTATTAAAGGGGATGAAAAAAAATTGTGATTTAGCGTATGTACAGGAACCAGAAGCCTCAAAATATTTTTTTACTTCATCCACCCCCCACTACCACCCCCCTATCACCACCCCCACCCCACTACCGATGTGGGGTATCGTTTTATGGGTTTTTGGGGTAGAGGATTTCAAATATTATATTATTAAAGTTCCATAAACAATTATTTTCACATATAAGGTTCTTTCGTTGTGAGTGACTTGGATAGAGAATCTGGATGTGGAAGTAGTGATTCCTTGGGCAGCGGTTTTTTTAGTTTGTTGCTGTTCGTATTAGCGCTTTCTTCAGTAGATGTGTTGGTTCCAATCATGTCCCCAGTACTTCACTGGTGTTGATGTTTTATGTCGCTGTTTTCGTTTTGTTGTTTTTGCGAGTAGTTGAATGATGTTCCTTTCAGCTCGTCTCAAACTTCGTCTGTTGGTTTTTGTTGTTGCCGAGTTTTTAACCTCCATATGTCATCGTTGGCCCTATGATGGCTATGTACAGCCGTTTGGTCAGGTTCCATGGCAGTTTGATTTTCTTCGCGAACGGTATAGTTGACGTTGCAACTCTGTATGTTATAATTACTCTCTCCTTTTCAGTTGGTTCATCGGATACGTTCCTAGGTATTTTAATTTATTGGTTGTTTTAGGGAGTGGTCGCCTATTCTGTATTCTTCTCCGCTGGTCTACCTTTCTCTTGTTGACGGGTCTCGCTCCATTAAAAAAATTTTCTTGAAGTTTATTTTCAGCCCAGATGCGTCCAGATGCGGTTTCATGTTTTCTGTGAAGTTGAGAAAGTGTTGCGATTAGGAGATCATCGGCGTATGTTAGTACGATTAAGTTCTCAGTGTCTTCATTGAAGTTTAGTGTTTCCCTTATTGTGCTTTGTATTACTTGATTTATGACCGTGGAGAATAGTCGGGGGATCGGTGTATTTAATTCTTGATTGGCTCCTACGTTCTTTTGTTTGGTTTCCATCATTTGTCCGAACCAATGTAGAGCAGTGCTTGCATGAAGACAAGCCTTTATTATCTTGTTTATTAGATAGTGTGGTACTCCTTTGTTCGTAATTCGCAGTCCTGAGAACCCCCTGATATCGATTTTGAGTCGATTAGGATAGTATAAAGCAAAAATGTCCGCTATTTTGTAGCCGCCATCTCGTATTTCTCTGATGTCAAAGTGCTGAAATATATTGTCACGCGAACCATATACGCACCTTTTATTTTATCACGTCGATCGGATAAGTGCAAGTGGTTCAAAATTAATTTTCAAGATTTGATTTAATCTGACACACCAACAAAGCAAAAACAAACATGTACAGTTAAATGAAAGCTTGTAAAAGTAAAAATATAAAAAAACGATCATGCATGCAACGTGGCAATTCTATGAAACAATTTATTTACTACTGACCTGTACTTCACTATGATTGCAATACCATTGAAAAGAGAGAGGCGCCCGATCTTCGAAGGCGGTCTTTGCTGTAATTTATTGCATCTTCGCCTCTCAACTCGCAGAAAACCAGACTCTACGAGTGTAGGGCAAATAACCTCTTGAGCAATTTCTATGAAATCTTTTTCAAACTGCAAGCTATCGCTTGGCAGTTGTTCTATAATTATTTATGAATCTACGTCTAGTGTAGGGTTAGCTATAATTGAAAAAAACATTTTTTAGGCGCAAATTTGACAGGTACGTTAGTGTAAAATTTCTTCGAAATTTCATTAATATTGGTTCATGGCAAAGTGAGAAAGTGGCGAAAAGGTGGGCGATAATACTGGGAATGTAGCAAGATGCTGGTAAAATTTGTTTCTATTAAAGAAAATACATATAAAAACCGCTGCCCAAGGAATCACTACTTCCACATCCGGATTTTCTATCCAAGTCACACAACGAAAAAATTTTGTATCTGGAAATAATTGTTTATGGAACTTTAATAATATAATATTTGAAATCCTCTACCCCAAAAACCCATAAAACGATACCCCACATCGGTAGTGGGGTGGGGGTGGTGACAGGGGGTGGGAGTGGGGGGTGGATAATGTAAAAAATATTTTGAGGTTTCTGGTTCTTGTACACACTAAATCACATTTTTTTTTCATCCCCTTTAATAATGGGGTGGGGGTGGTAATGGGGGTGGCTAATGCCAAAATTTTTTTTTGAGACCTTAGCTTCTCTTGTCTATACTAAATATCAATTTTATGAACTCTTACCTGCTTGATTTACCTATTTACTCCAAATTGACCCCAATTTACCCCCCAACCCTTCGACGGAACAAGATGAAAATATAATCTAGTTCTAGATCTCGTTAAAGTACATACGTGTACCAAATTTCAAGTCAATATCTCAAACGGTTCCAGAGTAAACGTGCTCACAAAAAAAGTTACAGACCGACAGACAGACCGACAGACTGACAGACCGACAGACCGACAGACAGAAAATTTGTTTACGCTCAAACTTGAAATCTCGACGTTTCATGACATTCTAAGCCTATTTGGACAATAAAAATTTTTAAAAATTTTTTTGTCGTTACTATACTTCCACTGGATGTGGAAGTAAAAGAACATGCCACAGACCATGTAAAATCCGTAATTATAGTGACAGAAAAATAACACAGGCACACAAAAATAAAAAAAGTCGAAACCCAGAGGGTAGACACCCTACCATGTATTTTGGGACGCTGAAACCGAATATGACAATAAAAAAAGGTTTTAATGATCCAATTTTCCCCTAGCACCCCCTTACAACCCTCCTGGGGGATTGAAAGTTAATCTGTTTTAAAAATTTGAAGAGTACGTATATTGTTAGGTTTAAATGAAATACGATGATATGAAATACCCAGTCAGCCCCTAACACACCCTACAAGCCCCAGGAAGGGTTGAAATTCCACTTGTTCTAAACATTTAAAAACTAAGTTTATTCTTATGTTTTTTAGTGCGCTGAAACCGAATATAAAGATACAAAATGATTTTAACCACCCGGTCACCCCCAAGCACCCCCTTACAACCCAGAAGGGGTTGATATTACTTGTTCTGAACATATGAAAAGTATGTATATTTTTAGTTTTTTGTTGCGCTGAAACCGAATATGACGATTAAAAATGATTCTAAACACCCGGTCACCAATTTGCAACCCCGGGGCGCGGGGGGGGGGGGTGAAGTCACACAATCTTATGTATTATGTATTAGGTATATCTGGGGATAAAATTAGAGGAATATTTTTTTTTGGCGATAAATTTAAATTTTGTTCTATGATACCGAACTCTCTTGCTCTTGAACGACTTTCTAAGTCTAAGACGGGTTGTAAGAGCGTGCTAGGGGTTGACTGGGTGGTTAAAATAATTTGTTATCGTCATATTCGGTTTCAGCGCACCAAAAAACATAAATATATACATACTTTTCAAATGTTTAGAACAAGTGGAATTTTAACCCCTCCTGGGGGTTATTAAGGGGGTGCTAGGGGGTGACTGGATTAAAATCATTTGTTATCGTCATATTTGGTTTCAGCGCACCAGAAAACATAAAAATATACATACTTTTCAAATGTTTAGAACAAGTGGAATTTTAACCCCTCCTGGGGGTTATTAAGGGGGTGCCAGGGGGTGACTGGGCGGTTAAAATCATTTGTTATCGTCATATTCCGTTTCACCGCACCAAAATACTTAAGAATATACATACATTTTCAATTTTTATAAGTGAAATTTTAACACCCCCCCTCTAGGGGTTGTAAGGAGGTGCTAGGGGGTGATTGGGTGATTGAAATCAGTTTTTGTCGTCGTATTTGATTTCATCGCACCAAAATACATGGGGGTATGGGTATTTTGGGTTTCGACTTTTTTTTTTTTTTGTGTGCTTGTGTAATCAATGAGATAATGTGCATCAACATTCAATTATAGCCTATTAACAATATAATGGAACAGCAGTTTTATCTGAATGAACATTTTGTCAGGATTATCGTTATTTTTAATTAAGACTCGAGATGATTGTGTGAAGCTTTATAACATATGTAATTAATAGTTTTTATAAAAATATCTTCGAATCAAAACAAAAATTGAAACAAAATAATATTTTAACCGCAGTCGTTTTCAGTTTGATTTCTGTTCATAATTGTGGATAGATTGTTACAATTTTGCTATCAGTTGAGCACAGCTTTAAATTTCTTCATTGTAGACAAATTCTTTCATACTACCCTACATGTAAAAGTTCAGTGGCATTAAATCTGGCCCACTACCATACGACAATTTGCCAATTCTTAGAACGAATCGGGCGTAAGGGGCCTATTCTGTTCATTGCACGGTCCACGAAATATGAAGTCGAGCATGGTAATGCATTAGAAAAAACTAATCTCATTTCGGAGACAAAAATATTAACTTTTCAATATTTTTAAATAAAGTTTTTGAGTTTCGTTTTTGTTTAAAAAACCCGCATATTTAATTTTCGGTTAAACGAAAAACTATTGCAGACTGACATTCTTTTGTTTTTGTCGTAACTAATAAAACCTGATGATATGTATGCCAATACCAATAAAAGAGGATAGAATATCCGTTTTGACTATACTCGTATCTCAATACGAATAGTTAGTCAGCGTTAGCCGTGGTTGCTATTTGGAACGGTTAATATTGAGCGAGAATTGCATGGTGATCTACCACTCTTCGGAAGGGATGTGAATTCGTCGGTTTCTTGTCTATTAAATGTTAGGTAAGTAAAAATTTCCTACCCTCTTACGAAGACGGACCCGGCAACATTTACATGTTGAGGGATAGTTCGTCTCCTAGCATCGGTGATTGTGCTTAGTTGCGGAAATAGACTGCCTTTAAATAAGTGATTTAAAAAAATGGATGGATAAATATCTTACAGAATTAAGAAACTATATCGTAATCGGAGAGGCGGTGCCAAAGATCTTAGGCAACTGACAGACAAATATATAAAACAACACTTTGTTTTATATATTGCATATGTGGAATATGATTTATAGCACTAACAAGTGGTTCTAGTTTTTACCTTCTTTTTGACGTTGTAGTAAGTTCCAAAGCGCTCTTCTGGCAGAAGGGTCCATACCAGCTGTAGGTTCATCTAACATTACCACTTTGGATTTGCCACACAATGCCATACCCACGCATAGTTTCCGTTTCATTCCACCTGATAATGTTGAGGCCTTGGCATCTCTCTAGAAATACAAAGGAAATATAAAGATCTAGGATTAACGAATTTGCTTCTTTTGTAATGGCCGAAGAGACGTTCTCTTTCCTCCCTCTTTAGAGAGAGCAGCACAGTTATCTTTGACGAATGTTCGTTAGATGATATAAAAAAAATACAAAGGCCGCAGAAATACTACGCCGATCGAAAAAGAAAATGTCCGCATGTTCTTTTCGAAGAAACAATTCCGGTTCAAGTTTTAAATGAACGATTTTTAGCCAATGAAACAATAAAATCCGTCTTATTTCGCTGCTGAAAACTAAATTCGAACAGGCTGCTGTTAGTGTTAAGCAAGCTGAAGAAGATACTGATATGTTGATTGTCAATACAACGATTTCCTTGTGCTCAACATTTGATGCTGTTTCATCCTTGGCGAACACGTTGTTCAGCTAACAGCTTTTTTAGCACCTCGCAAAGCAATATCTATCTTCGTAAACCTGGGAGAAACCTCACTGCTAAAAGACTGTATTCCGCGAATTGTTTAAAGCATAAAGAAGATGTTGAGAACAATTTGTTGCTCCATGGGTTTAGTGACTACGACATAATATCGTCACTCTCTAGCCAAGGAGAACCAACATTTTGGACGTAAAACCAAGTCCAAAAATGATATAGAATTTATAAAAATTCAGAAGACTGGGGCTGGAAACTTGGCACCAATTGGCTGCTTCCAGTAACAATGATATCAGCACCTGAGACCTTATTAAATGTCATTTCACGTAAATGCAAGAAAGGATGCGGCAGAGTAAATGGCTGTAGAAAAGTTGGGTTGTAGTGCTCCATTGTGCGTGCGCTCTAATGGTAAATCATGTGAAAATACATCAAAGGTTAGTATCGAGAGCGAAAGCGAGAAGACGAAGATGAAGAAATTTTGTTAATGGAGACCCAGAATCTCAAGAGTAGTGACGAACATGATACTGAAGACGTCAACATCAATCGACCAGGACCTTCAAAAACTAATAAAAGAAATAATATATAATAATATAAAACATTGTTACAGTTTTATACCTCTATAGACATATAATACTTGTGTGTGAATAACAGAAAACTACACATAATTCGGCAATAACCCGAGAGATGAAACTGCTGCTTTTAGCCTACTAGAAAATTACAGAATGATTGGGAACATTCTAGAATCCTCACCTTTAGGTATATAAGGGAATGTAGAAGCCGACAGTATAGAGCCAGATAGACAGATAGTGAGTCAGAAGAGTTCAACAAGAAGTAAGCAAAACAATATGACGATAAAGT
Organism: Rutpela maculata; assembly: GCA_936432065.2. Lineage (NCBI taxonomy): Eukaryota > Metazoa > Arthropoda > Insecta > Coleoptera > Cerambycidae > Rutpela > Rutpela maculata. The sequence continues at coordinate 81,362,408 of OW386285.2, read as the reverse complement.
GATAAGTTAATAAATTAGTGTCTAGTGTTACCCTGGTATTAATTTCCATACCTACAGTACAGAGTGTTTACTAAGGGATGTATAGCGTTATCGCTATAAATAAAATTAAAATGGAAGTTAATATACTTATATTGTTTTTAATACATGTTCATATTTTTATGTGATATTAGTATTTTTTAGTATATTGATATTATTATATTTATATCGAATGTTTTTTATTTTTCTTAGCGACTCCATGGAAACTTCTCCATTATGGATCGAGTTTTCCTTTTTGTTTCTTAGCGACTCCATGGAAACTTCTCGCATTTGGAACTTCTCGATTAAAATGGAAGTAAATATACTTATATTGTTTTTAATACATGTTCATATTTTATGTGATATTAGTATTTTTTAGTATATTGATATTATATTTTTATATCGAATGTTTTTTATTTTTCTTAGCGACTCCATGGAAACTTCTCGCATTTGGAACTTCTCGATTTCCAGTGAGTGAGTCGCTATAGTCGCTATATACACCCCCTCGTTAAAAAAGAAAATAGTCAATCAATCAACGTGTCGATTGCAAAACGTACTTTTTTAATCGGGGTAGGCAAAGTGTCACATCTGTCAACTAATACAAAAGCCGGTTTAACCCTATCAATATTGACAGTTATGACTTTGTCTCCTTTCTTAAAGGTAAATAACTTATCTGAACGAGATAAAACTTTAAACGGTCCTTCATATAAAGGAGTAAATGAACGTTTTAAACGTTCAATGCGAACGAAAATAAAATCGCAAGAGGCAAGATCTGAACTAACAAAAGTTTTGTAATTGCCATGCGAAGTTGGAGGAACAAATTTTAAATTATTAAAATAAATGCGTAATTTGTCAATGAAATAAGGAATATCTGGGGAATTATACGATTCAACGAAAAATTCGCCAGGTAAACGAAGGGTTTGACCATATATGAGTTCAGCAGGTGAACATTGCAGATCTTCCTTGGGAGTTGTCCTAAATGCTAATAAAATGATGGGTAATTCATCTGTCCAATGTGATGTATTGGCTCTAGCTAACAAGGAAGTTTTAAGTGAGCGATGAAATCTTTCAATTAAAGAGTTGCCTTCTGGGTGATATGGAGTTGTAAGTATTCTATGAAAACCTAAAAACTTTGCAAATTCATTAAATAATCTTGACTCGAATTGTACTCCTTGATCAGTCGTTACTGATAAGGGAACACCGAAACGACAAACAAAGTTTTGAAATAAAGTACGTGCAACTGTTTCTGCTGTGATGTCGCGAAGAGGGTACGCTTCCGGCCACCTAGTGAATCGTTCAATCACCGTAAGAATGTAAGAGTTACCTTTGGATGGAGGTAATGGTCCTACCAAATCTATGTGGATGTGGTCGAATCTGATTTTCGGAATGGTGAAATTCCCGAGAGCACTTCGCGTATGTCGACTGACTTTGACAGCTTGACAGTTAATGCACGATTTTGACCATAAATTGCAATCTGTGTTCATTTTCGGCCAAAAATAGTTATTTGAAATCAACAGTCTAGTGGCTTTAATACCAGGATGAGATAAGTTGTGAAAAATATCGAATATCGTTCGTCTGTAAACAAGTGGAACAAAAGGTCTGACTTTTGCACGAGAAACATCACACCAAATAAAATCATTTGAATCTGGAATTTGTATCTTTTTTAAAATGAAATTGGTTTTAGTTAGTGATGATTTATCTGACAATAAATAGTTGAGATTTGAATCTTTCTCCTGAGCTTCACTAAGCAACTTTAGGTCAAAGTTAACATTAAGGAAGGGAGAATTTTTAAGTTGAAGTGGTAAAATATCTTGTTTTAAGGAAGAAGTGTCGTAAATACGTGACAAGCTGTCAGCTATTACATTATGTTTTCCTTTAACATGTTGTATTTTACAAGAAAATTGAGCTATGTATTCTAAATGACGTATTTGACGAGGAGATCTTTCTGCTTTTGTGAATAAAGCGTTGATTAAAGGTTTGTGATCTGTAAAACAATTAAACTTTCGACCTTCAAGTATAAACTTAAAATGTTTAATTGCAGTATATAATGCTAAAAGTTCTTTGTCAAAAATCGAATAATTGGTTTGTGCTGTGGTTAATTTACGGGAAAAGAATGCTAAAGGAGCAAGAAATCCCTTATTATCTTTTTGCTCTAAAACTGCACCCATGGCAAGGTTAGAACAATCGACTGAGAGAGATAAGATAGTATCGTCATTATTGCAAGGATGAGCTAAAACTACTGCATTACTTATTGCGTCTTTGGCTTTCGAAAATGCGTCTAAACATTGATCAGGCCAACTATTTATTTTTGTAATTTTATCATGAGATAAACTGTTACAAAGAGAATATAGGGGAAGTAATATTTCAGCAAAATGAGGTATGAAACGATGATAAAAATTCACCATACCTATGAAACGTTGTAGTTGTTTGAGAGTTGTCGGTAAAGGGAAATTATTAATGACTTCGACTCTCTCAGTTGATGGTAAAGTACCTGATGAAGATATGTGATGACCTAAAAAGGTTAAATTGTCAACTCCTAAGATACATTTAGATGGTTTAATGTTAATTCCGTATGTGTCTAATCTCTTGAAAACCTTTTCCAAATGTTCCAAATGTTGTACATCTGATTGACTTGCGATTAATATATCATCCAAATAGACGAAAACGAAAGGTAAATTGACAAGTACTTCATTCATAAAACGTTGGAAAGTTTGACCGGCATTGCGTAGACCAAAAGGCATGCGGGAAAATTCAAACAGTCCGAATGGAGTTGTTATAGCTGTCTTATAAACGTCATTTTCAGCGACAGGTATCTGATGGTACGCTCGCACTAAATCAATCTTGGAGAAAATAGTGCAGCCGTGCAACTGAGAGCTAAAGTCGTGGATATGAGGTAATGGATATCTGTCTGGAATGGTAATCGTATTTAGTTGTCGATAATCTCCACAAGGTCTCCAGTCATTCTCTTTTTTCGCCACTAGATGGAGTGGAGAGGAAACTTGAGAAGATGATGGTTTGCAGATACCTAATTCTACCATGTTATTAAATTCTGTTTGAGCTATTTTAAATTTAAGATTGTCTAATCTACGAGGTCGTGAAAAAGGTAAATGACCTTCAGTAACTATATGATGTACAATAGAATGTTTAATAGGTAAATTGTAATCTGGGGAACTAATTAAATTAGGAAATTGTAAAAGTAATTTGTTATATTTATCTGTCAAAGGAAATAATTTAAGTGAATCTAATCTACAATTGTCTAAAGGACTATTTTTAATAAAACAATTAACTGACAAATTAGTCTTGTTATCAATTATTCGAGCTCCTTTAAGATCAACAACTAAACCAAAATGAGACAAGAAATCTGCTCCGACTATCGGTATGTCAACGTCTGCTATATTGAAAACGAAAGGAAATAATCTACGTAAGTTTAGATTGACTTTTAACAATTTCTTACCGTAAGTAAAAATGGTTGAACCGTTAGCCGCGGTTAATATCGTATCGAAATTCTTTTTTAAATCTGTGAAAGCATTGCGTGGCACCACAGATAAATCGGCACCAGTGTCAATTAGGAAGTTCAGGTTGTTAGATCTATCGTAAATAAAAAGTCGACGACGTTTGCTGTTAGTAATGTCAAAATCAGACGTCATAAAATTATTATCAAACTTCAGTCATCTTTGAGAATTATCAGATTTTTTACAATTCTCACTGAATTTGCACCATTCACCTCCACAACGATAGGCATTGGCACCATAAAGTTGATGGTAGTAACAAATAGTATTGTCTGTACGATCAAATTTATTGGAAACATTATTACGGCTGGGTGAACGATTGCGATTAGTGGTACGAGTTTGTGAATTGCTTCTACTTTTGCAATTGTTGCAGCATGAAGTAGAAGGTTGAGGCTCGAAGGATTGATTGGAAAGTCTGGATTCTAAAGAGTTTAATCGAGAATTAAAAATTTCTTGTTTTTGTAATACTTGATTAATTGAATCATGAAAAGTGAATGAAAAATTTTTGATAGTAGTAGTTAAATCTGATAACGGGGTTGACTCAGAGTCAAGAGGATTTTTGGAGTACGATGCAACCATTGAATTTTGACAGGACTCCCAGATCTGATCCGCAATATCTAGAATCTCTTTTGTGTCTGTTTTCCCTGAAGCTGTAATGGCAATATATACTGTTTGAGGTAAACGTCTTTTCCATAGCTTTATCAATAAATCTTGACTAACCATGCTGAATCCTCCAACCATATTCAGCATGGATCTATAGAAATCTGAAGGTTTCAGATCGCCCATTTGGGAACCTGATAACAGATCATTCAGACGTTTTTCCTCACTCGATGATAAACGTGAAATTAAAACTTTCTTTAAATTTATATAGAGATCCGTTTCCGGGGGATTAGATATTATATCGTATATATTATCTATCACATCTAATGGCAAATTAGCTATAACCTGATCATACTTTTTCTTGTCATTGACAATTTTTGCAACAGAAAACCGTGATTCGATCTGGGTAAACCAAATTTCTGGTTTTGATTTCCAGAATGGGGGTAATTTGACAGAGGTGACATAATGGGTTTGAGGAAAATCCTCGTCTGAAGGTTGTCTTTGCATAACTAATCGATTGTGATTGATTGATTGATTTACTACTCTCTTAGATAAAAAAGGAAATGTACTTTAACTCACTCACCGACAGATGACAGTACTTGTAATGTACAACTTCAGTTGATTGAATTAGGAAATTACCATAAATTATAGGAACATCTATTCAAATTTGGAACCTCTATTCAAAATTCATCGGAAAATTCTTCTCTTCATAAAATGGTCAATTTATAACGGTAGTTGATATATTGAATCTCTTCTGGTATATATTTATTACGTTGGACATAAAATTTTCACTTCTGGCATATATTTATGACGTTGGACATAAAATTTTCACGTCTGGCATATATTTATCACGTTGGACATAAAACGATCACGTCGGGGTCACCAAATTTATAGCGTTATCGCTATAAATAAAATTAAAATGGAAGTTAATATACTTATATTGTTTTTAATACATGTTCATATTTTTATGTGATATTAGTATTTTTTAGTATATTGATATTATTATATTTATATCGAATGTTTTTTATTTTTCTTAGCGACTCCATGGAAACTTCTCCATTATGGATCGAGTTTTCCTTTTTGTTTCTTAGCGACTCCATGGAAACTTCTCGCATTTGGAACTTCTCGATTTCCAGTGAGTGAGTCGCTATAGTCGCTATAGGATGTAAACACGTAACAATATGTTATATTGTAAACGTTCATTATCTAATAAAATATATATCTTATTAAATCCCCCTTTCTGGCGCTGTATCTCGGTACACATTAGACTTACAACAAAATTTCTCTCGTAGGATCTAGCGTTGCCGAATTATTTTGAAAAGAATAATTTTCTGCACATTTCAATCATGATGGTCTCGCGCCTTCCCCCTCCAAGGACGGTTGTATTTTTCATCGGGGTTTCAACTTATACAACATACACCAAAACCATTTCCACTCCACCTTTTGTAGGGCATAACCCCCCACTAATTGGACTAATCGTAAAGTATTAGTAATAGAGAAGAAATGTTCAGATAATAGCCTATTTATTCCCTACAATATTGGTAATAACTAACAGGAAATGACACAATTGAGAAAAGCTTTGTTTTTTCTCCACATGGCGGCTATGGGCAACGATATTTCTATAAAGATATTTTGCATTTCTATAAAGAACTTAAATCTACATTATGTAAATTAAAACAAATTTTGTAATTATTTCTGGAATTATTCACTAGTGAAGTGATAGATTGACTGTAATATTGCTGTATTTTTTAAAATTATGCGGAACATAACAGTTTAATATTTTTTATTTATTATCACTAGAGATTATCCAAATACTACGCTACAAAATTTTCTAAAAGTTAATAAGACGTGTTTTTTTTTCAAGTCTTTACCTTGGGTTCCAATTCCAGAAGGTTAATATATTTGTTTATTTCATCATGAACCTCTCGTCGAGAAAGACCTTTTAACTTACTAAAGAAATATAAATGTTCAGACACCGTCAGATCATCAAAAATTATATTATGTTGTGGACAAAGACCCAGACTCTTTCTAACTGCGTCCATATCTGTGCGAATATCATAACCATTAACCTTAGCGGTCCCTCTTGTTGGAGTTATCATTCCTGTCAACATTGACATGGTAGTTGTCTTTCCAGCACCATTATGTCCCAACAGTACTGTTATTTGGTCCTCGTACATATTTAAAGAGAGTTTTTTTACAGCAGCTTTTCTGTTAAAAACTTTCCGTAGGCTCTTTATTTGTACACCAGTTTTTAAATTTGATGGTTCACTTTCAAAATATTCTCCTTGATTAGTTACTTCTTCATGTATGTCTTCGATATCTACAAAACATTTACTTCAGTAATATAACAGTTAATATTGTAATATATCGGACATAAATCAGAAAGTTTTGAAAATTGGTAGAAATGTTAAGGATAGCATAAGAATTAATGAACCGAAAAGTTTCCACCTCTAAATAGTGTGCTTCATCCCTTAGGACGTCTTTTCCACCTCTATTTTGAAGTTTTCTAGATTATCTCGAGAACGGTGCACTTTTTGATCAAAATACCTATGTATAAAATTATTCCTTATAAAATTCTCTATCAAGAATGTCTCTACATTTTTTTTTATAAAATTAATAGTAGCGCGGGAAATAAAGCGCACACATGAGGGTTAGTTCCAGTTAACACAATAAATTGTAATCTTTACCATAATCTATTTTAAAGATCAATGCTTAACGCAAAAGCAGTAGGCACTAAACTCCACTTAAAATTATAATAAATGTGGCCCTTCCACCCTCTCACCCCTAAAAAATATCGCAATTTTTAAAGAATTATTTGCACAATTCATTCGAGTCTGGACATAAAAACTATTTCTCTTTTCGATGACTTAATGAGAAAAACTAACAAGGCAACTTTATATCAATCAATCAATCAAAACAAATTTATTAGTATTAGGGATTACAATAATGCGCCTGGGTCAGATCTCGGTTCAGAGCCGACCGCACAACCACGTCGCGTAGCGTCTTGGTGAATATGCGGTTGGATGAAGCGGGTCTGGTCTCGGTCATGACAACGGATCAAATGGAAGTTAGGGCTCCTGTTTAAAATATAAAAACTTAAATCTAACAATTTGTAAATATAACCATGAAAAAGTTTTAAAATACTTAAGACTACTTAAAGTTAAAACTGAGTTCTTATTGGGGCGCGCACACGCGCACTGTTTTTTTAAAAAGATCGGGTTGCTGGTACGGGGAAAAACTCAACGAAAAAACCCGTTCGAACCAATGACGAGATTCATCGGATGGTCTGTCTGCCTTCGGAAAGGTAGGGTGGAATGGAAGTTATGATTTAAACGGTTTTGGTTTGCAAGAAGTTATTGGTCGAGAGGGGATTTAGAAAAGAGACAAAAATGACACAAGAACGAAAAGTAACATAATTAACAAAAATGAGACGAATATGCGTAGGGAAGTTCAATGAGTTGAGTTTGTGGAGTAAGCCCGGGATCCATACTGTATCGAAAGCTTTCTCAATATCGAGCAGCACCATGCCGGTGCTTTTTCCGCGATTGCACTGCACTTTGACGTCATTCACGATCCTGACGACCTGGTGTACCGTGCCCCTGCCTTTCCTGAAACCAAACTGACATTCATCGTCGATGTGGAGTTCATCCTGGGCAACGTCTAGTCTGACCAGGGTGACCTTCTCCACCAACTTGGAGATCGCCGACAGCAACGAGATCGGTCGATAGCTGCCGGCGAGTTTGGCGTCCTTGTTCGGTTTCAGGATCGGCACGACCACGGCGCACTTCCGCTGGCTGGGCCAGTGTTGTAGCCACAGTATCGCGTTGACAATGTACGTCAGTTGTACAATGCCTTTCCGCGGAAGATATTTGAGCAGCCTGTATTCGATACAGTCTGCCCCCGGGGTCTTGTCATTGGGTAAAGTCCGGACAATACCCGCAACTTCCGAGGGTTTGGTCATGACTTTTGAAAATTCTCGTCTCGTCAATTGGATGTCATGACCAATTAGTTCGTTAACGTCGTTTTCGATGCGGTCGTGTCCCGGATTGTTCGGTATTCGTGCGTTATATATGTCCGCAAGATGGTTCGCTAAGTCTTTCGCTTTCTGGGCGTCTGTCATAGCCGCCCGTCCGTTGGCGTTAGTCAGCGTGGGTATGGCCTCCCGTGTATTTCTCATGGCTCTTGACAGCTTCCACAGCGAGTTATCTTGAGGATTGAGCGCTTCCAGCTTATCCCGCCATTTCCGGTTTTTGGCGGTGTTGATGGCGGTCCTGATACGCCGTTGCAGTCTGCCCATCTCGGCCCTAGCGTCGACATCACGATTTCGCTGCCAAAGCCGTCTCAGCCGATTCTTTTCATGGATGTCTTGTATGACCGCCGCATCGAGTCGGTCTTTGTAGGGATTTATGGTAATCGTAGTTGAAACACTCTGCTTGGCGTCCTGCACTATGTTGGTGAACTCCCCCACCACATTTTCCAATTCGGCGGGTGTGGTGATATTGTTTGCAAGTGTCAAGTGTAATGTTTCGTGTAATGTCTTCCCTCGACATGTTGTCCAACTCCAACAGAATTGGATTGTGGTCGGAAGCGAGCTCCTCTAGCGCCACTGGTGGAATGGAGTTTCTCACACCCTTATTGACCACAATGATGAGGTTGGTGGGCGTTGTACCGTTTTCCAGAAAATGTGTGGGATTGTCCGGATAATGCAGCACGACATTACGATTACTCACGTAATCGTACAGAGTGTTGCCGTTGGCGTTGTTGCGATGACAGTTCCATGCGTTATGCCGAGCGTTAAGGTCGCCTATAAGCAAGCAGCGTGGGCTCGCGTTCAGTGAATTCTCAAGACAATCCGCCGTGAACCCGTTCGAGGGCCGGTTATACGCGGCGACGATACTCATGCCGCCTTCCAGCGTCACACACACGTTCTCCACGGAAGTGTTCCGTAGATAACGATGCGTGTGTGAGCAATATCCGACTTTATGAGTATGGCTATACACCGCCCCCTCTGCTAATGTCTGCCCTATCTTTTCTAATGGTCGTGTAACCTCGGATGCGTAGCTTGTCCCGTCTGTCGAGTTTTGTCTCATTCAGAAGCATAATGTCGATTTTATGCCTCGTCAAGTAATTGATTAAAAAGGGAATTTTGTTACCTATACCGTTGGCGTTCCATGAAGAGATCTTTAGTCTAAAAGGCATCAGTAGGCAAATCCCAGAAGAAGGCCGTTACCACCTGGAATTTATCGAAGGCGCAGGTGCAGCTCTCGAGTTGATCGTTAAATTCGTCCATCCGTACCAGTAACTGATCGATATTGACCAACGAGGCCATCCTCTCCGTCGAATCCCGGAGCCGACGGAGTTTGTCCATCCCGGATCCGGAAGGGTTTGTGGATGGTGGGCTCTTTCGCTCCGTTTGCGACGGAGGGGACGGTCTCGGCAGTTGTTGTTGTTGCTGGTGCTGCTACTGTTGGGGAGGTTGCGTGGCAGGCCTAACTTTCTGGGATTCTAGATGGGGCAGAGGCAGAGGTTGGGACGACTGTGCCCTTCTCTGCGTCCAGGCGTTGACTGTGGATAGTGGTGCCGCCACGTACGTCATCTGAGGTGGGGGAGGTACTCTTGTTGATCTTACCTTATACCAGATTGTTCCAGAATGAGACCATATTTTCGAAAATAGTGAGTATGTGATTGATGGAGGATACTTGCTTCGCCGCGTAATATGGCCAAAAAAATGAGAATTAATAACGTTTACAACGCTTACGTTAGTTACACAAGAAAACATTACGGTAATAAAGTAACTGTCGTGTTCGATGGTTATTTGGATAATGCAAACAGCACGAAGAGCCTAAAATGACAAAGGCGGGTACTGAAAAGAACCTGTCCTGAAATTATACTTGATGAAAACACTGTTGTTTCTGAAACTCAGCAGAAGTTCCTCAGTAATTTGTTTAACAAAGAACGTTTGATTGCAGAACTAGTGAAAACATTTAGGAATGAAGGAACCGAGGTGTTCGTTGCTGCGGATGACGCCGATTTATTAATGGTACAAACTGCTATCGAAAAATGTTATAAGTGCGGCACAGCTGTTGTCGTAGGGCAAGATATTGACGTGCTAGTCCTTAGTGCTCTTTCTCCCTCCGACAAAGACATTAAATTTTCAATAGAAAAACAAGGTAATACCAGCAAAAGGATTTACAGTTCACGAAACTTACAAACCTCAACTTTTTAAAAAACTGTAAAGAAACAATATTACTTGGACACGCTTAATAAAAGAGATGACTTACAAGACATCGTGCAAACTTTTAATAATGAAAAAGCTAGTCATGAAAAAATTGTAGACGTAGGAGAGCGATTTGTTCTAGCTTTATACAACTCTACCTTCGCAGAAAAAAGTCTAGATGTATACAGATTCATGACTTTGAACAAACTTGTTGGTAAAGCGAACACTGTAATGTTATCAAAACTACCACCAACTTCTGCTACTGCTCGGCAACCATCAAACCTTTTTACCAAATTCAAACATGGAAAAACGTTACGCTAGAAGGTACTGATTGGGAATGGAAAAAAGTCGGCGGTATATTAACCCCAACTATGTACAACATACAATATTCTCCCTTCTTTAAAAATTGCGTTATTTTTTGGGGGTGAGAGAGTGGAAGCGCTACATTTATTATAATTTTAAGAGGAGTTTAGTAGCTACTGCTTTTACGTTAAGCATTGAACTTTAAAGTAGATTATAGTAAAAATTTCAATTTATTGTGTTAACACTTATGTGTGCGCCTTATTTCTCACGGTACTATTAATAGTATGAAAAAAATTATAGAGACGTTTTTGATAGAGAATTTTATAAGGAATAATTCCGTATATAGGTATTTTTATCAAAAAGTGCACCGTTCTCGAGATAATCTAGAAAACCTCAAAAACGACGTTTTAAGGGATGAAGCACACTATTTCGAGGTGGGAACTTTTCGGTTTATTAATTTTTATGCTATCCATAACAGTTCTACCAATTTTCAAAACTTTCTGAATTTTGTCCGATATAAATCGTTATATTTATTACTGAGCTAATTGATTTTATACAGATTCAGAAAGTGTTTATTTTGGTATTGCACTAGTTTCAACGATTTAACCGACCGCCCAATAAAGACGTCTACTCTTGCAGAGGTAAAGAGTGGTTAAGCCCCATCAAGACAATTTATACATGATTGCTTGCTTCGCTCTCGCTTGCCGCTCACGCTTGATCTTATTACCATCCCAAATTCAACACTTCTCGAACTGTATGTATGCCAATTATAACACTTAACTAACACTCAGCAAGCAGAATAATATGCTGGTGGTTAATAATCTACTTTTTTCTGTTTAGTGGTTACATGAAATATTCTTTAGCTATTACTTTTTCTGATTTTAATATCACTTAAAAGAGCTAAAAGAGTTTTATAATATTCTGAAACAAACAAGAAATGACAAATGATGTTTTTAGTATTATACGCAATATATTTATTATTTTCAAAAATGTATAAAAAATAAATAAGACTATTAATGTAGACTTATCTGCATCATATTTACACCATAATATAATATGGTATAAATTACGTGTTATATTATTAATACGTTTAACATAATTATTTCTTTACCTCTGTGTCTGGAGTGTCCACACCAAAACTTTGAGGTAAACGGAAAATACCAAGGTTTTGGTACCCCGTACTCTCCAGGAAAAATGGCTTCGAAATATAAAGCTATTAATAAATATGCAATTGTGTCAACAGCCAACATTATCATTACCAATCCCAGCGTCAAATTATCACCAGGTGTATTTGGTTTAAATACTGTATTCCACTGAATCCCTAATGAGAATTAAAGAAAAATACCATTAGTAATGTTCTAATAAATAAATATAAATAATATATAATATATGAGTGTCAAAGTTATGAACTTTTCAATGGCAAAATTAAAATAATTTTAGGTTCACTTAAAGTTGAAATTGCGAAATTTTGCTTTTACGAGGAATTTAGAAAAAAGACTTTCATTCCCCATTTTCTGTGTCGAAAGTGGACTATTTCCTCCTTATTGAGAACATTTTTACGTCCGCAAAATCGTAATTTTAAAAACGTCAATGATTACACAGCCCCACAAAGAAAAGTGGTCTGTCCGGCGGACCAGACCAGTGTATCTGTATGTATTTGGATCCGCTGAAACCGAATCCGAAGTCAGAATTTTCAGATTGGCTCGTTTTTCATCTCTAACCCCAAAAAACACCCCCCCCCCCCCCCAAATAAATGGTCTGTCTGGCGGACCGGACCAGTATATTCTTATGTATTTGGACCTGCTGAAACCGAATCCGAAGTCAGAATTGTCAGATTGGCTCGTTTTTCACCCCCAACCTCAAAAAGCACCCCCAACACAAAAACAAAGTGGTCTGTCCGGCGGACTATACCAGTGTATCCTTACCAAATACATAAGGATACACTGGTATGGTCCGCTGGGTAGACCATTTTGTGGGGGGGTGGTGTTTTTTGGGGGGCTGGGGGTGAACACGAGCCAATCTTACAATTCTAACTTCGGATTGGATCATGTGATCATTTGTGAAATTAATAAAATAATACACAACAAAAGTAGCAAAATGGTAACTTTTCGTAGCTTTAAAGATTTTGATGAACATGCATTTCTCGACCTCTTTCATAGTATAAACTGGAACTACATATATCAATTAAATGATGTTAATTCCATGGTGGAGTTTCTAAATGAAAATATCATTTCAATTTTTAATATTACTGCGCCTGTCCGAACTGTCAGAGTGACAAAACCTCCAGCACCATGGCTCACCTACAACATACGAGAGATGATGAAAATAAGAGATAAAGCGTTTAATAAATATAAAATAACTAAGTCACTTGTACACTGGAATTATTATAAAGAGCTTAAAAATCAAATAAATTATGCTATAGAGAGAGAAAAAATCTTATATGGAGTTTGTGCTTGCACAAAAAAATAGTAAAGGTACATGGGATACACTTAGATCATTAAAAATATTAAATAAGAACAATAATTATGATATACCTAATAACTTATTAGATTTAGATTTAATAAATGTCCACTTTACAAACCCACATATAATTAATAAAACGGCAACACAAATTAATATTACGGAACAATATAAAACTGCACAAGAGTCACAAAATCTATCTTTTAAATTTACCAGCGTTGAAAAAAAAGATGTAATTAAATGCTTAAATTCTATTAAGAGCAACTCAGTAGGCGCTGACTTCATTTCCCTTAGAATGATAAAACTAATAAGCGTTTATTTAATCGATCACTTTACCTTTATTATGAACTGTGCTCTTACCACTGCAGTATTTCCAGAAGTATGGAAACAGGCCAACGTTTTACCATTAGCTAAAATTCTCAATCCCACAGAATTAGGCCATCTACGACCAATCAGTGTACTCCCCACGTTATCGAAAGTTTTAGAAGGATTAATGAAAACTCAGATCACCCAATATGTCACTCAAAATAACATTGTGCCCAATTCACAAACAGGTTTTAGGGAACAGCACAGCACGACTACAGCGTTAGCTACAATTACAGATGACCTAATTCGAGCCACAGATGAAGGCAAAATAAGCTGCTTGATTTTATTAGACTACAGCAAGGTGTTCGATGCTATGGATCCCAATATTTTGTGTGATAAACTATCATATTACGGCTTCTCCTTTAATTCTGTCAACGTATAGTATACGGTAACAACATTTCAATGTTACGCTATATTAATTTAGGTGTTCCTCAGGGATCCATACTCGGTCCCTTGCTGTTTTCAATATACATATCAGACTTTCACAAAGTCATTAAAAACTGTAACATACACAACTACGCTGATGACACTCAGGCTTATTTTTCCTTCACCGCTGACGATAGCTTACCAAGTATAGAAAAAATCAATAATGACTTAGTTAAACTGGTTGATATATCGGCAGTGCATAATCTTAAGTTAAACGCTAGCAAATCATCTCTTATGTTGTTTGGATCAAAGTCTAAAAGAGATTCTGTAAATCCATTTTTTAAAATAAAATTAAATGGTGAAGACCTACCCATTATAACTGAGGCAAAAAATGTAGGCCTGTGGATTGACTCAGATATGCGATTTACGAAACATGTAAATTATTTATGTAAATCCTCATATAATAAATATACTAAAGCAACTTTATCCTCATAGGCAAATTTTAAATCCAAAATTGAAACTAAATATATGCGAAACCCTAATTATGTCAAAATTATCATATTGTGATGCGATTTATGGACCAGCTCTCTTAAAATTTGACTCCGACAGATTGCAAAAAGTCCAATATTCATGTTTTAGATTTTCCTATGGAATAAGAAAATATGAATACATCAGTTTTAAGATAGCCGAAACAAATAACCTAAAACTTAACAAGCTTAGAAATGTTCACTTGCTGACTCTGGTTCACAAGGTTTTGCTGTCTAAAAAACCTACTATATTTATCTCTCAAATTAAACCGGTTTGGAGATGTGAATAGTTTCAACACTCGCAACAATCCTGTATTAGTTATACCGAGACATTCCACTGCCATGTTCAAACGATGCTTCACGTATGTAGCATGTAAACTGTATAACAGCTTACCTGGTCGATTTCAAAATGACTCCATAGTAAATTTCAAAACAAAATTAAAAGCTTTCTATTTGGAACAATAATTGTTTCTATTTGTCACAAACTGGCCTTATTCCTTTCGGTTATTGAAAATTAAATTAGTTTGATATGTGAATAGTGTTGCAGATGCTTACCTCGGGTTGTAGTTTGATAATATATAGATAACTTGCTCAATGGCTTGGCTGCTATTAGTCTTGTTACACTAGTTTTTAGGATTAATAAGGTTAGCTAATTATGTTTTTGGTGTGCTGAGTGTCTTATGTATTTGTTATATTTTAAAGTTATTTGCACACATTAATTAATTGTTTAATTGTTTATGTTGTATATTATGGCTTCTTTTGTTTTGATTTATGTAGTGGAGACTTAGAATTTAAAATCTAATATATTTAGCATAATGATATTGCTGTATTGCAGGTTAAGTTGAAAAACGCTCGCTGAGCGATACTTCGCCTTTTCATAATTTTTGTATGTGTGATTTGCAAACTACTTGTAAATTGTAATATTACAAATGAATAAAGACGTATTATTATTATTATTATTATTATTATTATTATTATTATTATTATTATTATTATTATTACTTCCACATCCAGTGGAAGTATAGTAACGACAAAAAAATTTTTAAAAATTTTTATTGTCCAAATAGCCTTAAAATGTTATGAAACGTCGAGATTTTAAGTTTGAGCGAAAAAAAAATTTCTGTCTGTCGGTCTGTCGGTCTGTAACTTTTTTTGTGCGCACGTTTACTCTGGAACCGTTCAAGATATTGACTTGAAATTTGGTACACGTATGTACTTTAACGAGATCTGGAACTAGATTATATTTTCATCTTGTTCCGTCAAAGGGTTGGGGGGTAAATTGGGGTAAATGGGGGTAAATAGGTAAATCAAGCCGGTAAGAGTCCATAAAATTGGTATTTAGTATATATAAAAGAACTTAAAGTCTCAAAAAATTTTTTGGCATTAGCCACCCCCATTACTACGCCCACCTCATTATTAAAGGGGGTGAAAAAAAATAAAATTGTAATTTAGCGTGTATACAAGAACCTAAGCCTCAAATTTTTTTTTACTTAATCCACCGCCACCCTCACCCCCCCACCCCACTCTGCCACCACCCCCAACCCCCACTACCGATGTGGCATATCGTTTTATAGGTTTTTGGGGTAGGCGATTTCAAATATCATGTTATTAAAGTTTCTTCGAGTAGTATGGATGCGCAGTGGCTTTCCTCGAGTACCATCGATGCGCAGTAGGTTACCTCTAGTAGTATGGATGCGCAGTAAGTTTCCTCGAGTATTTTGGATGCGCAGTGGCTTTTCTAGAGTACTATCGTTATTAAAGTTCCTTCGAGTAGCATGGACGCGCAGTGGCTTTCCTCGAGTACCATCGATGCGCAGTAGGTTACCTCTAGTAGTATGGATGCGCAGTAAGTTTCCTCGAGTATTTTGGATGCGCAGTGGCTTTTCTGGAGTACTATAGTTATTAAAGTTCCTTCGAGTAGCATGGATGAGCAGTGGCTTTCCTCGAGTACCATCGATGCGCAGTAGCTTGCCTCTAGTATTTTGGATGCGCAGTAGGTTTCCTCGAGTATTTTGGATGCGCAGTGGCTTTTCTAGAGTACCATAGATGCGCAGTAGGTTACTTCAAGTAGTATGAATGCGCAGTGGGTTTCCTCGAGTCAAATGGATGCGCAGTGGGTTATATCAAGTAGTATGGATGCGCAGTAGGTTTCCCCGAGTATTATGGATGCGCAGTGGCTTTTCTTGAGTACCATTGATGCGCAGTAGGTTACCACGAGTAGTAGAGATGCGCAGTAGGTTACCTCAAGTGATATGGATGCGCAGTGGGTTTCCTCGAGTAAAATGGATGCACAGTGGGTTATTTCAAGTAGTATGGATGCGCAGTAGGTTTCCCCGAATGTTATGGATGCGCAGTGGCTTTTCTTGAGTACCATTGATGCGCAGTAGGTTACCACGAGTAGTATAGATGTGCAGTGGGTTTCCTCAAGTAAAATGGATGCGCACTGGATTTCTTCAAGAAGTATGAATGCGTAGTGGCTTTCCTCTAGTAAATTAGGTACACAGTGAGTTACCTCGAGTAATATGGATGCAGAGTAGGTTTCATTGAAAAAAATGCTTGAAGTAGAGGCTTTACTTCTCTCGTGTAGTCCACGGCACAGAATGATGTTTTATACCTTTGTCATGCTATTTTCTGCGTATTACTTGCACATCCAGTTGAAGATACTAACGCAAGAAAAATTTTTGAAAATTTTCATTGTACAAATAGACTTAGAATGTCATGAAACGTCAATATGTTAAGTTTGAATCAAATAAATTTGTCTGTCGCGTCGGTCTGTCTGTTAGTCTGGTATCTGTTTGGTGCTCACGATTACTCTGGAACCGTTTAAAATATTGACTTAAATATGGCACAGGTATGTATTTTAACGAGATCTGGAACTAGATTATATATTGATCTTATTCCGTTGCAGAGTTGAAGGGTAAACTGAGATAAATAGGTAAATCAAGCAATTAAGAGTGCATGAAATTGGTATTTAGTAAATATAAGAGAACCTAAGTTCTCAAAAACATTTTTGGCAATAGCCACCTTAAAGGGGGTGAAAAAATATTGTGATTTAGTGTGTGTACAAGAACCAGTCATCAAGAATTTTTTTCACTTCATTCACTCCCACCACCACCACCACCACCACCCCTACTACTGATGGGACATATCATTTTATGAGTTTTTCTGGTACACGATTTCAAATACTATACCATTAAAGTTCCATAAACAATTATCTCCACTTAGTGGAGTGCATTTTAGTGTTTTCGTTGTAAGATATTTAGATAGGAAGTCTAGATGTGGAAGTGGTGATTCCTTAGGCAGCGGTTTTATTATTTCAGCGGTCCAAATATATAAGGATACATTGGTATGGTCCGCAGCACAGACCACTTTTTTGTTTAGGGGGTGTTTTTTGGGGTTAGGTGTGAAATACGAGCAAATCTGACAATTCTGACTTCGAATTAGGATTCAGCAGGTCAAATTACATAAGGATCCACTGGTATAGTCCGTCGGACAGACCACTTTGTTTTGTTTTGGAGGTGTTTTTTGGGGTTGTGGGTCAAAAACGAGCCAGTCTGACTGTTCTGACATCGGACTCGGTTTCAGCAGGTCCAAATACATGAGAATACACTGGTCTAGTCTGTGGGACAAACCATTTTTTAATGGGGGGGTTGTTTTTCGGGGGTGAAAATCGAGCCAATCTGTCAATTCTAACTTTAAATCCGGATTCAGCAGGTCAAAATACATAAGGATACACTGGTATAGTTCGCCGGACAGACCACTTTGTTTTTGTTTTGGGGGTGTTTTTTGAGGTTGGGGGTGAAAAAGGAGCCAATCTGACAATTTTGACCTAGAATTCGGTTTCAGCAAGTCCAAATACATAAGAATATACTGGTCTGGTCCGCCGTACAGACCATTTTTTTAGGGGGGGTGTTCTTTGGTGTTGGGGGTGAAAATCTGACAATTTTGACTTCGGATTCGGTTTCAGCGGGTTCAAATACATACGGATACATTGGTCGGGTCTGCCGGACAGACCGCTTTTTTTGTGGGGCTGTGTTATTTATTGCTACTACTAGTACAGGCATAGATATTTACAGTACAATAACAGGATTATTAAAACTAACTCCATGGGATAAAATTAAACAACATTCAGTCGAGCATTTATCATATCACTTCATAATAATACGAACGTCGATAGCACGCATTCATATTATTATGATGTTACGCACGCCACATCATCTGGGCACGTATGGATGCGCACTGGATTTCTTCAAAAAGTATGAATGCGTAGTGGCTTTCCTCTAGTAAATTAGGTACACAGTGAGTTACCTCGAGTAATATGGATGCATAGTAGGTTTCATTGAAAAAAATGCTTGAAGTAGAGGCTTTACTTCTCTCGTGTAGTCCACGGCACAGAATGATGTTTTATACCTTTGTCATGCTATTTTCTGCGTATTACTTGCACATCCAGTTGAAGATACTAACGCAAGAAAAATTTTTGAAAATTTTCATTGTACAAATAGACTTAGAATGTCATGAAACGTCAATATGTTAAGTTTGAATCAAATAAATTTGTCTGTCGCGTCGGTCTGTCTGTTAGTCTGGTATCTGTTTGGTGCTCACGATTACTCTGGAACCGTTTAAAATATTGACTTAAATATGGCACACGTATGTATTTTAACGAGATCTGGAACTAGATTATATATTGATCTTATTCCGTTGCAGAGTTGAAGGGTAAATTGAGATAAATAGGTAAATCAAGCAATTAAGAGTGCATGAAATTGGTATTTAGTAAATATAAGAGGACCTAAGTTCTCAAAAACATTTTTGGCAATAGCCACCTTAAAGGGGGTGAAAAAATATTGTGATTTAGTGTGTGTACAAGAACCAGTCATCAAGAATTTTTTTCACTTCATTCACTCCCACCACCACCACCACCACCACCCCTACTACTGATGGGACATATCATTTTATGGGTTTTTCTGGTACACGATTTCAAATACTATACCATTAAAGTTCCATAAACAATTATCTCCACTTAGTGGAGTGCATTTTAGTATTTTCGTTGTAAGATATTTAGATAGGAAGTCTAGATGTGGAAGTGGTGATTCCTTAGGCAGCGGTTTTATTATTTCAGCGGTCCAAATATATAAGGATACATTGGTATGGTCCGCAGCACAGACCACTTTTTTGTTTAGGGGGTGTTTTTTGGGGTTAGGTGTGAAATACGAGCAAATCTGACAATTCTGACTTCGAATTAGGATTCAGCAGGTCAAATTACATAAGGATCCACTGGTATAGTCCGTCGGACAGACCACTTTGTTTTGTTTTGGAGGTGTTTTTTGGGGTTGTGGGTCAAAAACGAGCCAGTCTGACTGTTCTGACATCGGACTCGGTTTCAGCAGGTCCAAATACATGAGAATACACTAGTCTAGTCTGTGGGACAAACCATTTTTTAGGGGGGGGGTTGTTTTTCGGGGGTGAAAATCGAGCCAATCTGTCAATTCTAACTTTGAATCCGGATTCAGCAGGTCGAAATACATAAGGATACACTGGTATAGTTCGCCGGACAGACCACTTTGTTTTTATTTTGGGGGTGTTTTTTGAGGTTGGGGGTGAAAAAGGAGCCAATCTGACAATTTTGACCTAGAATTCGGTTTCAGCAGGTCCAAATACATAAGAATATACTGGTCTGGTCCGCCGTACAGACCATTTTTTTAGGGGGGGTGTTCTTTGGTGTTGGGGGTGAAAATCTGACAATTTTGACTTCGGATTCGGTTTCAGCGGGTTCAAATACATACGGATACATTGGTCGGGTCTGCCGGACAGACCGCTTTTTTTGTGGGGCTGTGTTATTTATTGCTACTACTAGTACAGGCATAGATATTTACAGTACAATAACAGGATTATTAAAACTAACTCCATGGGATAAAATTAAACAACATTCAGTCGAGCATTTATCATATCACTTCATAATAATACGAACGTCGATAGCACGCATTCATATTATTATGATGTTACGCACGCCACATCATCTGGGCACGTATAAGCAACAACAGAAAAGGTCAACCATTGCTATAATTCATTATTAGTAGCGAATCGTTAAAATGGGCCGACTTTTGTCACAGCCACAAGACGACAAGTTATCGATATCACAATGCAACACAACGCATTAGTAACTGGCATGTGTCTTTGAAATACCATCACCATCACTGCGAAAACCAGATAATGAAAATAGTAAGTGAGGAGATACAAGACACTCTCAAAATTAGTAGACTCCAGATAATCTTGCAGACAATAGAAATTTTTATCACTGCAAATACAGCAAGTGGGCCATACAAATACCGACATGGACATACTTGCAACAATCCTGTACATACTGTTCAGGGCCAGTTGTTCTTCCATCAACTAAGAGAATGAGACATACGCGACTAGTTTCTCTCTGCGTCAATGCAATGGCTCTATGCGACATCGCATATCAAATTGTACATTGTGGTATCAACTCATACACACGCCATGTGTACTGAATTATATCAGGGACTACAGTATGAGCACAATAACTCGAAAACAAAGACCTCGAGGCCAATATGATTAGGAAACTATACACAAACTTACAAAATAGAAAGGGCCATGGACAAGTAAGGAAACTGCCATAGGAATCTTTTTAGACCTTAAAGAAGCCTTTGATATTTTATTTGATTTTCTAAGAAAAACAGTGAGGAGACGCGAGGTCAGAAAATCGATAACAAGTTTAATCAATTCGGCACCTAGAATCAGGAAAATGTAATCCACGCTGGGATTCACTTCAGAGAATGGGAAGAAGCCCTTCCCCTTTTCGGGGAAAAAACTACAAGTGAGCAATGGAGCTAAATATTCACGACTTATAGTAGATTCCAAAGTAAACTACCAAAGCAACGTAGATTTCAGAAGAATGAAGACAAAGATTAACGTGCTTAGAATACTGGTGCAACGCCAACAATGCCTACCACAGCAATGGAGACACTGCTCTATCTAGCCCAACTACCCTTGACCGTAGAGAATGAAGCACTGCTGGTGGCATAAAGGCTGAAAATAAACAGATAATGGACCAGGAAAATGATATTATACTAAAATATTTCAACAAATAGAAAATAATTAACTATTGCACGTGCAGTTAGATAGAATCAGTAAAAGCCATAAGTTCACAAAAATCTCCAGAGCATATGTGCCTGACAGAGGAATGAGGCAATAAGTCGGTTGCGAAGAATATTCCAAGCAAAAATCCTAATTATGTATAAAAGTTTGTGTAGGAGAAGTGGTTACATGCTAACAGCTTTTAGAAGTATTAGCCATAGATACAAAAATTGTAAAAGACCGCCTCATATCCCTGGAATAACTGCCTAAATACAACAACATAAAATTAGAGTAGACGCGGAGACACCAGTAGAACATAGGCAATAAGAAAGTAAGGAAATTGGCATGAGAAGGCACCAGAACAGCCTTAATGGGACCCGACACAATTTGCGGCATATGATATCGTACCGCAAGAAGATGGAAGTTAGCAACACCATTTGTACTGGACAGGGCCATTAGGTATGAGGCAATCACGCACATTCATTGTTAGTAGATCATCAAAATCAAAGACTAATGGAATGGCTAAAACCAAATACAATGCAGTTGAGGCATGCATTCTGATAGACTATGGTACATTATATAAACGCCCAACCAATATTGAGGAGATAATCCGGAGTACAGAATATGATGTGAAGAAGAAGAAACCAGTTGTGACATATCGTGTAAATGCCTAGCCTTGATGGCTAGAAGGTTTCCACAACTCGCATGACCACTTCCGATTCTGAAGAGATAATCAAAACTTACATCGACCTTACGTTCGCCATGCTGGGAGGAACGGATCTAATGGGATATAATAAGCTTAAGTACAGCGAATTTTCAGCACTGCAATCCATAAGGAAAGAAATTATTATAGAAAATTGTAGAGTAACTAACTCATTATACGTCAAAAGTGGACTATAACAATAATTTTGAATATTTCAATATGCAAAACATAGCAATTAGTCTGTTATATAAGCTTGGATGCATCACAATTGAACAGGTGAGAGGGGATTAATATATAAAATCGGAAAAAAATATCTATTTACTTTAATAATTTTGTTTAAAGAATTATTCAGTTTACACAATTATGAAGATAGCTCAATACTAATATAACGTAGATCAAGTTACATCAACATTCAAAAACCTTATTTTATGTAGGATTGTGCCTCTTGAATTCTTTGCCCAATGATATTCAATATATTCTATATTCACCAACACTTAATAATATATTATATATATATATATTTGCTACTTGTGTAGAAATTAAGTAAGTGGTAACTTAAAAATGTTACTACGAATTAAAAATATATAAATTCAAAAAACAAGTATCTTACCATCTCGTGTTCCTTCATATATAAGTATCACTTGAAAACCAAAAGCCATAGCGGTATTGGCACCCAAGCTGGAAGCCAGTTTTGTTGATAAACTTGGGGTGTAATTTCTAAAGACATATGGCACATAGGATAGGAACCAGACCAATCCGCCAATAGTAGCGGCAGTATTCGCTGTAAATAGTTTTAATAAACATTTGTCTCTTTTTTGGTATTATTTTGGATGATTTACCTTTAGAAAAAAATACGCTCAATGCAAAACAAAAGGTAATAGTAGAGCAAATGTAGAATATAAAGAAGACGAGGATGACTGTCGGGTCAGCATAAGTAAGAACAGCAAAATCTCCTAATTTTATTTTTAACAATATAGTCATTAGAATTACTGAAACCAATAACAATAGAAATGATTTTATAAACCAGGCCGTCCAATGCAACCAATTAGGTAATCCCATTATCTTCATTGACTCCTAAAATCAAGTTAACAATTTAGTGAGAAAATATATAAAGTATACGCCTATTGAAAAATATTATTTTGGTATACAGCAGATCAGTTTCAAAAAAGCCATCCGTTCTTTCCATGTACTGTTGATCCAAGTCTGATCACGTTAGTACATCAATAAGAAATCTCCCCTACGAGATATCTTATCAAGTATTTCTAGCCCTACCTAGAGGATACTTAATTATAAATAAATATTTGTTACATTTCAAAGCTAAAAAGAAATATAAAATTTCACTCGCCCCATGCGTATCTTAATAAATAAAATATTTCCTTCTACTAACTTCAAACCATCAAGAAGTTGTACAAGTCTTTCTTTCTTATCTGAAATAATCAGGGTGGTATATAGACCAACTGGAATAGTTTTTTGTGCGAAATGTCATTTACCCGCAATTTCATTTTTTTAAAGTATAGTTTGGCATGTTCAGAAACATATGCCAACTATCCGCACGTGTGACAGGTGAGGCAAGACAATCGTCCATTTTTTGCCATTTTTTGCTTTATTTGCAATATTACTAGTAAATGAAGCATTGTTCGAAAATATATCAAGAGATAGAAAAGTTGAGAAAACTGATTTTGAACATTTTATTCTTGTTCTTGACATTTTCCCAGAAGATTCTTGATTTAAGAACTACAGACGAAAGAACAATGCTAATTTTTATCTTTTGATTTTTTTTTACTGTGAATATAATAAATGTTAATTTATATATATAAAAGAATACTCTGACTGACTGACTGACTGACTGACTGACTGACTGACTGACTCATTTATCAACGCACACCTCAAATCGTTGGGTCTAGAAACTTCAAATTTTGCATAGAGGTTCCTCGAATGACGTAGGCAACCACTAGTCTAAGAGCTAGTGAACATTTTTCTTTCATTACTCGAGGTAGGCTAAAAGTTTGCCAAAAGGTTGCCATGGGGGTAATGAGTTGCCATCTCGAACGGTTCGACTTGGTGGTGGGCAGCAGGGGGGTAAGAACACCCCAAATTCGTAAAATAGTAGTTGAAATTTTCATTATTGCAAATTGGTTGAAACTTCGTATTTTGGTTGAATTAAGGTATATGAATAACCATACAAATTGTCAGACAAAAAATTCAGGCAGCAGGAGGTGTAAGAACACCTCAAACATGTATTTTTTACGTGAAATTTTTATTATTTGCTCTTGTCTGACAATTGAATATGTTATTCTAGAGACCTTTTTGACCGTGTAATTTAATTGTCAGACAAAAATTCGGAGCAGCACAGCGATTTCTATGATGCAATGATTTTGTTTTTTTTATATTTTGGAAGTGATTTTGAACTAAAAAAAATAATAAAAAGTATTGATATCACGATTAATTTTGATACACTCCATTCTCCGATTAAACAATTAATCCACGTAATCTTTTTAACTGTTTCATTTATTAAAAAAATGTATATGAGCATTTAAGTTGGCAATTTAATTTTCTATAAAAGATATTCAATGACTTTTTGTTATCTCACTTGATTCTCGAGATGTAAGCTGAAATAAAAAAAAAAACGTTTTAATTTTTTCGTACTGAAATTTTATAATGGATCAATCACTGCGCAAAATCTTCTAAACTTATTTTATTGAAAAAATGCTCACAATCTTTTATATACAAATTTATTTATTTTTAAACTTATTTTTAAACCTAATAGCAGTATAATAAATATTATAATTTTTCCAATATATTTCAGAGCAACAACTAGAAAGCGAAATCGTGCATCACTCTTCTGACGACGAATATGATGACGGTGACATTTCCAATGACACTGAATTCAAATTTGATGATGAGCGTTCCACAGCGACTGAAGATGAAGACGAGTCTGCTTAACGTTTATTTTTTTAATTTATATATGTATTTTTTTGTCACTGTAAACAATATATTTTTTAAGATAAATTTTCTTTAAAAAATTGAAAATTCTAATCTTAATCTTTAATAATAATTCCTCTTTCTTACAATAAAACGGATGTGATAATACTGCGCTTTGATTGATCCATTATAAAATTTCAAAGTCCGAAAAAATTAAATCTTTTTTTTTTATACTTCAGCTTACATCTCGAGAATCAAGTGAGATAACAAAAAAAGTCATTGAATATTTTATAGAAAATTAAATTGCCAACATAAATGCTCATATGCATTTTTTTAATAAATGAAATAGTTAAAAAGGTATCGTGGATAGAATAGAATAGAATAGAATAGAATAAGTTTTATTTGTGCAAGAATGTGGAGAAATTGTACAAAAATAAACAGTTAAGTCACAGAAACCTAGTAAAAGGTTTGTTCGTGACTCCTGTAATATTTACAATTTGTTGATATGGCAGTAATATTACATATAAAAAGTTTCTAAAAAAACAATAAAATAGTACTTACAACTAAAGTAAATCTAAATGAAATAACACAACGTACATTCTTACAATAAAATAATATAAAGTGTTAAGTTACTAATTTTACAAGTTTCTTAAATACAATTAAATAGTACTTTTTACTAAAGTAAAATTGAAAATAAAATTCTTACACTAAAATAATATAAGGTGTTAAGTAATTTACTAATTATACAAGTTGGGGTATTCTATAATTACAAAAATGTAGGACGCTAGATAAATATGTGATTAAGATTTATATTTGAATTTTTAATCCACATTTTAATTTTTTTAATGTATAAAATGATGCTGCCATTAAATAGTCTAAGTTCATTCGGTAGTATATTGTAAATTTTAGATAGGTAATACAGGAAATATTTTTGAGTTGTCGTTTTGTGTGAGATAGGAAGTATACATTCATGATTTTTTATGGCTCTGGTGTTATATTCATGTTCAAAACGGGTTACGGAATTTTATGCTTATAATAATATTTCAGTATATCAAATACATACAGTTCTCTTAAAGTGAAAACATTAAAATTCGAGAACAAGATTCTAGTTGGGGAACGCATTGGCTTCCTAAGGATGGTTTAATTAATTATTTTCTGACAGACAAATACTTTTTCTAGATTATTTTTATTAGTTCCACCCCAGGACAGAATGGCATACGTTAACAACGGCTGTACAAGAGCATAGTAACAATTCCTAATCAATTTATTACTAAGAATGCCGCTTATACTTTTAAATATGAACATGCATTTTTTTAATCTTTTTGTTAAACAGTTAATGTGTTCATGCCATTTAAGAGACTGATCAATGATTACGCCAAGATATTTGATGTTATTAGTTTGTTCAATATACGAGGGACAATTACATGCATTTCAATTGCATATATCCTGGTGTAGAATTAATTGATTTAAATTGACTTTGTCACGAAGTGAAAAACATATAAATTTTGATTTTGATGTATTCAGTTTTAGCAAACTGCTATTCAACCATATTGTTATAACTTGTAATGTGTTCAGATTTTGAGCGAACGTCCTCCCAAGAATCACCGCTAACGTGAATAACTGTATCGTCGGCATAAGCAAAAATGCTCACACTATCCGTATCAGTATTTATAAACAAATCATTAACGTAAATTATGAAAAGTACAGGGCCAAGAACTGTACCTTGTGGTACACCACACGTTACTGCTGATTCGCTACTCCTTTCATTATTTGTTACAACATATTGTTGTCTGTTGCTGAGATAAGTTTTTATTAAATTATAGGAACAGCCCGTACATTTCTAATTTTTCCAGAAGCTTTACATGGCTGATAGTATCAAATGCCTTTGCTAGATCTAGAAAGATAGCAGCTGTCGGTATGCTTTTATTTACATCATTATATATTTTTGCTGTCAAGGCCGTAATTGCATCCTGGGTGCGTTTATTTTGTCTGAATCCGAATTGATTATTTGAAAGGATATTGTATTTTTCGACATAATTATACAATCGTGAGGTTATTGCTTTCTCAAAAATTTTTGCTATATTTGATATGAGAGAGATTGGACGATAGTTTGCCATCTGATTACGATCGCCACCTTTATGTAATGGTTTAACAATAGCGCACTTTAATATTTGAGGAAATATTCCCGACGTCATTGACACATTTATTAACTGAGTTAGTGGTATATATAATAATATTATTTTTATGGTGGATGATCGTATGCCATCTATTCCTGGAGAGACATTATTACCTAGACTGTTAATGTAATTGGTAGTTTCTTGTTCAAGAATCGGCTCTAAAAACAGTGAATGAACAACTCGTTTAATCTTGCTTTTAGTATTATTATTAGTTTTTGGTATACTTTTTGTGATGTTTGAGCCAACATTTAGAAAATGATTGTTGAAACTTTCGGCAATTTCTTTATTTTGTGTTATAGTATGATTGTCTTTTATAATTTCTTCAATTTTGTTATTATTATTATTTTTATTATGTATTACTTCATTTGTGATTTCCCAGATTTTTTTAGGATTATTTAAATTATTTTTGATTAGATTTGAAAAGTATTCTTTCTTGGTTTTTTTTAATAGACAATTTAAGTGATTTTTGTATAATTTATAGTGCTCTTTTAATTGCAGATTATTGGGTTCTTTCATTGTTTTTAGGTACATATTGTTTTTGTTATTCATTGATGTTATTAACCCTTGCGTTACCCACTGTTTTCTTTTAATATGTTTTCTGGTCAATGTTCTAGTTTCAGTTGCTGCGTTTAGAATATCTTTTATTTTGTTTATAAAATTTTGTGTTAATATTTATGTCATTTGTGTTTAATACATCTACCCAGTTTACTTTAGCTATATTTTCTAGTACTCTTTATGATTAACGTTTCGTATTATATTATGTGAGTTAGCTTTGTTGGATTCAAAATTTTTTATTTGTAATATACAGGGTAAGTGATCTGTTATTTGGAAGTTTGATACTATGACATTGAAAAATGGATCAGTTAAGTTTGATTTAATAAACATATGATCAAGACATGTATTTGTTTGTTCTTGAATTCTAGTTGGAGTATTAATATATGATTTAAATCCGTTTAAGGCTAACGTATTTAAATAGGTTTCAGTACTATGTGAAATTGGGGCAGTTTCTATTATATTGATATTCATATCACCAACCAAGATTTCAGTATCCAGTTTGCAATATTCCGATAAGTAAGTGTCCAGATGGGTATTAAAGTCATTTACATCGCAACTATGAGATCTGTAAATACCGGTTATTCCAATATTTTTATTTGTCTTGTCTTTAAATATTAGACGCATAAAGCTGAAATTTTCAATTTTAACAATTTTTACAGAGTGTGATAGGTTACTTTTGACGTATATTATGACACCATCATTTTTATTTAATTTACTTTCATTATAATACATATTAAAATCATTTAAATGGTATAATTGTTCATTTTCTATTATAAATGTCTCCGCGAGTACAATAATCTCAAATCTATTTTCCAGATTATATAAATATGTTTCAAGTTCCTCAATATTCTTGTTTATACTTCTTATGTTTGTGTGAATGAGATTTAAATAGTTATTATCACAAATTAGGTAATTTTTTAGGTCTTGTGTAGTGCTACAGATTTTCGTTTCATAGTGTTTATCAAATACGTTAATTAATGTGTCTGTCATAAGGAGAAAAAATGTATATAGCATACCACTTTAGGACTGAACTGCAGGGATGTACTTAGGACGATCGCAACTTACACAAATCAGCTTCAGTTTCGACACTTATCACTGAACTGTTGTCACTTTTCCTAACTAGCATCTGCTATCTTCTGAACCACACATATTTAAAGTTATTTTCGCGTGCAATATTCTTCGTAAGGAATAAAAGATTTCTATAATACTGAGTAAGATTTTCATTAATATATATCTTAGTTTCCTGCGGGGTGCCTTTATTTATGACTGCATTTTTCTTACTTATAAATTCGTTCCTTTTTTTCTTTGTGGCAAATTCAACTACGATTGAGCCGGGTTTTTGTTTTTGTTTGGAATGAATTCGTCGTACACTTTCAACATCACTCTCCGTTAGTTCTACATTAATTTCTGTCGCAACTTGCTTGACAATTTCGTCCACGTTTTCATTATCTCTTTCTGGAACATTGAATATTTCCACGTTACTTTTCTTGTCATATTGTTCCAGTTTATTTATTCTTAATTTTAAATCAAAAGTAACTTTATCTTTCTCTTCGTTTTCTTTAGTCATTTTCGTAATTGTGGTAGTTAATTTGATTAATTGTTTAATCGGAGAAAGGAGTGTATCTTCAAAATTAAGCATATCAATAATTTTTATTCTTTTTTTTTTTCGTTTGAAATCACTTTCAAAATATCAAAAAACACAAAATCATTGCGCCACAGAAATCGAAATCTCTTTTTGAAATATATGGGGCGCTTGAGGTCACTGGCGGCCGGCCGAGAGGAAAGTTTGCAACGAATTGGGTATAGGATGTGCTGGCCCGAATTTTTGACAGTTAAATTACATGGTCAAAAAGTGTCTAGAATAACATATTCAATTGTCAGACAGGAGCAAATAATAAAAATTTCACGTAAAAAAAATACACGTCTGATGTGTTCTTACACACCCTGCTGCCTGAAATTTTTATGTGACAATTTGTATGGTTATTCATGTACCTTAATTCAAGCAAAATATGAAGTTTCAACCAACTAGCAATAATGAAAATTTCGACTACTATTTTACGACTTTGGGGTGTTCTTACACCCCCTGCTGCCCATCGCCAAGTCGAAACGTTCGAGATGGTAACTCATTACCTCTCTGGCAACATTTTGGCAAATTTTTAACCTACTTTGAGTAATGACGCGAAATGTTCATTAGCTCTTAGTCTACACTAAGAAGACATTTTTCGAAATTCGACCAAGGGGGTTGAAATTTTAGGCTTTGTCGGAAACTGTTAGATCTAGATGCGTGAAATTTGACTGAAATACTTTTTGTTGAAATCTATTAGATACGTGTAAGACAAAATTTCGATTTTCACTTTTTGAAGGGGTGAAAACGGGGGTGGTAGATGGTTTAAAGCCCACTCGTATTTTTGAAATCGCTTAAGTCATAAACGTAATTATTGGAGCGATGGACTCTTCTGAGGAAATAAAAGAAGACGCGTAGTCTACGGATTTCAAAAAAAGACCCCCGAAAGGGTAAACGGGGAAGGCTTTTTTAAGCTTTTCGGAAACGGTTAGACTTCGAAGCGTGTAATTTGGCAAAAGTACTCTTTATTGGAATCTATTAGAGACGAGTGAAACGAAATTTCGATTTTCACTTTTTGAAGGGGTGAAAACGGGAGTGGTAGATGGTCTAAAGAGTATCCATATTTCTGAAATCGCGTAAGTCAGAAACTTGATATTCCAGTGACTGGCTCTTCTGAGAAAATAAGGAGACACGTATTCGACGGTTTTCAAAAAGAGTGCACATGCGTTTCATGTATAACTTAATAGAATGAAATAGAATAGAATGGAATGGAATAGAATATAATAGAATAAAATAGAATAAGTTTATTTAACAAATTGTTCAACTACAGTGTAATTGTTAAAAACTGAAACATTATGATAAATGAACTAAGCCCCCACATTTGTGACGTATACTTTCCGGTGATGCCGGAAAGTGTCACTTTTGGCACCTTACTAACGGTTCGGTTACTGGGGCGCCACCTTTACAATTTTTTACGTGGGTCAAAGGTCCCACACTAACCTCTTAATACAGCCTGTTTCAGTAGGGCTGGGATAGCTACAGTGGAGAAAAACAGAAAATTCCAGTGGGTCAATTGGTATGTATCAGACTTTCACACACACACAGTAAAACACATAATTCGGTAAATAATGTCTATTTATTTCCTACAAGTTACAATACCAACACTAAGTCAGTCTAAACCTACTAATATATATACCAGACAGTACCCAGGCTATGATATGACTATCGTGCAGTTACGGTGCGGTTACAGCGAGGTTATTTATGGCAGGCGGGAGCGAAGCAGTGGTATGACGTGGACTTGAGGTAATGGCGGTGATGGATGGTTAACGGCGCGAAAATGACCAGGTGATGGGTTACGATGCAGGTGACGAAAAGCGGTTAGGTTATGTACAGTCGTCGGATACCAGGAAGGAGCAAGCAAACAATAACTAATGCAACAATAAGAAAAATGGCTACTCTAGGTGTCAGGCTTGGCTAATACCAGGAACCCTAAAGCTGGAAAGAGATGTATGATTAGTTAAGACAAGACGGCGCGGCGTTCTGCAGCTCCTAACCTGAAAACAGTTAAAAAAATAATAATAATATGGCCACGTCCCGATTTCTCCGCATTAGCAGATACTACGAAGACCTCGGAGACGCTTTCTCTGTGCCCACAGGGTAAACGCACTAGCACATATTACGAATACCCTGGGTACACTGGAGTCAGCCACACTAGCACGACGGTTGGCACCTGGATGTGAGCTCGTACCCTGGACCTGAAATTGGGTGAGCGTCTTGCTTTCTCCGCATTAGCAGATACTACGAAGACTCCAAAACGCTCTCTCTACGAACACAGTTTGCGTGCACTAGCAGATATTACACGCACGCTGGGTACTAGAGTTACCAGACAGCAATTAGGATTAAAGGACCTGATTTCTCCGCATTAGCAGATACTGCGAAGACTCCAGGAACCTCTACTTTATGACCACAGAGTACCCGCACTAGCAAATATTACGGATACCTTGAGGACACAACCAGAAAAATAAGTACAAAGACAAATAAAAGTTCACAGTATCAGCCAAACCGCTACCTAATATAATTATTACTATTATTCTTACTTATTTCCTCCTAGTTGCTCCTGGCGCGTCTGGTTGCTGACTTCTAGACTGGCACGTCTACCTGCTTCGGAAGCTCGTGAGGAACACTAGCGTCTAGCCCCTGCATGTAACTTTCGGGGCGACATGCGCAGTTTGATAAACCAACTGACGTTTCAGTTTCAAATCATCCTAACATTCCTAACTAAATTCTATTATCGTTGTCACAATGTCCACCCAGCCATATGTTAATAAGTGATAAGTTGTAGTAAGTGTACTAATAGTTACAAAGGATTTTACGATTTACGTAAATACGCGAAGAAATATCCGGACAAATTGGAAGTACCTATAAGCCAAATTGAAAATATCTTATTAAATAAGTTCACGATGGTATTACTTACTACCTTGCCCAAAAAATGTGCATTGTGTGAAAATGTGCAACATTTAAAAAAGACATTTACAAATTTATTTTTTGTTTTTTTTGTCATTATTTAATTAATTTACACTCCAGATTTTTATTTCATCAAATTCGAACTTATTTTAAACGCTTAAACGCTGGTATTTTCTCACGACAAAGTGTCAGGTAGTCTCAGATAAGTCGATTTTATTGGTATATTCTTGCATATTGTATCTATCATAACATGGATTTCTGTCTTTGAAAAAAATGACAGGCAACCAAGAATACGCAATATCTAATTCTTAACACAGCAGTGACTGCGCATGCGCGCCCTGAAAGTTATAACGCAGGGGCTAGACGCTAGTGTGAGGAACTTCACTGTCGGTGTCGCTTTCAATAGTTAGTAGGCTCGTATCCCTTCTCTCGCCCGGTAGTGGGAGAAGTGAATGCGCGTAGGCAATGAGCGGTGTAGACGGCACTTGTGAAATTTTCGTTATAATAGATTTTACGGACTTAGTACAGTTTCGTAAAATGGTATATTTTAAGAAATATTGACAGTCCGAAAAGTTGGACTTGAACTAATTTACGGAAATATTCACTTACTCTTGACGGCTGGTCACGGGTGGGCACCTCTGCTTGCTACTACTGCTTTCGATCGACTCCCTGACGCCACGGAGAGCGTGTGCTTAGGACCAAAGTTGGTATACTTTAAGGTGGCCTAATAACTCACAATCCCCACCAAAAAATGGCATTAGCCAATGAACAGCTGGTGTGAAATCACACCAGATGCAGGGCCTTATTCAAAATATTGTAAGAATTTGTGTAATGTTAATTAAGCAAAGAGCTCGTAACTGGAATGGGCTCGCAATGACCCGCAATGAGGTCGGTGGTAATTATCCTCGCATTTTGGAGTCACTGTTCTGCATACTGGTAATGAGGATAAGTTGTAGAATGTAACACTACAGATCATAGTAACATTAGTAACGTCAGACCATATTTCGGGCCAGTACGGACGGTTCTTCTAGATTGAGATAACTGCGCCGCTACCGCGCGTTCGTGGAACAAAGATAGTCTGACTTTTCACCCCCGCACTGATTTCTTCGCCTAAAAGCTGTATATTAAGGAACCTCATAGTCTACAAACCTTAGCTTAGGACGGTCTTGGCGCTGTGCTGGTGGGGGTCTAACGCGGGAATGTATTTTTACGTGGTAATAAATGCTTTGTAGCCGGCTGGGTTTAAACAAGTAATACAAAATTAAATAACAATATTTATAATATGTAAAAATAGGGTACTTGTTTGGGCCTCGGAATTTGCTTCATTACACATTAAGTGCTATTTAGAGCACTTGAGCATGCATTGGGCACGCAAAAAATAAATATGCACATATAAATTATATACGCGTCTGTAAATATATTTTATTTCAACTGTAAATTGGACATTTAAACACAATTTACATTATACCGATGATATATTTAGTATTAATATTTATTATATTCACATTAAAAAAAGAATCGAAAGATAAAAAGTAGCATTGTTCATTCGTCTGTAGGTCTGGAACGAAGAATTTTCTGGGAAAATGTCAAGAATAATAAAATGTTTAAAATCAATTTTCTCAACTTTTCTATCTCTTGATATATTTTCGAACAATGCTTCATTTACGAATTATATTGCAAGTAAAGCGAAAAATGGCAACAATTTGACGTTTTTTGAATTTTAAAGTGTGTTGCTCCACCCATATGTTTGTGGACATCCACTTTAAAAAAATAAAATTGCGGGTAAACATTTTGTAAAATTATCATTTTTTCATCTATTCCGACTGGCCTAATATAAATTTTTCGAATTAAAATTACTATTGCAAAATAATAAAAAAAAACACTTTTGAAATTGAAATATTGAAATATTTTGTTTATTAAGGTATCCATGCGGTAAGTGAAATTGTATATTATTTTTCACTTTGCTTTTTAATAATTCTTGGCTTTGAAATGTAACAAATGTTTATTCATGGTGAAGTGTCTTCTAGGTAGGGTTGGAGATACTTATTAAGATGTCCCGAAAGAAAGATTTTTTTTATTACTATACAGATTTAGATTAACAGATCGGATAGTTTCTTTGAAAGTTATCCGCTGAAAACCAAAAACCAGAGGTGTAGTGGAAGAGGAACGGGAGGGAATGACGTTCTCCACTGGTTTTTCGTTAAATTTAAATAAATATTTTAAAAATTTATAATTTTGAATTTTTTGAAAAGTTTTTAAATAAAAAATATATTTACTATTTCCGGAAATAAACTTTGAACAAATTGAAGGCAAGTACAATAAATTAATAATTTAAAAAACTAAAAAGACACGTTTTTATAAATACTGTACTAAAAGGCAAAAAATAATCATCGAACCTGTTCTCTCTGTCTACCCTGTAAGGACTCTAGTGTAAGCCGTGTTTGTAATTAGGTATAATATTTGAGTATAAAAGCGTGGGGCCTTTTTCGAATGCTATTTCGGACAGGTTCGATAATTAAAACGCTGAAGACACCATTAGATTAAATGAAAAGCGCCCGTACTTAGTTGCAAACACTGCTTACACTAATAGTTGAGGAGCATAATGCGCATTTACCTGCTCCGTGGAATTTTTTGTGAAGGGAAGGTGCGACTATGTGGAATCTCTTTATTTTATGCTAGATAATGGTGTAGTACTTAGAATTGCGCTGTTTGGTTTTTATGGCGTTGTACATCCAAGATGGCCGCCATGCGAGACATTTATTCTTTATAAGAATAACTCCTTCCGAGTGCTCATACGCAAAATCTGCATATAACATTTCCTGTTCTACATGAGCCAAAGAACAAATTTAGTTCTTATCAATTTTTTCGTATCTTTTACCAGTTAAGAGTTACGATTCATTATACATGTCACTATCGGTTTAAAACATAATTTATTCGGTTATTTATTAAGGGAAGAAAAATAATGATTCTGCTGCTATTTACTCACAAAACTTTAATAATAACTGGTATTAATACATACAATTTGTAGTAGGACGTAGTAGTTGTATTATAAAATTGGTTCTTAAAATAAATTATGTATTGACAGAAAACAATATTTAATGATACTATATTATTATTCTCTTCGAAACAATGTATCACCATGTAAGTCATCCGATGAATCTTCATGCCTTGTATGCTCATCACAGTTGTCACACATATCTTCGTCTCCTCCACACACACATAGTTCTGTGCACTTCAAATCGTGGGAAAAACATTTACATGGTGGACACATTTTCTCTTAACACAAGAGCACCGAATAAGTTGAAGAACTGTCTCTGGAGCACATTGTAGCATACACATAACAGGAGCATAATAGTCGTTTTTTAGTTTCCAGCCGAAGTTTAATGGCGAAGGCAGATTAGGATAGGGCTGGTCAGCACGGCACCATTCTATGGTTTGATAACGAACTCTATCAACATACGGTATCAGTGATGCTCTTGTTGGTGGCATGTTTTCTCCTTGAGTTTCTTTCTTTGTGAACATCCACCACCTCAGTTCTCCAATGTCTGATATATTTGTGCCAGGAACATAGACTTGACATATGAACTTTTCTATTAATAGTCTGTCTGTATCAAGAAAATTTTTCAAGCTTCCAGCTTCGAGAATGTCACCATCTGCTTTATTGAAGACTTTCCAAAAGGAGGTTTTCGCTTTCTTTGTCAAAGTCCCTGCGTTGTCACTTCCGGATAATGCCTGCAGACCTAATAATGCTGAAGTTTTCTTTGAGCCCAGGGAATCGGTTACTTTGCTGAGATTGATCATTCTTTAATTTTGGCCAACTCCAGTTACAAACATAGTGTGACGTGTTTCCACCTCTAGGAAACCGCCCTTGCAAAATCAGTGGGTTCCAAAAATTATAACAAGAGATGTCCACTAACACACTTTATTAATTAACTTACTGGATACTTCACAATTCTATTATTAGTTTAAATGCACTTTAATGACTACAAATAACAATGTTTATCACTTTGTTTTCACTTTGGAGTCTTAACCTCACTTGTCAATCAAAACTACTCCTTTCTATATTTTCTGAACTACCTGCCGAGAATGCAGTCTTTTATACCCAAAAATGACAGATCTCGATTTTTTTTGTGATGACGCCACAATTCTCTAGATAATTCCGGATGTTATCACTCTAGAACTACTGGTAGGTTCTTTCTCGAGTAAGTGCAAATACATCTGAATTAATTGGAGGGGTTGCAATACATCACACTGCCCGCTCCTTAAGCCTGAAAGTCCCGGTCAGGCAATTTGGAATCATCGGTGTATTTTGCCGGTCTATCCAAATGTACGATCTTCATCTTGGACTTTCTGCTTCGTTGAATCCGATACACGACATCATTAATTCGGGTAATAGCAGTATACGGTCCATCCCAAGGAGGTTGATGTTCCGCTGTGGGTTGTACAGCCAAACCAGATCTCCCACCTTGAATCCCCCTGTACTGGCATTCTGATCATAACGAGCCTTCAATCGGTCACTACCCTGTCAAAAAAATCTCATCAATCCGTATTGAAAATTATCAAAAATTAATAAGTATCTATGAGAACCTATATGGTCAATAAGTTTCTATAAGAGTTAGGTAAAGTTGCTGTTGAAATTGTTATCAGTTTATATCAGAATTGACCAGCAAAACGAGTCAAGCCATATCCATTTGTAAATCCAAACATTTACTTATACCACATCAATGGGAATTTATGAGCACAGTATCTAATGTAATTCGTGCGGTTTTCCATGATTAAAAGACAAGTGTTTCTTTAAGAAACGAGCTGCATTAGGTTAGAACAGTTTTGATTTGCAATTGAAGATTACAAATTACAATGTTTGAATAGGGATTTATGAGATCAGTTTCTATGAGTATTAATGTTTTTTTTCAGTAATATATTCAATGTGTTTTCATTTGTTTGAATGGGTAAAAAGAAAGGTCAGTTTTCAACTGCAATTACAAATACAAGTTTAATCGCTTCGAATGGGGTTATATGCGATCAATTTCTAAAAGTATTTATGCTGTTTTCCGAATATAATTGTGATGGAGGTTTAATCAGTAACAAATTGTTCACTATTTGTTATGATATGGTCGGAAATTCCAAGTACACGTTTAGTATTCCTTCAAGAGGATTGATGAGAGCAGTTTCTACGAGTATCTATTTGTTGTTCCTATAGTAAATTATATAAGTCTTTATCAGTACAGATTCGGATCTAATTTAAATATGAAAATTATACCAGAATAAAGCAACCAAATATTTTAAACAGTATCTATTTGTAAATCCAAACATTTACTTATACTATCTCAATGAGAATTTATGAGAACAGTATCTAATGTAAAACGTGCGGCTTTCCGTGGTTAAATGGCAAGAGTTTCTATAAGAAACGAGTTGCATTAGGTTAGAACAGTTTTGATTTGTAATTGAAGATTCAAAATTATAATGTTTGAATAGGGATTTATGAGATCAGTTTCTATGAGTATTAATGTGTTTTCTTCAGTAATATATTAAATGTGTTTTCATTTGTTTGAATGGGTAAAAAGAAAGGTCAGTTTTCAACTGCAATTACAAATACAAGTTTAATCACTTCGAATGGGGTTACATGCGATCAATTTCTAAAAGTATTTATGCTGTTTTCCGGATATAATTGTGATGAGGTTTAATCAGTAACAAATTGTTCACTACATGTTATGATATGGTCGGAAATTCCAAGTACACATTTGGTATTCCTTCAAGAGAATTGATGAGAGCAGTTTCTACGAGTATCTATTTGTTGTTCCTCTAGTAAATTATATAAGTCTTTATCAGTAAAGATTCGGATCTAATTTAAATATGAAAATTATATCAGAATAAAGCAACCAAATATTTTAAACAGTATCTATTTGTAAATCTAGACATTTACTTATACTATCTCAATGAGAATTTATGAGAACAGTATCTAATGTAAAACGTGCGGCTTTTCGTGGTTAAATGGCAAGTGTTTCTATATAAGAAACGAGCTGAATTAGGTTAGAACAGTTTTGATTTGCAATTGAAGATTACAAATTATAATGTTTAAATAGGGATTTATGAGATTAGTTTCTATGAGTATTAATGTTTTTTTTTCAGTAATATATTAAATGTGTTTTCATTTGTTTGAATGGGTAAAAAGGAAGGTCAGTTTTCAACTGCAATTACAAATACAAGTTTAAACACTTCGAATGGGGTTATATGCGATCAATTTCTAACAGTATTTATGCTGTTTTCCGAATATAATTGTGATGAGGTTTGATCCGTAACAAATTGTTCACTACATGTTACGATATAGTCGGAAATTCCAGGTACATATTTAGTATTCCTTCAAGAGGATTGATGAGAGCAGTTTCTACGAGTATTTATTTGTTGTTCCTACAGTAAATTATATAAGTCTTTATCAGTATGCATTCGGATCTAATTTAAATGCAAAAATCATATCAGAATGAAACCTCAAATATTTTAAACAGTGTCCACCTGTAAATCCAAACATTTAAAGATAATATTATAATGAGAATCCATCAGAACAGTATCTATAATGTAACGTGTGCGGTTTTCCGTGGCTAAATTTTAAAATTATTTGCAATAAATAAGCTTTAAGGGATTCGAACAGTTTTCATTTGCATTTCCAGATAAATAGTTTTAATTGTTAGGGATCTATGAGGTCAGTGTAATGTTTTTTTTTTTTTCAAAATAAAATGTGTTTTTATTAAAAAAAAACATTACACAAAGACACTGATCTCATAGAACCCTATTTAACAATTAAAACTATTCATCTGGAATTGCAAATTAAAACTGTTCAAATCCGTTAAAGCTATTTATTAAAAATACTTTTAAAATTTAGCCACGGAAAGCCGCACGCGTTACATTAGATACTGTTCTGATTGGTTCTCATTAAAATATATCTTTAAATGTTTGGATTTACAAGTGGATACTGTTTAAAATATTTGGTTGTTTCATTCTGATATAATTTTTGTATTTAAAGTAGATCCGAATGCATACTGATAAAGACAAATTTTCTATTGGAACAACAAATACATACTCATAGAAACTGCTATCATCAATCCTTTCGAAGGAATACTAAATATGTACCTGGAATTTCCGACCATATCGTAACATGTGGT
This sequence comes from Rutpela maculata, assembly GCA_936432065.2. Classification (NCBI taxonomy): domain Eukaryota; kingdom Metazoa; phylum Arthropoda; class Insecta; order Coleoptera; family Cerambycidae; genus Rutpela; species Rutpela maculata. Next base: position 81,322,911 of record OW386285.2, on the reverse strand, counting down.
AAACAATTTGTTACTGATCAAACCTCATCACAATTATATTCGAAATACTGATCGCATATAACCCCATTCGAAGTGATTAAACTTGTACCTATTTGTAATTGCAGTTGAAAACTGACCTTTCTTTTTAGCCATTCAAATAAATGAAAACACATTTAATATACTTATTACTGAAAAAAATAACATTAATACTCATAGAAACTCATCTCATAAATCCATATTCAAACATCATAATTTGTAATCTTCAATTGCAAATCAAAACCCGGTCTTCGAAGCGTGTCGCCCGGGTTGGCTCCAGCGGGTTATATCGCCTGTAGTCCCCCCTCAAGAAACATGTAATTAGGTTTGTAACCTGTTTGTTTCTTCTTCTAAATAAATAAATAAATAAATAAAAACTGTTCTAACCTAATGCAGCTCGTTTCTTATAGAAACTCTTGCAATTTAACCACGGAAAGCCGCACGTTTTACATTAGATACTGTCCTCATAAATTCTCATTGAGATAGTATAAGTAAATGTCTGGATTTACAAATAGATACTGTTTAAAATATTTGGTTGCTTTATTCTGATATAATTTTCATATTTAAATTAGATCCGAATGGATACCGATAAAGAATTATATAATTTACTATTGGCACAACAAATACATACTCGTAGAAACTGCTATCATCAATCCTTTCGAAGTAATACGAAATATGTACCTGGAATTTCCACATTTAACATGTAGTGAACAATTTGTTACTGATCAAACATCATCACAATTATATTCGGAAAACAGCATAAATACTGTTAGAAATTGATCGCATATAATCCCATTCGAAGTGGTTAAACTTGTATTTGTAATTGCAGTTGAAAACTGACCTTTCTTTTTACCCATTCAAACATATGAAAACACATTTAATATATTACTGAAAAAAAACATTAATACTCATAGAAACTGATCTCATAAATCCCTATTCAAACATTATAATTTGTAATCTTCAATTGCAAATCAAAACTGTTCTAACCTAATGCAGCTCGTTTCTTATAGAAACACTTGCCATTTAACCACGGAAAGCCGTACGTTTTACATTAGATACTGTTCTCATAAATTCTCATTGAGATAGTATAAGTAAATGTAAAGACTTATATAATTTACTAGAGGAACAACAAATAGATACTCGTAGAAACTGCTCTCATCAATCTTTTGAAGGAATACTAAATGTGTACTTGGAATTTCCGACCATATCATAACAAGTAGTGAACAATTTGTTACTGATTAAACCTCATCACAATTATATTCGGAAAACAGCATAAATACTTTTAGAAATTAATCGCATATAACCCCATTCAAAGTGATTAAACTTGTATTTGTAATTGCAGTTGAAAACTGAACTTTCTTTTTACCCATTCAAACAAATGAAAACACATTTAATATATTACTGAAAAAAAACATTAATACTCATAGAAACTGATCTCATAAATCCCTATTCAAACATTATAATTAGTAATTTTCAATTGCAAGTCAAAACTGTCCTAACCTAATGCAGCTCGTTTCTTATAGAAACACTTGCCATTTAACCACGGAAAGCCGCACGTTTTACCTTAGATACTGTTCTCATAAATTCTCATTGATGTGGTATAAGTAAATGTTTGCTGCTCCATTCTGGTAGAAACTGATAGAAATTTCAGCAGCAGCTTTACTCCAGGCTCCAGTAGAGGGAGCTGTATACGTGTCGCTATTTCATATATACTCTAATGTGACCTAAGGAACTGACGTGTGTTTGTTAAATTAAAAGTAAAGCAGTCTCTTTCACCGCCAACTCATTCATTGCTTCTAGGCTAGAACAAGAACACCCGAGGAAATAAGGACTTTGCAGTATTTTGTGTTTACCACAATATTAGTATTTCTATTTGAAATATGCAATTTAAACTGTACATTTGTCGGCATGCATATCCAAATTAATACTAATAAAAAAGCAAAATGGAAGTTTACAATAAAAACACATCTGTAAAATATACAATTGAAACTGTACTTTTGTTGACATGTATATCCACATTAATACTAATAAAAAGACAATGTTGAAATTTACAATAAAAACATGTTGATAAATGGTGTGTTATATACGATAGATACTGGAGAAAGGACGGACTGGACTCTTATGATATTACTTATAGAAAAGTTTAGAATCTCTTTAAAGTTGTATCTGTAATTCCATATGTTTACAGATATAAGGACAAGGGTGCATTTGCAGACACTAACCTGTAGATTTGTTGTATATTTCATATAAGTACTCATGAAAGGGCAACATGATAATTCCAAATAGCTCATTCGGAATTACTGTTTCATAACCGATTTAAAACTTAATAAAACAGATAAAATCCTGTCTGTATAATAATAATATAACTTATAGGAACGATAAAACCGCATAACTTTTTTTTTATAAGTTTCTATGTGGAATTTTTGGCAGGGTAGTTTTGTTCATCTGCTCTCGGTCATTCTTCGGCTGTTCTCGACTTCCATTTCTGTAGCTGCTCATGGAAAATGGTTCCCCACGGGCAGCACAATTCTTACACTTGCGACACCAAGCCTCTACATCCTGGTGACTATTAACCCAATAGAACTGTTCCCGTGCTCTACTCAATGTCTTGTTTATGCTGGGCGTTTCATTATGCGCTTCCTGGAGTACTTCTGGTACACGACACCTCGGAATCACTAGACGCATGGCAACTTCTTCCCATCTGGACTTTCCTATGCTCTCCTCAAAAGCTCATCTACGACCGTAAGTGAATCCCATTGTGACCATAAAGCCTTCAGCCCCACTTCTTTGTTGGAAACATCCTTCCATACTGGACGCGTTCCCTCTTCTTTTGCTCTCAACATGCGTCCGATTTCTACATCGCGCAATTGCTCTTGCCTCAGAGTTTTCTTTGTCCAACTGTCTGGAAGATCGACCTTGACAATGTTGACTTCAACCATGTTCGACAATTTTTCCACCTGAGGGTAGTGCTTGCAATTTTCCTTGTCTGGTTTTCTAGATAATGCAGGAGTTTTGACTGCCAGCGTTGTCAAAAGCTTGGTTTTCTCGCATTGGTCGTTCACTTTTGATAGAATAAATTGACTCGCTTTCCTACGTCAACCATAAAAATACATACTGTTCCATAATGTCCAGTCCCAAAATGAAGTCATCCGTGATGTCAGCCACGATGACCCTGTCGTCGAACCTTAATTGTCCAATCTGCAAACCCAGGTCTACTTCTCCATGAACCGTAGCCCTGTCCCCCGTAGCTGCCCGGACGATCACTTCATTTTGCCTCTTGGTAATCTTTATACCCGATATAAATCCTGTCCGTACTATTGATGACGTAGTATCTGTGTGGATGGTAAACAAACATTTTCTTCCATTCACATATCCTTGCAACAACAGACTGCTTGCAATTCTTCGAAGCTGGGAAATCTTTATTTCTCTGGGGGCACCGCTTTCTCTAGCCAGCACAGCCCCCCTGGCATAGTTTTGATGGTTCTCTTCAACATTCACAGCATTTACTCGACTCTCCGAGTTCTGCTGCCGACAGTCTCGTTTCATATGTCCCACCTTGCCGCAGTTGTAACATTTAATACCACCACTCGGCTTTCCTTTATTTAGCTGTTTTTCCTGCTTTCCGAAGCCATCCAATTTATCACATAATTTGGTGAATATTTTCTGCATCTCTGTCAACATGGGGTGCTGGTTCATTTCTGGTTGCGATTCTTCGAGAGTCACAGCTCGCACTCTCGACCTTGGAGTATCCCTGCAAGCGGCTTCTATTTCCAGTGCATGTACCAAAGCTTCGCTACTACTTTGGTGTCTCGTCAGCCTCAGAACTCGCCATCTATAAAGGCCCCCACGACTAATTCTTCCTGGAATTCTCTAGGTGCACTCGGATACGCCAGGTGTGCCAGTCTCTCTATCGCAGCTTCAAATTCTTGTAAACTTTCCCCAGCCTTTTGTGTCCGTGATTTTAGATGAGCCTGGTATACTTGGGCAAGGTGTTGGTCGCCATATCTCAAGTCCAATGCAGCTTCCAAGACTTTGAAGTCTTTCTGTTTCTCCACTGGGATAGTCTGAAGTAATTCTGAGGCTTGGCCCCTTAGTGCTAGAACTAATACCATAGCCTTTTCCTCATTATCCCAGTTATTCGCAGATGCAGCTGCCTCAAATTGTCTCTTGTACGTCGTCCATGAGCTTTGGCCGTCAAAAGAAGGGGGTTTTAGTCGCTGACCTGATGATACCACCTGCTGGCTTCCTCTATCTCTCAACTGTCGTTTAAGCCGGTCTATTTCTCCTTTGACTTCTTCTTCGAACTTGTTTACTTTATCTTCGACATTATTTATTTTCCTTCGACCTTATTGACTTCAGTCTTTACTTCAGTGACTTCAGTCTTAACGCTACCCATCTCATCTTTGATTTCTTTTTTTAGTTCCTCAGTAGTGGAAATGATGGCTATCGCCTGTTGTATTTTCATTTGTTCATTTAGGATTTTTCTTAATTCCTCCTGGCGTTTTTCTTGCTCCTCTTTTTCCTCTTGATGTCGTCTTTCTTGTTCATCTTTCTCCTCTTGCTGTCGTATCTTCAGGTCCTCCATCATTTTTGTCAGTTCGGCTTTTTCTTCTTGGCGTCTTCTTTTCTGCTCTTCTTTTTCTTCTTGACGTCTTCTTTCTTGGTCTTCCATAATTTTTCTCAATTCGTCTTTTTCTTCTTGGCGTCGTTTTTCTTCCTCCTTCCAATAACTCGATGGTACGATGATATCAAGAGAGTGCCAGGACCACCATGGATAAGTGTCGCACAGGATAGGAAAAGATGGAAAATATTAAGGGAAGCTTATGTTCAATACTGGGGGCAAACGGGCTGAAGAAGAAGATATTATGTTTATAGATACTTTTTTTGTTAATTTTGTTATTAATAGCGAGTGTGCAACTTAATTTTCTTCTTATTCATCATAGTCTTCTTCTTCCGGTCGCTCAACTTGAATTTAAAATACATTATCGTCATTCTCGTTGTCTGCTTCACTCAACTCTAAAGCTTCAAGGATTTCAGGTACATGTTCACTTTCTTCATCGAAATCATTTGGATAAAATAAAGCATTGAGGCATGCTTGTCCATTACAATGACCACAAGCCGAAGAGCTGCAACCCTGATTTTCTGCATACGCAGCGCGAACCACAACCATTCTTACAGTTGCAAAATATTGTTTTGAGCAGTTCATCTGGTGCTGGTGGTAATAATGTTATTATCGGTCCAGGGTTTCATTTTGCAGTACCCAGCCCCATTCCTGGGGTCTAAATCATTCCCTAACCAAGTTTGAATCTGGTAGTAGATACGATTGATATGCTGTCGAGCTGCTGCACTTGTAGGTGGAAGAGTTGATAGCTGCACTGGTTTGTTAAGTCTTGTTGATTTGATAAATAGCGTATATCGAAAATTGTCAATATTGTATTCTGATGTTGGAGTATTATATATATATTGCTAAAAAGACACGTACTCCATTTTCAAACAATGTTTCTAGTGGGCAGTTTTCTTGCTGAAATACTTGAGCTAATTGATCCAAATTATCAAGTTTCTCTAATATTGTAAGACATGATTTTTTCCTTTCTTTAAAAAGCGCGGAAGTGGTGTCACAGCCACTGGAGGCGTGCAAAAATAAAATGTGGATAGGAACGAGGATATTTGTTAAAACTTTCAGAGGAATATATTTGTGTCTTCACATTGCCTTTGCCAATTATTTTAAAGAAAATTTCTTGTTGACGTGATTGAGTACGTCCTATTAAAAGAACTAGCAGATCAATATCTTCTTCGATGATGACGGCAGTCTTTTGACGTTGAGATCCTACGATAAGAACATCAGCATCATCTCTGGCTTGTTTTCTCGTGATGTTAAGTTTTTAATTTCTCAATAAGTATGTCAAAAAAGTTTTTTTTTTACATCGATTTGATAAAAACTTTACTTGGCTGATTGACACAATCATTGTTTGATCAAAATAAACTTCGTAAGATTTTGAAAGAGCGCTAAACGCTCCCCCACTCTTCGCGCTCTATCTCAAGAACGGTTGAATGTATAAAATATTGCTTGATACAAAATTTGTAGAGAATTTTATGCTCTATAACTTTTATAATAAATCAAAACGTCATTTAGAGCATAGAAAACGAGATATTTACAAAACACCGATTCTTGCCATCTTTGACCATGAATATCTTGACTCGCGTACACGAGATTCTATGAGACTTTTGAGCCTACTTATAAAATGACAAAACAAAGATTTATACGAGTTTGCAGCTTATTATCTTTTATTTCGAGGTGGAATCCTTATATGACGGTTATTATATTTTTGAATATTTTTAACTTTTTTTTTATTTTATCGCTTCACGAAACAGGGAAATTGGAGAGACACAGTCATAAATATCATTCAAAAGAATGACCAATAAAATTTTGTCGAGGCGACGTACTGAAAAGCGAAACCGAAAAATATGGCACGTAGTGTCTATATGCAATTATTAGGTAAAAATTAGTAAAAATGGTCAAGGTAGGTTTCTCGAATAAAACAAATTTTGATTCATCCAGTGACCATCAATTTTCGTTTGTATTTCTAATTTTTTTTTTCTATACTAGAAATTTTTTTTGTGATTTTCTCCCCCCGCTCATCAATTTTAATTTTCGAGGCAGCACGCGGCTGCACCACAAAAAATAATCCTATGGACTACCTCTACTAATCTTATAGAGCAGCGAAAAAGAGGTAAAATTGTGTCGTTTTTTTTATCAGCTTAGAACAAGATCAGACACAGTGAATATTACCGACATCATTTTATACATAAAAACACGAAATACGACATTTTTTAGTGGTCACAGATATTCTTATTTAAAAAAAAGTGTAAAATTTATTTTTTCTTCAAGCGTATTAAAATGTTTAAATTATGTCACCAAAAACAGAAGTAGAAGTAGGACATTGTTTTACTAGTAACAAAATGTTAGTACCGAACGCCACCGTAGTGGACATTGTTTTACTAGTAACATAATGTTAGTTCCGAAAGCGCCACCGCAGTGGGTATTGTTTTACTAGTAACATAATGTTAATACCGAAAGCCACCGGTGGTGCGCTATCCACTAGCCACTTGTCATATTGTGTCAACATGTAAGACTGTAGTTTGAATATTTGTACATTTATGATAAATAAATGAATTTTTGCATTTTAATACGCTTGAAGAAAAAATAGTATATATTACACGGAGTAGAACGCCTTTTTTTGTGTTTCGCCTTGTGTTTCCTGGGCTCAACACAAAAAGAAGAGTGCGTTCTACTCCTAGTAATATAATATACTATTTTTTAATCATGTTTTTTTGTACATCCATTGCCATATCTCAAAAATGAATTGAGCTATCGATGTGAACTTTTTTTGTTATAAAACACACACTTAAGCGCTTCTTTCTATACATAGGATTGCTAATAAAAAAAAAATGTGAACATGCCAAAAACGTAGATGACCCTGAAAGTTTAGAGAATACGCCATCAAATTTTCATTAAGCGAGGAATTTTGTTTTTGAAAATTTTGTGTAACATGCTATGAAGAAAAAAAGGGAATAGACTAAAAAAGTTTTTAGAAAAAAAAAATTTACATTATTAGCAATGCTAGTTACGATTTTTTTAGTATGGAGGAATTGTCGAAACGTACGCGCGCGGCACTTAAGAATAATAATGATTATGTATTGTGTGTAACGGGACTTTTCATTATTATTTTTTTATGTTTAGGACTGTTTTATCACGTTTTAGGATCTGAAAGGATAACTTATTTTTCCAGTGGCGCATTAAGGACTAAGGTTGAAGGTAAAAAGGAATTAAAAATCTTAAATAGAGTATCTGGGATAAAAATGCATTGCATTGGGATCTCGGAAACGGTAAAAAATAATATTATAGTAAATGGAAAAAAAAGTTGCGCAACTAGGGGGCTAATAAAATTCCATAAGCAGAAGTTTAGGAAAAGTAATAATTTTTGAGTGTTTTGGTAAAAAGTAAACTATCGAGTTTTCCTTTTTTTGCGTTATTATTGGAGCTAAATAGAAAAGACAGTTTCTTAAAGCACTTTTTTTGAACGGGGCAATCTTAATATTTGTATCCGACATTTCCTGTGTCAGAGTCCCTATCCGAAACTCCCATGCATTGCATTTTTACCCTAGATCCACACAATAATTGAGTAAACGTGTTATTTTCGCCTAAATTAGGTAACAAAAAAGAAAAAAATATCCTAAATTAAGTCTCTTTTAATTTCCGCAGCCTAATTATAGAAATCCTGTTTCCATGGCTTGTGCACAAGTTTATCGTTCTCCTCTGTTACTACGCCACATAAAATCCACTCCATTTTACAATGAAACTTAGATTGCTTTTTTATCTTAAACATTTTTTTAGCAGATAATCCACGCACAATTCGCACAATGGCCATACATTCTACAATATAATGCAAGTGGTAATAAGGGAAAGAATATCGTTTCATACTTTACTTCCACATCCAGTGTAAGTATAGTATCGACAAAAATATTTTTGAAAATTTGTATTGTCCAAATAGGCTTAGAATGTCATGAAACGTCGAGATTTTAAGTTTGAGCAAAAAAAAAATTCTGTCTGTCGGTCTGTCAGTAACTTTTTTGTGCGCACGATTACTCCGGAACCGTTTAAGATATTGACTTGAAATTTGGTACGCGTACCTATGTATTTTAACGAGATCTGGAACTAGATTATTCCGTTAAAGGGTAAATGGGGGTAAATAGGCAAATCAAGCAAGTAAGAGTCCATAAAATTGGCATTTAGTATATATAAGAGAAGCTAAGGTCTCAAAATTTTTTTGGCATTGACCCATTACCATTATTCAAGGGGGCGAAAAAAATAAAATTGTCATTTAGTGTGTGTACAAGAACCAAAGGCCTCAAATTTTTTTTTTACTTTATCCACCACTACTACCACCCCCCTTCCACCACTCTCAGCTCCACTACCGATGTGGCATATCGTTTTATAGGTTTTTGGGGTAGACGATTTCAAATATTTTATTATTAAAGTTCCATAAACAACTATTTCCACATTCAAATTTTTTTCGTTGTGAGAGACTTGGATAGAAGATCTGGATGTGGAAGTACTGATTTCTTGGGCAGCGGTTTTATAATTTGACCTTCGACGAAAACGAATAACGTTGATCGTACACCGCCCTGAGACTAGTTGGTTTTAGTGGACGCGGGTGTATTAATACTCAATTTCTGCAATTCGCGCGCTCCAAAAGAATCACTGTACCTAAACTATCAAAGACACAATAAGAATTATGCTATCAAAAACTTTTTTGGTCTTTTGGCTTTATTTTCTTCGCAGCATGTTATAAAAATTTCCAAAAACAGAAAAGTTTGTAGCTTGGTGAAAATTTGACTGCGTATTTTCTGAACATTCAAGGTTATTTAAGTTTTTAACATGCTTAAAAATGTTTTAATTAACAATACTGTACACAGATAGAAGCGCTTAAGTTGTGTTCTATAACAGAAAAAAGTTCATGTGGATATCTCCATTCGTTTTTGAGATATGGCATTAGATATTCAAAAAAACAGGATTAAAAAAAAACAAAATTTCACACCTTTTTAAAAATAACAATGTCCGTGACCACTAAAAAATGTCGTATTTCATGATTTCTAATGAACATCGACCTACTTAACGAAATGATATGTCTCAGTTTGTTCTAAGATTAAAAAAAAAACTCGAGAAGGAAGCGACTTTTCCCGTTTTTTACTCTCACTATTAGGCCTTTACCTACTTACCTTTAGTTGTTTTTCTTTCTCAGTTGTAATAATGCTAACAGTATTAATGCATGTGTAGATGAAACTTAACATTATTATCATACTCAACATAGCCTTCATTATAGTTAGTAGATTATCTTCATACCACTCAGGATAGGGATATCTTCTCATATATATTAAAGGAGGACGATGATTACTCAACCACGTTAGAGCTGGTTGAATATTGTCATATGAAAAATCGTTCCTAGCCAGTACTACAGATAATGTTAAAAAATGCTGAACAGCTAAAAATCCCTCTCCATAGTAACCTAAAAATTACATAAATAAAACGTGCAAATAATATAAACCGACATACATTTTTTTATTTAACAAAAATCAAAAACTAAATCTTATGTGTTAAGTCCTATTGGTATTGTCAATGTATCAATATGCTCTTAGATAGAAATAATATTCTCCAATTAATACAAGTATTTTTTCGCAGCTGAGTACGGCGTTTGTTTATCTATTGACGACATAATTTTTTGCTAGTTACGCAAATAATGGTATGTCGGAACATTTTCCTTATAGACCAGGAGCCCGCCAACAACTAATTGGGTATCATAGGTTTACTCCCAAAATGTGTGAATTGTTGTCAATAGACCTATCCAGTTAGGGCAAGCGAGCGAGATATATACAGCCTAATGTGCGTTGAGTGAGATAATAAACTAGTGCGTGGAACGTTGTGCGCATTCTTGTGGCAACTGGCTTCCTCTGTATCCCAGATACGCATTGAACGTACGGTTACTAATAAAAATAGGAATACAACCCAAGAAACCCTAATAGTAAACTACACAGGTACTAGCGAAAGCAATCGTCGAATTATTGTCACAAGAATGCACAGCCGCTTAACAGGATCGGTCTATTTGGGGCACTAGAGCACAAAAATGACCATGCCAGCCATTTTTTTTGGGGGCAGGGGCGTACGACAGGCCCTCAAACGTGTAAGAAATATGATTTGTAAAAGTATAAAAAAAGTCACAAATAAGTCATAGATTTACGCATGAGGGTTGGAGAAATTTCTTAATTTAACCCAAAAAACCTTGAATCCAGACTCCCGTTTATTTTGGGTGGTACAAGGAAGCGCTACGCTTGCCCAAATTTGAAAAAAAAGTCAGATAAAAAATGATAAGTTTATGAATGGCAATCAGGAACCTGATAAGTACGAACCTCCTGAGTGCGAATATACATTCGCCATCTTTGAAATGTGGTGCGAACGTCTTGGCTTTAACGATAATTGACGGCGTATCGGCTATTCCTATCCAATGCACTAGTTACCCTTGTGATTCAATGAGTATCACAAATTTACGAATTGCAATCATAAACTTGGTAAGGATGAACTAACTGAGTGCGAAAATATATACGCCATCTTTAAAAAGTGGTGCGATGGTCTTGCCTTTCACGATGATTGCAATCAGATACTTGGTAATTATGAACCTCCTGAGAGCGAAAATACGTGCACCATCTTTGACAAGTGGTACAAGCGCCAGCTAGAGGGAGTTGAAAGGTCCAAGGGCCTGGTTCCACTATAATTATTTATTTTCATTCTAATAAATTTTGTTTTTTTCTGATTAGTTTCTCTGCTAGTTTTAATTATTCTCTCTTTAATTACCCTCTCGTACATGCGACACACACATATACAAACACGCACGCGCGCACACAAGTTTCTGATTGAATTACACAGATAACCAGTACATGCGGTAGGAAGCTACGATACGGCGTCAATTATCGTGAAAGGCAAGACCTTCGCACCACTTTTCAAAGAAGACGAATATATTTTCGCATTCAGGGAGTTTATACTTACCAAGTTTATGGTTGTTAGTCGTAAATTTGTGATAATCATGCGGTAGGAACAGCCGATACGCCGTCAATTATCGTGAAAGCCAAGACGTTCGCACCACTTTTCAAAGATGGCGAATATATTTTCGCATTCAGGGAGTTTATACTTACCAAGTTTATGGTTGTTAGTCGTAAATTTGTGATAATCATGCGGTAGGAACAGCCGATACGCCGTCAATTATCGTGAAAGCCAAGACGTTCGCACCACTTTTCAAAGATGTCGAATGTCTTTTCGCACTCAGGAGGTTCATACTTATCAGGTTCCTGATTGCCATTCATAAATTTATCATTTTTTTTATCTGACTTTTTTTCAAATTTGGGCGAGCGTAGCGCTTCCTTGTACCGCCCAAAATGAATGGGAGTCTGAATTTGTGATTTTTGGGGGTAAATTAAGAAATCCCTTCAACCCCCATGCGTAAACATATGACTTATTTGTGACTTTTTTTTACTTTTACAAGTCATATTTCTTACACATTTGGGGGTCTGCTTTATGCCCCTGCCCCAAAAAAAAGGGCTGGCATGGTCATTTCTGTGCTCTACTGCCCCAAATTAACAACAATTCACACATTTTGGGACTAAACCTACGACACCCAATTAGTGGTTGGCGGGCTCCTGGTCCATTAATATATGTAACCAATTACAAATTGCAATTCTGCTGCATGCAGATATGGATTTACAAGTACTCTCAATATGCTTTAAGCGTAGATTCTCAATGCGAAAGGAGTCCAGAAGGCAGATACTATAGTAGTATATTAGTAGTGTATTAAACGCATCATTTTTATTTACTACCTCTGCTATATTCTGCTCAGCTCAAAAAATTTCTTAAAAAAAATAAGTAGTTAGAGCCGCAAGATACATAAAACGTAACGTCCCTAAAGTCCTAGATCCGCCCATGGCGACAGTGAGTATAATAGTAGTTATAAACATACTTCGGCTCCGAGGTAGTTATGAAGTAAAAGCCAAAATCTGCTTTAGGCGATATGAGCAATATGACCATTTGCATGCACAATAATACAATATCCTACCTTACAATTGTATCTAGTAAATTTCTTAATATTTAAAGATAAACGGATCCGAAGGGGATCTAAGTCATACAGTAATGAATGCATAAACACATTCACTTTAGCCCAGACTACAGAGAACATTTTGTAGTGAAACCTACAAAAACTTGCAAAATGAATAATTTATTTTTAATGAATTCGTGAAATATAGAATAATATCTTGAAAAGTTTACATTCCGCTTGGATACAGAACATCACATCATCCATTTTTTCAAAATTTGAAATTAAGTCAGGGTAGGAAAAAATAAAAAATACAGGTAGATAGACCACGTGTTTCTGAACAAAAAATGTCCTAATAAAATTTATCGCTAAAGCCACGGTATTATTCCCGCAAAAAAATAGTGAAATAACTTTGTCACTCTGGGCGTCCAAGCGCACAGTTAAATGCATATACTATTCTTAACAGATGAATCGCTCGCATGAATTTTTACGTGCTTTTACTGTATTGTATTTATTACAGTTACACCTATCCACATTTCAGCTATATTCAATGGATTCCTTATACATTTTATAATGTATTGGAAAAGTTTCAGAATTTATATTCGAAACAATCAAAGATATTTTCATAGTTGTAAGGATAAGATCGTGGAAATCACAATTTCTTTTCATGATTTGATTGATTGAAAAAATGCATACAAGTAAAAATTTTTTTCTTAATAATTTGTTTAAATATTGAAAAAAGGAAAAAAATGATTAAGTATAGACAATTACAAAAATTTTTTAAGGAATTTTTTTTCTTTTAATCATAATACTTTATAATATATAAATAAAATGGCAAATTTTTTTTTTTTAAAATACGTACTTTATCTATTTGATTATAAAATTTGTTTAAACAATTAGCAATGAAAATTTAAAGTTTATGTGATCTTATAGTACTTTTGAATATAAAAACAGTAATAATAAATAAAATTAATAAAAAAAAATTTTCAACCTCACTTTTTTTTAGTTTTTGTTAGGTTAAATAATTAATAACTAATAGGCCGTAACAATTAAAAGCACTGCAATGACGTAATCCCATAAAGTATAGTTGACATAGGGTCTCCACGAAGAGAAATAATTTTAGTGGCTTTTGTTTAACAATTACCAGACTTGAAATATAAACACAAACTGTAAAAAAAATTGTTAATTAACAATAGGCTCATTTTATGAAAAATCTGTGAAAAAATTATTTACAACGGGATATTGTTCCTTTAAGTGTCTAAATAATACCATAATTTTTAAAAATTTAACATATAAAAATATTTTTACTTATTATCTCTCGCTCGGAGAGAGGAAAGTCAAAGCACATATTGTGTTTTCCTCCCTCTTCTCTCGTACAACAAGAGAAAAAAAGAAGTTAGAGGGGCCGCATAAGGACCGCAGACGCTTAGCGTAACTCTAAACGTAGCTACTGAATCCGCGACCACGCTATGGTAGACAGCTATCCATGCTGCTTTGCGTGTGATCGAAGAGCCCGACGGCGGCTGCACACCGAGCGGACGTCTCCTCACACTAAATCCAAACTGACAACGCACCGCCTTCGAGCGATGCAAGCGATCGGTCGCCCTACAGCCCAACGCCAATAGGCTTTCTCGCCTATGCTCCACTCACCTTTTCGAACAGCTTTGGTTGAAAAATTGTAGATTTTTCGTAATATATAATAAATTTGTGAACACCCTCACATAAATAAACAAAAAAAATCTTGGTCTGTTTGATAATTTTTTTTTTTCAAAAGTGCAAAAATCGACTTTGAGTATATTGATAATTAGCGGGTAATTAGGGGAAAGGGAAACAAGGTGGGAAAAAGTGGGTAGGGGGCGGGAATTGGGGCCAGGGAATGCGAAGTGGAGTGAGTAGATAAGCAAAGAGAGTTCTGGACCGGAAGTGACTTGGATGGCATGTGTCCATCGAGATCTGACCATGAGCTGTTGGTCATTGTCGTCGGAGCTGAAGAGTTCTTGTGGTGAAGAGTGAAGAGTGCTGCATTACGTGGTATGGGGGTGTGAAGTCTGTACCTAATGCCCTTCTGGCTAAGAAATTGGTCATTGTCGTCGGAGCTGAAGAGTTCTTGTGGTGAAGAGTGAAGAGTGCTGTATTACGTGGTATGGGGGTGTGAAGTCTGTACCCAATGCCCTTCTGGCTAAGAAATATTTCAGCATGACTGTGCAGAGATTTTAAATTTAGGTAAATTGAATATAAACGACGGTTGCTGGCCCCGAGACATAGGAGAGAGGAAGTGATAAGAAAACGGATATGTGATAAGAGAGAGTGTAACATTTGTATAGAAATGCAAATTAAATGAAATTTTTATCATAACCGCCGGTTAGGGTGGGCAATATATTTATTATTATTATATTATGGTGATGTTTGAATGTGAACATAGGCGTACATAAATTAAAAAAACTGTCGAATTTAATCAAATTCAGATATAAATTAAACAAAAATTGTATTGCTATTTCATTTATTACAAAAAAACATTATAATATTATTCATTCACACTGCTGCGGAGACATGACATTTTTCCTAATAATTTTAATTATACACTTTACAATTAGGAGAGAAGAACAAACTGTAATGTAATACAGCAAACCAGACACCGCTTCCACTCCAATATCATAATTTTGTTTTTCAGAATTTGCATTGCTGATGATGGTAGGTGCAGTACAGGGGGTGGCAGCACATAATTTTTCCCAATAGGTATCACCCATTGTATTATCTTGAAATCGTATTCTTAATTTGTACTGAATGTATTGTTTGGAATGTTCGCTGTAAAAGTAGGTGCATTATTAACTGCATATGGAGTCATCAACATCCAGTTCGATGGCCAGCTATCGTTTTTCCTCTCATTTCCATCGAAACATACAAAGACTTCTCGACTACCATAAGGTTGATGTATGTACAGGATATTTTGCAGTACCGCATGTAAAATTATGAAATGCGAACTTAACATCACCATTGTTCTCAGTAAACAAACTATAATTTTTTTAGTAAATCCATATATAGATGGGTAAAAATAATGTGATATAAATCATATCCTGTCTCGTATTATATGGGCGTTGGGGAAATGCGACGACTCTGGCGGCCTCTCTCTGATGATGATGATGTATTAAAACGTGTTAAATTATTAAATACTTTTCGATCCCATATTAATTCCTCATCTTTCATATCTAATTTGTTGAAACTGGAGAACATACACTGCTTATGCTCATAAAATTTTATATGCTCTTTTAACTTTTCCAACTGTTTGCAGTGTCTTTCTAACCTCACTATTAACTCTGACATGCTGCTATAAGATTCGCTAGGATACTAAATTATTTTTACAAGTATTTAGTTTACTTTCCGTCCGTCTCAGTTCCTGCATACAGGAAGAATACTGCCATTGCAAATTTAACAAACTCCTATCAGTAGTGTTAGAGATTGTAGGTGGGGGTAATGTGCTGCTGCTGCTGCTGAGGGAAATAAAACTTTCGGCTTTAGGCAATCGTTTGACCTCCATATATTTGGCTATGTATTTATCTCTTTCAAATTCTAATCCCTCGGTGTTAGCTACACACGCAGTGAGATCAGATCTTAGCTCTAACATTTCATTCGTTGTATTAGTGAGTAAAATTCTTAAGTTTTCAGCGCTTTCACAACTACTATCCAAATTCAATTTTAATTTATTTTCACATGATATTAAATCATTCATAAATCTAGCATTGGCATCCAATAATCTTATTTCCAGATCTCTGTATAGTTTTCGGTATAGCTGTAATTCATCATACATATCATTTGCATGAGTCTGATGATATGGGTGTGATAAATTTAATAAGCCTCTTGCCGGTAGGGGTTGAATTGTAGTAGTAGCTGATACATTTCTTGCTGGTGGGGCTTGATTTGGAGTAGTAGCAGCCGAAATAATAGATAAATTAGTCTGTTGATTGTAGTTGGACAACCTTCGTAAAACATTTACACTAGGATATTTTCTATGTAGATTGCTGTATTGTACATGTATCGATGTGTTATCAACATGATGACTAATATTTACAGAGCCATTATTAGTGTGTACAGAAGACTCGAAATAATCACCACGACACAACAGCGGTGCAACAAAAATGAATATGTATGCACGTGACAACATCTTACTATTTACTAATTCACATTGATTTGCATGTTTACTTTTAACATCTAAAAAGGGTGGTGGGGGGAGAAAAAAAATGTATTTATAATATTTTTTTTATTTTGGTAAAGAAGAATGCAACCAATTATAAAGTTTAGTACAATTTCTTAAACTACACATTGATTTATTATTTAAATGATTAGGACAATAAGGTATATCTCTAATAAATTTTGGTACACCAGTCATATTCTCTATGTTGATAATGCTAGGAATGGTTGATGAAGTTTCTTCCAGTTCACACAGCTTATTTTCGAGAAACTGTTGCTTTTGATGCCCTTTAACATACACCATATCAATATTACTATTCAATAAGTGCTTCTGTAATATGTCATCTAACATGGTATAGTCTATGTAACCACTATCATATTTCAAACCATGATGAAAACGCTCTAAATATTTTATCTGTTTTCGTAGTTTATGGTCTAACTTGTTGGCTGGAAATGGAGCTTTCAACAGATAATGAGCTGTTTGTCGCTCACTAATAAATGTTATTTCTTTCGGATAAAAATCAGGTAAACTGAATCCCTGAATATCAACAATCATTATCTTCATGGTGGCGTGTGGTGTAGACTGAGAAAACTTCTTAGTGAATATATCTTATATAGCACTCCTTACGATTCCACTAAGCGGTAAATATTCCATAACTCGATCGTGGATAATTATACAATATGCTCTAGTATCATTTGGAAACGCTACCCTGCTTTCGATTTCTAATTTGACATCGACAGTGGCTGACTTTATCGAATCGTTTCTTTTGGAACAGTCAATGACAAATAAGGCGCGTGTTTTGAACGCTACAAAATCTAATATGGGCTTTATGGGTGTGTTGTTTGAAGCAAATATTTTGGAAAATTGAGTGTACATGTGATAAGCATCGGAATAGTTTCGTGAAGTAAAATTTAATTTCAAATCTTCATATGGATAATATTCCGAGTTTATAGTCAGTTTTATATTAGACACATTAATATTATCAAAGTGTGTAATATCTACTTTCTTCTGATCTTTTCGTTTTGTTTGAAATGCCACGATAACATATCTAGGACTTTCTACGTTAGTACAAGTTTTAACTGACCAAATTTCTTTCACAGCTCCAGCCGTTAAAGAAGGCAATTCATGAATCTCCCACGTTCTATAGGGAATGAAAATCGGTTTATCTCTGTTTATGTTATCTAGCAATTCCAATTTTTTTTCATCATTTAAAAATACATGTTTAACTTTAAGTTGAATATCGGTTATAGTTAATTCAGCTACAGCATTGTCTGCCGCTACTTTATAACAGTTAGCGTCAGTTCGAGCTCTAACCAATCTTATAATCTGTCTTCCAAACATGAATCTCTTATAATCTTGAAATATCCCGAGCAAATGACTTAATGGAATTCTCAGGAAAAATGTTCCATTTACTGCATCATAAGTTACCAGCTGACCCTCAGTAAAATTCCAGCCTGCTGGGCTAAGCGTGTTATCATCTTTATCATAGCACAGATAGCCTCTCACCAGACTCACAGTACCTGCGTCTCTCACTTTATCCACTTCTTTACCATTCAACTCATAACTAATGGAATCAAACATGTATGCCCCGGCATTATTAGTAAATTCAATAGTTCCATCACCACTAGTTTTCTTCAACGTTCCTTCAATCAATAAAGCTGCATCATGCATTAATAATAAAGCATCTTGCTGATGAATTACAATTTCAATTTCATCATTATTTCTGAATGACTTAACGAACGGGTGATACGTTCGAGTTTCCTCTCTGTCGAAGGAATTATCAAAGTGTGGATCTTGGAATAACTGTAGTTCTTCCAACATGGTAACCCAGAGATTTTAAATACAAGATATTTGCTGACGTTAAAGATGATGCTACCTTCTTACCTGAACACTTGACTGGTAATGAATGATGTTGATTTGAAAAATTCTTATTTAAATACTTTAATGGTTTAATTATTAACCCCATAATTTTTTCAATTCCAACCTTATAATAATTTCCTCACCTCTAAAATTAATAGGTTTAGAGTTTTGATCCAGTATCTCCAAGGTGATATTAGTTATTTCCCGTTTGTTATTTACTGGAAGGAATATTAGATTTTTTGGTTCTATGTCTATGGCATACCCCGGATTTACAGATGGGGCGAATTCAAAAATGGTATGTGATGGTTTGTTATTGTAGAATGCTCCTGTGGTAATATTACAGTCTACGTGGATCGTTATAACCTTCACTATCTCTACAGGCAAATCAGATTGATGTAAAATATTGGGTTTTAACTCGCGAGCTGAATAGCCCAGTAAACTGGCTAGACTATCGCTAGGTATAAAATTTATCTCGTGCTTGCTCCTAATTTCACACTTGAGTGTATTATTGTTGGGTTTCAACGAGAAGTATTCAACACCTTTCACCGGTGACGTTATTTGACTCTGTAGATATGCTTCAATATCACTTATTTCATAAGATCCAGTCGGAATCGAAATTACTTTTTCTTTACTTTTATCACCTAGCTCCCAATAGTAAAGCTTGTTATTTACACCTTCTTCGATATTAGGAATGCTATTATAGGTATGAAAACCAATTAGAGCTAATGCGTAATCGTACTGAGCATCCAATTCAATTGGATTATAAAAGTCTATGGAAAGAGTGGCACCTCGACCTCTTATCGTGAATATCTGAGACATACTGAATGAAACTTATGGGATATTACCGTTTTTATAAAGAAACTCTAAGCATAAATGTCCGCAATTGATTGTATTGAATTTTTGGTAACTATCATAATTAAATCGTATTTTACATTTATCACCAAAGTAACGTATTAATTCTACTGGTGGTTTAAGCGCGCCAAAACTATCAAAATAAATAACATTGTCAGCACACTTTTTATATGCTACCCAATGCGTGCCAGGCCCTTCTTGCGTGTCGAGATTAATAATTGCGCTTTCATATGTTCTAGGAGCGTGAGGTAACGAGTCACGCATAAAGACACCTCTGAAGTGCGGAATTTTCAATTTTTTAACATACTTCATCAAATCTACATCAAGAAGGGCTCTATTGGGTAGCTTCACTGGGAGTTTTTTTGCTGCTTTTTCAGGTACAGCCCATAGCCCTTCTTATGAGGTTTCAAATACATCCCCTTTCCTAAAGCTATAGCCTCCATAGTTTTATTATGCCGCTCAGCCTCTTCCAATTTTTTCTTTGCAGCTTTGGCGTCGATGACAGCTTTTGCCACACCTGCAGCCCCTCCTGATAGAGCTCCTAGAGCACTCAGACCGGCAAAAATAGGGATTAGCGGTAAGAATCCACCGGTCTTGGGTAATGGTAGTATGCGTGGTGCTTTTATCTTTTTTCGACCACCTACAGCGTTCATAGCTGATTTCGCTAGCTTCAAGGCCATACTAGCATTTTTTCTTAGATTATTATTATTAGGTTTTTTAAACAATCTCTTAACAACATCGATAGTTTTGCGAAAACCGACTTTTTGCCTGCGAACCCCCATTCCCATCTTCCGTTTAACCTTCATAGCGTTAACAACAGCCCAAGCGGCCGACTTCTCTTTCAAATTAGCGTCCTTAGACTTGACTCGTTCCCAGGCACGCTGCTCAAGATCGTAATCAGCCTTATGTCTATCTTCTAAATTTGAGCTTTTACTATAGGCTATATCGTGTTCGCGACAGCTTCGGTCGAGATCGTTAATGCCTGGATCACCTCGCTTTAACCGTTTTTCCAACTTGGTGCCTGGACCGCAGTACTGATATCCTGGTAAATGCGCTTCAAATGGTAACTTATTTATCAGAGAGTTTACTACTCCACTACACTCCTTCAACATCAACATCTAAACTGATAATGAGTAATAATGTAAAGGTGTAGTGTATATATATATATATATATATATATATATATATATATATATATATATATATATATAGTAGGTATGGGGATGGTTGAGACCGGACTCCGCTGAGGACCGTGGGAACTTTTTGAGGACCGTGGGAACTTTTTGAGGACCGTGGGAACTTTTTGAGGACCGTGGGAACTTTTTGAGGACCGTGGGAACTTTTGAAGAAAGATCAAAGCATACCTACTTATATATATATATATATATATAAGCTGCTGCACATCACTGAAAGTGTGAGTCTACGATGCGGCTTCTTAAACAGCGGTTGTCACTTCCAGTGGAGAACTTGGATATTTTCTCACAATGTCCAGCAACCGAAAAACATGGTCCATTATTTCCTAGCGCTTTAAGAGCGATTGTATGCGGGCCCAGTGGCGCTGGCAAAACGAATCTCCTACTAAGTTTATTGTTCGATCCTAATGGGCTGTGGTTTGAAAATGTATACGTCTATTCCAAATCTCTATATCAACCGAAATATAAATTGCTGGAAGATGCATTGAAAAAAGTGAAAGGTGTTGGTTATTTCCCGTATACAGATAGTGAAGGTATAATCGATCCTTCTAAGGCTAGAACCAATTCCATATTCATTTTCGATGATGTGGCTTGCGACAAACAAGATAAAATAAGAGCCTACTTCAGTATGGGTAGACATAGACTTGTGGACTGTTTCTATCTATGTCAGACCTATACACATATTGGCAAACATTTGGTACGAGATAATTGTAACTGTATTATTTTATTCAAGCAGGACCGTATGAATCTTAAACATGTTTATGATGATCACGTAACTCCAGACATGACTTTTGATAAATTTGAAAAACTATGCGCTGAATGTTGGAATGACAAATATGGTGTATTAGTAATAGTTAAAGATTTTGATTTGAACAATGGACGCTATCGAAAAGGATTCGATCAGTATATATGTATATGATACATCATACAGCTTTATTACTGTTCTACACGTTAACAGATACAGACCTGCGAAAAGCTGTCACAGACCTGTGAAAAAGTTGTAACAGACTTGTGAAAAGCTGTAACAGACCTGTGAAAAAGCTGTACAGACCTGTATAAAAAATGAAGTATAAAAAAATATCTCTAGAGAAATATAAAGTAGTAAAACCACACATACATGATTTAGAAAAGGAGAAGTTACTTAAAAAGAAAATTACTGAAGTGTCAAGGGCAATCAGAAAGAAATATTTGGCTTTAAAGCTAGGAAAGGCTGAAGAAGACGAATCTCTCAATCGTATATTCAAACCAATTGTAGAACCATTACATGATATTAAAATAAACACATCTAAAAGCGTAGCGGCGGCGGCGGCGACAGCAGCAACGGTAACACCTGAACCACTAACCGAACGACGGATACCATCACCACCATCAGTAAACTTTCTACCTGATGAGGAAATCGGTGAAGTCTTTCTCGAAGAAGAAGAAGAAGTACCAGAACTGTCATTTGATGAAATTAAAGAACAATACGATAATCTAGTTAAACATAATAAACCTGTTATAGATGAATATCTGGAGCAATTTCCACCATTAGCGAGATATTACATTGAAGGATTTTTCACAGATAGTAATAGTTACGATACAACATCTGGTGCTCGTTTTGATTTTCTAGCAAACAAATTATTTATGGGTAATAAAGAACTGAAAATAGCTGATAATAACCTTGTGATCGACGATAGACCATACCCGGGTACTAAAGGGTTATATGAATTGATATTTATGAAAAACCCCAATGGGTTCAATGAAACTGATTTAAAAAATTACAAAGAAATTCTAGATTTAACCAGTGCTCACAAACGCGATTACAATCCGCAGGAGCAACGAAGGGGGCATAGGCACTATAAATATACGAGTGTAATAAAACCTCTATATGTAAAACCTCGATATGATCCAAGAATTAGGAGTAAGTCACAAAATGCTCCTTCGAAAAGCGGATCTGGCATGGCTGTGTACAATGAAAAACCAATAGAATACGTTTACTGGGATGACGTAAATGAACTTGTTGATAGACTAAAACTTTTAATAGCCTCAAAAAGCGCTGGAAACACAGATTCTCACGATAATGAGATCTTGAGTATATTATCGGAACTGAAGGAAATAGGTGTTATTGCTTAAATATTTACAACTTTGCTAAGTATCATCATTTACAATATGCCCGTAGACAAGTTCGGTAGGTCTAATATAGGCCAAGATAGTGTTCCAAGTAGTGGTTCCTATTTACTTTCGCCTTATAGGCATGGCTTCATCTTCACCGAGGATGGAAATATAGATGTGGAAAACCTAAAACTTAGTAATGTTAAGTCACCTACTAATGATAATGATGTTTGTAATAAAAGATATGTAGATGGTAGCCTAAAATCTCTAGATAAGGAACTCCATACAATTATTGAAATGTCTTCAATAGATGCTATTCGAGAATTTGAACATAAATACAAGAGTTTCAACGAATCGCTTGAGATCATCAAGAAAGATGTTGGGAATTTAAGAAACGAGTTTTCAAATAAAATAAATATACTCAAAAATGACAGAACTATAATAATTACTGATTTGTCAAATGCAATTTCTAACTTAAAATCGGCTGTATAGGTAAATACATTAAACTTGGATAAGATATCAGATCTAGATCTATCTGCTAAAATAACATTGATGGAAAATTTTATAAAAAATATTGAAGGGGAGCTAAATCAATCTGCTAAAATAATATCGATGGAAAATTTTATAAAAAATATTGAAAGGGAGCTAAATGAATTTAGAGATACCGTCGTAAGACAAATGTCTGAAGTTTATTTAGATATGGCCAATCTTAAAAAGAAAAAGTTAGTTCACTGATAACACTGCTGCTGGTGAGTAGTCATGGAGCATACAAAAGAAAAAATTCAAGTGATAAACGAACTCCATAAACCAGCTAGAAAAAATTTCAAGCGTCGGCGTACTATCATAAAAGGTTTTGATGATCTTTGGCAAATGGACTTGGCTGTAATGGATCACGCACATGTTAATAGTAACTTTAGATATATATTAGTGATGATTGATTGTTTTTCGAAATTTGTTTGGACCAAACCTTTAAAAACTAAATCGGGAAAAGAGATAACGCAGGCTGTTGGTGAAATATTCAAAGATGGTAAACGAATACCTAAAAATTTACAATCAGATCAAGGTACTGAATTTTATAATACTGGTTTTAACAGCCTGATGAAAAAGTACAACGTTAACCATTATAGTACGTTCAGCATTAAAAAGGCTGCAATTGTGGAACGTGTTATAAGAACGTTAAAGGAAAAGTTATACAAATACTTTAGTTTGAACGGAACGTACAGATGGCTTGATATACTACCTCAAATAACTGATAATTACAATACGCAACGCCATCGAACTACGGGTATGAAACCATGTGAAATAAACAAGAAAAATGAAAAAATTATTTTAAATTCCTCTTATAACTTTATTAAGATGGCGACAGATCCGAGAAAATTTAAAGTTGGTAACCTTGTTCGTATTAGTAAGCATAAACATGTATTTGAAAAAGGATATACTCCCAATTGGACAACGGAATTATTTAAAATCGTTAAAGTACAGATTACCAATCCCATCACCTACCTTCTTCAGGATTTGCGTGGAAATCCCATCGCCGGTGGATTTTATGCCGAAGAACTTCAAAAAGCTAAATATTCGGATGTTTATTTAATAGAAAAAGTATTACGTAAGCGTAGCAATAAAATTTTTGTTAAATGGTTAGGTTTAGATAAATCTCACAATAGTTGGATAGACAACACAAATATACTCTGATGTGTTTCGATTTGCATGTATTTAAATGGGGAATTGTTTCAATTGACTAGAATTATGTGATTTAACATTGGTTCTTATGGAAAACACGCACAAATTCAGCTCGATAAGAGGCCTTTTGATTAACCGGAAGCATTGCTGGTGCAGCTAATTTATTTGAAATATATCAAGCCTGTTACTGTTAGTTAGTCGTGAAACATGGCATCAAACACACCTAGCCCCACGTTTTCTGAAGATTTCGATCATTGGCGGGAAGCTGATCGAATTACCGAAAAGTATAGAGTTGCAATCCAAAATGAAGAAAAGTACATTTATGAACGTGTATTCACCATGAAAAACTCTTCATATAGAATAAAAGTTGGATTAAGTAGTGCACGAAACAATGTTCCAGCTGTAAAAATATTAATGGCCGCTAATGAGCAGATCAATAAAGCTCATAACATTTCCTTCGATGCTGAAGATTGGTATGATTTTATTACTTACCTTAAACAACTTTCCAATAATTACTTCGATGCTGATAGTGGATTTGGGGAGGATGAGGAGGCTGCTGCGGTGAAGCAGTTTTCAAATTACATTATCAACACATCGTCATTTATGGGTGCTAAGATGTTGAAAGTGGCTAACGATTTTGTTACGTTTTATATATGTGAAAATACTGTGCGTGAATTTATTAACATTAGTAGGCTTATCAATTCAACTATACATGTATTAAATGGTTTAGATTTTGCTGGATTTTACAATAATTTTTTGAATGTCACCAATAATATACTATGTGAATCTAATTATGAACTGCCTTCAGATAATGTAATGTTATATTTATGTGATTTATTACCACATTCCATTCAAATGCATTGTATTCGTGAATGTTTACATTTTAATAGAGCTAAGGTTATGAATGATTTAGATAGAAAAATGTTTATATTAAATGCTTGAATAAATATTTTCAAATAAATACCATCTTATTATTTATCCCAATTCAGTAGTTATTTGACTGGTATATAAAATGGATGTGCAGTATGAGAAAAGATTAGAAACATTTGAAAATTGGTTATCAGAATTTCCAAAGTCTACTCTAGCTCTAGCTGGTTTCATTTATGTTGGTCAAGAAGACATAGTTAAATGTCCAATATGTGAAATTGAATTATGTAATTGGTGTGAGGGTGATGATCCCACAGTAGATCATTTGAGATGGAGCCCCGACTGTGCGTTTTTTGAAAATGGTGAGGATAATTCGTTATTTATTAAGAGGAGACGGACCCCGCTTTATTCAGATAAAATGACTTTGGAAAGCCGCTTAAAAACATTTGAGAACTGGCCCCCTCAGATAAGCCAAAAACCGAGAGAATTAGCTGAGGTAGGTTTCTACTATACCGGCACAGGTGATCAAGTCATATGTTTTCACTGTGGTGTGGGTTTAATGAATTGGAGTTCTGGAGATAATGTGTGGGAAGAGCATGCCCGCTTTAATTCTAAATGTGAATATAATCAGCTCAAGAATGAAAAAAATGTAACGTCATCACTAGCGATAAAAGAAATGCTAGTATCAGAAGAAGCACAGGATGTAAAAATTAATCAAGTTGAAACTTGTAATAAACTGTTATGTAAAATTTGTTTAGAAAATGAGCTCTCTGTTGTTTTTATGCCCTGTAAGCATACAGTATGTTGTAGTGATTGTTCAGTTAATTTTGATAAATGTATTATATGTAGACAAAAAATCACATCTTTTTTGAAAATATTTATATCATAAATAAAGTATGTATGATAATGAAGTGTTTTTTGATTTTTCCTAATTCCTAGAAATAAAAATCAGAGTTAAATTTTATAAAATTTTATTTTAAACACATAAAAAGAGCTTATAATGTACAGACAGTAATAAGTTTTATAAAATATTATTTTAAACACATAAAAAGAGCTTATAATGTGCAGACAGTAATAAGTTTTATAAAATATTATTTTAAATACAAAAGAGCTGCAATAGCTACTACAATAGTTTAATCTTAACAATAAGCACATTCTATTTTAGTTTGATTTCAACATAAAGCAGTATACGCTATTAAACTAAGTTTTTTTTGGATTCATCTTTTTCACTTCATTGCTAAGAAGATGTGTAAAAAATGGTTCGCTGATAAAATTGGCATGGTGCGGCAGTAATTCCATGTTTACCCTTACGTTTCAACTAAAAACAATTTATTCTATCATAATTGAGTAGTGACCCCAAGGTAATGTATCTGTTGAATCCTGGATTAAATATCTTTTATCATCGGAGGGGTTCAAAGCAACTTTAGTTTGCTTAACCGAGTAGACTTTATGTAAATGTGATTGGATGGTTCTTTGGGTTCGGTACAGTTCGGTTTTAGTTTCCAAACAGTTCTTATAGTCATCGAATGAAATTTTATTTTTTACAATATTAGTCTTTACCCCTTTAGATTTTTTTATAACATTTTCCCCTTCAACTCTAAGCGCATACATCTTTGACCGTAAACCTACAAAATGGGTCATTATGCTACCATTTAACTCATCTTTCATGATCCCGGGAATTTTTTTATTAACTAAAGGGATATTGTATCGGTTGTTGGGTGGATAGTCACTAGTATCGAATTTAGCAATGTTTTCTTTTATAATTTTCTCATAAACATCTTCACATTTTATGTCATAAATAAGGCTATCCGTATCGGTGTACAGCAATTTACAGTCATCATTATTTTCAAATTTTTGCAACATAAAATTATAGTGAAAATCATATATACAAGTTTTCGATATATCTAAAATACATAATCCGATGTATAAAGGCTTGTTGAAAAAAATTTCAGACTTATTTAATTCAATAGCCACTAAATTCTCGTCAAATATAGCACGACTATGGAAATTGGGGCTAGCGATGTAATTTTTAGCACCATATCGACCCTCCCATTTCGACACCAATTTTACAAGCCGATGCTTACGAATATTTTCCATAGTCTTACCAAAAACTGCATTAATTAGTAACTTAAATAGATTCTTTTCAAATTCATTTTTCGAACTTGCGCGCAGTTTTGTATTTAACTCTATGTACGGTCTTAGCCATGGAGATTGTTTGAACTCTAATATACGGTGAATTTTTATAAGTTTAATCCCCAAGGATAAAGCTTGCTTTAAATTTCTATAGTGTATTACATATCGGGTTTTATGGTAGAGTGTCGTCATCAGTTTTGGTAATTTTGATCCCGGCGGCACTAGATGTTCCGGACAGAGAGGCATATCTTTATGTTTGTCGTGTAGATGTTCCGGGTACTCTAAATCAACTTCGAGAATATATCCGTTTTCTGAGTCGTCTGGTACATCTATCACATTAAAATTTTCAAAATTCTCCACCCACCGAAACCCTTTGTAGGGCAAAAAGGCTTCCATGGCCCATCCATACATGTTATTTATATCAAGATATAATAGATAAGAACTAGGTTTTGAACAATCATATTCTGACAAAAATTTATTGTTAGCCTTAGCATATCTATTACAGCACTGACTTACACCACCTCGAATACCACGTTCAATAAATAAAAGCATGTCGATGTCCTGTAAAAGTTCCAACTCTACTTTTGTAAACTTTAACATACAATGCCACGTATAGCCCGGTAGTGTATAGTAATGTGCCGGAGCTAATTGATAAATATTTAAACATTTTTGTCTGAAATTTTCGAAAATATCTGCCAATAAAATTACATCAGTTTTTAGATATAAGTCTGAATATTCACCTAGTGTTTTAATATTAAATTTTTCCCAAACATTCCGAGCATGTTGGTAATCTTCATCGCTTATATTAGAGTCATTTAATTTATTGTAAAAATGTTCTTTTGCCGGCAACTCAGTTTCAGATAATTTTTTAAAAGAATCTATAAAATCATATGGGAAGACGCCCTTTCTCGTAAGCATATTAAACTTTTCACTATCTAAATCACTAAATTCTTTTTGCAAATTTGTTAATTCCCCTTTTGTTAAATATGATGATAGTTTATCCAGCGATGCGGCCATAAATCGGAAAGAATCGATAAACCGAAATTTTATTACCGAGCCTTCAACACTTCTTGTGAACGATATGTATTTTTCCTTATTGATTGGCAATAAAGTGATCTGACCGGTTTTTGCAAGATCTTTGATTAGAAAATGAGCGTCATATCCAGATAAATTATGAAAGACGACCGGTACTATAAATGATTTTTTAAAATTTAAGTTGCAGTTTTCATGCATCGGCCCGCGGTATTTACCTGTGAAATAGTTGTAGTCACGTACTTTCTTATCTTCAGGTTTAAATATTGATTCGCAAATATGACAGTGAGTTGATGCAGCGAACTCTTTTTGCTGATGTTCAGAAATGTCCATTGGTACAATAGTCTTTAATTTTGATTCGAGAAATTCACCGATATTCTCTAATTGTTTTGAAAACCACTCTATACAGTTAAAACCACGATTGCTGCAATAATACGATAAGCTATCATCATACGAACATTTAAAATATAATCCTGCGCTGAAAGCAGTATGTTTTTGGTATTTTAAAGTTTTAGTTTGACTAATTTCGGAAAATGGTTCTAGCATTGATTCGAAATCGCAGTACAATATGAACGGTACAGGCTCTTTATAATTATAATTTTTGAACTTTACAATTTTTTCCTTTGGAAATGATATTTTACATTTATTAACATTTTTACAGTCTACTGTGTGTAAATTTAATTTTGCTTCACTAGAAAAATAATTTAAACATATATCACAAATGTACAGTTTTCCATTACGTTTACTCATTTGACTAGACACAAGTCTGGAAAGGTCTTTTATCCAACAGAAATGATATTTTATTTCAAGATTGGAATCATCATCAGCACTTTTTTCACGCTCATTTGTATAGTTATTTTGAATCATTAATAAGTTTACATGTTTTTCTAATTTGGTTTTAGTTAAACGAGCTGGTACTGAATGAAAATTATTTCCAAACAATTTTAGCATATGAATATTAACAGAAATGTTATTTTGTTTTTCAAATTTTGTAATTTGTAGTAGTGACATTGGAAGTTTAATATTTTTTAAATTCAAAATTTCGGAGTAGTGGGGGTACGATGATATTCTATCGGAATGACTGTCAACGGGATACAAAGCCGAAATTATGGACCAGGCAAAGCATGCTTCATCATCATAATTTTTAACATTGACACATGCATGTTTTTTAGCTATTTGATTGGGAAGTCTAATGAAAGATGAGCCGTTGCCCATTTCAACCTTATTAATATTTATTTCTAAACTTATTATTTTTTGTAGCACAAATCCCGACTCTTTTTCCTGGAATTCCTCTAATTTATTTAAAATTTTATCTATAATATATTCCTGAAACCACAACTTTAAATCAGTGCTGATATCAATTGAGGCATTTTTAGTGTTGAAATATTTAAATTCCATTTCTTCTGACTTAATATTATTATTTTTAATGAATTCCCCACAAAAACATGCATTCACTTTGATTGTCGGCTGTGATTTGAGAATATTATTTATTCGTGACTTGAATAGAAAGAAGGAATCATCAAGGAACTGTCTCATATCTTTATGTATTAAATTTATTATTAAACCTGAACGTATGCGACCTGAAAATACCGAATTTATATCCTCCCATTTAATTCTAGAACTTCTATTTACTCTACCACTCAAACCCCATCCAATGTAGCCTAAATTTTTTATTAAAATTTTAACTTTCTTTAAATGTCCAATATTTGTATGAATTTTTCTACGAATTCCAATAGAATTGCGATTTTTTAATGCTTGGTTAAGCAAACTTAAATGCCCTTTCACTAATTTTAACCATTTTTCCCGACCTATAACATTTTTACACTCACTCAAAATTTTGGTTACATTTTGAAACTTCTTCACAATTTCATCACTTAAATTACATATATCCATTATCAAATTTTATCTAATAATACAATACACTTCTTGCAAACTTCTATGCTCGAGAGTTTGAACTCTAATGCTGCAGTAAACTTAGGTTGAATATTTATAAATAATTGTTTTACTTTTTCAATGTTTTGTGTATAATCTAACCCCACAAATTGATGAATCAATCGTTTAAATAAATTTTCATTATATAACAAATAAATAGAAATATCTACTTTCGAGTATATTGTATTATTATTATTATAAAAAAATGCGTGATTTTCAACAAAAAAGCGAATTTTGAATTTCTTTCTACAAATAATGCACTTATACATACTAAATTATTGCAGCTCCTAAATTATTGCAGCTCTTTATGTGTATGGATCCGCCCACAGCCCCTTTTAGAATTGTTGTGAATCAGCTAAAATTAAAAGAAAAATGGCATTTAATAAATATCTTCAAAATGCATAATAAATTACTTACATGCACTTTGAGTCCAACTTTCGGTTTCAATAAATTCGAATGTTGTTCCTAATGCAGGCTTATTAACATCTTTTTGACCTTTAAAGATCAGGCTGTATTTTCCTGCTGTGAAATTCTCCAAATTATCCTTCATATGGGGAACCACTCGTTTTGGTAAAAATGCTGTGCTGTCACCGAATTCTAATAGAACCGTTGTTCCAAATTTGGTTTTTATTAGCTTTGCTGAAATTATTGGAACAGGTGTATCTAGTGGGAGGTCCGTTAATTTGATGGTTGGCTTTGTATCTAAAAGTGATACGGCATTCAGTTTATTTAAGTCCATCTAAAAATATTTTTTTGTATTATATTGAGATAAATTGCAATAAAATAAATTAATAGAACTTACGTTAAATCAGTAATGCGCACAAACACTTGCTAACAAAATTATTTATAACTTGGAAAGTAAGTGATCTCAATCTCAGTTTATGCTTTTATACTCGTCGAAATCTACATCAGTACTAAATGATATTTTCACATAACCAACTAATGGAATATATTTATCAACTTCCTTCCTTCAACTTGCTTTGTCATCACGTGCACTTTGTGGCTATGTAGGCAGGTTTATCATCTTTCCTGTTTCCTATGAAATAACATATCAACGCTTTCTCGGTTTTATTTCCTTGCGATATAATTAATTAACGGCCACTTTTATTGAGATTGGAAGTATCGTACAATAAATGAAATAGAAATACAATTTTTGTTTAATTTATATCTGAATTTGATTAAAGTCGAAATAGCTCAGTGGGGAGAGCATTAGACTGAAGTTCTAGAGGTCCCGGGTTCAAATCCTGGTTTCGACAGTTTTTTTAATTTATGTAAAGTGTATAATTAAAATTATTGTGCTGCCACCCCCTGTACTGCACCTACCATCATCAGCAATGCAAATTCTGAAAAACAAAATTATGATATTGGAGTGGAAGCGGTGTCTGGTTTGCTGTATTACATTACAGTTTGTTCTTCTCTCCTAATTGTAAAGTGTATAATTAAAATTATTAGGAAAAATGTCATGTCTCCGCAGCAGTGTGAATGAATAATATTATAATGTTTTTTTGTAATAAATGAAATAGCAATACAATTTTTGTTTAATTTATATCTGAATTTGATTAAATTCGACAGTTTTTTAAATTTATGTACGCCTATGTTCACATTCAAACATCACCATAATATAATAATAATAAATATATTGCCCACCCTAACCGGCGGTTATGATAAAAATTTCATTTAATTTGCATTTCTATACAAATGTTACACTCTCTCTTATCACATATCCGTTTTCTTATCACTTCCTCTCTCCTATGTCTCGGGGCCAGCAACCGTCGTTTATATTCAATTTACCTAAATTTAAAATCTCTGCACAGTCATGCTGAAATATTTCTTAGCCAGAAGGGCATTAGGTACAGACTTCACACCCCCATACCACGTAATACAGCACTCTTCACTCTTCACCACAAGAACTCTTCAGCTCCGACGACAATGACCAATTTCTTAGCCAGAAGGGCATTAGGTACAGACTTCACACCCCCATACCACGTAATGCAGCACTCTTCACTCTTCACCACAAGAACTCTTCAGCTCCGACGACAATGACCAACAGCTCATGGTCAGATCTCGATGGACACATGCCATCCAAGTCACTTCCGGTCCAGAACTCTCTTTGCTTATCTACTGGAGTGAGATATTGGAGAGGAAGGATATTTTACTTCTCAAAAATTTCCTCCCTTCCATTACCACCCCAGTTATTAAAGGGGATAAAACTGTGATTTAGCGTGTGTACAAGAACCAAAGACTTCAAATTGTTTTTTACTTCATCCACCCTCACCACCACTACCGATGTGGCATATCGTTTTATTGGTTTTTAAGGTAGGCGATTTCAAATATTATATTGTTAAAGTTCCATAAAAAATTATTTCCACATGGTGGAGTGCAAATTATAGTATCCTACCTTTGGTAGGTATGTCAATTTATTTCGACAATACGCAGGAATAGGGTATTGTGGTGGGTCCCAGCAGTAGTTGATTAAAGACGGAGGCGCTCCGCGCAGAAGGTTCGGGACGTGGCTTAAAAAGGGGGATGGGATTTTGGAAGGTGGACATTTTGGAGGGGAGAGGAATTTTTCCTTCTAGAAAATTTTCTCCCTCCAAAATTTCCACCCTCCAAAATATCCCGCTCCAAAATATCCCGCTACAAAATTTTCTCCCTCCAATTTTTTCCTCCAAATTGTTTTCCTAATTTTTTCTTTCAAAATTTCCTCCCTCCAAAGCTTCCCAAAATTTCATCTCCAAATTTCCCTTCCAAATTTTTTCTCCAAAATTTTTCTCCAAAATTTTCCTCCAAAATTGTTCCTTCAAAACTTCTCCCCAAAATTTCATCTCCAAATCGCTCCCAAATTCCCCATGCAAATTTTTCCTCCAATTTTTTCTCCTCAAAATATTTTCCTCCTATTTTTTTCTTCCATTTCTACTAAATTTTTTCTTTCAAAATTTCCTCCCTACAAAACTTCTCCCCAAAATTTCATCTCCAAATTTCCCCTCCAAATTTTTTCCTCCAAAATTTACCCCTCCAATTTTTCCCCCCAATTTTTTTTACAAATTTCCTTTTCCAAAATTGCCTTCCCCCAAATTTTTTTTCTCCAAAATTTTACCTCCAAAATTTTCACCATTCGAAAATTCCCTCCCCCACAATTTACCCCCCAAATTGTTTACTCCAAAATTCCCCCCTAAATTTCCCCTCCAATTTTTTTCCTCTCCCTAAACTTTTTCTTCCAAAATATACAAATTTTTTCCCTCCAAATTTTTCCTCCAAAATTTTCCCTCGTTATTTTCTCCAAAATTTTACCTCCAAAATTTTCACCCTCCGAAAATTTCCCCCTCCAAAATTGACCCCCAAAGTTTACTCCCAATTTTTTCCTCCAAAATTCACCCCCGAAAGGAGGAGGGTCTCTAAGGCCGGTTTTCGGCTTAATTTATTTCTTGAAGAAAAAACTCGAAAAACATTTTTTTGGTATCTGCTAACAATATTAAATCGATTCCACCCCAAACGAAACTTTTCTCCACCCTCCCTTTTTACCTCCTGTCACCCCCTTCCCTCTCTCCCACCTCTTCCGAAACAACGAAAATGCACGCACAAAATTAAAAATATCCTTATTCAGCAACAGTCATGTTAAAATGTTTCAATGACCTGCAAAAAATTCAACTGAATGCTGATTATTTAATTGTTTGGGGGGGTATAAATAGGGAAGGTGAGTGCGGGAAAGTTTCGTTTGTGGTGGAATCGATTCGATATTGATAGTAGATGATAATAAAAAAAATCAGTGTTTTTTATTCAAAAATAAATTAGGCCGAAATCCGGCCTTAGAGACCCTCCTCCTTTTCCCTCCAAAATTTCCTCCCTCCAAATTTTTTTTCAAAATTTTCCTTCCAAAGTTTTTCTTCTCCAAAATTTTACCTCCAAAATTTTTCCCTCCAAAATTGCCTCCCCAAAATTGCCTCCCCAAAATTTACCCCTCCATTTTTTTTTTCTCCAAAATTTTCCCCCTCTGAAAATTTCCCCTCCAATATTGCCTCCCCCTCCAAATTTCCCCCCACCACATGACCAATCCCTCCAAATTTTTCTCCCTCCAAAATTTCCTCCTTCCAAATTTTTTCCTACAAAATTTTCCCTCCAAAATTTTGTCTCCAAAATTTACCCCTCCAAAGTTGCCCCTTTCAAAATTTTCCCCTCCAAATTTACCTCCTCCAAAATCCCACCCCCCTCTTTAAGCCACGCCCCGAACCTCCTGCTCGGAGCGCCCCATCTTAAATCAACTCTCCTAATTATATGTACTTTTGAAAAGAATTGGCGTACCTACCAAAGGAATTTGGTGTACCTTTCAAAAAGTCTCTTACAACGAAAAAAATGTTGATACTATATTTGCACTCCACTATGTAGAAGTATTTTTTTATGGAACTTTAACAATATAATATTTGAAATCGCCTACCTCAAAAACCCATAAAATGATAAGCCACATCGGTAGTGGGGGTGGAGTTATTGGAGTGGTAGTGGGGGGGGGGGGGTGTATGAAGTAAACAAAAATAGGCTTTTGGTTCTTGTACACACACTAAATCACAATTTTATTTTTTTTCATCTCCTTTAAAAATGTGGTGGGGGTGGTAATGGGGTGGCTAATGCCAAAAATTTTTTTGGGGCCTTAGCTTCTCTTATACTAAATAGCAATTTTATGGACTTTTATTTGTTTGATTTACCTTTTTACCCCCATTTACCCCAATTTGCCTCCCAATCCATCAACGGAATAAGATGAAAATATAATCTATTCCAGATCTCGTTAAAATACATACGTGTACCAAATTTCAAGTCAATATCTTAACGGTTCCAGAGTAATCGTGCACACAAAAAAAAAGTTACAGACAGACCGACAGACAGACCGACAGACAGACCGACATGACAGACAGAAGTTTTTTTTTGCTCAAACTTAACATCTCGACGTTTCATGAGATTCTAAGCCTATCTGAACAATAAAATGTTTTAAAAATTTTTTTGTCGTTACTATACTTCCACTGGATGTGGAAGTAAAATTAAAGAATTGTTGTAAAGCAGATGATACCGCCGTAAATCGATTCAATTCTATTTTTTTGAATAAATGTCATTTCAGGATGCGCAATAGGGCAGCTCAAATTTATACCAGAGAAAAAATATGTGCGGTTTTTTCTTTCTTATCGGCAGATATATTCGAAATCTCAAAATATGGATCTCCTGATTTAAACACAATTGGTTAACATAAACACGTGCCTCTGAAATTTTTTTTTCCATATATTTCTTATGAGAAAAGATATTTTTTTTTCGTAAAATGAGAATCGTAAAAATGTAGCGAAATAAAAATTGCACCGTCTCTTCTCCACAAAATTGCTCAGAAAATAGAAATTAACTGTCCCTCTTCAAATTTAACCCCCATAAGAGCCTTTTATAGGATCCCAAAGATGACCCCATAACTCCACAAATAGAGTATCGCGAATTTCCTGGTTGAGTGATGGAGTAGCTATGTTAAACTCCACCAGAACTTAAATAATAATAAAATTATTATTATTATTTTTGACGTGCACTATTGTTTATTTGCGATTTAATTGCGCAAATTATTATTAATTAATCACATTCTAATGTCTGGTAATGTTTTAATCTTTATGATATTGTTCAAACAATTTTAATTTATTTAAACAATTTTATTTTGCTATTTAATAAAACTTTTCAATAAAATCATATAATTTTCGATGCGTACCTTGAAACTTCTTTGAAGGCAAATGAACGCTGGCGTCGACAACATGGTATAACTCCAGTGTATTACGTGATTGGCAGTAATATGATTATTAAGTCAATTCCTCTACGAAAGCTTTTATCGCAGATTCAAATAAAAGATTCTTTAACGGAATATCTTAGTAAAGGCTTGATAAAGTTGGGATTTAAAAATAAAACAAATATTACTGTTGCTTATAGAAACAACAACTCATCTCGACGTAGCTAAATTCAAAAGTACCTAGAAGGACGCCGATACGGAAACGTGAGAACGTGAGTTGGGTTTAGACCGTCGCATCGTGAGACAGGTTTTACCTTAATGATGACCCGTCGTTGAGTTAGTAACCCTGCTCAGAACGAGAGGAACCGCTGGTTCGGACATTTGGTTCACGCGCTCATTCGAGCGGACGAAGCTACCATCCGTGAGATTATGCCTGAACACCTCTGAGGGCGTATCCTTTGTAGTCGAAGGTGGCAACGACATTTCTTGGAGTTCCGAGAGTCGAAAGGCTCAAAACAATGTGACTTTACTAGGCGGTCGCGGTTCGCCGCGATCGTCGCACTAGCCCTATTCGCCGCCGATATGGACGGTCGGCGGTGGGATCGATCCTTGCCATGTTCGACCCGATCTCATACTTGTTGACGGGTCGCACAAACGTTTCGATGTTGGAACTCAGAATTGTCTGTAGACGACTTACATACTTGGCAGGGTGTTGTGCTCGGTGGAGCAAGCATTTCATGCCACAAAAAATGGAGCGAAAAATGTCAAGATATTCTCAGCTGATACCGATGTTTTAGTTATTGGTATAAACAGATATCTTCACCTTCACCTTCCTCGGAATTCATAGATTGTATCTCTTTGGGCTAATAAACGAAAGATTTTGTTGAAGAATGCATATGAAGCACTTGGCCCGTTACGTACAAGTGCATTGCCAGGACATGCGCTGTCAGGGGCCGATATTACTGGATCATTTAGTAGAAAAGGAAAACATCCTTCTGGAAAAAAATTCTAGAAGCAGACGATGCCACTCTTAAAGCCCTAGCCTCACTCGGTAAAGAAAATGTGCAGCGAAAATCATTTGAATCAATTGAAAGATTCATTTGCCAGATGTACCGGCAGATTTGAGATAGTGGTTATTTACAAAAAAAAAAATGCCTCCGTAGGAAATATGCCGCTAACAAAAGGATCACTTAATCCCTTTATTCGAAAGGCAAATTTTCAAACGATTCAGTGAGAACTATGTGATATGCCTCATCCAAATTTACTAAAGGTAACTGATTATGGATGGAGAGTTTTAGAGGAAAATAAGTTGTCGCCGGTAGTTTGTGATAAACCCTGTGCACCTCGATAGAAGAGTGATCAAACCCGGGCTTGTTCGGGGGGACCGACTTTGAAATTATGAAAATTGGTATTATACCCCCCCACTCGTTAAAATGTCCGCTCATAAATTTTCCAATTTTTTTTCTCACCGGGCCCGTATTTCGTGTTTAACCGCCCTGGTAATAGGTTAAGTAAAAAATAAAAATTAGGTCAGTCAGGTCAGGATTTCCCCCCCCCCCCCCAGGATTAGTTTCTGGTTACGCCACTGGTGGGGCTTACAAATTTTCCTCTTGAAGTGTACCTCATTTAAAACAATTTCTTATATTGCACTTTTCTCGTATAAAGTGTAAATTTTCTTTACCATGGATTTTTTATTGCTTGTTTGAGCAGCAGTTATTATTATCAGAAGCACTTTCCGTTTCACATATAGGTTTTATATTGTATCCCTTATTATGAGAG
Source organism: Rutpela maculata (assembly GCA_936432065.2). NCBI lineage: Eukaryota > Metazoa > Arthropoda > Insecta > Coleoptera > Cerambycidae > Rutpela > Rutpela maculata. Next base: position 81,284,916 of record OW386285.2, on the reverse strand, counting down.
GATGCCCAACTGGACGGATCACCATGGTCAGGTAATATGGCCGTTTTTCCAGCAACGATAAAAATCAAATTCTTACATTAACAAGCAACAACTTACCACTAATAAAATGCTTGGAACACCCCTGTAATAGCATTCCTTTTAATTGTTTGAAACCAGTTGCAGACTTTTAACTTCTTCCGGTTGTAAACTGAGATTATTTTATAAAAACTGACATTGTTTCGGATTGCCACACTTCATTAATAATAAACTTCATTTTGTTTGATATAATGTACACAAAAACAATAATATTACAAAAAGTTCAATTAGTCGCCGTTTGACAGCTTAAAAATTTTAGTTTGTTTTTCCTAAGGTCTGAGATCTGTGACGTCACCCGCACGCGGCCCTCAGGAACATTTTCAGTTGTACTTTAGTTTTAATCATCTCCAGATGATGCCAACGTGGTTAGTGAAACGTGTGTCGGGTGTCGCGTTCAAGTTTTGTGATGTTTGTGAAAACTACTTCTATATATAAGTTAAAATATTTCCTTACTTGGCTCTCCACCAGTATAGGATGAAAGTCGTCGTTCTTCTATTTGAAATACTGGGTATATAAGATTTGTTTGCCAGTTTTGCTCTTCAATTTCACCTGTCTTAAGTCTAGTCTCTCCAGGAAACCTTAAATGAAATGTGTAATTTAGACCAAAACATCTGGCTATAGCTAGTATAGGCCAGTCGGAATAGCTTTTTTGTGCGAAATGTCGTTTACCTGCAATTCTATTTCTTAAAGTATAGTTTGGGATGTATTATCCGCACGCGTGACAGGTGGGGCGCAACACACTTTAAAATTCAAAAATCGTCAATTTTTTGCCATTTTTCGCTTTAATTGCAATATACCTCGTATATGAAGCAATTTTTGAAAATATATGAAGAGATGAAAAAGTTGATAAAATGATTTTTAATATTTTATTATTCTTGACATCTTCCCAGAAAATTCATTGTTTAAGAGCTACAGACGAAAAAAATACTACTTTTCTATTTTTTGATTTTTTTTTAAGTGATTATAATAAATACTAATACGAAATATATCATCAGTATAATGCGAATTATGTTTAAATGTCCAATTTACAGTTTAAATTAAATATATTTACAGAAATATTTATAATTTATACGTAAAACAGAAAAAATAATAATAAAATTTTTCAGGTACTGAGGTATTAAAATGATGAAAAAATAAACAAACAAATATATAATTATATATTCACAGACTATTTATTTTCCGCATAGTACAGCGTACATACGTTTAATGTATAACTTAATAGAATATAATAGAATAGAGTAAGTTTATTCAACAAATTGATCTACTACAATGTAATTGTTAAAAACTGAAACATGATAAATAAACTAAGCATATAATATAATACTGGCACATTTCGTGATGATATCATGTAGACGGAATCAAGATACAAGATATGCATGCTGTCAAAACATTTAGTGTGTCTAAGCCTTTATAGGCAACATACCTTGGCTTCGTCCATGCATTCAGTGGCTGTGATACAACCTCTTCCTTTTTTGGTATCAGTAAAAAGAAATTCTTGAATTTCATTAATAAGAATATTTTGCTTTTGGGAAAGTATTTAAATGAATTTTTGTGTGAAAATGCAAGTCCAGCAACCATCTGTTCTGCTTCTGAATGTATTGTAACATTACTATACGGTATGAAAATTGATGGCCAAAACACCTGTCGCTATATAAGTTATTTCAGAAGTACTCAACAGGCGCGAAATTCCCATTGCCCGATTGCCTTCAACAACTGATGCTGCTAAACATCATGGTTTAAGAACTTACTTGCAAATGCAACATTGGAAAGGAAATATTGTAAATCCTCTCATCTGGGGTTGGAAAAGTTCAGAAAATGGACTAGTACCAATTTTGACAAATAAACCTCCCGCACCACAAGTTTTGCTGGAAAAAATAGCCTGTAAATGCACCAAAGGATGCAGAGGAAACTGTGGTTGCAGAAAATTGGGAATGAATTGCTCCATTTTTTGCAAAGAATGTATGGGAATGAACGCTGACGTACCTCAAATAACGGAAGACGATGTTTACATAGATGCCGATGAAGTAATCGACTTTGATTTTGAAAATATGTTAAATCCAGCATTTGAATAATTTCATAATGCAAGTTATTAATCTAAGTTATTTGAACAAAAAAAAAACACGTGATATAATAAAGTTCAGAAGTGGAAAAAAGTAAAAAGTTATTTTTTAAGTACAATAATATACTATATTATAGACCAGGCAAATCTCAGTGTAAAATGTTTGGCGTGAACTATTTGGGGACAGTTATTTGTTTATTGCAATGGATAGCTCTATTAATGTAGGATAAGTACAAAAAGCCGCAAAAAATCCCGACGTGAGCTAAAGCCGCCATTTAGAAAAAATGACCGCTAGTGACATTTTCTTTAATATCATATATCTTAGTAACCGTTGCCCCGATTTTAGATTTCTTTTTTTTTGTTTCATTCCTCACTTCACATTTTATAGAAAGTATGATTACATATTTTACGATAAATTAAACGATAAACTTAGGAAATTTAAAAATAATTTAAATATTACGGAAATTTAAACTTTTGTAAACTCGAGACGTTTGTACTGAAATTTCTAGTCAGTTTTTGAAAAAATAATTTTAATAAAAGTTCTAGAGCACACAATTAGGTTTCATTTGTTTTTTGGCCGATGATACTAACTCAAATATTAACGGAGTAATAGTTATTTATATACAAAATTGTAATCATTTTTAATAATGTACATTAAGGTATAAAGGGTGTCCAGTCAGTGTTCTCTCGGAAGATTGTGCAAAACGGCTAACTTTATAAAGAAACTTTCTTAACAAAACTTTCAATGATTCGTCTCTACTACAACTTAAAATTATTTTCAATTATACAAGGTGTCACAAAAACGAGTCACACAAGAAAGTATAATTTTTTTAAATAGAACTGCATTTTCTTAACGCCAGTTAAGCCTCCAAGGGTCCTGTATTACAACCTAAAATATTTTGCCAAGTTATTTTTTTCTGTTTTTTTTGGGCAGTTTACGAACATTTTTGACTGGCATATCTCCGCAATTTATTAATCGTTATTTCTAAAAATGTGGGATGTTGTTTTATAATGATGTATTTACCATAAAACATATTTGAAATAAATTTTTAGTATATCGGGTGTCCAAAATATTTGCGTACATTTCTTGATATTTAATTATTATTTTTCTCATTTTTTTTAAATGGAATGCCTAGGTATACTTTTTTTACATGAATGAATAAAACATACAATTCCATCACATTTTAATATCTCTTTATTTTTATTTCAAACGTTTTTTGAGATATGATTATATCAAATAGTTTTTGCGTAAATTAAGGTGCTCTTTATTTTAGCATTAAAATCTATATTTTGTTTTACATTTTTTTCAATTTTTTTAAATGAAATGCCTATATTTCTTTTAAATGGATGAGTAACGCTTACAATTTCTCACATTTTGATATCGTACACTTTCTTTTATGAACGGTTCTTGAGCAATAATTTTTTTTCACGATATTGAAACTAAGCTAACAACTGCTCAAAAGGTCCACCATTTTGATTCAGGTAACACTGAGGTCTCTTGATAAATGAGGGCCTTGCACAGTGTAACATATCAACATTTATACGATTGAAACATCGACGAATCCTTTCCATCATATCTTCTCGAGTCGTTGGTTCTACTTTATAAACGTCTGACTTCACAAATCCCCAAAGAAAAAACCCACTGAAGTCAGGTCGGGTGACTTAGGTGGCCATGCAATGAGACCTAACATAATTTAATAAAATAATAAATTAGATATTATTTAACGGTTTACTAAAATATTGGACCTCCTCTTCCTATCCACCTTTCAGGAAACTGATTACCAATGGCCTGACGAACATTTCTACTAAAATGTGGTGGTGCACCTTCAAGTTGTAATCACATATTATTTGTAATGTAATCAAGAATATGCTCGATTATTTGTGGAAACGTATTTTGCGTAAAATCTAAGAATACTGCTCTATTCACATTTCCCTCAAAAAAGCGAGGATGAATAACGTAATCATGTAGGTACACTTCCTCCCTTTACATTTAAACTCTGGTTCTGATTTTTCTGTGCAACATGAAGATTTTCTCTGGCATAATAATAGAAATTGTGCCTATTCACAAATCCGTTGCGAGGAAACGTTGATTCATAAGTGAACAAAACAAATTTGAAAAATTCTTCATTTTCTTCAATTTGGTTTTGAGCCCACTGGCAAAAATTTAATCTACGATTTAAATCCACATCCCCAAGCTCTTGATGCAGCTGAGCTCGATAGGGGTGAAACTTATTTTTACGAAGACATAGGGAAACACTAGATTCACTGACCTCAATCCCTACTAAACTCCTGAACACTTAGGATTTTCGATTACCGCTAAAGTTATAGCCAGCTCATTTTCTTCATTACAATACATTTCGTCTTCTCGCCCTCTTTTCAAATGCAAAATTTCCAGTACGTTCAAAACGTTCTTTCAAATTTTCTAGAGACCTATTATCAGGACATCTTCTATAGGGATATTTTTGACCATACATTCTTGATGCCAATAAACAATTTCCATCACATTCACCAAACATAACATTTGCCATAGATATTAAATCTTATTGACAATAATTATAATTCGCATTTTTAAATATTAACAATATTAATTCAACTTAATCACGATAATCTTAAACACATTAGAGAAATGTCGTAGAGTGAAAAACAAACGCAAAACAAAAGACCAAAGCCATACTAGATTTTAATGCTAAAATAAAAAGCACCTCGATTTACGCAAAACTTATTTGAAATAATCATATCCCAAAAACGGTTTGAAATAAAAATTAAGTGTAATATTAGAATGTGGGGAATTTTATGCTTTATTCATCCATGTAAAAAATATAGGCATTCCATTTAAAAAATTTGAGAAAGATAATAATTAAATAACAAGAAATGTAAACAAATAATTTGGACACCCGGTATAATAATGATTTATTTCAAAAATGTTTTTCAGTAAATGCATAATTATCAAATAACACCCTACATTTTTAGAAAAAACAATTAAGAAATCGCGGAGATGTGGTAGTCAAAAAAATGTTTGTAATTTGCCAAAAAAATAGGAAAAAAAATATAACTTGGCAACGCTGCATCTGATTGGCAAAAAAATTTAGGGAGTAATTCAGAACCCTTAGAGGATTAACTAGCGTCAAAAAATTATAGAGTATTCCGTTAAAAAAATTATACATTCTTGTGTAACTCCTTTTTGTGACACCTTGTATAATTGAAAATAATTTCACATTGTAGTAGAGATGAAACATTGAAAGTTTTTTTTAAAAAGTTCTTTTATAAAGTTACCCGTTTTTGCACAATCTTCCAAGGAAACACTAACTGGACACCTTGTATATTTCCAAGAAATCAAGTCTTATTTTCTTCAGTTATCTTCTATTTTATGCCCAAAGATGTAATAACACTTTCGATTGTAAAAAGGGGAAGAGAACAAAAAAAAGAAATCTAAAATCGGAGCAATGGTCACTGAGATATGTCCTTCTAAAAGAAACGGTTCTGGCGGCCATTTTTTCTAATTGGTGGCTTTAGCTCACATTGGGATTTTTCGGGACTTTTATATCCTCATTCTACACGAATAAAGCTATCCATTTCGATAAAGAAATAGCTGTCCCCAGATAGTTCATACTCAAAACTGGATTTGCCTGCACTATATCTAGACTGTATCTTGGTTACTATTGATCGCATAAACTTCTATTGCAGACCATTTAAACAAGAATGCTGCGAGTACATTCCATGTAGCAATATCTGTATTTGACAAATAAGTTATAGGCCGAAATTTAAAAAAGAACGTAAAAATTGGAAGAAAGTTAATAAAAGTAACACTCTTCGAAACGCTTTATCTAGGTTTCTATTTGTCGTAGAGACTTTTACCGGCCACCATTTCAACGGGCGTAAAGTCAGCTTTCACTTTAATATCTAAATTCAACACCTAAATTCACTCAGAAAAAAGTTACAGGACGAAATTTGAAAAATAAATAGTAAAAATTAGCAAAAAAAGTTAAAAGTTCCAAACTTTGAAACGCTATATCTCGGTCACTATTAATCTTAAAACTGCTTACAAAATCTCATTTTAACGGGTAAAACGCCAGCTTTTTTTGTTATGCAGCAATGTGTATGCCTAAATGTACCCGAAAAATAGTTACAGGCTAAAATAAAAAAAAAATAATAAAAAATTGCATTTTTTCGTTTTTTTTGTTTTGTTTTTTGAACGTATTTTTGTAAAAAAAAAAAAAATTTGACTTCTGAAGGTGCCACTTCGATTTCAAATTTAAATCTCTACACACTTTTCTATTGACGTGTTTATAGAAAAAATTCATAGTTTTCGAGCAAAAAAAAAATGAAAAGTGGACCTTTTTACTTCGATCTCAAAAACGCACCACTTTAAATGGTAGCACTCCGCGGTTTTTTCATATCTTGGGGTCAATTGAACATAAGAAACAATAAAAACCATTTAACGTTTTAGTTCCTTTCTACAGTACATGGACAATAGACTATTTGTTAAATAAACTTATTCTATTATATTCCATTCTATTAAGTTATACATGAATCGCATGTACACTGTACTATGCATAAAATAAATAGGCTGTTTGTGAAAATATATATTTGTTTATTTTTTTCCTATCATTTTAATACCTCAATACCTGAAAACTTTTATTTTTTTTTCAGCTTAACGTGTAAATTATATATATATGTCTGTAAATATATTTTATTTCAAATGTAAATTGAACATATAAACATAATTTACATTATACCGATGATACATTTCGTATTAATATTTATTATATTCACTTTAAAAAATAATTAAAAGATAAAAAAATAGCATTTTTCTCTCGTCTGTAGTAATCCAGTAACCTTATCAATAAAAAGGGTTACCTAACGTTAAATCATTTTTTGGCCCTCTCCGACCCCATTTGAGACTTGAGTTCGAGGTAAAATGAATTTTCTGAACCTAGTTATAGTAGTAGGTCGTATTTCACAGATTTTTATGTTAAAAATTGTTAAAAATTTCGAAAAATGAAAATTTTGCAAAACTTTGAACAGGTGTATCTCGGATACTATTTGATCTACAGAGTCTGCTCTAGTGCCATTTTGTAGCACATTTAGTCTACTTTTAAAAAACACTAAATTATTTTTACCAAAAGTAGGCCTTAAGTGTCAACTTCAACAAAAACTGAAAAAAAAAAACAAAAATCTCGCAGTTTTTTTTATTTTTGACCAAGACCCGGAGGTCTGTCGAGGTCGTAAACTTGGATTTAACATTAATTTTTAATCCTATACAACATATTAAAAAAAGCATATGATTTGACGTAAGGTAGGATGTATACAGTTACTGTATTAGTAGTTCTTAAACGAAGAATTTTCTGAGAAAATGTCAAGAACAATAAGAAGTTCATAATCAATTTTCACAACTTTTCTATCTCTTGATATATTTTCGAACAATGCTTCATTTACGAGTTATATTGAAAATAAAGCGAAAAATTGCAAAAATTGACGATTTTTGAATTTTAAAGTGTGTTGCCCCACCTGTCACGTGTGCGGATAGTTGGCATAATATAAAAATAAAATTGCGGGTAAACGACATTTCGTAAAATGATCCTCTTTCCGATTGCAATTTACCGGAAGTTTTAATAACCGGTAAATCGGTAAATAAAAATGTAAATAACCGGTTAACCGGTATTTACCGGTAATTTTTAGAATGGATGATTAGGGTGGCGAAAATGGCAATTGTCTTTTTCCATGTACAAAATTATCTAAATTTAACAAAAAACATTTTTATATACGTATATTTAATATAATGAACAAACAAAAGGTTTTTTATCAACAGTAAAATCACAAGAGCTTTTTTTTATCGGATAAATTTCTCATTGTAACGAAATAATTTAGCCAATCACTGACTTTATAAGAAAAACTGACATGAAAAAATCGTGAGACCGGAGATCGAGCGATTTTGTCAAATGTCAGTTTTTCGAGCAAAATTACTGATTGGAAAAATTTTGAGTTAAAAAGAAATTTATCCATAAAAGAAAAGCTCGAGTGTTTTTTGGCAAGATAAATTAACGACAGAATATATGAACGAACAACAACAATAATCTATTAAAAATAATTATAATTTTCCCAAAACGACTCATATTGTACAGTATAGTTTCCACAATACTTAAAAATTATAGCTGACAGTACAGATTTTAAAGTGACGTGCGACTACTAGATGTACTCTGCTTTTGAGGAACAGGAATTTTCATCGATGATAAAAAACGAGGCACCTTTTTTTTATCGCTGTCAAAATGACAAAAATGTGACTGTCAAATAGACTTTTTTATATAGGAGTTAATTTATCAAAAGGAAAAAATATAAATGAAATAAATTTAAATAAATAATTATTCTGTAAAAAACATATCAACTTAAACAGCAAAAATTATAAACATATAAGTAAACATAAACTCAAATAGGGCATTTACTGAATACCTAATCTAGAAATACAATATTTTTTAAAAATAGCCTGTTAAAGGGGTTAGTTTTTCAAAGCTATATCTGTTAGTCGTCTGATATTTGTGCATAGAATTTCACCAACTGAAGATGCCCTTCCTCAATCGATATTGGTGGGTTGATAAGTTAATAAGAATTGGTAATAACATACTTCTAAATGTATTCCACAGATATTTGCGGCAGTGAAATATTCAATTTTCTATCGTAAGATATTGTCAATGTCTCTCTTGTATTTCTTAGGGCTTGGTGTTTGGAGTTTACTTTTTATAATATTATTTATTTATTGTTAAAAGTGCTCGGTGTTGGGACAGTCACTCTGTATTTAGTGAATACTAGTCAGTGACATAAATAGAAACGTTGAATACGTGACATATCGTAAGTTCAGAGTTTACCGAAATAACCGGTAAAAAATTAAAATAACCGGTAATTATCGTCATGTGTTTTTTGTCCTGATAACCGGTTAACCGGTAATGCAATCCCTATTCCGACTGGCCTATTCCCTTGTCGTTTATGCTTTGCCAACAATATGTTTCTTTCAAAATAGATCTTTTCTTTCAACATCTACTGACATATGTCATACACAGTCAAAAAATACCATGAGCATAGAGTCCTATGCCACAGAACTTAATCCATTAAACCTTTTTGACCTATAAAATAAAGATTGAACTTACCTTACTGAAACTTTTAAATTATTTATCTCCTTTAAATTAGATATTCCCTTATAACTGTCGTCAAACTGAATACCAGCGAAGGTAGTGTTACTTCCATTATTGGCAAAATATTCAACCAATGCTTCTGAATTTTCCAGTTCCACAATTTCCCCAAAAATAAGGGAAAAGAAGCTCATTGCATTTTTCAAGCCCTCACTTCGTGGGGAGAATGCTATTTTATGATCCCTATAATAAGAAATATTGTGAAGAAGTATTATTAGACTAGAACATAATCAAGTACATACACCATTTTTCAAACATGGCAGTCGTAGTTGCCATGTTGGAAACTTTAACTAATAATTGTGGCAACCCTCCCTCTTCATTAGATACAGTGCGTGTAATTGCGGACTGGGCATGTACTTCCACGTAGCACGAGAGATATGACAATCCAGCTAACAGCAAATTCACCCGTCGGCGGCATAGATTAAAGAGTCGACGCTAGACCACTGACGCATCCCCGTTCTCAGTTATTTCATTTCAGCCAGCTGGCATACGCGATGTTGCAATTCTAACTTCCCATGCCCAGCCCGCCACTACACACAGTGTATATAAAAAAATCTTATAGGAATTATTCACGGCTACCCCATCATTTCTTGGTCTGCAGCAGTGGCGGTTGGTGAAATTTCAATATTTTTTCTCGTCTGTGGCACATACGAAATATGGGAAATAACATCCAGACAAGCACTTCTCTAATAAATTTTGAAAAAGCAGTTTATAAAAAAAAGAATTTAAATTCGGTAGCCTCCCCTAGTCTAGGGACTCTTGTTTATTTATTTATTTTTTGTCATATACATTTGACTTTTCATAAATACTACAACCCGTTTTGGAGTTTATGAAAATATTTTCATTACTAACTGAGATACAAGGAATGTAAAAAAATTCAGTTCCTTCTATTTCAGCTAATAATGAAAATATTTTCATAAACTCCAAAACGGGTTGTTGTATTTTTATGAAAAGTCAAATGTATATGACAAAAAAAATAAATAAACAGGAGTCCCTAGACCAGGGGAGGCTACAAATTTTAAAAAAAATTTTCGCAAACTGCTTTTTCAAAATTTTTTAGAGGTCAATATAGAAGTGCCTCCCTAGATGTTATTTTCCATATTTCGTATGGGTCCCATGCGCCACAGACGAGAAAAAAAATATTGAAATTTCACCAGCCACCACTGGTCTGCAGACTCACCGCATCGATAAATTGGGATATATTCTAATATTCTAATTAGCCGATGCTATCTTAATGATTCTTTCACAGTTTTTCATATCTGATCTCAAATTATATTTTGATGTTTATTTAAATGATACAGAACAATTTTCAAGCGTTTAGGTAAAATCTGGATACCAATTGAGGGTTAGTTAACTCGAATTTCAAAAAACCAATAATGGAATCGTGCATACCTGTCTTGAAAATCAAATCCCCAGATATAAAATTTATTGAGTACTAAACAAGAAACAACAAATTTTGGATCCTAAACAGTTACCAATTCAATTTTCAATTCAAAAAGATTTATTAACATTTCGGTTACAAAAAAATGCGCCTGAGTTGGAACCCGGTTCAGAGCCGGCCACATCACCACGGCGCGCAACGCCCTGGTAGATGGGTGGCCGGGTGGGGCAGGTCCAGCCTCGGCTAGAACAGTAAATAAAATGGGTGGAGGTTAGGGCTCCTGTTTTAATAAGAAATAAAACTTAAACCTAACAATTTATTGAAAAATAATCATGAACGATTTTAAAATACTTAGAACTACTTAGAAATAAATAGAAAATGGCGAATTTTGTTTAAGCGCGCACACGCGCACTGGCGCACACGCGCATTGTTTTAAGAGGTCGGGTTACTAGTACGGGAAAAACTCAATGAAAAAACCCGTTCGAACAAATGACAACCTTCATCCGATGGTCTACCTGCCTTCGGAAAGGTAGGGTGAAGGGGAAGTTATGATTTAAAAGGTTTTGATTTGTAAGAAGTTATTGGTCGAGAGGGGATTTTAAAGAGAACAAAAAGAAACAAAAGAACAAAAAGAAACAAAAGAACAAAAATAAGACTAATAGAGAGAATAGAGGAGGGGTTTGGGAGTAAAAGGTGGTGAAATGGAAATTTTGGTATAGGAAAGATTTGGCTAGGGAGGTTGCCGAAAGATAGGCAGCGCCTGGTATGGTAATGGGTGTCTTATATCGAAAAGTATGGCATTATGCTGTCTGATTCGTGTTATGTCTCGAGTTAGCGGACTGTCGCCCAATTTGAATTGGTAGAATTTTTGGGATGTTTCCCGGACGAAGTCCGCTAGTGGGGTTATGTCGTGGCAACGTGCGTAGAGGTCTCTGAGGGAGGTGTACCTACCGGAGTCTGAAATGAGGCGCATAAATTTATGTTCTAAAACTCTAAGTTTCCGCATTGTCGTGGCCGGGATGCTGCACCACACCGGCGCCGCATATGTGATGGCCGGCCTGATCACCATCGTATACAACAATTTTTTATTTGTCCTGTTTAGTCCGCTACCCCGCGCCAGGAGCGGATACAGACTCCTGGACATGGAGTAGACCTTTCGTACAGTCTCGTTAACGTGGATGTTAAACGTCAGTCTTCTGTCTAAGTTCACCCCCAGATACTTCACGTACCTTTTAATTGGAATTTGGCGACCCCCTATCGAAATTGGTGTTAAGATGCGGTTCTCAGTGAACCGGCGCGTGAAGAGTATGGACTCCGACTTTTCGGCGTTGATCCGAATCTTCCACTTGTCGTAATACGCCGTGGCACGGGCCATGTGCGCTTTGAGCAGCATGTTCGCTGCTTGTGCACTATGCGAATGCGCGTACATGGCCGTGTCGTCGGCGTACTTAGCAAGGTTCGTGTTCGGGAACTCCGGAAAATCGGAGACGTATAGGTTGTATAACTTGGGTGACAGGCACGACCCCTGGGGGACGCCCGCGCGAATGTCCCGTCGAGTTGAAAGTTTGTTGTTCACCCTGACCTGCAGTGATCTGTCTGTCAGGAAAGAGTGAATCAGTTTGGTGATATGCGTGGGAAAGTTCAATGAGTTTAACTTGTAGAGTAAGCCCGGGATCCATACTGTATCGAAGGCTTTCTCAATATCAAGCAGCACCATCACTGTGCTTTTTCCGCGGTTGCACTGCACTTTGACGTCATTCACGATCCTGACGACCTGGCGCACAGTGCCCCTGCCTTTTCTGAAACCAAACTGACATTCATCATCGATGTGAAGTTCATCCTGAGCAGCGTCTAGTCTGATCAGGATGACCTTCTCCACCAACTTGGAGATCGCCGACAGTAGCGAGATCGGTCGGTAACTGCCGACGAGTTTGGCGTTCTTGTTCGGTTTCAGAATTGGCACGACCACGGCGCACTTCCACTGGCTAGGCCAATGTTGTAGCCGCAGGATCGCGTTGACAATGTACGTCAATTGTACAATGCCTTTCCGCGGAAGATATTTGAGCAGCCTGTATTCGATACAGTCTGCCCCCGGGGACTTGTCGTTAGGTAAGGTCCGGACAATGCCAGCCACTTCTGAGGGCTTGGTCATGACTTTTAGAAATTCTCGTCTCGTCAATTGGATGTCATGACCAATTAGTTCGTTAACGTCGTTTTCGATGCGGTCGTGTCCCGGATTGTTCGGTGTTTGTAAGTCCCGACTCCCGAAACTCTATCTCTATTATTAATAATTTTAATTTAATGTTGAAAATAGAGCTCCGCGCGACGAACACTAAGCCATTATGATGCGATGCTCTGAAACCGGCCGTAATAAGTAAAAATATTTTTTGTTATTAAATATTAATTTAAAAATTTTTAAAAATTGTTGTATTATTTAGATACTTAAAAGAACAATATCCCGTTGTAAAAAAAATTTTTCACCGATTTTTCAAAAAATTCGCCTAATGTTAATTAACAAACTTTTTTAGAGTTTGCGTTGATATTTCAAGTCGGACAATTAAACAAAAGCCACTGAAATTATTTCGCTTCGTGGAGACCCTATGTCAACTACACTTTATGGGATTATGACATTGCGGTGTTTTTAATTGTTATAGTCTATTAGTTATTAATTATTTAACCTAACAAAAAATTAAAAAGAGATATTGAATTTTTTTTTTATTAATTATAATTATTATTACTGTTTTTATATTCAAAAGTACTGTAAGATCACATAAACTTTAAATTTTCATTGCTAATTGTTTAAACAAATTTTATAAACAAATAGATAAATTAATTATTTTTGAATTTTTTTGCCATTTTATTGGTTATAAAATACTACGATTAAATGAAAAGAAAAATTTTCTTAAAAATTTTTTTAAATTTTCTATAATCATTTTTTCCTTTCAATATTTAAACAAATTATTGAGAAAAAATGTTATTCTTAAAATTTATTATTTGCAATTCTCAACAAGCTGGAAAAATGAAAATTTTTGTTGTTAATTTATTTGTTTATTTAATAAACAATTTGTTATAAACAAACGCCGAATGTTTATATTTTCTTTAGATAAAAAAAAATTACAAAAACAAATGTATACATAAACATGTCAAAAAAATATTTTAATATTTTTTATAGAATTTTAAATTTAAGTATTTTTTTATATACGATTATTTTTGTTATTTTTTTTCTATCTAAAAAAAAAATATAAACACATTCGGCGATTGTTGATAACAAATTGTTTATTAAATAAACAAATAAATTAACAACAACAAAAATTTTTCATTTTTCCAGCTTGTAGAGAATTGTAAATAATAAATTTTAAGAATAAAATTTTTTCTTGATAATTTGTTTAAATATTGAAAAAGGGAAAAAATGCTTGTAGACAATTAAAAAAAAAATTTAAGAAAAAATTAATCATAATGTTTTATAATCAATAAAATGGCAAAAAAAATTCAAAAATACGTAATTTATCTATTTGTTTATAAAATTAGTTAAAAAAATTAGCAATGAAAATTTAAAGTTTATGTGATCTTATAGTAGACAATTAAAAAAAATTTTTAAGAAAAAATTAATCATGTTTTATAATCAATAAAATGGTAAAAAAAAATTCAAAAATACGTAATTTATCTATTTGTTTATAAAATTAGTTAAAAAAATTAGCAATGAAAATTTAAAGTTTATGTGATTTTATAGTAATTTTGAATTTAAAAACAGTAATAATAATTAAAATTAATAAAAAAAAATTTAACCTCTCTTTTTCATTTTGTTGGGTTAAGTAATCAATAACTAATACACAATTAAAAACATCGCAATGACATAATCCCATAAAGTATAGTTGAGATAGAGTCTCCACGAAGCGAAATGATTTTAGTGGCTTTTGTTTAACAATTAACCGAATTGAAATATAAACGCAAACTCTAAAAAAATTTGTTAATTAACAATAGGCTCATTTTATGAAAAATAGGTGAAAAAATTTTTTATAACGGGATATTGTTCCTTTTAGTGTCTAAATACCATAATTTTTTAAAAATTTTTACATTAATATTTAATAACATAAAAAAATATTTTTACTTATTACGGCCGGTTTTGGAGCATGGCATAGTTGACCTGAACTTTATAAGACACGTAAAAAATCTCAAAGCTTTGCCGCCAAGCCCCTTAGGATAGAGTGGGGCATGCTTTATTTTTCTATAGCATATTAAATAATAAATATAATATATTACTTAATACATAAAACATAATTATTCTAGTGTAAAGTATGTTCTGGCATGATTAAAAATAAATAGGAAATTAACAGAAACACGCCTGTATCAATTATGACTTCAAATTATTTTGATATAATTACGCAACTTCCTCCTAAAATATTTGACGACCTAACCACAGAAGACCTATACCAGAAACGACTCTCTGGCCTTCCCGCCAATATTGAATTTTATGCGCATATGTCATATCTCAGTGGTATTATTGTCAACCTATAAATCCGCAGGTTTCTAAATTCACCGGTGGAGCGTACCGGTAAGCAATAACATTATATGATTGGTTATTTCGAAAACCAAAGCCAATCAGCTTCGAATTTTATCTACCAATGCGTCCAGCGGTGAATTTAGAAAAGTGCAGATTTATAGGTTGACAATAATACCACCGACAAGATGACCGAAGGTCACCCCAATTTACCAATGAACGGGTGAGTTTGCACGCATCCGGTAATTTAGACGAGTCGCTTAGTAATTTAGTACTCGACCAATGCGGACAGCGTGTTTTAGTCAAGTAATTTAGTGGAAAGCAATTACTAAAGTACTGGACCGTCTCTCTAGTCGACTAAATTACTGGATGCTTGCAAATGCAACCAAACATCGAACGTTGCGCCGACAGTGACGCTTCTGGTATAGGTCTTCTGTGACCTAACGCTGGTTATCGTTGCTATAGTAACCGTTAGGAGGGAGTTGCGTAATTATATCAAAACAATTTGAAATTATAATTGATACATACCCCAAAAACAAAAACAAAGTGGTCTGTCTGGCGGACTATACCAGTGTATCTTTATGTATTTTGACTTTCTGAATCCTTTTTCCACTGTCTGTGGTGTGCGTTTTTTTTTCAGTCCTAACCCCAAAATAAAAAGAAAATGATCTGTCCGGCGGACTATACCAGTGGATCCTTATGTAATTTGACCTGCTGATTACGAATTTGAAATCAGAAGTGTCAGATTTGCTCGTATTTCACAAGGAACCCTAAAGAACACCCCTAAAACAAAAAAAGTGGTCTGTCCGGCGGACCATACCAATGCATCTTTATATATTTGGACCGCTGAAACCAAATCCGAAGTTAGAATTGTCAGATTGGCTCGTGTCCACTCCCAACCCTCAAAAAAACACCTCCCCCCCACAAAATGGTCACCCCGGCGGATCATACCACTGTATCCTTAACCCAATGAGAACACAATCGTTAAAAAAACGTTTTTTATAACGATAACCATGCGTTGAATAACCATTTTAGTGCACCGTCGATATTACGTACAAATGTCCCGCTAAACAACGTTGTTCATAACGTAACTTTTAACGGTTTTTTTTCGTCGTAATACCACTATAATTTAACGTTGATATTAGCGTTAGCAAAACGATATATCTTCTAGTTGAATAGCCATTATAATGTACCGTCAATTTTACGTACAAATGTCCTGCTGAACAACGTTGTTTTTAACGTAACTTTTAACGTAATTTTTTATCATAGCAACACTATAATTTAACGTCGATATTAGCCTTATTATTGATGGTTTATAAAAGGCATATAACTTAAATAATCACGTTTTTTTAACGTCTTTCTATCATTGTGATATAATTACAATTTAACGTCGGTATCAACGTTATTAAAGGTTTAAATAACGTTAAATATTCACTAATTATGTAAGTTAATTAAACGAAATTAAACTGGCTTTAGGACGTCCCCATTTTCAAATATGATGATGGGTTACAGGACGAGTCGTCATGTAGAAGAATGGTCAATTAATAGGTTAAGCACACTGGTTTTATCATAAAACTTGGGTGGGGGCTTAACCTATTGAACAAATAGCACAAAACTTTTATGCTATCTCGGCCGAGCCACAAAATAATGATCTTTAATCTGATCCTTATAAAATCCGTCGAAATAAACCGTTGTTCCCTGAAAGAATTTCAACATTGCAATTTATGTTTTTTAATTTCTATAAATTTATAAGACTATAAGCTAAAGCCTGACAAATTATTGCCAGTGGTCTGTATGTATCGCCATCTACAAATAACTTCTGCAACAACTATGTGGTAAGTAGGCAAATTTTATGCATTAAGGTAGATCCGTAGAAAAACGTTAAAAAAACGTCAACATCTACAATTTATTTTACCTGTAGATTTAGAACGTCAGTGTATTTTAATAAGTGGAAAGCATGAGTTATTTTAACGTTGTACATAATGTAACTTCAATATATAATAGTTATTAATGATACTAGTTTGATATGAACATTATATAACGAAACGCATGTGAAATTAACCAGGAGGCGAAGCCGAGTGATTTTATCACACTAGTTTCATTAATGGTCATACACGTCTATCATTCAAAATTTAATACATTTAACTTTAAACTTTAAAATAACATTTAGCTTTAAGATATGGTATATTTGTCATTCATTTCTTACGTCAAAAACACGTACAAATTTAAATCATTAAATAATTAATATGTTAACGTAAAAATTGCATTTGATTTTCACACAAATTTATTTTTGGTATAATTTTGCAGTCAGTAAAAATGCTTAGAATAAGCGTTATTTAATAATTTACTGAATATGTAAAAATAACGTTATATTTTATAGCATGATTTATTAATAATCTCTTACATTTAAAACTAGTCTAAACAAAAAGTTTTTTCAAATGTTATTTGTAACGTTATATTCAGTGAAATTTTACGTAATTAGAACGTTCATAACAAACATCGGTAAACAATTAACTTTGAACTTTAAAGTAACGTCCAATGTTAACACATGGTATATTTATCATTAATTTCTTACATTAAAGATACGTACAAAATTAAATTGTTAAACAGAAATATGTTAACGTGAAAATCACATTCGACTTTTACGGGAAATATATTTTTAGTGGATTTTTGTCGTTTCCAGAACGTTAAAAATGAACATTATTTAATAATAAACTGAATTCGTTATGTTTTAATGCATGATTCATTTTAAATTTATAATGTTACATTTCAGTTAATATTTACGCAATTAAAACGTTCAAAACTAACGTTGGTCAACATTTAACTTTAAGCATTAAAATAACGTTGAGCTTATTGGTATATTTTTCATTAATTCCCTACGTTAAAAACATGTAAAAATTTAAATAATTAATATATTAATGTGAAAATTGCATTTGATTTTCACAATTTATCTTCAGTATAATTTTGCAGTCAACAAAAACACTTAAAATAAACGTTATTTAATAATTTACTAAATACCTTAAAATAACGTTATATTTTATCGCATGATTAATTTTTCATCAATATCTTTAAATCTCGTCTAAACAAAACGTTTCAATATATATGTTATTTGTAATGTTATAGTCACCAATACGTTTTTACCCAATTAGACAAACGTTGATAGACGTTTAACTTTCAACGTTAAAGTAACGTCCATTCTTAACACATGGCATATTTATCTTTAATTTCTTACATTAAAAATACGTAAAAAATTAAATTGTTAAACAGTAATATGTTAATGTGAAAATCACGTTTGAATTTCACGGCAAATTTATTTTTAGTGCATTCTTGTCGTTTTCAGAACGTTAAAAATTTACGTTATTTGATAATTCACTGAAGAAGTTAAAATAACGTTATGTGTCAAGGAATGATTAATTTTTATAACCCCATATTCAATATAATTTTACGGAATTAAAACGTTTAAAACAAGCGTTGATAAATATTTAACTTTGAACGTTACAGTAACGTTAATTTTTAGCACATGTATTATCACTCATTTCGATCATTAGAAACTCGTAAAAAATTAAATTGTTAAACATTAATATGTAGGTATACGTGAAAATCACGCTTGAGTTTCACAGATAATTTGTTTTTAGCGAATATTTGTCGTTTTTAGGACTGTAAAAATACACGTTATTTGATAATCAAAGCAATATGTTAAAAGAAGTTATGTCTTGAGGCATGATTAATTTCTCGTTAATATCTCACGTTTAAAACTCGTCTAAATAAAACGTTTTTCCATGTTACTTATAACCATATATTCAGTAAAATTTTATGTACCTAATTAAAATGTTTAAAAACAAACTTTGATAAACATTTTATTTTGAACGTTACAGTAACGTTTATTTTTAACACATGGCGTATTCATCATTCATTTCTAACATTGAAAACACGTAAAAAATTAAACTGTTAAACAGTAATATGTTAACGTGAAAATCACGCTGGAATTTCACAGACAATTTATTTTTGGTTAGTTTTTGTCGTTTTTAGGACATTAAAAATATACGTTAATTAATAATTCACTGAATACGTTAAAATACCGTTAGTCTTAAGGCATGATTCATTTTCCGTTAATATCTTACGTTTAAAACTCGTATAAAGAAAACGTTTTTTATATGTTGTTTATAACCATATATTCAGTAAAATTTTACGCAATTAAAACGTTTAAAACAATCGTTGATAAACACTTAACTTTGAACGTTACAGTAACGTTTATTTTTAGCACATCGTGTATTTATCATTCATGTCTAACATTGAAAACACGTAAAAAATTAAATTGTTCAATGGTAATATGTTAACGTGAAAATCTCGCTGTAATTTCACAGACAATTTATTTTTAGAGGATTTTTGTCGTTTATAGGACGTTAAAGATAAACGTTAACCCAACATATTAGTTTAACGTTTCTTAATAGTAATTTTAACACATTAGGTTATTTTGTGCCGTTACATTAACGTTTAAAAAATGTTCAGTTGAAAAGGCGTTTAAAAAAAAACGTTGTTTTTTTAACCATAAACGTTATTTCAACCAAGGCAACGTTATTTTAACGTTTTTTCAACTATGGTGTTCTCACTGGGAAGTATTTGGTAAGAATACACTGGTATGGTCCGCCGGACAGACCATTTTTTTGGGTCTGTGTGGTTTGGGTCTGTCTATGGTTAAGAGTGAAAAACGAGCCAATCTGTCAATTCTAACTTCGAATCCGGATTCAGCAGATCAAAATACATAAGGATACATCACCGGACAGACCACATTGTTTTTGTTTTGGGGGTGTTTTTTGGGGTTGGAGTGAAAAACGAACCAATCTGACAATTCTGACTACGTATTCGGTTTCAGCAGGTCCAAATACATAAAAATATACTGGTCTGGTCCGTCGGACAGACCATTTTTGGAGGGGGTGTTTTTTGTGGTTAGGGGTGAAAAACGTGCCAATCTGACAATTATGACTTCGGATTCGGTTTCAGCGGGTCCAAATACATACGGATACACTGATCTGGTCCGCCGGACAGTTTCAATGGTTAAGCACCATTAAACAATGCGTCGTAACAGTATTTATTTTTTTTTAATTATGGCGCACCGCTTCAAAAAATTTGAAAAAATCTACAATAACTACTCATAAGTATTTTTGGTAAAAGTTTTGTGTATGCGAATCAATATTTTCATGAAAAAATAAATAATCAAATTTTTAAATATTTTTTTTTATTCGGAGGCAGCAAAATCAGCTGATTTTTTTCCTAAGATGCATCTAAATTACATGTACATCGTCTATTTTTTTCATAATAATTAACGCACAACTTGCAGAGATAAAAAATGAAAACGAAATGTCACGTTTATTAGGGTACAGGGGTTACCCGTAGCGACGGGGGGCTAAAACTCGAGGAAAACATTTCTTTTCCTATTGTCGATCTACTGACACCGGATTAGGCCCAAACGCTTCTGAGGCCATTTTACCATGCTTATTCTTTATTTTATTTCCCTAGGAACGTTATGAAAAATAACGGCAACGGGTTGCTAATGGCAACAAGTATTTGATACATAAAACGTCACTTACGATCGACAAAACAATGGAATTAGAGTATACTTACGAGGGAGGCATGACGAAAATACTTTTAGCAACTAAAGTGACGTTATGAAATAAAAATATAAGATGGCGAATTCAAAATGCCCGATTAGGACCAAAATTGTGAAATATTCAATAAATTAAGAAAAAAGTACGAAGTTTGGTAAGTAATTATAAATACTCAACTAAAAAGATATTATAAAAGAGGGTCAATAAGGGCGGATTTCGGCGCTAGCAGCCAATGGACCAAAACACATGGAATAAGTTTCTTGGACCCGTAGAAACAATATTCAGTTGATTCCACGGATAAATGGATGCCAACTCCCTCCCCCTCTCCTACACCCTCATCAAAATATATAAGTAGAAATACCATACCAAAAATATGAAAATGAATCTGGTCACATTGGGCGAGTCTAGTATATCTGTGTATACAGTATGTACACTGTAGCGACCCAGTGTGTCCGGGTTCATTTTCATAGCGCTCGGAAGTTAAACCTCGTCATCATCAAGTGACTAGGCAGGTCAGACTCAGGAGATCTATAATCTTCACACAAATGTTTTGCTAATCTCGTGTGAATTGGAATGGTACAAAAAGGTGGATAGGTTATCTCTTCATGTAGTGTAGGATCGTCATAACTCCTAAAAATAACTAGTACTATTGAAAATAAAACAGGTGCAAAGACTTCTACGAGGGTTTGTTTTGGCCGTCGTTTTTGCAGAGCCCAATTCTTCCACATAAGTAAGATAAATTTGTTGAGTTTCTCTCCCATTTTGCCTGAAATCAAACAAAACTGTATTAGCTAAAATATAGAAATTAAAAACAGCAATTTGTTAAAATTATGTTTATGAAAATGTCATTGATTTCTGCTATCACCTGTTTTAGACAAAATAGACAATAATAATTGAGGTTGCTAAACTAGTTTTCTTGTTAAATTTTCATATGTTAAAATTCGAATTTAGTACATGATATTCATATTTCTTTGTGATAATATCAATAACTACTCTTGGAAGAAGCAATGCTATAAATATTGAAATTTAAAGCCACTTAGGCACCTAATTAGAAAAGAAAATATGATGGGGCTAATGTTGACTAGATAAATAGCATTTTTGTCCTCAGAATATCATTAGGTTGTTCTTATGATTGAATCGAAAATTGGTTACTTTTGGCAACCAAAGCTATTGTAACTAATTCTTTAATTGAGTATCCACATATAAAATAAATTTTCTTTGATATTGTAAAATTGTTGATACGGAGTATATATAGTTCAATGCATTTATTTTTGTTTTGGAAATTCTCTGAACTCGCTGAAGAGTTGAGAGGATATTCACAAATATGGTACTAATAATGCTTAATTTATCCAATCTTTAGAAAAAATGTGTCTCTAATGGAGTTAATATATCATGCAAAATTTTGTCTCAAAATGTTATAGCAATTCCCAGAAAACAATAAAAAAGTAAAATACTGAACCGTCGATTGTTTAAATGCATGAACAGTTTTTTTAGAACGTTAAAATACCTTTTGGTGGTATTAACAAACATATTCTTAAAATTATTGGAACCATTTCATATCAATTTTTTTACAAAAAATTACTTAACAGATGCATTTTTCTCATAAAAATTTTGTTCAAAAATATTATTAGTATACACCAAAAGTACACAGAAAAGAAATATAAAGAATGTTTTTTTATTTGATACTGTCCGATAAATGACTATTTCCCGGCCGGTAAATTGAACATTACAGTATCTGAAACCGTAATGTGTTACCTGCGAGCATTACAGTGTCTGATACTGTAATGTGTTACCTAGCAACACTATTATATTATTTGTTTCTATTGACAAAACAATCCATATTCTTTTTGATATCTATCTGATGATTTTTTCGGGATTAATTTTTCCGTTGCTTCTATAGATTTATTTAAAATCTCCTCCGAAATCTCCATAATACCCCACAAAACAATGCAAAAATTATAGTTTTATTTACTTGACAGTGACAAGCTAAAGACAATCATAATTAGCTAGCGAAAACAATGGCTTTAAACTATCGTTGAGGTGATACGATTGTTAGATTACGAACTAATATTTTTTAAATTTCAATAATTATAACTTTTATTCATTTCAAAAATGATTATAAAGACAGTAGGAAATAAAATATTATACGATACACGTCCGGTAGGTGTCATTACAGTACTCGTTTATATTCCAGACTCGGCTCCTGTGTCGCCTCGTCCGTAAAACAACTCATACTGTAATATGTCACCTACCGGACTTATAAAGTAAATTACTATTCTGCACCAATTGAGAGCCAAGTTATGTCATTTTTTATACAGGAAAAGTGCATTTGTTTTAAAAAAATAATAAAAAATGCCAAAAACATTGTTTTAAACTATATCAAATATTTCCCGTTGACACCACTGAAATATATACATTAAAAAAAATTATTCTACGATTTGATGCACTTAAAACATAATTGAATTTTTGAATTTATCATTCTTTTTAGGGGTTCTTGTAAATATTTTTTATGATGATTTCTCTCTACTAAAAGCACATCTGAATAATAGTGGAGTTGAAATATATTTCGAATGGAATTGTTTTGATGCAGCAATTATATGCTTTTAATTTGTTTTAGGTGTGACATTAAGTATAATGAGAAGTCTTGGATTAAATCTGTCTATTACTTTATATAGAATCTTTTTGATAATTTGTTATTTTGAAAAAAAACTAAAAGTTGCCTTTTTTGAATAATTTAAAAAAATATAATATATTATTGAATCAGTTTTAACGAAAGTTGATAAAACTGTATGTCCTTTATTGAACTAGAACTTCCTGCCAAATTTAAGTGCAAAATATTTATTTAAGTGGCTAAAAATAAAAAAGATTTCGAAATTTAAATCGTCTATTGCTTAGTGCATCGACTCGTAATAACTAGGGAGCTGGTGGCCGAAATTTTTAAATCATGTTATCGTAGGGCAGAGGTTGATAATAGTGAAGTAAAATAAATAGTTCGAACGATTTCTGCCATTACGCTGTCTGTGCATTATCAGTTGAGGACTCTTTAAACTTGTTTAAAAACAGGTATCATAAATAATTTTATCATGCCTCTTTTACTTAAAAAAAAATGGTCTAAACACAAAAAAAAGGTAAATGCAAAAGGCAGACGTTTTTATTGGTGCGGTTAGAGTACCTACTTAATCATTTTTTTTAAATTTTTTCGCATTTTATGATATATAGTGGAGCGCCTGGGGGTTTTGACCTCGGACTTCTGTTACAGTGAATGAATTTATATGGTCGAGGTGGGATTTTGTTTTTTATACTATAAATTTCAAAGTTTACCAAAAATTTTTTTGTGCTTTTGATTTTATCATTATTTGAACAAAAAACTATAAAAAAATTAATATTTTAGCATAATATTTTATTTTCAATAATATTTTTTTTATGTATACGTTGAATTTCACATAAATATACAGAAGAATATCTTTCAATGATACCTGAGTGTAATAAGGGTCGTAGGGACCTTAAACAGGTAGTAAAACGTGGAGGGGAGAACGACAGCGACAGCTGCAATGTACAACTTTACGAACGTAGTTCTAGATTTTTTATTGCAAGAATCAAGTGAGTTGTCCGTTATAGCCAAAATATTATTGAAGGCATAGAACATTTTTGTGATAAATCGTTCAAGAAAAGTCATCAACATAGTGATTCGAAGATAAAGATACAAATTGTTACGATGCTTTTGAAAAAGATTTAAATGTAATGAAGAAAACAGGGAAAAGATTTTCGCGAATTGAAATTATCAAGGAAAGATATAATAAATCCTTGGCGAAAAATAACAAAATTAAAATTCATGACGACGTGATTCCTGTTGATTCATTGTTGCTGTTTCAACGTATTTGTATTTACAAAAAAACGATGAAGAGCTTAAAAATTATATGAATTATGAACTCGCACCATATTCGCTTGCTCTATTTGAAACGCGCGAACTGCGAAAGACAAAAAAATCAACTTTTTACGAGTTATTCCCGGAAATTTCCAATAATTTAAAAAGTCTAGACAATGTTCATTACGTCATTGATGGAGGCATGTTATTACATCGTTGCAAATGGCCAATAACAATCCTGTAAAAATTAAAGATATGAATATGTTGAGGTTCAATTCTTTCATAAAAGCAACTGCCAAAAATACAAGTGTTCTTTTGTCGTCATTACTTCCTACAACTGATGCAGCATTTGAACACCTAAAGAGAGTATACCTGCAAATCCAGATATGGCTAGAAAATGACGTAGATATTGAAAATTGGGAATGGAAGTATTTCAATAACATGTTCATCCCAATAACAATGAATCAACTGCCGGCTCCGGATAATCTATTGCAAATGTTATTTTGTAATTGCAAAAAGGGATGTGGAGCTGCTTGTGGATGTCGGAAGAGTGGCTTATATTATAGTGTAGCATGTCTACAGTGCAGCGAAAATAGTTGTTTTAATACTCCACCTATCATTCAAATAAATGAAGTCGAAGAAAATATTTGATATGGACAAAAATGTAATAGTACAGTAACTAGAGGTTTTAATGCCATATTGAACGGATTTCGTTCATTTTTGGCAGTATAATAGTAAATGCTTCACAGAAAAGTTTCTATATTGTGCGGGGGCTTGCTAATTTATAGGGGGTGGATGCCACCCCCTCTCGGGGGTGACACTAAAAAATATATATATTTATTGGAGCTGAAATAGAATCAGACTTTAAGAAGAAAAGGTTTTATGCAATTTTTCACATAAATTGATAGTTTTTAAGTTATAACTTCAAAATTGCGATTTTAGTTTTAAAAAAAGGTATTTCCAAACGGCTTTCGTCAATTATCTCGAAAAGTATTGCTTTATCGAAAAAATGTTACAGACCAATTACAGAAAGTATAAACTGGTAATTAGTTATATTTTTTTGTTTATGGATGTAGGATTAATAATTTCGGAGATATTTAAGTTTGTATTTGGTATCTAAGTGTTTCGAAATTACCTTTAAAGTTTAAAATAAATTTTTTCCTAAAGCAAGTGCTTTAAATGAGCAAAAACATTTGAGCATCTAGGTAATTCTACATCTTAACGAAAAACTGTATTTGAAATATTTTTTTTAAATTACTGGCTAATTAGAGTAACAAAATGCGACCTTTTTATATAAAAAATATAAATACGCACATTTTTCCGTCATAACTTCTTTATTTCTTATGCTACAGGAACGAGTAAAAAATAATTTGAAAGCGCAATTAATTGTCTTTAATTTCATTTCTTAGCATGCGTGACGTAGGTGTCACAATTTCTGAGATATTTAACATTTAAACTGCATTTTTCGTCTTATAAACGTTCGGACGCCATTTGTAAACTTTCATATCTCCGAAACTATTAAATCTATTAAATCAATAAATAAGCGAAATTCATTATCAGTTTATGAGCTTTATTTTTGGTCTCTACCCATTTTTCAATAAAACTAATATTTATTGAGATATTTGGAAAAGGAAAAAAAAATTACGTTTTATCGAAAATACCTTTATAGTTTAAACTGTATTTTTTTCTAAAGCAAATGCTGTATACAAACCAAAAAATTTGAGCATCTACGTCATGCTATATATTAATGAGAAGCAGTGTTTGAAATTCCTTTTTTTTTAATTACTGGCTAATTAGAGTAACAAAATGGCGACGTTGTTATTAAAAAAATGTGTAGATGCACATTGCTTCGGTCATAACTTCTTTGTTTTTTATGCTACAGAAACAAATAAAAAAACAGTTGAAAGCTTAATTAATAACCTATTTTTCTACCTTAACGTAGGTGTTACAGTTTCTGAGATATTTAACTCTCACTCTAAATAATTATCTTATGAACACTTGGATGCCAAATGTAAACTTAAATATCTCCGAAATTATTAATCATAGATCAATAAACAAAAAATATAATTAATTCTCAGTTTGTACTTTCTGTAATTGGTCTAACATTTTTTCGATAAAGTAATACTTTTCGAGATACTTGAGGAAAGCCGTTTGGAAATAACTTTTTTTTTAAGGTAAAATCGCAATTTTTAAGTCGTTATAACTTAAGAACTATCAATTTATGTGAAAAATTGCATAGAACCTTTTCTTCTTAAAATTTGATTCTACTTCAGCTCCAATAAATATATCTATATTTTTTACGTGCCACCCCCTGAGGGGGTTGCATCCACCCCCTATAAATGATCAAACCCCCGTACAATATAGAAACTTTTCTGTGATGCATTTGCTTTTATACTGCCAAAAATGAACGAAATCCGTTCAATATGACATTATTCCGAAGTTTTGCATATTTTTTGCCTCTAGGTACTGTACTATAAATTGTTTAAATAAACAAATATTTTATTAATAATTTTCTTTTTTATTTAATTTTCCTTAATTTACTTCTTTTCCCCGATTACTGTCTCTATATAAATAGATACGTTAACTTAATTTCGTTATAAAAAAATATTCTACAGCCCAATATGTATTATACTATTTGAATTGTTGCAATTATCAATTTTTTTTTATTCAAATCAAGATCACAATTTTTTAATAGGTAAACTTTTTTATATATATTATTAGCTAAACATTCCATTTTGAATTTTTAAATTTCATTCACTGTAACTGAAATCCGAGGTTTTCATGTTTTTAATGCTCCAGGCACTCCACTAATACGCAAATTTAAGAGATTTCATCGTCATGCAGATTGCGATAATTATTTAGATTATGTTATACAAAAACGAGATAAACAAGCTCTGCCATTTGGTTATTGCTGCGTTTAAAAATTGTAATATTACAAACTTGTTACGAAAAAATGTAAATTGTAATGTAAATCAGTTTATCGCGGCTACCTCTCACCTGAATGGTTCTGTTACTTATAAAAATAGATAAAACGGACGATTCCAATGCTGATTTTTCGAAGGCAGATGTTTTTAGCACTTAATCTGCGTACTATTAAGGATATATCTTGATAAAACTATTACTGTGCAAAATTAGTTAGTATTTTTTCGGCCAATTGTATTATTTTTCTTAATTTTTCTGGCTTTGTAAATGATAAAAATAAAGCATACAAATTCACTACTGCGTTGTAAGTTACTCCAATGCAGGCATGACCGAAAGTTTGACGCACCACAACAATGTCAGTAACTGACTATTCACGGATGACAACTGTTGACATTCGTACACCATAGCCGACCCTGATGGGATGCTGTATAATTTTTGTGTATAGTGTAACAGACAGCAACCAGTTGAATAAAACTGCACTTTTTTCAATCATTGCGCATTGTTCGGAAGGGAGCAATTTTTTTCTGGAAATGCAATCTATGTGCTATCGTGAACTTACAGTAAAGTTTTGTCAAATTTTGGAGGGGAACGTTTCTTGGAAATTAAGTTCTAATTACTTCCACATCCAGTGGAAGTATAGTAACGACAAAACAAATTTTTAAAATTTTTATTGTTCAAATAGGCTTAAAATGTCACGAAACGTCGAGATTTTAAGTTTGGGCGAAAAAAAAAATTATGTCTGTCGGTCTGTCGGTCTGTCTGTAACTTTTTTTGTGCGCACGTTTACTCTGGAACCGCTTGAGATATTGACTTGAAATTTGGTACACATATGTACTTTAACGAGATCTCGAACTAGATTATATTTTCATCTTGATCCGTCGAAGGGTTGGGGGGTAAATTGGGGTAAATTTGGGGAAAATAGGTAAATCAAGCAGGTAAGAGTCCATAAAATTGGTATTTAGTATATACAAGAGAAGCTGAGGTCTCAAAAAAAATTTTGGCATTAGCCACCCCCATTACCACCCCCACCCCATTATTAAAGGGGATGCAAAAAAATTGTGATTTAGGGTGTGTACAAGAACCAGAAACCTCAAAATGTTTTTTTACTTCATCCACCCCCACTACCAACCCCCATCACCACCCCCACCCCGCTACCGATGTGGGGTATCGTTTTATGGGTTTTTGGGGTAGAGGATTTTAAATATTATATTATTAAAGTTCCATAAACAATTATGTCCACATACAAAATTTTTTCGTTGTGAGTGACTTAAATAAAAAATCTGGATGTGGAAGTAGTGATTCCTTGGGCAGCGGTTTTTTGATAAACGTGTTTTTGTTTCGTTTTCTTTTAATATCTCGGGCTCTGTTCATGGGATCAGGCCAAAGTAAAAAATCAAAATGTTTGTAAATAAATTATGAGTAAAACAGCGTAGGTCCAAATTCGCTCTGCCATTTTCATTTTTTTTTGCAAATAAAAGTTTCTGTTTTACATGAACCGAAATTACTAAAGAAATAATTAGTTAACCTTTCTTAATAAAATTTGGTGAAATTATTGGTCCTAAAGGTACAAACTATTATGGAAAATACAAATAAAATTATTTATCATTTTCCTTAAAAACTGAGATTTTTAAAAATATTTTGAAGCTTCATTAGAAACTATTATGCAAAATACAAATAAAATTATTTATTATTTTTCTTAAAAATTGAGATTTTTAAGCTTCATAAAAAACTGCCATTTTTTTGGTCGCTAAGATTTTTTCTCTCAAATTGTAGCTTTTTAAACGTGCTTTATAATCAATGATCGGAATTTGGGTTTAATTGCAGTGGCGCGTATAGGTATATAAAATTTTACATAAAAAAATTAAATGTATGTTCCTTCTTACAAAATAAATCGAAATTAAATGTAATACGAACCTACCTTACGAATCTTTCATTTATTTTGGCATAATATAATACATGTATATACATGTTTCAACTAAAAATGTATGCATATTTTAATAAATCCTTGTAACGACGCACCTGAAATTAAACCCAAAATTCCGATCACTGTTTATAATGGTGATAATAATCGTTTTTTTTGTATTATTTTAAAGTTACATTTCGTGTTTTTTTGTAAATTGAATTTTTTTGTAATGCATTTTCTTTACGAAAAAATGTATCCAGCCAAATACTTTTGTTATCTATTAAAGGTGCTTCAAAAAACGAACAATTAAAAAAAAATTTGGACCCTTTACATTCATTAGAAGGAGAGTTATCATATATCTAGTGTTTCATGCATTTATTTCTTTACGTATATATGTTTTGAGCTGTTTTGAGCTCGGTGGCGCAGTGCTTAAGGTATTAAGCTTGCGACCACGGGGTCCCAGGTTCGAATCCTAGCTAGGGTATGGATGTGTAGTGGCGTTTTTCATGTGTTGCCGAGATGGTAGCAGTGAACTAGATTGATGTTGTGTGAGAGACAACACAATCTAGTCGCTCTCCTCTCCTGAGTTCGAGTCTCAGCTGCGGCAGATGGCAATGTCGCAGGGATTGGGTATTGTGATATTGTCCATGTGTGTGTGTGTCCGTTCTGGTTGAGTGGTAGAATAGCCTACGGCTAAACTCCGCCAGGGCATTAATCTAAATAATGCGATTAAAAAAAAATTGGTACTGCTTAGTCTTTAATGTGTAAGAACTTTAGTGAATGCATAAAATAAATTTTAATCATTACTATAGCTACAGTTACGTAGATATACGCGCTGTAGTTCATCAAAACCGCGACTGCCACGACGAGAATATTTTCCCCACTTCTGTTACCAAGGCTTCGAGATTCTATGGAAACGTGCGGAGATGATATCTATACATTCTACTTACTCATCTAGAGTGCTGAGACAAAGTCAAACGCGTTTCGCGAAACATCAGTATTGTAAATAATGTCATTTCTTGCACGTTTCTGCCGAATCTAATTTTCGATTTGTAGTATGCAGTTTACGCCATTCTTGCTTTTTCGATGTCGATATCGTACGGCCATATTTCACTATGCAAATGCAGAATGAAGAATACGCATACTCGCGCTGACTAACGCCAAAGGGAGAACAGCTCTGATAGATGCCCAGAAAGCTGATCACTTTGCTAACCATTTTGCAGACATGCAAAATATACGAATACCCAACAATCCAGAACACGACTTCATCGGAAATGACGTAAACGAACTGATTTGGCATGACGTCCAATTAACGTGACGGAAATTTTTAAAAGTCATGATCAAGCCCTCGGAAATCGCGGGCATCGTCCAGACTCTACCGAATGAAGAATCCCCGGAAGCAGACGGCATCGAATATAAGCAACTTAAATATCTCCCGCGGAAAGGCATTGCAAAATTGACGTACATTGACAACGTGATTCTGCGGTTACGACACTGGTCCAGCTAGTGGAAATGCGCCGTGGTCGTGCCGATCTAGAAAGCTAACAAGAACGTGAAGCTCGCAGGCAGCTATCGACCGATCTCGTTACTGTCTGTGATCTCCAAGTTGATGAAGAAGGTCATCCTGATCAGACTAGACCCTGCTCAGGATGAACTTCAGATCGACGACGAGTGCCAATTCGGTTTCAGGAAAGGCAAGGCCGCTGTGCACCTGTCAAAGTACAGTGCAACCGCGGGAAGAGCACGGCCGGTGCTCCTCGATATTGAGAAAGCCTTCGATACCATATGGATCCCAGGTTTACTCTACAAACTGAATGCGCTGGACGTTTCAACGCATATCACCAAACGAATTCGCTTTTTCCTCACAGGCAGATCACTACAGACTAGGATGAATAATAAGCTTTCAACTCTTCGGGACATTCGCGCGGGCGTCTCCAAGGAATTGCGCCTGTCGCTAAAGTTGTACAACTTTGCCAAGTACGCCAACAACACGGCCATATACGCTCACTCATACAACGCCCAAGCAGCGAATGTGCTAGTGAAAGCGTACGTGGCTTATGCCACGGCATATTACAAGTGGAAGATTCGGATCAATACTAAAAAGTCGGAGGCCACATTCTTCACGCGCCGGTTCACTGAGAACCGCATCCTAACACTAATTTCGATCGGGAGTCGCCAAATTCTAATTAAAAAGTGAGTAAAGTATCACATACGCGGACCGGTGTGGTGCAGCATCCCTGCTACGAGATGCAGAAACTTAGAGTTTTAGAACGCAAAGGAGGAGGGTCCATAAGGTCGGTTTTCGGCCTAATTTATTTTTGAAAAAAAAATTGAAAAACATTTTTTTTATTATGTACTATCAATATCGAATCGATTCCACCCGAAACGAAACTTTCCCGCACTCACCTCCCCTATTTATACCCCCCTAAACTATTAAATAATCAGCATTCAGTTGATTTTTTGCAGGTCATTGAAATATTTTAACATGACTGAATAAGGATATTTTTTATTTTGTACGTGTATTTTCGTTGTTTCGGAAGAGGTGGAGGAGGGGGTGACAGGGGGTAAAAAGAGAGGGTGGGGGAAAGTTTTGTTTGGGGTGGAATCGATTAAATATTCTTAGTAGATAATAAAAAAATGTTTTTCGAGTTTTTCCTCAAGAAATAAATTAGGCCGAAAACCGGCCTTAGAGACCCTCCTCCTTTATGCGCCTCATTTCAGACTCTAATAAGTACACCTCCCTCAGAGATCTCTATGCAAATTGCCACGACATAACCTCACTAGCGGACTATATCCAGGAAATCTCGCAAAAATTCTATCAATTCAAAGTGGGCGATTAGTGCGCTAACCCCCAACATAACCAGAATCAGACAGCATCCCATACAGCACACCAAATAACGATTACGAAGTGTTCGCATTGTGACGATGTATCTAGATGCAGACACAAGGTTACACAATTCTACGATGTAAATGTGCTACGTTTACACATTGTAGGCAAACACGTATGCACAAAGGTTAAACGTCCGCCTCACAATGTAGCCACAGTATACCATTTACATACACACAAATAATTTGATCCACAGTGTGTCAGACGAATGACGTCTTATGCTAGACGTTAATTTTTTCAGGTTATATTTGGTAATCCCCCCACAGGTTTTTAGCAATGGGAACATATAAAACTACATACTAGTTAGTAAGTCTACTTGATAAAAATAAAGTAATTAATGCATATACGTTTTGTCCTATGAATTTATTTGTTAGCCATCCGTATATTTTATTTACATTAACTATCTAATATTGTTTACCATCACTCCAATTTCTTCTCACAAGGGTTGCCTGTAAATTATAATGTTTATTAAGTTATTAAATTCATTTTTACTTACCTTTGCCAATTGCGGTGGGTAGGGATCGAACCTACACGTTTCTGTTGTCCGTATTACAGTACTGACGCTTCTACCAACTGAGCTATCGTGGTGATTGTTATTTCGGATGCTAAAAGCAGTATTTATGATGTGTATGAAGTCTTTATTATGTGTGAAATTGAATTTCTAGCCTTATTTAAAATATATGAAAATCTTTCAAGTTCTTTTTTTTTTTCTATTTTTTACGTGTTCCCAAACCTGAATTTTTCGAGTTACTAGTATTTTTATTTATTTATAATTATTAAGAACTTATTTAATTTAATTAAACTGTCACCAGTGTCACCTGAGTTAAGAATTAAAGTTTTAATACAAACCTGGGAAACGTGTTGGAGAAAAAACGGTCAGGTATAATATATCATTTACAACATAAATAGAATATTTAATGGTCTAAAACAGACCTAAAATTGAAAAGAAGTATATTCGTACATCGGTTTTATAAGCAATTATTACCTTGAAAAAAACAACTGAAAGTTTTTTCGCAACTATTTTAACAAAAAAAAAAAAAAAAGACAGAGTGAGCACGGATCGAACCGCGTACCTCTTGCCTCGCCGCCTAATGTTTAACTCACTCAACCACTGACTTCTGTTTGAATACCTGCTTAAAGACTTTATAGTAGAACACGCAACGACTAGATTTTGCTTTTTAATGCATTTTAATCTAATTTTATTATTAAAAGAACTCGATATCTTTAAAACTGCCGAATCTTTACAAACTCTTTCGAATATAAATTGTTTTGGATATTGTTAAAAAACAAAAATGCCTGCTGTATGTGTGGCTATGACCACTCTTATAGAGGAAAGAGGACACATGAGATACACATGGCTGATATGCTCACGCTGACGCTTTGCGCGCGCACACTGTTCCATGCTCGAATAGTCGAATGTAGACACGACAAGACACAACTAAAAAGTGTATATATAGTTATTTGTATCATGTATATATATCGCACTTTTATGTGGTGTATGCAGTAGGCACAAGTATTATATAAAGCATCACACATGCATATGACTTAAACCTTGTAGGCATCTTCTACGGACGTCAAATTGCAACATTCTAATGATCCTTCTTTACGTTATATAAAAATGTTTAGAATCTTGAGTGCATACAGTATACAATTATTAAACGTTGTATCACATAAATCTGTCAATATAAACATAAGTGTATCTCATATGTGTACGTCAGTACTAGTTTAACAATTAGATCTACCTTAACATATTTTGTTTCTCATGTATATATCTTGTAGAGACGTAATTACAATTGGACGTGCTGTTTGGGATAATGCCATATTTTTCGACTTGAAACACCCCCTACCATACCAAGCATCACCTATCTTTCGGCAATTTCCCTAGCCATACTTTCCTGTACCAAATTTCTCCCTTTCCCCACCTTTTATATTTGTCCTAGCTATGTATACTCTCAACCCCTCTCTTTTCCTCTTCTATTCGTCTCTTTTTGTTATTTTTTGTTCCTTTGTCTCTTGTTGTCTCATTTTCAAAATCCTCCCTCAATCAATTACTTCTTGAAAATCCAAATATTTTAAGTGACAACCTCCTCTATACCCTATCTTCCAGGGGGGGGACGACCGCCCGACTGGGCATCATTAGCTCGAACGAGTTTTTTCGTTAAGTTTTTCCCCGCATCAGCAATCAAAATTTAATCAGTGCGTTGCCAAGTGATAGTGTTAAGTGTAATATTAAGTATCCTAAAATTCTCAGATTGTCATCCAACAAAATTATGAGCTTTAAGTTTTATCTATCTTAAGACAGGAGTGCTAACTCACATTTAATTACTGTTTCAGCCGAACCGGATCCATCACACCCAACTACACATTGTCTACAACGCTGCGCATCGTGGTTGTGTGGTTGACTCCGGGCCGGACTGCGACTAGACGCATATTTTGTAATGTAAATTGAAATGACTTCTACATGTTTCTAATGATTTTTTATGAATAATTATTATTATTGTTTAACACAAATTCTCTTCAAATTTTAACTTAGTGCAACAATCCAATTGAATTGAATTGGTTAAAGTGAGGATTCCCTTACGGAAGTCCACGGTTCAGTTACTGAACATGTACAGATTTTTTTTTTATATTAAAATAATACAAAAAAAATATTTTCATTACCTTT
Source organism: Rutpela maculata (assembly GCA_936432065.2). Lineage (NCBI taxonomy): Eukaryota > Metazoa > Arthropoda > Insecta > Coleoptera > Cerambycidae > Rutpela > Rutpela maculata. The sequence goes on along the minus strand of OW386285.2, from coordinate 81,249,874 downwards.
GTAATGAACGTCCAAAATGCTATAATTTAAGAAAGAAAAAGTCTTAGTGTGGCCAGTTTTTTATAAAACTTCAAAAAATTTTCAGAAATCTCGTTCTTCAGAGAAAATACGAATATACCAGACAATTTTGAGCACAATTGCATAGAAAACGACATTAACGAAGTGATTGGCCATAACGTACACCGTCAATGCGATCCTGCGACTGCAACACTGGCCTGGCCAGTGGAAATGCGCCGAAGTCGTCTTGAAGTTGAACAAGAACATGAATCTCGCCGGCAGTTATAGACCGATCTCGATGCTGTCGGCGATCTCCAAGTTGATTGAGAGAGTTGATTGAGATTGATTCTGATGAGGCTAGACGCTGCTAAGGATGAACTCCACATCGACGACGAGTGCCAGTTTGGCTAGAAGCGGCGGGGCAGGGGCACCGTGCAGTAGGTCGTCAGGATCGCGGACGACGTCAAAGTGCAATGTAACCTGGGGAAAAGCACCACCATGGTGATTGAGAAGGTTGTCGATACCGTATGGATCTCGGGCCTTCTTCACAAACTGAACGCACTAGACTTCCTCATTTACATAACGAAACGCATTCACTCTTTCCTGACAGGAAGATCGCTGCAAGCCAGGGTAACAAACTGTCCATCTCTGCGGAACTGTATAACCTCTACGTCTCCGATTTTCCGGAGTTCCCGAATAAGACGGAGTACGCCGACGACACGGCCAAATACGAGTACTCACACAATGCTCAAGCGGGTAATATACTGCCGAAAGCGCACATGGCCCATGCCACGGCGTATTACAACAAGTGGAAGATTCGGATCAACGCCGAGAATTCCGAATCTATACTCTTCATGCGCCGATTCACTGAGAACCGCATCTTAACGCCAATCTCGATCGAGGGCCGCCAAATTGTTATTAAGTGATGCGCGAAGTATCTTGTGGTTAATCTAATTAAGAGACTGACCTACAACATACACATTAACAAAACCGTACGGAAGGTCTACTCCACGTCCAGGAGTCTGCATCCGCTCCTGGCAAGGGGTAGCCGACTAGACATTGCACAGAAGTGTACATCCTGAAAATCGCTAAAGTACTAGCAGGATACTGTGAAAGTTCCAATTTGAAACATTCCAAATTTTGGGAGTTGTATTGGGGTACTTTGTCCATCTGGATTTTATAGAACTTTAAAAGTCAACTATAAAGTATACTTTTCGTGATACAACTGCATAAAAATCAGCTTGGTACAAAGTTTTAGATTAGTATCAACTTCACTTAATTTTAATGTATCCGAAAAATTATGCAACATGGAAATTTTTCAATTATTGATTTCTAAGGAAGTTTTATTACTAATAAAAGTTGAAGTATGAGGTAAAATAAATTTTGACCTTGCTAAATTTTACGAAATATACATGTAAAAATGTAACTTCTTAAAATAAAGAACATTGAAAACAAAGAGAATGATTCAATAATTCCAAAAAATATATATACAGGTGTCCCGAAACTCCCGCCTTCCCCTTTAGGTGCTAATTCTCCATGCAAAAATAGTAAGAAAAGTTCCTATAAACAGTCCGGAAATGCTTCCTAAGGGAGCTACGGCCCTCTAAGAATGGCGCAAAAATAGGTGTTTTTACTAATTACCTTGGAAATGATTTGGGACAACTTTATGAAACTTGGTTAACTTTTTTAGATTATTAAAAGTTATTGTTTTACAGTATTAGCCAAAATTAATTTTATCCAGGGGCGGAGAAACGAGGTTCTTTGTTTCTACATATTCATTTTTCCATTTGACATTTTTAGTATTTTAATCCCTGATTATGATTCCCTGGTTAATTCTGCATAAAAAAGGGCCTCTTTACAATTAGCCATATGGCAAGCTGTTTTCGAGTAAAACCGGTCTAAACGAAATGTTGCGTATTCGTTTGCTAAATGCGCATTATTTATTTTTCAAAGTAGGCGTAAAACAATAACCTTTATTAATCGAAAAAAGTTAACCAAGTATCATAAAGTTGTCCCAAATCATTTCCGAGATAATTAGTAAAAACACCTATTTTTGCGCCATACTTGGAGGGCCGTAGCTCCCTTAGGAAGCATTTCCGGACACATGTTTATAGGAACTTTTCTTACTATTTTTGCATGGAGAATTAGCATCTAAAGGGGAAGGCGGGAGTTTCGGGACACCCTGTATAGTATATTTATGCTGCACCAAGCAAAAAAATGTATACATTTTTTCTCATTAGTTATAGTTTTTGAGAAAATTAAGATTAAAAATTGATAATTTGCATTTTTTAAATTGCGAACCTTAATATTTTAGTCATAAATCATTGCCGAATACAAACTGTGGATATAGCAATCGACTGGAAATTTTAATTGGTGTGCAGAAGACTTTTTGAATCTTTCAAATGTCTTTATAAAATTTCAGTAAACTAAAGTTTGGTATAAAGATAGATATTAGAAGGCTTGAGGAGTAGATTCCTCGGATGGCGCATTTTCGTAATTAGTCTGAAAACGGAGGGTTTTGCAACTTGGATGTTTTTTGTGATTGATTTACGGCAGTTCAGGTATAAAGTATGTCAATAATCTAAAAGAGGCCGGCAAATGGATTTGTATATTTTGGATGCATGTTTAATTAATTGTTAACTAAAAAATCAGCAACGCCGTAATGACTGAATAGTATATTGTGTATTTAGGTGTGAAAGCAATACATTCCCGGACGACGATGCAAATTGTCAACAAGCATCGAAGTTCGGGAATGTGCTTTCACACCGAAGTACACATACTATTTCTTCTGAAATCACAATCAATATTATTATAAATTAAGGAATTTGTATTAATGCACAATATTTCTTCATTACAATCTAACTGCTTACTAATAAATGCAGTTTTAATGCGAGTTGGTTTGTCTGCGTGCATTTATTTACTGTCTAAAATATACATAAAAAACCGTACGGGAATGTTACTTTCCCGGCCTAGGCCGGGAAAGTAACATTCCCGTACGGTTTTGTTGATCGTTACTTAGCAACGGATTTTTTCCGGTCTATTTTCTGATAGTTTCTTAGCAACGGACTAAAATACTGAAATTGTTTATTTTTCGATCTGAAATCGCACCGAAAATGTAGACATTGCCGATCGATTTCAGAAAAATGATTTTTCCGGCTTTTTATTATGACGTCTTTACACTTTTCAACTCTATAACGTGGTACATGAATCACCAGAACTTTTTTGTCAGTTCTTATCTTAAAAATCCACGTTTATTATTACAAATAATTTGAAGAATTACGAAAGTTAACAGAGCCTAAAGCACCAACTTACCACTCCGTGATGTTTCTCACGTCAAACGCTCACTTCTCGTCTGACTGGCACTGACTGCCCTGCACACTTGTATGAAAAAAGACAAGCTGAAATTTACCTGTGTTGCACGTCGGTACTCGTACTCGTTACTCGTCAGTTGTGGCCGCCAAAAGTACTCGAGTACCTAATAATGCAGAGTACAGAGTCCCATCCAAATAAAAGTTCTCGCGAGAACTTGTTACTGAGTACTTTGGGTACTCAGTACAGTTACGAGTACAATTTACTCAAGTACTACCCAGCTCTGCTTCGGTGGAGCAATTATGTCCAAGTAAAATTATCACAGGCAGACACGTGCAGAACAGCTATGCAGAAAACCGCTTTTTAATGTTTTGAGCTTTCAGAATCTGGCCTTATCTCGGACAAAATTTTTCAACGTCAATATTTACATTTTAGTACAGGTAAAAATATGCAAAACTTCGGAATAATGTCATATTGAACGGATTTCGTTTATTTTTGGCAGTATAATAGTAAATGCTCCACAGAAAAGTTTCTATATTGTGCGGGGGCTTGCTAATTTGATTATCTTTCATTTTCATAATAACCTTAGTTAATATAATATATACAAGAAAAAAAATCCAATCAAAACCGCTGCCTAAGGAATCATCACTTCCACATCCAGACTTCCTATCTAAGTATCTTACAACGAAAATACTATAATTGCATTCCACTAAGTGGAGATAATTGTTTATGGAACTTTAATGGTATAACATTTGAAATCGTGTACCAGAAAAACCCATAAAATGATATGCCCCATCAGTAGTAGGTGGTGGTGGTGGTGGGGGTGAATGAAGTGAAAACAATTCTTGATGACTGGTTCTTGTACACACACTAAATCACAATATTTTTTCACCCTCTTTTAATAATGGGGTGGGAGAGGTAATAGAGGTGGCTATTGCCAAAAATGTTTTTGAGACCTTAGCTCCTCTTATATTTACTAAATACCAATTTCGTGCACTCTTAATTGCTCGATTTACCTATTTATCTCAATTTACCCATCAACTTTGCAACGGAATAAGATCAATATATAATAGTTCCAGATCTCGTTAAAACACATGCGTGTGCCATATTTAAGTCAATATCTTAAACAGTTCCAGAGTAATCGTGAGCACCAAACAGATACCAGACAAACAGACAGACCGACTAGACAGACAAATTTGTTTTATTCAAACTTAACATATTGACGTTTCATGAAATGCTAAGCCTATTTGTACAATGAAAATTTTCAAAAATTTTTCTTGCGTTAGTATACTTCAACTGGATGTGCAAGTGATGTGCAGAAAATAGCATGACAAATATATAAAATATCATTCTGTGCCGTGGACTACACGATAGAAGTAAAGCCTCTACTTCAAGCATTTTCTTCAATGAAACCTACTGTGCATCCATATTACTCGAGGTAACCCACTGTGTATCTAATTTACTAGAGGAAAGCCACTACGCATTCATACTTCTTGAAGAAATCCACTGCGCATCCATTTTACTTGAGGAAACCCACTGCGCATCCATATCACTTGAGGTAACCTACTGCGCATCTATACTACTCGTGGTAACCTACTGCGCATCAATGGTACTCAAGAAAAGCCACTGCGCATCCATAATATTCGGGGAAACCTACTGCGCATCCATACTACTTGAAATAACCCACTGCGCATCCATTTTACTGGAGGAAACCCACTGCGCATCCATATCACTTGAGGTAACCTACTGCGCATCTCTACTACTCGTGGTAACCTACTGCACATCAATGCTACTCATGAAAAGCCACTGCGCATCCATGATACTCGGGGAAACCTACTGCGCATCCATACTACTTGAAATAATCCACTGCGCATCCATTTGACTTCAGGAAACCCACTGCGCATACATACTACTTGAGGGAACCTACTGCGCATCTATGGTACTCTAGAAAAGCCACTGCGCATCCAAAATACTCGAGGAAACCTACTGCGCATCCAAACTACTAGAGGCAACCTACTGCGCATCGATGGTACTCGAGGAAAGTCACTGCGCATCCATGCTACTCGAAGTAACTTTAATAACTATAGTACTCTAGACAAGCCACTGCGCATCCAAAATACTCGAGAAAATTTACTGCCCATCCATACTACTAGAGGTAACCTACTGCGCATCGATGGTACTCGAGGAACGCCACTGCGCATCCATACTACTCGAAGTAACTTTAATAACATGATATTTGAAATCGCCTACCCCAAAAACCTACAAAACGATATGCCACATCAGTAGGGGGGGGTTGGGGGTGGTGGCAGAGGGGTGGGGGCGGGGGTGGTTTTGGATTAAGTAAAAAAAATTTTGAGGCTTAAGTTCTTGTATACACGCTAAATTACAATTTTATTTTTTTCACCCCCCTTTAATAATGGGGTGGGGGCAGTAATGGGGGTGGCTAATGCCAAAAATTTTTTTGAGGCTTTAAGCTCTTTTATATACACTAAATACCAATTTGATGGACTCTTACCGGCTTGATTTACCTATTTACCCCCATTTACCTCAATTTACCCCCCAACCCTTTGACGGAACAAGATGAAAATATAATCTAGTTCCAGATCTCGTTAAAGTACATACGTGTACCAAATTTCAAGTCAATATCTTGAACGGTTCCAGAGTAAACGTGCGCACAAAAAAGTTACAGACAGACCGACAGACAGAAATTTTTTTTCGCTCAAACTTAAAATCTCGACGTTTCATGACATTTTAAGCCTATTTAGACAATAAAAAATTTAAAAATTTTTTTTGTCGTTACTATGCTTCCACTGGATGTGGAAGTAAAATTACTGTACTGTACAATAAAAATTTGTATAATGTGCTTACACATTATAGGTACACAAATTTTGAATGAAAAATATTTTATTCATTATTATTTACGTACAATGCCTAAACCGTTCATTGTACATAAAAAATGAAAGAGATCATTTTTGTGCGAAATTTCATTGTCTTCCATTTTCATAATAGCCTCAATTGGCCTCCGAGCCATAGCAAGCGCGATATTCGAATTTTTATGCCGTAGTGATTTCGTTGCCGATTTTTAATATTTTCTTTATAGGCCAGTCGGAATAACTTTTTGTGCGAAATGTCGTTTACCCGCAATTTTTTTTTCTTAAGGTATAGTTTGGGATGTAGAGAAACATATGCCAACTATCCGCACGCGTGACAGGTGGGGCAACACACTTTAAAATTCAAAAATTTTCAACTTTTTGCCATTTTTCGCTTTATTTGCAATGTACCTTGTATATGAAGCATTTTTTGAAAATATATGTAGAACTAGAAAAGTTGAGAAAATTGATTCTGAACATTTTATTATTCTTGATATTTTCTCAGAAAATTCTTCGTTTAAGAGCTACAGATGAAAGAAAAATGCTACTTTTCTATTTTTACTTCCACGTCCAGTGGAAGTATAGTAACGACAAAAAAATTTTTAAAAATTTTTGTTGTCCAAATAGGCTTAAAATGTCATGAAACGTCGAGATTTTAAGTTTGAGCGAAAAAAAATTTTCTGTCTGTCTGTCGGTCTGTCTGTCGGTCTGTCTGTCTGTCGGTCTGTCTGTAACTTTTTTTTGTGCGCACGTTTACTCTGGAACCGTTTAAGATATTGACTTGAAATTTGGTACACATATGTACTTTAACGAGATCTAGAACTAGATAATATTTTCATCTTGTTCCGTCGAAGGGTTGGGAGGTAAATTGGGGTAAATTTGGGGTAAATGGGTAAATCAAGCAAGTAAGAGTCCATGAAATTGGTATTTAGTATATACAAGAGAAGCTAAGGTCTCAAAAACATTTTTGGCATTAGCCACCCCCATTACCACCCCCACTTCCTTATTAAAGGGGATGAAAAAATATTGTGATTTAGTATATGCACAGGAACCAGAAACCCCAAAATATTTTTTTACTTCATCCACCCCCCCACTACCATTTTTACCGTTTTTTATGTATAATTAGGGTTTGTTAGTTATATTGATGTTTATGTGGATTAGATGGGCAACCCATTTTTAGTGTACAAATTTTAATTTGTTTTGTGTTAATTTATATTTACTCATATCAAACTCCACGTTTAAGGTAGAATAGGTAGGTTTTAGAATCACGTTTTAATATTTTTTTGTTATATAGTCAAAGTAAGTTGTGCTCATATAAGTTCTCTTTGCAACAATATGCAAATACCCATGTACCCTTGAACGAGGACCATTTATGAATGATAATAGTGTAACGATTGCATTCGTGTGTCATATTTAAATAAATACACCACCACAGATAGTAAACAACCCCCAAATCCATAGCCAAGGCTGTGCGGAAGGGGGTTACACATTTGAAAAATGCAGACATACATCCACACCCACCGGTGTTGTCAATACCGGGGCTGGGGGTCGAACCCAGAGCGCGGTAGGCAGTCGATCAGCATATTCGCCACTCAATACGCCTTAACCGATTGAGCTACCTCGCCGGTACTTGACATATTTTATAAGATATAGTTTAGCTCGCTCCCTTCTTGTACAACAAAGGAAAGGTCTATTTTGGGGCAGATAGACTGAGAGTCAGTTGACTCCAGGTACTGTTTATCTTTTAAATTTTCCTAGTTAAAAACCATTTGATAGTTGATAGTTGATTTAGACACCAACAGGTGTCTTGCTTTGTTATTAGACGCTTGTTGTTATCATTAAATATGCTTTTGTTAGGGGATAAACGAGCGAATTACTATTAGGCATTTACCACTATTACTGAACATACGGTTGTTGACTATAGATAAGCATCGTAACCTACCATTGTTTACTTGTTACTGGCATTAAATATACAATTGTTGAAACATTTTTGTAGTTTGCTTTCATGTGACCGGCGCATCACTGCTACCACGTATCCACCCCACCTTAACTGAGTTTAGCCAGGCATATAAATTTTTGTTCTTTTTCCCCTCAAAAGAAATTTGTTAGTTTAGAGATTATTTAGTAGAATTGAATTATTGTTAATGTAAATTTATCTCCTATCATTTTTCGTTCCTTTGCTGTTCGATACGTTGTCACTTACTTATTAATTATTTTTTTCTGATATCTTTGCACTCACTCTTTCCTTCATATATGTTTTTTTCATTAATTATTAATTAATCATTTTTTGTGATATCCCTTTCATTCATTCATTCATATACAATATATTCATTGACAAATAGATAATATTTTTTTTTTATTTTTTTATTTTTGTTTGGGGGGGGGGGAGGAACAGTATATCTCTCCTTAGTCAGAATTTCATCTGCGATGAAGGACAGCCTCACAACGAATGGTCGAATGTGGTGTGTCTTGGTTGAGCAGTTGAATAGACATGGCTAAACTCAGCCAGGATGTTAATATAAAATGAACATAAGGAAAACCAAGAAGAAGTAGAAATAAAATAAAGCACAAATTTTAATAAAATTAAAATAATTTATTTGTTTATTTAATCTTAGTAATAGCACTCTTTACAATAGTAATGGTGATAAGAGTTAAGAACATAAAATACTTTTATGCATATCACAATATTTAAACACAGAAAAGGCACATTTACATTATCTAATTTTCTAGAATAGCTTGTTGCCTTGTGAATGTCAGGAACACCTGCAAATAATAATTAATTAAATATTGTTATTATTATAATTATAAGGTTAATGAGTTTAAAATAAATAGTTACTTTTTTACATCTTTTTCAAAAATGCAACTAAGTAAAATTATATCTTCCAAATGAAGAATTATATTGCTAAATCAAAATTTCTCCCCCTATATTATGATGAAATAAGTTTTAAATTGCAAAAATATTAGGTAAGGGTCAGAAGGTCCCAGTAAGTTAATTATTTAATTAATTTAGTATTTCAAAAATATTTATAATTGGTGAGAATTTAATGAAGTATCCAAAAGTGTCAAGAAATATACACGATGCTAAATGAAAATCAACATTTGATACTACTTCCGGTTAGATCGGGAGTGAAACTTTTCCCCTATAAAGTGCAACATTTGACACATTACATTTTAGTCTGGGGTCCAAGAGTACGAAATCGCTCTAAATTCCAAGTAACCTGTTCCGACATGACGTACATTTTTCAACTTCAGATTTGCAAAAAGGGTTATATAGGACACCAGAAATGACTTGTCGGATTCTTATCAGCTCTTGCATAACTTCTTAAATGATAAGAAAAGAGACGAAATGATAATTCCTAAAAAAATGTTTTTTAATACATAACACGTCCTGTAAAAGAAACTATGAGTGGTATTCATCTAATTTTTTTATAGTATACACTAAAGACATAAGCGCTTGGACGAAGCTCGATGGCACTATTTAAATATGTTTAGTTTTTTGGGAAAAAAATATGAAATCTATAACTATAAAACATTGTAGTAAGAATTTCAACATACGAGCAAGTACTTCAATTTTAAATTTTTTGTGTATAAACTATGCTAACAAACATACCCAATATATTGAAAATGTTTTTAAGACAAGAACTAAGTTGATATTGCATATAGTATTCGAGTTGTGAATTTTTAAAATGGGTGCATGATGCGGCGCATGTAATAAAGGCGACAGCTCTCCTAAAATTCATAAAGCGCATGAAAACAGTTTACAGTGGAATTAGCTGGTATGTTTATGTTTACTACTGTACTTATGTATATAGTGTGACATTTTAACATTATAAAAACTAAGTATTTGTGTTTGATTATTTAAATCGATTGATTATTGTTTGCGGTTCGTATTTATTATTTACTAGCTATGCCCGCGGTTACGTTCGCGTGGAATTTTGAAATTGACTAAAAAGCTTCTTTATAATTGACGTTTGAGGTAGAATTGCCATTCTGGAATATTTCAGAAAACTCACAAATTTTCTGGAATATTCCAGAGTACTCTCGAATTTTCTGGAATATTACAGAAGTTTAATCTTAAAAGTTTATGCCGTGCAAATACGCTTATTGTAGAGATCAAGCTGTATCTCCTGTTCTTATAGACCGATTTTCATAAAACTTGGCTTGGTCTAGTCCGATTTCGATGAAATAAGAACTAAATGTTACTCCAAGATTAGATGAACCTCACTGGTTCAGTAGTTTCTGCGTGATGCGCGTTCAAACAGACAAGCAAACAGAAAAATTCCAAAATCTGTCTTAATGTATTCCATTACTCATCTTACATCCCCCACATCAGTTTTTTGCAAATATTTTCAATGTACATACACGTCAACTTTACACATGTATTATATGTATACGTTTGAAAATTATTAAAAGGTAAAATAATTTAATAAAAGTGATTTACGCTCCCTCCCACCGACGGAAGACGCATTTCAACAACATGTTGCAAATATTACTTTTTTTTAAACAGTGTTCTGAACCATCATTCAAATTACCTCTTGCACAAAATTTTGGATGCAGAATTGGAAATCAGGAGCTGGTACCGATAATGTCGACAAAAAAAAGTTTATCTGAACTTAAATTAAAAAGTGCAACTGTAAAATAAAATGCGACACAAAATGTTCTTGTGAGTGGTATTCAGTTGCGTACTCGTGTGCTGCTTTTCCTGAAAATTGTTTTAAGGGAAAAAGCAGTATGCATCATTTTATAATGATAGTGATTCTGACTAAAATGTTAGAATAGTTATACACAAAAATTACATAATATACAACATTAATGTTTTATTTAAAATATCTCCTTTTTCTGCTTTCTATTAAATATGTTAAATACCTAAAATAATATTTCTCACTAATGTTTTATTTCTTAAACAATATAAAAACGAGTAGAAGTTGTACTCGGGCATGGCCAATTGCGAATACCTATTTGATTAACATTTTGCTCGAAACACACAATTCACTTTGTATCGATTATTATTTTTTTAAATGAGTGGCCGCAATCGGCAACGCCCCACTACTACTTTCATTCGTTTTATTGTATTATTAACATAAAGTAATTCAAATTTGCAATTATATTGAACAATATAGTGCTTTTTACTGTTACACTGTACCAATTATTGTGTAGACCATTTTTATTTTACTGCTGCATAATTACGCGCCTCATAAAAAAATCATAAACAAAAAACTGTATACGTTATCGACAGGATCTTTTTTAAAAAAACTTTTTCAATATATGGACTATATTTGGTAAGCAATTGTATATAAGAATTTCATAAATTTAACATAGTTGTCCGCATATCGAAATTTTTAGAACGTAAATTTCAACCTTTTGATTTTAATTATTTTTTTCCAAAAAAAATATTCTTTTCAAAAATAACAATAGCTTAGTTAGAATCACGTATATCTTTTGAGTATACATACCAAAAATCAGATCGGTAGGTTACATAGTTTTTGTTTTAACGGAGAATAACCATTGTAAAACATAATTTTGTAATTATCAATCCGCCATCTTTTTTGCGATTTCTGAAGTTGCGCAAGAGCAAAAATTAATCCGACAAGTGTTTTCTAGTGCCCCAGGTAATGTTCTCTTCATTACTTATATCAACATTTGTACGTCATGTCGGAACAGGTCATCTTGATTTTGGAGTGCTTGGACCCCGGACTATTTAATACAGTCTGTATAGCAAAAAAACTGGGGGTGCCCGTGAACAATTCTTACAAGGAATATTTTATTTGTGTAATGTAGGAGGGAATTCCACAATCATTAATTAATGTTTTTCATAAAAATAATGTTGAAAAAATTACGGTCAATATAGGTTTTCTCCATTATCATCTTTCCTGTTAGTTCGATCCTAAAATTGGATATTACGAATATCGTAGAAAAAAGATGAAAAGAAGAAGATGAAAAAAGCTACATCTTTTGTTTAAACTATTTGTCCCCATTGTTAATATTTTAGTATTTACAACCGTCAAAATGGTGAAAATTAATGCTTCGCTGCAGATTTTTACAATTATCTCCGCCCCCGTTACTCATACGTAGTAATTGGTTAACCAATGTTGTAGTTTATAAAATTTTCCAAAACTTTTGTTTAAACAATTTTCTTCCATGGTGAACTGTTTTAAAATTACAGCTGCTCGAAGTTTGCAAAATAATGAAATCTTCGGCAATTATAGCAATTTGCAACAATTGATAGTGGAAGAAAATTATTTAAACAAAAGTTTTAGAAAATTTTACAATTCACAATATTGAAAATAGCTAAAAGTTGGAATAATGGGGACAGGGGTAATTGCAAAATCAAAAGTGTAAATCGGAAAATAGAGACAAATTGTTGTGTTGTCAGATCAGTGAAAACTGGAGAAAGTCGAATAAAAGTCGTTCTTTTAAAGACACAACACTAACGCAAGTCAGTTTTATTGATTATGAAAAATTAATAATAAGTATTATTAACGTCGGAACAACGTGGCAAATATTTTTCCGAAATTCAAGAAACTTTTTCAAAGGACCCCGGAACAAAACCCATGAAAATGTTCATTCGGTGGAATCGGCTAAAATTTTGGTATTTTGTAGTTCAAGTCATGCTGATCGAAAGTTCTTATTACATCGAGCCAATCCTATGGACAGTTTTTGAAATACAGCTTTTCAAAGTTAGGTAATTTGCGTCATTTTAGACATTCAAGAACTTTTTACTCTTAAACTATTAACTTTAGCAAAAAATTGTAAAGGTCAAAATATTTTTGTTCAAGTTCAATAAAGCTGAAGAATTTTGTTTCAGAATTTTTTTATGAATTTTTGGGTTAGGTAAAATATATATATATATATGTCATATTTCGGCATGCTTCGGTGGGATTGGCTGAAACTTTGCTATTTTGTAGCTAAAGTCATCCTGATCAAAAATTCCTATTGCACCGAGTCTATCCTATGAGTGGTTTTCGCTCCAGAAATGCTTGAAGGTCCTAACACCGAAGTAACGGGTAATCTATATGTACGTGTTTATGAATGGCTTCCAGCGTGTTTGTGTACGTGCGTACGTGTGTGTGTGTGTGTGATTATTTTTATCAAAGAATCTGCTCTTATCGGCACTATGCTTCTTATGAGAGTGTTCGCATTGCCAACCAGGGTGATCCCATTTTTTGGTTTCACTTTCTATCTGTTGATTTTTACTTTTTGTTGTTTTTTAATGCAAAATATCGACAGCCCCCTCAATATCACCCACTTACGGTAAAAAATATTTTTAAAAAATAATGTAAAAATAAGCTTGTATTATTGTTCAATATGCGTATAAAGTCGCGTCCCTGTAAATCAAAAGGTTTCTAAAATATAAAATAATAATCAGTTTTTGGGTGTAATTTTCAAAAGGCCGTAGCTTAAGGTATCTGTGGACATATTTTTGCATGTAGAATCTGCACCAGAAGTTTGTCATCGATATTTCCGCATAACCCTGTATACACTGGCACATACATACACACAAACGCATGCACGCAGCACACAGATGCGCTGGAAGCTGGAAGCCATTCATAAACACATACATATAGATTACCCGTTATCATTGTTATAACCTTCAAGCACTCCTGGAGCGAAAACCACTCATAGGATAGACTCAGTGCAATAGGAATTTTTGATCAGCATGACTTAAACTACAAAATAGCAAAGTTTGAGCCAATCCCATCGAAGCATGCCGAAATATGACATATATATATATTTTACCTAACCCAAAAATTGATTAAAAAATTCTGAAACAAAATTCTTTAGCTTTATTGGACTCGAACAAAAATATTTCGACCCTTGCAATTTGTTGCTAAAGTTAATAGTTTAAGAGTAAAAAGTTCTTGAATGTCCAAAATGACGCATATTACCTAACTTTGACAAGCTGTATCTCAAAAACTGTCCATAGGATTGGCTCGATGTAATAAGAACTTTTGATCAGCATGACTTGCACTACAAAATACCAAAATTTTAGCCGATTCCATCGAATCAACATTTTCATGGGTTTTGTTCCGGGGTCCTTTAACTTTTTCAAATTTCGAACTGCTGTAATTTTTAAACAATTGACAGTGGAAGAAAACTGTTTAAAAATTAGTGTTGTAAAATTTTATAATCTACTATATTGGTAATAACTAACTACTAAATAGGAGCAACGAGGGCAGAGATAACACAGCCCTACAAAAAAAAAGTGTTCTGTCTGGCGGACCAGACCAATAGTAGTCTTTTATTTGCATGAGGATTAGTTCACTTGGGTCACATCTGACCCGGTCAAAATTGACCTGACTTGAAGCAAATAAAATAAAACACTTTTGTTTTGACTTTTGACAACTTAAAAAGTTAATTTAATATTCTTGGTTTGTAGGATTGTACGTAGCATTTCATTCTTCGATATTTTTAGGTTAGAAGTGAGTATCATGTGCGGGGTGCAGCAGCATCGGGAAGGGGGGATCTGACCTGATTACTTCTGAATTTAGATCAGTTGTAAATAAAATATAACAAACTGCTGAATTATGTGACTAAACCCAGAAGTGACCTGATCCTCATGCAAATAAAAGACTACTAAAATATCCTTATGTACTTGGACCCGCAGTAACCGAATCCGAAGTCATAATTGCTATATTGGCTCGTCTTTTAACCCGAACAAAAAAAAAACACCCCACAAAAAGTGGTCTGTTCGGCAGCCCAGACCAGTGTATCGTTATGTATTTGGATCTGCTGAAACCGAATCCGAAGTTAGAATTGACAGATTGGCTCGTTTTTCACCTCCAACCCCCAAAAAACACCACCCTCAAAAAAAGGACTCTCCGGCGGACCATATCAATGTATCCTTATGTATTCTGATCCGCTGATACCGAATCCGAAGTCAGAATTGTCAGATTTGCTCGTTTTCATCCCTAACCCCAAAAAACACCCCCAAAATTAAAAAAAAAAGTGGTCTGTTCGGCGGACAATACCAGTGTATTTTTATGTATTTTGACCTGCTGAATCTGAATTCGAAGTCAGAATTGTCAGATTGGCTCGTTTTTTACCTCCAACCCCAAAAAATGGCCTGTCCGGCGGGCCATACTGGTGTATCCTCGTATACTTGGACCCGCTGAAACCTAATTCGAAATCAAAATTGTCAGATTGGCTCGTTTTTCATTCCCAACCCCCCAAAAAAAACCCACTCCCAATATGTTTTGTCCGGTGGACCATACCAGTGTATCCTTATGTATTTGGTAAGAATACACTGGATGGTCCGCGGACAGACTACTTTTTGTTTTGGGGATGTTTCTTGGCTGTGAAAAACGAGCCAATTTTTCAATTCTGACTTCGGATTCGGTTCCAGCGAGCCCAAATATGTAAGGACACACTGGTCTGGTCCGCCGGACAGACCATTTTTTGGAGGTAAAAAACGAGCCAATCTGACAATTTTGACTTCGGATTCAGTTTCAGCAGGACCAAATACATAAGGATACACTGGTCTGATCCGCCGGACAGACAACTTTTTGTTGTTGTGAAACTATATAATTTTAAATATCTGCTGCATACATTTTCACCATTCTGATGGCAGTAAATTATGAAATATTAACAACAGAAAAGTTATCCAGCAAACAATATTTTTTCTACAACTTTCATTTGATTAAACTAAAACCATTAGTTAAAAAAATCATACTGTTTTTAAAATAAAATAATTTAAAAAATTCTACTTTCAGTTGATTTATTTGATAAAACAATAAATATTTTTGAACTAGATGTTTGTTTAATTCTCGTGTATATATTAAAAATTATAAATAATAGGCAATAATAGGGATCTGATGTGTAAAATATTTTGCACCCTAATGCGCAAAATATTTTGCGCACGGTGTCATGGTAACGCAAAAAAAAAATGTCAATGAAAAAATGTCTCATTTTAGACACTGACATTAATGCGCAAACATAGCCTTTTTTGACAGTTGTAGAAAAATTATTTTAAATAAATACAGGAAATTTGATAATTGAGAAAAACCTATTTTAACCGTAATTTTTTCAACATGGCGGACCTTAACGGCAACGATATTTCTATGGAAAACATTAATTAATGATTGTGAGAACCCCTTATATATTTATATTAAATTATTATTTATATTTAATTAAACTGACCTGTTCGAGAGAGCTCTGTCCTATGGAATAGTCCTCTATATTGAAGTCGCTCCTTTTCCCTTCTTCCAGAACACCAAACATTTTAGACCATGGAATAGATTTGTCTGTTATATAATAATTTAGTAACTCTTGATGTTTCTCTCTAAGTACGGCGCCTGGGAAATTCTGTTGCATGAACTGTTCGGTAGTTTCAGTTCCAAATTCAAGATGTTTTTTTAATTTGATTGTCACTGTGTACCCTTCTGCAAATTTGTGTTTCAAATGCTGCGTGGAACCCAAGCACTTGAAAATTCCATTTACCATTATGGCTAATCTTGTACATAGGGCCTCGCATTCTTCCATACTGTGGGACGTTAGAATTATGCATTTTCCATTGTCGCGTAGTTTACAAAGCGCATTCCATAAGTAACGTTTCGTTGCGGGATCCATACCTAAAATAACATTTCTTTAGAATTTTAATCGATTTATTTGAAATCTTCAGGGCATCTCAATTTTAAAGCGGATACTTTGTCGTAAAGTCTTGCGGCAATTCGTCTTACCCCGCTCCACAATATCTGTTTCAACTACTATTTAGTGGCATGTAGAGTACTCTTAGCTCAGCTCAAGACATCCCGAACTTAGAATTGAATGATAGCCGCTTCTTAGATAAAATACAGAGTGTTTTATGGCCTTTGACTAAGATTTTATGTCGCCATATTCTTGGCATATGTGAATAAAATTTGGTACAAATTATATACCCTTTTAGACCAAACAAAATCAAAATTTACTTTGGGAACATTATACGATCAGACTTAGTTATTATACTCTTCGCAAATACGATACCGAAGGGTATATTGCATTTGACCGGAAAATTTCTAAAATAGTAAATGTCTATCTGAGAGAAAAAGTTTCATATAATTGTGTTAATGAATGAATGCCGAAAAACTTTCAAAAAGTCCGTCTGTCCATCACGTTTCCTGTAAGCACGATAACTTAAAAAAGAAAAATTCGATGGTACTTGACAGTAAGTTAGTGTTAGCTAGAAAAAGAACCCTATCGTTTTTGAATGAAATCGACTAGTAAATAAGAAAGTTATTAATTATCTAAATATAAAAAAAATAAAAAAAAAATGTTTATAAGTACTTTGTAATTCAAAAGATATCTTGTGTAATATTATTTCTTATTATATCGTTATTTATTAATTTATACATTTCACAATAACATAATATCAGTGTATTAAATAGGTGATGGCGATCACAGTGGCTTCATAAGTGCTTACTTTGTACCAGGGTGTATTAAATAGGTGGTGCGACAAGGACCCGTTGAGTGGCTTCATAAGTGCTTACTTTGTACATAATGTAATAGATGGCAGGAGCAATAGTGTCAGTCATTATTTACGCATAGAAAGATAATTTTGCAGATTCTGTACATACGTGCATACAGTGTTGCATACATTCCCGGGCTTTCGTTTTTAGTGAAAAATCTTGTAGTCAAACAAAATATCAGTGACATTTGACATCAAATACCTCGAAGAAATACATTCAATACGCTAGCGCTAAATATAAAAAGTCAGCTATATTTTCATAAGACAAGGTTAGAAAATATGGAGTGCCTATTTGTGTATTTATGCTTATGACTATAAAGACCAAAAATTATCACTTTTCTTAGTGCCAAAAAATACTGAAAAGATAGAAATGTGATAGTTTACAAAGTACCTACTTGAAATAAAAAGTCACATATTTGTGAAAAACATTTTTGCTCCAGCAGTATAAAAAGTAATTTTACTTCACAGTCTGAAAATGGAGTTGTTATATACGCTGTAAGTTTTAAATTTACGTAAATATTTGTAACATAACCTATAGATATAAAAACGTCTTTTTAAATATATTTTATGCTTTTAGCGGCAGTTTTAAAGAAAATGGTTGAAGAAAGGTGCACTTCCAAGCAAATTAGATGCTTGTTCTTCAGAAAATGTTGTCGCTAAGAAAATTAAGAAGTTATTAAATGAGTGATGTTCACGATAGTATCATTTATCCTTATTTATGAGAGTTTGCATTTACACTTACTAGAAAAAATTTTGTCTGAAGAATGTGACGTCAAATTACCAAATAAGAATTGGCGTATTCATAAATGTATTGAAAGTAGAAGCTTAGTGTTTACATAAGGCAGAACAGCATGATAAATTAATTACAATAACATGTTTTAAGACGGTAAGTGCTTTTTAGATAGTATTTGTTTCCAAATGATAATTTAGTTTTTCAAGTAATTATTTGTATAATTTCTATTTTCAGGTTGGGTTTTGTCTCATGTTTGGTCCTACAATAGAGGTTATTTTTTGCATAAGGATATTAAGTTAACATCAATCAGTAAACCGATCACTGTAGAAGAATTGCAGCATATTTTTCTGAAATTTTAATCTACAACGCTTGCTTAGGTGGACCAAGTACAAATATTATTATCAAAGTGTTCATTCTGATGTGCAATTAAAGTCAACTTATGTTGGGAGCATCGAGAATGCTCAGTAATTTTGAAGAAAGGAACTATTTGTAAACATATTATGTAAATCTTGTTCTTATAATATTGCAGCCCATTACGCCCAGTACTGTTGTAAATAAATTTGTATATTTTACATAAGTTTTATTTTCTTACCATACCCATATAAATTTGAAACTGGTGAATATTTGTTCCTTTACATAACAGAAATTGCTGTTCAGTTGTGAATATATGCAACACTATATGCAGCAAAGCAAATTCATGTACCTATATACAGGTTTTTGTAGGACGCTAAAGCTCGCGCCATCTACTAAATTAAATAGGAAGCATGCACTTATGAAGCCATTATTATCATGGGAAAGTGCCGTAGTCGGACCACCTATTTAATACACCCTGCTTTGTACATAATGTAATAGATGGCAGGACCAATAAATTCTCTCATTACTTACGCATAGATAGATAATTTTACAGGTTCTGTGCATAGGTGCATACAGTGTTGCATACATTCCCGGCCTCTTGTTTTTTGTTTAGTGAAACAAGAGTCCAGTGACATCTGACATTAAGTAGCTAAATTAAAACATTGAAAGAATATATGCAACACTACATGCAGCATTGCACGTGTCGCCACAACTAACTTCAAAAATATATATTTCTTAAGATTTACAAACATTACGTAGCTATTATTAAAATTTCTACCTGGTTTCTGTACTTTCAACCAAAATCAAGTTCAACGTAATGTGTATGAAGTTTTAAATAGTTTGTCACAATAAAATAAGACACTTTTTGCGGGTTAGGAATCTAACCTATAATTAGCAATCTATTTTTATCAATCAACAATATTGAATTATTTGTTGCGTGAGTTTTTAAATATTTGCTTGGAGCCAGTATGGCTCCAAGCTAAAATTGCCTATACAAACATTAAAAATGAGAATAAACGAATAAACTTTAAAATTTGAGGTTATGTTAGTTATACGATGCACATGCCCAGGTTATTGTAGGACCTTATTGCTCGCGCCATCTACTAAAGTAAATAGAAACCATGCACTTATGAAGCCATTATTATAATAGGAAAGTGCCGTACGTCGGACCACCTATTTAATACACCGTGCGTAATATCCAACCGTCGCGCGTCGAGATATGACTTTTCCGTAGACTGATATATTGTGATTTAGACTCTTTAAAGAAGTGAATGGTGGTCTCGCGGTTACACATTAGACTCTAGACAAAGAGTTGCGAATTCGACACACACATAAGTTTAGTTACTTTTTTTACTTTACTTTATACTGACTAGGATTTCACCAACAAGTCGACATCAAAGAATTAAATATGTCTAAAAGTATCATAATTTACAAAATATTGCGAAGAGTATCCTACAGAAAGAATGTGCAACAATTATATAAAAAGTTCAATAAATCGACCATAGTATAATGTTTCCTATAGTTATAATATTATCTCCTGCTGATCAGGCCCCCCGCATCAAATCATGGGCCCCGGTATCAAATTCACTGGCAGGTCCCCTCGCCTATTAATTGATAAGCGAGAAAAAAAATGTTGTCGAAATCTCTGGCGGCCCACAGTGGAAAAAAAAAGCCTTTTTTGGGCAAAAATCTGCCTACAAGCCAAATCTTAATCAATTTTGATCTACCTTGGCTTAAAATGTAGGTTATTGGCTACACTTTCAGAGTATACTGCCTAAATTGCAAACCCCGTTTTCCTAACCTCAAAAAATGTATCAAACATGACTCACTTTATTCTATTTCTACAAGTCAAATCTTGATCAATTTTGACAATCCTGGGCTTAAAAGGCAGGTTATTATAGCTACCCTTTCAGTGCATACTGCCTAAATTGTGAACCCCGACTTCCTAACCTCAAAAAATGTATCAAATATGAGAGTAATCACTTCTTTCTATTTCTACAAGTCAAATACTGATCAATTTTGACAATTCTGGGCTTAAAATGCAGGTTTTAGCTACCCTTTCAGCGTATACTGCCTAAATTATGAACCCCAGGATTGTCAAAATTGATCAAGATTTGACTTGTAGACATAGAAAACAGTGATCCCTGTCAAAAAAATCTCATCAATCCGTATTGAAAATTATCAAAAATTAATAAGTATCTATGAGAACCTATATGGTCAATAAGTTTCTATAAGAGTTAGGTAAAGTTGCTGTTGAAATTGTTATCAGTTTATATCAGAATTGGCCAGCAAAACGAGTCAAGCCATATCCATTTGTAAATCCAAACATTTACTTATACCACATTAATGGGAATTTATAAGCACAGTATCTAATGTAATTCGTGCGGTTTTCCATGATTAAAAGACAAGTGTTTCTTTAAGAAAAGAGCTGCATTAGGTTAGAACAGTTTTGATTTGCAATTGAAGATTACAAATTACAATGTTTGAATAGGGATTTATGAGATCAGTTTCTA
The DNA here is from genome assembly GCA_936432065.2 of Rutpela maculata. NCBI lineage: Eukaryota > Metazoa > Arthropoda > Insecta > Coleoptera > Cerambycidae > Rutpela > Rutpela maculata. The sequence goes on along the minus strand of OW386285.2, from coordinate 81,228,658 downwards.
TGAGTATTAATGTTTTTTTTTTCAGTAATATATTAAATGTGTTTTCATTTGTTTGAATGGGTAAAAAGAAAGGTTAGTTTTCAATTGCAATTACAAATACAAGTTTAATCGCTTCGAATGGGGTTATATGCGGTCAATTTCTAAAAGTATTTATGCTGTTTTCCGAATATAATTGTGATGAGGTTTAATCAGTAACAAATTGTTCACTATTTGTTATGATATGGTCGGAAATTCCAAGTACACATTTAGTATTCCTTCAAGAGGATTGATGAGAGCAGTTTCTACGAGTATCTATTTGTTGTTCCTATAGTAAATTATATAAGTCTTTATCAGTACAGATTCGGATCTAATTTAAATATGAAAATTATATCAGAATAAAGCAACCAAATATTTTAAACAGTATCTATTTGTAAATCCAAACATTTACTTATACTATCTCAATGAGAATTTATGAGAACAGTATCTAATGTAAAACGTGCGGCTTTCCGTGGTTAAATGGCAAGAGTTTCTATAAGAAACGAGTTGCATTAGGTTAGAACAGTTTTGATTTGTAATTGAAGATTCAAAATTATAATGTTTGAATAGGGATTTATGAGATCAGTTTCTATGAGTATTAATGTGTTTTCTTCAGTAATATATTAAATGTGTTTTCATTTGTTTGAATGGGTAAAAAGAAAGGTCAGTTTTCAACTGCAATTACAAATACAAGTTTAATCACTTCGAATGGGGTTATATGCGATCAATTTCTAAAAGTATTTATGCTGTTTTCCGGATATAATTGTGATGAGGTTTAATCAGTAACAAATTGTTCACTACATGTTATGATATGGTCGGAAATTCCAAGTACACATTTGGTATTCCTTCAAGAGGATTGATGAGAGCAGTTTCTACGAGTATCTATTTGTTGTTCCAATAGAAAATTTGTCTTTATCAGTATGCATTCGGATCTACTTTAAATACAAAAATTATATCAGAATGAAACAACCAAATATTTTAAACAGTATCCACTTGTAAATCCAAACATTTAAAGATATATTTTAATGAGAACCAATCAGAACAGTATCTAATGTAACGCGTGCGGCTTTCTGTGGCTAAATTTTAAGAGTATTTTTAATAAATAGCTTTAACGGATTTGAACAGTTTTAATTTGCAATTCCAGATGAATAGTTTTAATTGTTAAATAGGGATCTGTGAGATCAGTGTCTTTGTGTAATGTTTCTTTTTAATAAAAACACATTTTATTGAAAAAAAAACATTACACTGACCTCATAGATCCTTAACAATTAAAACTATTTATCTGGAATTGCAAATGAAAACTGTTCGAATCCCTTAAAGCTTATTTATTGCAAATAATTTTAAAATTTAGCCACGGAAAACCGCACACGTTATATTATAGATACTGTTCTGATGGATTCTCATTATAATATTATCTTTAAATGTTTGGATTTACAGGTGGACACTGTTTAAAATATTTGAGGTTTCATTCTGATATGATTAGGAATACTAAATATGTACCTGGAATTTCCGACCATATCGTAACGTGTGGTAAACAATTTGTTACTGATCAAACCTCATCACAATTATATTCGAAATACTGATCGCATATAACCCCATTCGAAGTGATTAAACTTGTACCTATTTGTAATTGCAGTTGAAAACTGACCTTTCTTTTTACCCATTCAAACAAATGAAAACACATTTAATATACTTATTACTGAAAAAAATAACATTAATACTCATAGAAACTCATCTCATAAATCCCTATTCAAACATCATAATTTGTAATCTTCAATTGCAAATCAAAAGCGTGTCGCCCGGGTTGGCTCCGGCGGGTTATATCGCCTGTAGTCCCCCCTCAAGAAACATGTAATTAGGTTTGTAACCTGTTTGTTTCTTCTTCTAAATAAATAAATAAATAAATAAAAACTGTTCTCGTTTCTTATAGAAACTCTTGCCATTTAACCACGCAAAGCCGCACGTTTTACATTAGATACTGTCCTCATAAATTCTCATTGAGATAGTATAAGTAAATGTCTGGATTTACAAATAGATACTGTTTAAAATATTTGGTTGCTTTATTCTGATATAATTTTCATATTTAAATTAGATCCGAATGCATACTGATAAAGACTTATATAATTTACTATTGGCACAACAAATACATACTCGTAGAAACTGCTATCAACAATCTTTTCGAAGTAATACTAAATATGTACCTGGAATTTCTGACCATATCGTAACATGTAGTGAACAATTTGTTACTGATCAAACCTCATCACAATTATATTCGGAAAACAGCATAAATACTGTTAGAAATTGATCGCGTATAACCCCATTCGAAGTGATTAAATTTGTATTTGTAATTTCAGTTGAAAACTGACCTTTCTTTTTACCCATTCAAACATATGAAAACACATTTAATATATTACTGAAAAAAAAAACATTAATACTCATATAAACTGATCTCGTAAATCCCTGTTCAAACATTATAATTTGTAATCTTCAACTGCAAATCAAAACTGTTCTAACCTAATGCAGCTCGTTTCTTATAGAAACACTTGCCATTTAACCACGGAAAGACGTACGTTTTACATTAGATACTGTTCTCATAAATTCTCATTGAGATAGTATAAATAAATAGACTTATATAATTTACTAGAGGAACAACAAATAGATACTCGTAGAAACTGCTCTCATCAATCCTTTTGAAGGAATACTAAATGTGTACTTGGAATTTCCGACCATATCATAACAAGTAGTGAACAATTTGATACTGATTAAACCTCATCACAATTATATTCGGAAAACAGCATAAATACCTTTAGAAATTAATCGCATATAACCCCATTCAAAGTGATTAAACTTGTATTTGTAATTGCAGTTGAAAACTGACCTTTCTTTTTACCCATTCAAACAAATGAAAACACATTTAATATATTACTGAAAAAAAACATTAATACTCATAGAAACTGATCTCATAAATCCCTATTCAAACATTATAATTAGTAATCTTCAATTGCAAGTCAAAACTGTCCTAACCTAATGCAGCTCGTTTCTTATAGAAACACTTGCCATTTAACCACGGAAAGCCGCACGTTTTACCTTAGATACTGTTCTCATAAATTCTCATTGATGTGGTATAAGTAAATGTTTGCTGCTCCATTCTGGTAGAAACTGATAGAAATTTCAGCAGTAGCTTTACTCCAGGCTCCAGTAGAGGGAGCTGTATACGTGTCGCTAATTGATATCTACTCTAATGTGACCTAAGGAACTGACGTGTGTTTGTTAAATTAAAAGTAAAGCAGTCTCTTTCACTGCCAACTCATTCATTACTTCTAGGCTAGAACGAGAACACCCGAGGAAATAAGGACTTTGCAGTATTTTGTGTTTACCACAATATTAGTATTTCTATTTGAAATATGCAATTTAAACTGTACATTTGTCGGCATGCATATCCAAATTAATACTAATAAAAAAGCAAAATGGAAGTTTACAATAAAAATACATCTGTAAAATATACAATTGAAACTGTACATTTGTTGACATGTATATCCACATTGATACTAATAAAAAGACAATGTTGAAATTTACAATAAAAACATGTTCATAAATGGTGTGTTATATACGATAGATACTGGAGAAAGGACGGACTGGACTCTTATGATATTACTTATAGAAAAGTTTAGAATCTCCTTAAAGTTGTATCTGTAATTCCATATGTTTACAGATATAAGGGCAAGGGTGCATTTGCAGACACTAAACTGTAGATTTGTTGATGTATATTTCATATAAGTACTCGTGAAAGGGCAACATGATAATTCCAAATAGCTCATTCGGAATTACTGTTTCATAACCGATTTAAAACTTAATAAAACAGATAAAATCCTGTCTGTATAATAATAATATAACTTATAGGAACGATAAAACCGCATCACTTTTTTTTTATAAGTTTCTATGTGGAATTTTTGGCAGGGATTACTCTCATATTTGATATATTTTTTGAGGTTGTGAAATCGGGGTTTGCAATTTAGGCGGTATACTCTGAAAGTGTAGCCAATAACCTACATTTTAAGCCAAGGTAGGTCGAAATTGATTAAGATTTGACTTGTAGGCAGATTTTTGTCCAAAAAAAGGCTTTTTTTTCCACTGTGCGGCCCCCCGCTACGGCCCCCTCAGACGCCAACAATCTCCCGCGCTTAATAATTGATGAGCGGGGTAATTTAAAAAAAAAAATTTTGTCAAAGTCTCTGGCGGGTCCCTCGGAAGCCAACGACCCCCCGCACTTAATAATTGATGAGCGGGGGGAGAAATTTGAAAAAAAACTTTTTTGACAAGATCTCTGGCGGATCCCCACTATATTATACTGCTAATAACATCACGGTGTACTTCGTTTTTAAAAAGCCAATTGATCATTGTATAAAATGATGTAATACTTGATGGTTCTACAATAAATTTTCAAAAATATTGATTACTTAGTCAAATTTTAAATTTTACAACGGCAATCCACTAGTAAGGTCACCATTATTTTAATAATTTTAAATATTCTGCACTAATTAAGTTTGGGGTTATCTTTATTATTTAGTGATTTTTTTTGTTTGTGAAAAATTCAGTTGCCGCTATTAGCCATTCTGTGACGTTTGACGTACCTAATAATGTGTAAAAATCCCATTCCGATATTGATAATAAAACTAGACATACAACACTCGTAATCGGGATAAAATACAGACACCACGTCAGAGATTGGCTTATACAAAGAGAATCAACTTCGGAATTGATTTATTTAATTCGCTTCCAAATAGTATTAAGGAATTGCCCATCAAAAAATTTAAAACAAAATCAAAACTGCACCTTTTGGCTAATGCTTACTATGATCCATCAAATTTTAATTATTTTTAAATTTATGTTTATATGTAATATGTTGTTTGTTTTTGTGCTGACTATATTTTGGTCACATTCAATGTTTGTCATATACTTGTGATTAGATTAGATTAGATTAGATTGAAAAAGGAGCTGGCTGATTCGCCTTGGCCACCGCGACCCCTGTGGATCTATTGTGGCTCTCCTTGTCTAATTTTACTTAGAGCTCCTTATCCAGCTTTGTCTTTTGTATCAGACTCCACAGCCTTGATAAAGGCTCCTTGGTATAGCTATCTGCCCTTGGTTTCTCTTCGCCAAGTAGTTGGAACCTCAGTCTGGCTAGGCCTTCGCAATGACACAGCACATGTACTGAGGTTTCCTCCTCCTCTTGACAGAATCTGCATGTTGCATCCTCTGCCAGGCCCATTAGACTCATATGTCTATTAAGCCTACAATGTCCAGTTAGAAGACCTACTATTATCCTAATACTTGTGATTATGTATGCATATATTTATATTTTATATGTTTCGTACTATCTAAGTCTGACTATACTAGGACTCTATCCTAGTATTAGTTGTTAGTATTTTTATTTATATTAGTTTATATTTTTCTATCTGACATGTCAAAGCACCAGGGTGTAATTTCTTTTTGACTAATAAATTATTATTATTATTATTATTAATTTAAAATGTCTTGTAGATTTCCACGGTAATTTTGTCAATTGCGTGCCAAATATTACTGTTTTCCGTTGCATTTCTTTATTATTTACTTTTGTTAGGATGTCTAATCTGAATACTTGTCAGATTTTTTCCTTGTCCATAGGGTCAACTACTGGAGAGAAATTATTTTTCTCCGTCAAATCATTTTGTAAAATTAGTAACAATAAACAAGTATTTGTGCGCGAGAGTATAGTAACGGTAAAAGAATAACTATTTGTGTATTAAGAGAGTAAAGTGCCTCATTGTTGCTCGATAATGTAAGTTGACGCATGACGCAAAGCGAACGGCGTCAAATACTTGACAACGACAATAGCACCTTGCGCTCGAATTACACACATAATTTTATCTACCATTATTTGAAAATATCAACATGAAAGGAATAATTAACTTGAATTTTTGGCTGGAAAATGCGATTCATCAACATATTATGAGTATGTATTGTATATGTGATCAAAATAAATAGACGAAGAAAACACAATCGCTGTCAATTTATTTAAGTTTTATTAATTATTATAAAATTCGCATTCTTCGTATAATTAAATTAATCACTTAATTGTTAATATTACATCAACTCTCATTATATTAACAATAGTTTTGGGGGATTATTATTTCATAAAAATACATCGTCAATGTTCCAACCAAACGTGTGTAAGGACAGGTGCACTCGAGCGAGCGTAAAAGTACTTTGCAGCTCATTGTCATGGCAGACCAGCGGCAAAGTGACATTATTCACAGCTCCTCTTCAAACGTCAACTATGCGCTTCAAAATGTGAGTACCTACTTTATATGTCGATAGTAGATAAAATATTTTTTTGGTTCAAGTGGGTTTAGAATATCATGAAATGTCTAGATTTTAAGTTTCAGCAAAAAAAAATTATCTCTAACTGTTGGTCTGTGTCTAACTTTTTGTGCGCACGATTACTCTGGAATGGTTAACAATATTGACTTAAAATTTGGTACACCTTATGCATTATAACCAGATTTGGAACAAAATTATATTTTGATCTTATTCCGTTAAAGGGTTGGAAGGTAAATGATGGCAAATAAGTAAAGCAAGTAAGTAAGAGTCCATTAAACTGGAATTCACTGTATATACGAGAAGCCAAGATCTCATTTTTTTTTGTATAAGCCTTTATCATTACGATCCCCATCCCATTATTAAAGGGAGTTTGAAAAAATAAAATTGAGATTTAGGGCCGGTTTTATAGGTACAGATTAAACCTAAGTTTAACTAGAAGATTCTGTTGAGGTCCGAAATAAAAGTAAATAGCGTGTTTAGCAAAGTGTATATTAAGCCCATTCATCAAATAGGAAATTATTAATAAATTTGAATAAAAATTATGTGGTATTGATAATCTGTTATTGGCAGTTATTATCGATAGTTATCGAATGATTTTTGTAGTAAAAAAACTGCTGTGAGAAACATCTTTTTGAGTTCTTGTTAAAAGGTTCTTGTTAATTTACTGTTTGATGAATGTGCTTAATATACACTTTGCTAAATACGCTATTTACTTTTATTTCGGACCCCAACAGAATCTTCTACACTCAAAGAAATAGTATGGGTAAATTCAACAAAAAAAATTGGTTAACTAACAATATCGTTAATTTTGTTAAACCAAACTATATTGATGGTATTTTTAAACAAGAGGTGATTGTTATTTTAATTAATAAAAAGTTGTCGTACAACAAAACAATGGTTAACAATAAAAAATAGATAAATAAGACTATTATTTTGTTCGTCTGACTATTATTTTGTTGAATTCTGTCAAATTAAACTAGATAATAGCATGTTTTATTTTTAACTATTATCGAATTGTAATTCTAACCCAGTATTAGTTCGCTGTATTATTGTACTTGGTAGACAAACCAATATTATTGTCGTCTTCTAGAAGTTCTAAAAGAATTACCATAAAATTTGCTTGCTTACCACGTAGTCTATTACAGAAATTATTCCCAGATGACGCCACATACAAATCACTGACAATAATCAATCATGCATTATCTTATACTCTTATGAATTTATAGAAAATTAATAACATGATTGCAATGTTCAAATTCTCTCAGGGATCATCGATATATTTGGATGGATCTTATAAACGATCTCTAATCTTTGGTTTGGGTGGTCTGATGTCTCAATACTGAGATTTTGGCTAACCAAAAAAAAAACTTCATCATTCAATAAAGTGTAGATCAACCTAAAAATTAGTTGGTGAACAAAAAACAAAGTCGTTGTACTATTTAATTGCAGACCAAATTGAAAATGGTTAGTGAACATAAAAAAATGTCATTGTACTATTTAATTTGTTACAAGAAGATATGATTATTAAACTACTATTTGTTTACGAAAACAAATAAAGTTGTATGACTATTCTTTTCTGATTGATTTAACTATGAAACTAGATAGGCGCGATTTCATATGCTCTTTTTGGTTGAATTTACCTATCATTTTCTTTGAGTGTAGTTAAACTTAGGTTTAATCTGTACCTATAAAAGCGGCCCTTAGTGTGTGCATAACGTACAAGAACCAAGAATAGTTATTTTTAGCATCAGCTACCTATACTACCACCACTTTTGGTGGGGGTGATTGTGGGAAACGATAGGAAATCTGAATGTGGAAGTAGTGATTCCTTCCAATTTTCTAATAACAATTAAACTACAGGCTGCTAATATGAATTTCAATAGGGATCTATTTTGATAATAGTTGAGGGACAATCAGATAATTTCGTGAAAAATAGTGTTTCCGTACGTATGTTCATCGTACAAACCAACGGACAACAGCGCGTGATAAACTTCGAGGCCGGCTTTGAAACTTGCTAGCAATTTCAATCAATCTGAAAATGGTATGACAACATATATTTAATATAGATTTCTTGCAAAATATAAACAAGAAAGCTAGTTTTGTTGAGGTATCTCTGCTCTGGCGAGCTGAGCGACAATGGAGCACATCTCCGCACTATGCTTCACGTAGCGCAGAGTATGCAAAAATGACAGTAATAGTCCACGCAAATTAGACTTTTTAGAGAAAAAATTCATATACAAATTATATTTGGTGTATGTATAGTTCATGGGAGTAGAATTAAGAGTCCGAAGAGTTCCCACCTTATCCGTTGATGGAGGCGAAAAACCACCCCCAGACGGGACTTAGTTACGGTTATTCTCATTTTCCTTCGGATCCGCCATTCCCACGAAAAACAGGTATAGGAACAAAAATATTCTTCATTAAATTCTACATAAAAAAAGTTCTATGGTCGATTTGCGTACTCCCCACCGTTTTCTCGCTATCGAAGTTCATATTAGGGCGTAGTTTGGAGCGCTCGGCGGAAAATCTGTGGTACGCGAGTTTTCACAGCGAATATCTCCGAAACGGCTACTTTGACCTCAAAAATGGTTATAATGAAACTTGTAGAGCGGATTCTCCTCTACAAGATTCATCTTGTATTTTTCTTTTTTTATATATTATTTTTGTTGAATTTTCTAGCTTTTATCATAATTTTAATGTTTACACATATATATTCACAAAATTCATCTTGCACTTTTCTTTTTTATTATTATTTTCGTTGAATTTTCTCGCTTTTTTGGAGGACACGCACTTTGTAATATGACCTCGTTTCCATACCACCCATGAGGTAGAGGTCTCGGTGCGTTTTTTTTGTAAGTGGTTTCCCCTGTAGGCCTATTCCACTGTCGTAATTATCGGTTTCAGTCGTCGATAGGGTTTTCTTCAATCAACTCATCTTCGGTAGGTGAATTTAAGCAGCCTTTTCCGTGACAGTTGGAGCACATGGTTGAGCAACGCAATCCTATTTTTACACACCCGCATCGTTTCCCGCAATCCATCCTGCAGTTGCAAGATATAAGTTGTGGAACGGAAGATGGAGCTGGTACCTCAGGTGTAAAAATGGGTGAAAGAACGGTGTCAGTTTTCTTCCAACCCCATTGGGTCTGATCAAGGTTTATTCCTCTCCATAACTGAATTTGATGAAAAACCCTATAAGCATGCTGATGAAAAGCGACAGACGTTGGCGGTAGTCTTGATAATAGTACAGCGTTACTTGATTTTCCAACCAATTTATTGAATGTGAGAAATCTATGTCTATTTAAAGATTTCTCTTTCTTTGGAGCTTTATACAACGCCATCGTGAAACGCTCTCCAGAAGTTGCAACTTCTTCTTTTGTTGATTGAGGGTTGTTAAATATAGGCACAATGTCATCCAAATCTCTTCTGTTATTAAGTATAGTTACAGTTTGTGCTTTGCCTTTACCGAACAAAGCAGAAGTAGTGTCGCAACCACTAAATGCATGTACAAACAGCACAGTTTCCTCACAGTTTCTCAAGACATCCGAAATAACACGAAATACGTACCGAGTCTAACAACGGTATTTCACAACTAAATATTCGAGCGTCGAGAATGGACAATTCATACCTGCCCCCCTTCCTCACATTCCCCAAACCAGAATCTGTCGAGCAGCTTCGACAGAATCCGAAGGTCAAACATAACAGTACCGTGACGTTTTCAAAGAATTTGGGCGAATAGAAATAATAAATAATAAAATTATGATAAAAGCTAGAAAATTCAACAAAATTAATAATAAAAAAGAAAAGTACAAGATGAATCTACAAGTTTCATTATAACCATTTTTGACGTCAAAGTAGCCGTTCGGAGATATTCGCTGTGAAAAATCGCGTATCACCGTTTTTTCGCCGAGCGCTCCAAACTACCCCCTACTATGAACGTCGATAGCGAGAAAACGGCGGGGAGTACGCAAATCGGCCATAAAACTTTTTTTGTGTAGAATTTAAAGACGAATATTTTGGTTCCTATACCTGTTTTTCATGGGAATGACGGATTCGAAGGAAAATGAGAATAATCGTAACTAACTCCTGTCTAGGGGTGGTTTTTCGCCCCCAAAGGGTGTTTCCATCAAAGGATAAGATGGGAACTTTTCGGATCCTTACTTCTACCCCTATGAACTATGCATGGCCCAAATATAATTTGTATATGATTTTTTTCTTCTATTCGCCATTTTTTCGTCTAATTTGCGTGGACTATAATGACAAAAAATCTTGAAGAATATTCTCATAAGGAGATGGTGCAATTGTTTGTTTACTTAAGTTTTACCGAGGATGTAATTCTAAGAGTAGACACAGCAATCAGTAAGATAAATTTTACTATAGAACACTTACCAGTAGTTGGCTCATCAAGATAAATCACTGGTGGATCGCCAATTAAAGAAATTGACGTACTCAACTTCCTCTTATTTCCACCGCTCAACTCCTTTACCTTCTTGTCCAAATGCCTCAGAAAATCGAATTCCCTCGCCAAATGTTCTGCCACGAGATAGCAATCTCTAAGACGAATCCCTCTCAGCAAAGAGAACATTATTATAGTTTCTTTGGCTGTCATATCATCCAAGAGTGCATCAAATTGGGGACAATAACCGATAACTTTCTGCACTTTTTTTAATTCATATTTCATACTATAACCATTGACCCATCCATCACCGTAGGAAATTTTAACATCACCAGTCATCATTTTGAACGTCGTAGTCTTTCCAGCTCCATTAACCCCCAACAAACCAAAACACTCGTATTTTTGTACTCCAAGACATAAGGAATTCACAGCTAAGTGATTTTTGTAATATTTTGTTAAATCGCGCAAAACTAAGGTGTATTTATTAGCAATGTCGTCATCAGAGGCATATCTTATTTTCTGTTTCTCTTGCAGGACATCTGCATCTTCATTTTCAACCTCAACTGGATGTTTTGGATACCATCTTTGTTTTATGTAGTATATTATTTGTGAAAACACTTGATATTCGACAATTAAAAGTGTTATGAAAAGTATTGCACCCACTATCATGGAGAAAAATATGTTTCTACCAATTCCAGGAGCGTCCCATTTATAATAGTTATCGTCTACTCCTGAAAAATAAAAACTAATATTGAAAATAACATAAATCTTATTTAATTTGTGTAGTATTGGAAGTGCTTTTCAAATCAGGGCCTTTAGGCCGATAAAATTAATTTAATTTTCATATCAATTTACAAATTTTTGACGATCTGAATTTCACTGGACTTCATTACAGTTATAATTGTCGAAATATTCAATTCGATTCAAGCGAACCAGCTTCCCAAAAACCATCCTCTAAAGTACAATGTCTTAGTTTTTTGCAAGTTTTCAGTTTTTTGCAACTCAAGACGCTTGTCTCATAAAAAATAAAATTTCCAATCGATTGACATTTTTACAGTATTTGAGAAATATTTATAACTAGAACAAGTAAAAGTTCCAATACCCTGTTGGTCTTACCACAGAGTACAGTAACTACACAGAGGCGAAAGCTATGGCGGTTTGATGAGTCGATTTCTGTGACTTTAAGCACTGAGAGAAATATGTCGTTAATTTATTTCCATTTTTAAGGATACACTGAAAAAACAGTGTATTTCGAGTTGGATTGAAAAATATTACCATTTGAATTGTTTATAATCGGCGCCTATTTTCAATTGAGTTGGGCACTAGGTTTTATTTACAAAAATTTTAATTCTTGGTTAATGTTTTCAACCTAACAAAATGAGTGGAAATAAAACTCATAAATCCAAACTTAAAACGATAAACGTCAACAGTGTGAACACAAAAGTGAGATTGATTGATATAACATTTAAAAAATGGTGATGCGTATACAAATTTGGTTTTGGCGGGAAGACTTGCTTTCGCCTCTGTGTAGTTACTGTACTCTGTGATTTTACACATATAATAGTGTAATATAGTACTAAAGAAGTAAGACTTAATTTTTCGAGAAAGTATTGTGTCTACTATCTACTCTATATTTTATTCCTATGATCTGCATTAAACGACACAAAACAGAAAAATTTAGAATGGTTGCGTAACTTACCTTTACAGATGCGGTCGTACATCTCGGTTTGGTTAAAGCAAATGCCATTGGTGCACTGCGTGCAGATTTTATAAAACGAATATTGTTTGTAGCTTTCACTTATTCCGGTAGCCAGGGAATAATGGGGAATAATAAGGAACACCCAATGTAGGGGATCACCTACGTATTCCAAGTCAAGCCCCTCAGTTGATAAGACCTGTACTACCAAGAAGGCACCAACACCTAAAAGAATAATTAGAAATATTACGAACTGTTTAGTCAAATATTATTCATCCAATCAGTGTATAAGGAAGGAGGCTGATAAATTGTTTACATTAATGCTTGATTTTTACAGACATGAAGTAATTTACTAAAGGAGGAAATTCTTAATTCGACCAGTATGTATGTTTTTTTATGTTTGTTCAATCCTTGCTAATAGATTAAGCAATTTCTATAAAATCTTCTCAAACAGGAAGGCATGGCTCCGCTGTGGTCCCATATTAATTTCATCAAGCTACGTCCAGTGCAGGGTGAGCAAAAATTGGAAACGAAATTTTTTTAGTTGAAAATTTTGCGATATTTGGCGAAGGCGCGCCGCGCCGTGTAGGTTTCTTCGAAACTACATTAAACGTACTAGTAGGTATTTTGTGAGTAGCTGATACCGAATCTGATCTCAAAAACAAAGAATTCAAAAAGGTTAATCCAATAAAGTTGCTATAATGTAGATTTACATGAAATTTCAGAATTCTCTGACAACGAGGCTGACGTTAAATAATTTTTGAAAAAAATTGAACTCCTTTTAACAAAGATCCCTAAAAATTGTGAAATACCTTATTACCTAATGTAGATATTGAGGTCGGCGTAAAAATGAACAAATAACGAATTCAAACGTATTTTTAACCGACCTCAGTATCAGTATTAGGTAAGTTCAATAAGTATAAGTTCAATTAACTGGACGACGCGACGGTGAAATTATATCTTACAATTTTTGGCGATTTTTTTGAAGGTAGTAAAATTTTTCTTCAAAATTATTTTGATTTTACTAATTACATTAAATATGATTCACTTTTCTTTTAATTAAAACTTTCACACATCAGTTATCTGTTGTGAATTAGCGATTTTATAGAAGGGCAGCCCATAGCACAAAAAGTGTATAAATGTAATCATGTGGGGTCAAGTATGATAGTATTGAGTATGGAGCTTCCTAAACATGACGAGACCAATTTTTAAAGCACTTAAATCGGATGCAAATGAAGGCAACTATTGAAGTGGAAAATATTATTACACCCTGTACATTAAATCACTATGAATATATCTAGGACCCGAAAATTTAACCTCTTAGGGACGGTTTCATCTTAGATCTGATAGTTAACTTTATGTTTTGTCGAAAAGTACGTTTTCTACCCGTCAGTAACTGCTAATCTCCTTCTATTATCTGCACTAGTGCAGATAGTGCAGGGTTTTTGAACGAACCTAATATTTCGAAGGGTGTTGCCACGACCGGCTTTAATGTGAACAGGCCAGTATATGGAAATGTGGCAACGTGTGCTTCAGACCCCGTTCTTGGCAAAACTAAATTGTTGTGCAGTAATCTGTCACTAATAAATTGGCATTATAATATATAAAAAGTGCCTCTTTGTTGGTGTAATTTCACAAATTGTGTTTTATAAAGTAAGTAGTTATCATTTTAATTAATTAGGTATATAGGTATCTATCGCACCGCTCGCACCTGAAATCACTTTTTGTGTGTCAAATTACGTTATCACCTTACTTTTTATGCAAGCTATATTTTTAATTCAATTCACTTTTACCACCAAAACCAATAAAATAATTTTAATTAATTCTAGGTCTGGGGTCTGAAAACAATAACAACATGCCGGATAAATGTTATGTACCTGGCAATTACAATTCTTCATCTGAAGGTTATGTCCGAGCCTTTAGATTTCCCAAAGAACCAGACAGAACTGAGGAAACAGTGGCTAAAGAGTATTTCTAGGAAAAATTGGCAGCCTACAAAATATTAAGTGGTGTGCATAAAACATTTTTATGACAGTGCAATATCCAAATCTGAACCATACAAAGATGCTTATGGTGTGTGGAAGGAGAGAAATGGAAAAGTTTATGTTAGTGTCTGGTGCAGTGCCCCATGTAACGGAAACTTACCCTCATCCACCAGTTATCGCTGGGGCGTTGATGAAGGAGAAGAGATCGTGTGCGATGTGCATTTTGAGGAATATGAGGATTGTTATGCTGTTTGTTAACGACTTAGGTTTTTTAAATTAATTGTAAGCAAATAATTTATTTTGTCATAAAACTATTTTCATGTAATTCTCTGAATAACCCTCTTCCATGTAATTTCAAGTATAACCCGTCGACAAATCACTCCCCAGACCAGTTTATATATGAAAACATAAAGGGTTAAAACCGATGGTTTTTGGCCGCTTCAGGGGGTTGCGGCGGTCAAAAACTTCTTCCACCACTTCCATCGTGTTCAGCACCCTCGAAAACGGGGGGCGAAGATAATCTCGTCTTTGCACGAAATATTTACACTATTTTTTCCTTCATTACATAGATTATTAATAGGACTGACAGAGTTTAAGATTGCCGCGTTGCCACATCGTACATCCCGGCCTGTTCGCATTAAAGCCGGTCGTGGTGTTGCACTCAACTCAACTCAAACTTCAACTCGGTTCAACATAACCTACACTACCTAACCTATATTCTGTAAAGTGAAAGTTGTAAAAAATGAACATTTTCGATATTTTTGAGGACATTTTATCAAGCGATGAAGAAGGTGTAATCAATATAATGGAAGCACTTTTCTTGAACTCGATTATGTCTTGATGCTTTTTCATTAATTCAATTAACAATTTCATTTAATTGTCGTTGAAATTTGTATATCTTCTACTGTTCATCATGAAAAGTAAACAGTTATGAAGATGACATCAATCGCCAATCTGCCACTATGATATCAACCCATATTTACCATTACCAACCAACTGACGATCTTGACATGAACCTATATAACTGTATTTTATAAAATTTATAGTCTAAAACCCCAGCAAAACTCCAGTTAAAACTTCTAGTTAAACTTTGGTTTAATCTGTACCTATAAAACCGGCCATCGGTAAGTTATTTTCATCGTGAAAAGTCAGAGTAATTAAGATGATATTAATTAGTCAAATTTCATATTGTATTTTTTATTACAATTGTGCGAAGTAATCATCAAGTAGTTATTACACTGAAAATTTGAGGTCGATCCGACAAGTAGTTCCAGAAATATACTGCAATGAAATCTAATTCTTCATAAACTGAGGCGTTCGAATCGCTGACGTTCAGTCCCTCCCTAGCCCTACCTCGCTTAATAATTTTCCACATTCCGCAATCGCAAGTCAGTGTTAGTATTATCAATAAGGAGACGTAGGATCTTTTACTATGTGCGAATCCAGCTATTTAAAAGCAGAGGTGGATTTAATTATGGAGATGGAGCATTTTAACATAAATCAACATTATATAAGATATATTATTATTTTGCTAACAATATATAGAGAGCGTTTTCTTTTTAATGACAAAATCTAATTCCAAGAAAATGTTAGTAATAAACATCTCAAAACCTCTTTATTTTTATACAATGTTAAGTGTATACCTGTTGTTAAAAAAGAAATACCACTGATTGTGACTGACTGACTGTCTCCTGTACCTTGCAAGTTAAAATTTTGTATAAAGGATGTTTTTAGGATCTACGCAAGAATTTTCTAAAACTCGCCCCCTAATGGAGTGAAAACAGCTTTCTAAATGTTGAAATAATAATTAGTATCCACCACCTACGGTATTTGCACTATTCATGATACAAACGGTACTTTTAATCCGCATGACGCATCTGAGGTTAAATACAGACTGTTAGACATCTACGCAAGCGGCTACGTCTCCCGATGCGATAGAGGAGTGATTGACGTCACGCAGCTATAAAACGAAAGCACCACGCGCTGATGTTCTTGATTCATTTTGAAGCTTATAGGGACCCTTCAGATTTTTTTTTTCATTTCGTTCTAGAATTAATAGATCTTTCAGAGAATGTTTTTGAAAAAATGCTAAATGAGCCCATTGCCAATTTATCACTACGCTTTTAACCTGTAATTACCAATACCAACCAAAAAAATGGCGATAACACTGACGATTTTGACAAGCACTTATAAAACGATGTTTTACAAAACAATAAAATCTACAGTTTAAGCTTTTAGTTAAAAGACCGGTCCGTAAAATTACAAATATTTATTTTACAAACATATTTTTTTTCTTCAAACGTCAGAAAAACATGACATTTCTTAACTCACTTCATGACATTAAAGTTTGGCTTTTTAGACGGCTGTGCGTTGCCATTAACAACGGAGGTAAAAGTACTTTTTCCGAAATCGATCGGCAATGTTTACATTTTCGGCGCGATTTCAGATCGAAAAATGCACAATTCCAGTATTTTAGTCCGTTGCTAAGAAACTATCACAAAACAGACCGGAAAAGATCCGTTGCTAAGCAACGATCAACAAAACCGTACGGTTTTTTATGTATATTTTAGACAATAAATAAATACACGCAGACAAACAAACTCACATTAAAATTGAATTTATTAGTAAGCAGTTTGATTGTAATGAAGAAATGTTATGCATTAATACAAATTCCTTAATTTATAATAATATTGATTGCGATTTCAGAAAAAATAGTATGTGTACTTCAGTGTGAAAGCACATTCCCGAACTTCGATGCAATTTGCATCGTCGTCCGGGAATGTATTGCTTTCACACCTAAATACACAATATACTATTTTCTGACGCTGTGAGCTAAGGAAAAAGTAATATCCATAGCAACGCGTATTTTATTTAATACGTCGACCATGTGATAGTTAACACAAGCGTTTTTGTTGGAGAAATTCGAAATTTTTTATCTTTATTTTTTTTTATAGCTAATCGACGTTTGAAGAAAAAATAGCATGTTTGATTCAGAGTAAAAGCAACTTGTTATGACTAGTCTGTAATCTACAGACTCGTCACCAAAGTCTCACTTTTACTCCTAATAAAACAATATACTCTTTTTATAAAAAAAGTGTTTAAGTTGTCATTTTAAAAATATGTAATTCACAAATCGCAATTTCATGTCATAAAAAACACAACATACCTGTGAAAACACTAACTAAAGTCATTCTTGTGTAACCAGTAGATGGAACATCAAACATATATCCAGCAAGATACAACAGGGGTAGGAAAGCCCAACCAAAGTAAAATAATATGAAAACCATACGACCTAAAAAGTAAATGTAATGTAGATTTATTGATCATATTTTCATCTAAGAGATGACGAATTTGAGTTACTTTGTCGACAAGATGTTAGTATTTTTATCATTAGTTTAGGCATGTGGATATAAAAGCGGAGTTCTAACTACTTTATCGCAAGTATTAGAAGTATCATTGACAGGATGACAAAATGAGCCAAAAAGTGTGATTCTTTCTCAGGGTAATATTTTGATATATAGTCGAGTAAACTCTAAGCTGGCGCGTCCAAAGGTCGCTTCATCATATAAACTAAGAGAATAAGACATACGCAACTAGTTCATCTCTATGTCACTGCGATAGCTTTATGCGCATCGCATATCGTACGTCGTGTTACCAACTCATACATACGCCACCTTAGAGTTTACCGGACTATACCTTCAAATATATCGTAAGTAGTCTATTAGTCCATTGATGTTAGGAAAAATGAAACAAAAGAGTTCCCAAAGCACCCTTAAAAACCACCCCTAAAGCGCCTCGCCGCGGTTTTTCACATTTTCCCACAAAATAGTTGGTGCCTCAGAAAATGTTATTACTTGTTGATAATATTCTACATAAAATTTGCTACAAATAAAGTCCTATACATCTTTCCGATAGGCGCAACAGTTTTCGAACAATAAGCGAACAAACTGGGGGTTGGTCCCCAATCGGGTCCCCTTCGCGTGTTTTCAATATAGTGTGGCCAGATACACATTTAAGTAGACCCTTATATATCCTTTCTACCTATGTAATGTGAAAAATGTATGTGTGTTCATGCATTTTCTTAAATAAAGACGTCTATTAATATTATTGTGATTATTGTCATTACATTGAAGGGATGGGAGATCACATTCGCGCACTTTCTTAGGTAGTCTGCAGGGATGCCGTTTTCAGTACAATTTCACTATTTCTAGTACTTTCAAAAATTACCTACATTGGTACCCTACATTAGTACAACTTCGAATGTTTCAGTACATTTTAATATTGAATAGTGACATCAAACAGCTTCAGTGGATTAAGTCTATTGGAAAGATCACTTGAAAACAACGCACACCTCAAAGGTGGTGTGGAGATAAACTCATTCCGCGAAAGATGCTGTAATAGGCCGGGAGCCCGCGTATAAAATGGCTGACTATCCGGCGAACTTTGAAAATATGAAAAATGGATTGTTCTTATATAAGTTAGCAATGAATGGACCGTCAGCTGGTTGGGTAGCGGTGGGGGTGGCTGTCAAAGGGTTGAAAACGCGTAAACAACGCACACAAACAAGTGCCATCTACATTAGATCCCTTGGTTATGGGTGACAGCTTGAGGAAAACAAATTTAACTTGCAAGTGATTTGATGGAGATCAATTACCTTCATAAGTGGAAATGATTATCCAAAATGCCGAAAATACTGAAGGTATTATATTATTTGTGCTTTTCACTTTTCATCCTATTATAACCTTAATCAATTTTTTATAAATAATTATTTCTTTTAGATGCGAGTGACAAAGAGAATTTTTCTCTTTCACCCACTGAGCATCAAGAGAGTGATGAGTTGGATGAAAATGAGAATGAGGAAGATCTGTTATCGGAAGCCGAATAAATTTATTTTTATTTTCACTAAACTAAATAAATTTTCTGAGCAGATCATCCTGTATAATTTTGAAATGTACGAATGTATTAATTTGTATTCTCATAAAATAATGTATATTAATAATAAACTGAATATTTAATCAAATTAAAAAAAGAAACTCGGGAATGCCGCAGGCATGTTTTCTAACATTAAGTTATCGATATCGATATTACTAATTAAATCTTTATGGCGAACTTTGAAATTCGGGTATATGATAATATTCATACTAAGATTAACGATAAACACAGTCAGCTGCAAGTATGTGGGTGGAAAAGTCGTCAGCTGATGCAAGGTTATGGGCGCTGCCTCGCAGGTGATCAACACTCAGCACTGTTCTGTACCAGCTGACGACTTTTCCACCCACATACTTGCAGCTGACTATGTTTTTTGTGAATCTCAGTGTAAATATTATCTTATACCCAAATTTTAAAGTTCGCCGAATAATTTAAATTTTTCGTGTTTTTGGACCTGTTTGATCGATCAGCTGACGGTAAATCCACCGCCCCCCATCCAGCTGACTATATTCTACTTTCATTATACAACATAATCTTCCCCTCATATAAGTTTCAGCGTTCGCCGGATAGTTTTTTTCTCAATTTTTTTTACGTGTTTTCAACCCTTTGACAGCCACCCCCACCGCTACCCAACCAGCTGACGGTCCATTCATTACTGACTTATATGAGAACAATTCATTTTTCATACTTTCAAAGTTCGCCGGATAGTCAGTCATTTTATACGCGGGCTCCCGGCCTATAATGTTGAATTTGCAAAAGCAGATGATGAAAAAACCTTGCTGTACAATTTCATTTCTGTATACTACGCACGTAGGCCGTAATTTTATAAGAATATGCGAAGCGCAAAGAGGACACCCTCCTAAACGTTAAGCTGATATCACCAATGAGTTGATGGGAAAAAGTTCTGGCAAGGCTGTGGGTCTAACGGGTAATCGCGACAGATGGTAGAATTTTATCAGATAGGTCATTTAGCAAAGAGAGGCCAACTATAATAATTCATGGATCACAAGACGTCTGCCAAGGCGTTGTGAATAAGAAGACGTGAAGCGTGTACCGATCGGTGACCACCCCCTAGTAGCCCAGATGACAGAGAACATTTTCTAGTGAAACCTACAAAAACTTGCAAAATTAATAATTTTTTTTATTGAGTTCGTGCAAGAGTATAGAATAATATCCTGAAAAGTTTACATTCCGCTCGGATGCAGAACATGTCCTAATAAAATTTGTCTATCTCTAAGCCTACTATGATTTCTCGAAAATTGCTATTTTTTTTATAGCAGCAGGCCAGCGTTTTAGATCTAGGCGGCATTTATGTATTGAATAAAGTTGTCTCATGGAGTTGTATGGTTGATAAAAATTTAAAATGAATTCGGTCACAAATAAAAAAGATACGAGAAGTGAAACAATTTTTTTTTTTAAATATTCCGAGTTTCACAAAATTTTACAGGGGGGCATATCAAGTGATTCTGAACAACTTATATTAACAAAATTCTAAACCTACTCTGATGTTTCGAAGATTGCTATTTTCTTTTTATCGCAGTAGGCCGGCGGTTTAGATCTAGGCGGCGCGGCATTTATGTGTTGAATAAAGTCGTCTTATGGATTTGTGTGGCTGATAAAAATTTGAAATGAATTCGGCCACAAATAAAAAAGATACAGGGGTGCCTTCACGAGAAGTGAAACACACTGTATAATATTTACTTGCTCGGTATCTGAAACAGCGTTAAAAATTAATATTAAAAATTATTTCAGACAGTGCAGCAGTGCACATTCCTTTTTAGAAATGTGGCAACGTAGCTGTCGGCGTATTATTGAATGCACGCGCATGTTACGCTATTACGTCACAAGATAACTGCAAACTGCCTTATTTTAAATCCACTCTGATTTTAAGCATATTCTATTACAATAAAACCAATGATAGTTAAATTACCTTGAAATTATATTTATAGCATATTGGAGAGTCATACTATAATGCTATATTATTACTATTGTCATTTTCATTATTGCCTACTAGCCCATTATCTGTTCATTTATAAAAAATTTCAATATCATACAATTTTTGTATAAATTCAATACTAAACAATAATGCCACATATGACAATGACAGAAAAGTTATATTTGACAATCTGATCTTTTGATTTTAATTAGCTTTAATTGTGATTCTTCCAAATTCAAAGTAAAAAAAATACTGTCAATTTCCTCACCATCCATATCATTCACGTTTTTAGCAGAAAATGTATTCATCATGCCACTAATCCAACTATAAAAAATAAATGTCGGGAGACGAGCTCGAAGTTAAAAAAATTCGTTCATATTTTGTCACTACCCAAGTGCCTTATAAATAAACGGTTCCAGAGTAATCGTGCGCACAAAAAAAGTTACAGGCAGACAGACAGACAGAATTGTGTTTTGCTCAAACTTAAAATCTCTATGCTTCATGACATTCTAAGCCTATTTGAATTAAAAATGCTACGTTTTCTTTTACAATGCCGATTTTGTACTTCATTTAAAAATCTCCATTTTGCATCATTCATGCAATTATTACGAACTACATTTCACTTTTGATATGACATTTTTCCAAAGTTAAAACCTTTAGTTACTGTACTATAGATGTAACAATTATTTTGGAAACTTCTCTATTTTATTCCCTTTTATTCAAGTTTTATCAGTTACTAAAAAAGAAAAAAAGACAACAATCGACAATAATTTTTCATTCAATCCAAAATGAAATATGTGGGGTTTTCGACAAAAACAAGGCGACCTTTTCAGAAACTTTATTTGAAAGGTTGCCAAAGTAACTATATTTCATGTTTGAAATAAGATCCATTGTTTCTTTTTTATTTCAACCGTAGTCGTCCATTTCTGTTCGTAATTGTAGGACAGTTTGATATATTTTTGCTATCAGTTGAGCACAGCTTTGAATTTCCTCGTTATAGTTCCCTTATTCTACGCAGGGTGTATTAAATAGGTGGTCCGACTTACGGCACTTTCCTATTATAATAATAGGTGTTTTCTTTCTACCAACAATCTTAGCTAAGCTAAGTAGTTTTAATGTCACACGCAAACTGTGGTACATACACGAATATTTCACTCATCAGGCGTGACTGAAAAACTACTTAGCTTAGCTAAGATTGTTGGTAGAAAGAAAACACCTAATGGCTTCATAAGTGCATGGTTACTATTTACTTTAGTAGATGTCGCGAGCAATAAGGTCCTACAATTACCTGGGCATGTGCCTCTTATAACTAACATAACCTCAAATTTTAAGATTTTTTAATTTATTCTCATTATTAATGTTTGTATAGGCATTTTTAGCTCGAAACCATACTGGCTCCAAGCAAATATTTAAAAATTCACGCAAATAATTTTTCAATATTGTTGATTAATAAAAATAGACTGCTAATTATAGGTTAGATTCCTAACCTGCAAAAAGTGTCTTATTTTATTGTGACAAACTATTTGAAACTTCATACACATTGCGTTGAACTTGATTTTGGTTGAAAGTACAGGAACCAGGTAGACATTTTAATAATATCTACGTAATACTTGTAAATCTTAAGAAATATATATTTTTGAGGTTAGCTGTGGCGACACGTGCAATGCTGCGTGTAGTGTTGCATATATTCTTTCAATGTTTTCATTTAGCTACTTAATGTCAGATGTCACTGGACTCTTATTTCACTAAACAAAAACAAAAGGCCGGGAATGTATGCAACACTGTATGCACGTATGCACAGAACTTGTAAAATTATCTATCTATGCGTAAGTAATGAGAGAACTTATTGGTCCTGCCATCTATTACATTATGTACAAAGTAAGCACTTATGAAGCCACTGTGAGAGTTGTCGTCGCACCACCTATTTAATACACCCTGATTCTACGCCAAACTGGGAACCGTGCAGGTCCACTACGCCAGATTCCATGATCGAAATATATTCGAGAATTGGCGGACTATCGCGCGATAGTGAGCTGGGCATCCGCTAAATTTAACGCCACTGGACTCTCACGGGCGCGGTAGTATAAAAGAACTTGTCTACAAAGAGAAGGCACTTCTGACTATGACCCAGCAGACGCTCCAAGCGGCCGAAGGTGCAGCTACTGGATAATGGGTGAGTATAAAACATACCACCGTCCGACGAAGACACTCCACGGAAGAAACAGGACGATCACTCAACCACCCACCCAAGACCCTGCGGGTACCGGACAAACAACCGTCCAGTACCTGTAGTCCCCCTAGCTCCGGGCGGGCCGAAAATGCTACCAAAGCAGTTAGGTCTGCCCTTCCTCGAGCTACACAGCTCATCCTTACCCTACCGACGATCCGGATGGCAGGATGTCAACTGACATTCTGTGTACCGGCAGTCACTCCTGCCAAAAACCCAAAACACCCGACTGACCGATGACACCCCCCGGGGGAGACAAGCTGATGAAGAAAGAAGATCAAGACAGAAGCACGCCAGAAGAGGCCTTAGCCAGCAAGGTCCAACGAGCCAGGACCCAGGGAGGTGGGCCGAAATCGTCTGCACCGCTCACATTTGTGAGTGGGGCCGATGTAAAGTAAGCTCGCCCGCCCTGCACGAGGCTGATCCCCGGTCTACAGCGATGTATTGGGGTAAAGGGCAATAGTCCTGCCTGACCTCAGTCATCCGAGACCGACATCTTTAGCCAAGAATATTAGCGAGAAGGCAATTGTATGTATTGTCATCCCTTGGTCTATTACAAGAGGTAGAGCTCGTTTCTTAGATTTGTCACTCGAGGCGTACTTTATTTGACTCGAATTATAGTCTTTCGTTCTAGATAGATACTAGTTATGATATATCAACGGTTAAGTTTGGACGAAACTTAAAAAACAAATTTGTTGGCACATTTATGCATCGTTTACCTTACCACCCCCGTGAACAACCAATCTTTCTAATATATAATTATGTTGAGATTTACCAAGCAAAAATCAGCCTGACTATTATGACTTGCTGTGATTGATTATATTTGACAACTATGAGGGTTCACTACCTCTTACTACATCTAATACTTGCTATAACACAGAATTACACTTTTGTAATCTGCGCACCTAAAACAACAATAATAATATTAAAATTTTCTTGTAAAATTAACTCAACTGATAGTTTATACGTTCTCCGACTATTTAGGAAATTTAAATTAATATAAAAAACAATCTATTTATACCTATATCTTCTCCTGTTTTGAACCCGTCTTCTTGAAAAACTGCGAGGGTAATTATCAATGCTATAACAGTAACTAGATAAGTAACCATGTCACATAGCAGAGATGTTATCCAAAATACGTAAACCTTCACTCCAGAAACAAACTGTAAATGTTTGGATTTTGAAATATTTTCTCGCACAACAAAAAGTACGTAGAATGATGAGACAAACGCCATACTGAAACCTATATTGAACGCCAGCTGGAAACCCATAGTTTGGACACTGAGTAATTGACTGATCTGAAAAAATTGGAAAATAGTTTGAAGCATCGCAATGTGGTTTAATAAAGACATTTATATTCTAAGCTAGATTCTGGAATAGATACAGGGTGTAATTTATTCCGTTAAAGAAACTGGTACTGGGAAGGATCTGACAAACAAAGAACTTATGTAACTTTTTCCTCTGGGGCACTTTTAAAAACTGATCAAGGTCAATAATTTGAACAGTTACCTAGGAAAAGTTTAAGTGTCCTTTACCTCACGTTGGCCAATGTACGTAAAGTTATGAAGAAACTCTCGTGATCTATAACAATGCAATGACCATTAAAAAAAGGGAGACAATGGTCTCAAAGGAGACCTTGAACTTGGTTTAGTTCGCCAGCCGTTATTGACCTAATCAATATTATAGATACTCTCTGGCCAACAGTTTCTCAACCAGTTTTATTAAAATTTCTTTTTACCTTTTCCCTCCAAAGCCACATGTTATACAAAGTCTTCTTGTTTGTCTGGTCGCTTTCCGCTACAAGTTTTTTTTTTAATGACGTGGTACTAATTACACTCAGTGAATTATAGATACAGGGCAGTCATTCATTTTAGATATTTTCGAAAAAAAAAAATCCATACAAGCATGGAATTTTTGGACATACTCTCTATAGTCCGTGGGCCCACCTTCACTCCATGATTTTTTGTCCATCACTATATACATTTGGTAAGCAATATTTTTATGTTATTTATGTATTCAAGATGTTTTAAAGCTAATTAGCATACCAATACAGTGGACAGGTAGTTTATGGCCAGTTTTTAAAACTGCAGTAAGAAAGTATAAGTGTAATTTGACATAAACACAAATAAACATTATCAACTTTTAGAAAATGGAAAAAAAATCCGGCGGAAGATAATTAGCATACCTCTGGAGTGGGTGGAGGGAGTATGCACACTGACCATTTTCTTATAGTGTTAATATATTTTAGGTATTCGAGCAGCCCTTTGGTATACTACCTATTTTTAACACTAACAATACAAATTTACTATTGGCATACCGTTTAAGTGGATGACGTGTTCGTTATTCCATTCCAATAATGTACGTATCGCGTCACTCTGACTTATAATAGTATACAATTTAATTTTTTAGCTACACGTTATTAACACCGTTTTAGTGGATGAAATGCAAATAAAAAAGTGTGTGCATGCCACTATAATTTGACATATGACAATATTCGGTATGCCAAATGATTTATAAATCATCTATGACAAATCATAGAAAAATATATTATTTGCATACCAACAGGGATGGATGAAAGATGTTTTATGGTAAAACAAATTTTTAAAAATGTTATGACAGTATCGAGGCTGATCTATGCATTTATATTTCATTACATATTTTGAATATGTTTACTTTTACTCAATAGATGCGTATACAAGCAAGTATACTGGGTATTTTACCTGATTATTTACTAATTTATCTAGTAATTTAAGGTGGGCCATGTACGTAATTCGACAATTTCTCCTACATCCCTGAACCGATTGAAAAAAAAAATTGATAGGTTTTTAGAGACAACTTTATAGAATGGTACTAGGCTACTGAAAACTAAAGAAAGAAAATTTATTATTACTTGTGCGAAAATCGAAAAAAAAAGACTTTTCAATAGCCTAGTGGCCATTCTATAAAGTTGTCTCTAAAGGCCCATCAAAAAAATTTTTTGAATCGGTTCAGGGACGTAGGAGAAACTGTTGAATTACGAAATCATTTTCTAAAGCACGGCACCGCCACTCTTAACTTATTTGGTGGTGATTCCCACCCCTCTTCTGGGGTGAGAAGACAATTTAAACGAACTACAGGATACATAATTTAATTCTAGCCCTAATAATAAACAATTCCGCTTATGTCTCCACAAAATGTTTGCATGATGTGACGAACATATTGCAAAGTGTTTCATGCTGATTCATAACGGCTAACTCATGCCCGAGGTTTTGCGCTTCTTTTTAGCTTTACGACTCCACTATTAGCATTTTTTTTCAACCCCTCGTAAGTTGGAGGAAAGGCAATTTATCAAAAAATGTCAAGAACTAACAATTATTGTTTCTTTTTAGTTAAAGAAAATGCTAGAATTTTTTCAGAATTTTTAAATAACTTTTTATTTACAAATAAATTAATTTAAAAATTTATTGTGTTTTTATCAGAAAGCATCCTATGAATGGGTATGCCAGTTATATATTATTATGTAACATGCTTGTATTGTCTAATTTCAAAAACTGATTAGTTTCATCCACTTAAACGGTATGCCAATAGTAAATTCGAGTTATTAGTGTTAAAAATAGTTAGTATACCAAAGGGCTGCCCGAATACTAAAATATATCAGCACTATAAAATATATAGATGACAATTCCCGGCCAGTATGATACTTAATAATGTTTATTTGTGTATATGTCAAATTACACTTAAACTTTTTTACTACAGTTTCAAAAACTGGCCATAAACTGCACATCCACTTCATTGCCAATTAACTTTAAGAGATCTTGCATATAATAATAATAATAAATGATTTTATTGACAGGAAATGATTACAAAATTTACAATATTACATATTAATCATTGCACCAGTGATTGCCTGACAAATGACAGAGTTCAAACGGTCTGTCCGTGGGACATGTGTTTGCTCTTCCACTCATACATAAATAAAATAAAAATATTGTTATGTGCTGCAACCCCCAGAATGTAGGCAACACAGAATTCAATTAGTTCGGATGTCTGAATGTAGAGATTTGCATCTACTAGAGAAAGAACCTACTAGAAGCTCTAGACGTCCATTCTGGAACTATCTAGAGAATGGTGACGTCATACAGAAAATTCGGGATCACTCATCTTGATGGAAAGCATGGTAGTAATTAATTGTAGTAATTAGTATTAAAATTAGTAAGTTAATAAATTAGTGTTAGTGTTACCCTGGAGTTATAATTTCCGAACCCACGATACAGGATGTTTACAAAAAGGGTGTAAAAACGTCACAATATTGCTTTCCAAATGTATATAATGATGGGCAAAAAAATCATAGGTCCCACGGACTATTATTTTTCTGATTAAAATTTTATATTCCGCCAAAACAAAAGTTGAGCTGATATATTTTTTTAAAACTGTCCATTTACAGAAAAAAATACTCTAAAATAAAATTGTGAATTCGATTGTCTATTGTTTCTGTCATTACTTTTCTTTTGATTCGGCTAACATTGGAGACACAAAATGAAACATTTGTTCGATGTAGATAACGTCTAAAACTTTTTTTGGGGGGAATTTATAGAGATTCACTCAGATGGCTAGAGAGAATATGTCCACAAATTCTTTCGCTTGTGCGAATTTTTCTTAAAAATTTTTTAAAAATTAATTCCAAAAGTAGAAATAAAAGGTATATTTCATATTGAAGCTAAAAATCTAACAAGGACAATTAAAGTTGATCTTTTAATGAATAATTTACCTTATTTTTTTTTAACATGCCTACTCTAATTATTATACTACTAGAACCGACATTAGATTTTAAAGAAAACGAAAAAATCACTGTTTTTTTTAATCACGGAATTTAATTAATTTTAATAATTAAAGATAATTTTTACACCTACGCATAAGAGCAAGAGCTGCTAGATTATATTTTGATCTACTTTTGAGTTGAGGGACTGACGGAGTAAATGGGGATAACTAGGTATAGCAAGCGAGTAAGAGTCCATACAATTGGGACTTAGTGTATGTATGAGAAGACAAGGTCTCAATTTTTTTTTGGCATCAGTCACCCCTACTATCACCCCCATTACCACCCCCACCCCATTATTAAGGGGGGTGAAAAAAAATAAAATTGTGATTTAGTATGTGTACAAAAATCAAAGGCCTCAAAACTTGTTTTGACATCAGTCACTCCACTACCATCCCTACCTCATCATTAAAGCGGATAAAAAATAAAATTTTGATTTAATGTGTGAACAAGAACGAAAAGCATCAAAATTTGTTTTAACATCAGCCACCCCACTATCACAC
Source organism: Rutpela maculata (assembly GCA_936432065.2). NCBI lineage: Eukaryota > Metazoa > Arthropoda > Insecta > Coleoptera > Cerambycidae > Rutpela > Rutpela maculata. Next base: position 81,199,819 of record OW386285.2, on the reverse strand, counting down.
CCCATTACCACCCCCACCCTATCAGTGGCGCAGCCAGAAAATTCATCTGGGGGGGGCCAATAGAACCGGCCTCCCCAGAGGATGAGGAAAATTTTTCAGAAAATGGTTGAAAACGGATGTGTATGTAGATGCCTCTGTTAGATAATATTGGCATTAATTACAAAATATTTATTTCAAGGGATAATTTAGATACTGCTTTGTACTACTTCTTTATTTTTTGGCTCATGGAAGACGGCTTGGGGGGGGCCCGGGCCCCATGGCGCCCCCCCCCCCCCCCCGGCTGCGCCCATGCACCCTATTATTAAAGGGGATACAAAATAAAATTGTAATTTATTGTGTGTACAAGAATCAAAAATTTTTTTCACATCAGCCACCCCCATCGGAAATTTGGATATGGAAGTGGGGATTCCTTAGGCAGCGGTTATTTATTTCAAATTTGGAATACATGTTAAATAGCATGGTAAAATCCTTACTGAAATTGGACCATATTCGTTATATAGGGTATTCGCCAGAGGCTTTAAAAATCATGTTTTATGTAAACTGGGTTTTATCATAATTTTACTGAGATTCTTGAGCATATAAAAATACAAAGATGAACAAAGTATCGAAACTGCAATATACAGTGTGTCTACAAGGTTAGAACGAACAGATAGACAGGTAGATTAGGTGATATACCGATTTTATATTAAAATGTTATTAAGGTGATTTTGATAAGTCTGCTATGAAAGGAAAGAAAATTGCAATCGGGCGTTGCCGACTGCGAATGTATCTACATTATAAATTTTCTACATAACTAAAGAACCGCTGCCCAAGGAATCACTACTTCCACATCTAAATTTTCTGTTCAAGTCTCTCACAAAGAAAACATTTTGTATGTGGAAATAATTGCTTATGGAACTTTAATAATATAATATTTGAAATAATCTACCCCAAGAACCCATAAAACGATATCACACATCGATACCGGGGTGGGGGTGGATGAAACAAAAAAATATTTTGAGGTTTTTGGTTCTTGTACACACACTAAATCGCAATTTTTTTCATCCCCTTAAATAATAGGGTGGGGGTAGAAATGGGGGTGCCTAATGCCAAAAAATTTTTTGAGACCTTAGCCACTCTTGTATGTACTAAATGCTAATTTTATGGACTCTTACCTGCTTGATTTACCTATTTACTCCAATTTACCCCCAACCCTTCGACGAAATAAGATGAAAATATAATCTAGTTCCAGATCCCGTTAAAGTATATACAATCAGGTCAATATCTTAAACGGTTCCCGAGTAATCGTGCGCACAAAAAGTTACAGACAGAACGACAGACAGAAATTTTTTGGCTCAAACTTAAAATCTCGACTTTTCATGATATTTTAAGCTTATTTGAACAATAAAAATTTTCAAAAATTTTTTTGTCGTTACTACATTTCCACTGGATGTGGAAGTAATTATTCATAATTCACTCCTTTTAATCATATGAATCAAGTAAGGTTCCAGCCATCGAAAAATTATTTAGTATCGCATTGTCATCTTAGTGCATTACAATGGAAAAATTTTAACTAGTTTTTTAGTCTTTTTTTGGTACCAATCATACACCATTTATATATTTCAAACATCAACATTTATTATTTTTCGAAATAATGGCCTGGACACTAATTAGAACACCCTGTATATGGATTTCAACTTTTAATTTCATTTTTTTTTCTGCAAGAAGAAAATTATTACTTTGAAAACTATTTAACACATAATTGAATAATTTCTGTGTAGACGTAACAGGATATGTTAATCCTAGTAATAATTTCGCTCCCATACCAAACAAAAATAAAAGCCCTAAAATTAAACCCTGTAGAACACCACGTAATAAAATTTTAACTCTTACCTGTGTGTCTGCAGTATATGGTAGAGGATGATTGGTGAACTCTATTGTACAATCTTCGCAATTTAACATACCCCTAAGCATTGCGTTTAAAACTAAGCCTAGAGTTATTCCAGGAGAATGATAGGGATCATTGTTGAACCAAGCAGTTATGAGGGGAACGTTACTTATTCCAAATAAGGAATCAGTAGAATTAAATGACGCACCAGTAATGTAACGTGTTCGCACGGTAACAGGTGTAGTTCGGGTCTGAAAAATATGAAATTATGTTAAAAAATATAAACATAGTTAAACCATGGTGCACGGAGGTGGTTACAAAAATCAATGGCAAAAATGAGATTACTATAAAAAATACTACTACTATTATAATAATACTATATAAATATGTTTAATGAATACCACTCGTGGTTAATTTTTCGCTTATTTTCTCAATATCCAATCTTTTGACGATTTTGATGAATTATTTCTTTTTATTTCAATAAGTTGGGACCAGCCGATTCACAGAGATATATGGGAATAAAACTAGAAACACAATTTAATGGATTCATTTCTTATCAATACATATTATAAATAAATCTGTTGACACATGTACACGAGGTATTACACTTAAAATTCGCGTTGCCATTTTCTCGATAACGAAAAGAGATATATAAATTCTGTAAATAGGGGCGAATGTAGGGGAGTCGTGACTGTGAAGAAAGATATTGTACAGTTGACGTACATTATCAACGTGATCCTGCGACTGCAGCACTGGCCCAACCAGTGGAATTGCGCCGTGGCAGTGCCAATCCTGAAGCAGAAAAAGAACGCAAAGTTCGCCAGCAGTTATCGACTAATCTCGTTGCCGTTGGCGATCTCCAAGTTGATTGAGAAGATCATCCTGATCAGACTAGACTCTACTCAAGATGAACTCCACATGGACGAGTGCCAGTTCGGCTTCGGGCGGGGCAGGGGCGCTGGGCAGCAGATCATCAGGATCGTGAATGACGTCAAGGTGTAATGCAACCTTGGGAAGAGCAACGTCATGGTGCTCCTCGATGTTGAGAAAGCCTTCGATATCGTGTGGATCTCGGGGATGCTCCACAAACTAAACGTTCTGGATTTTATCATGCGCATAACCAAACTTATTCACTCTTTAACTATAAACCAGCGAGACATTCGCGCGGGCGTCCCCCAGGGGTCGTGCTTGTCACTGAAACTGTACAACTTATACGTTTTCGACTTCCCGGAGTTCCCAAATACAAACCTTGCCAAGTATGTCGATGACACGGCCATGTACGCTTATTCACATAACGCACAAGCGACCAATATGCTACTGAAGGTGCACATGACTCGTACCACGGCGTATTACGACAAGTGGAAGATTCGGATCAACGCCGAGAAGTCCGAGTCGATACTCTCTACGTGCCGGTTCACAAAGAACCGAATTCTAACACCAATTTCGATAGGGGGTTAACAAATTCCAATCAAACGTTGCGTGAAGTATTTGGGGGTTAGACAAACGTCTAAGGTTTCACACCCACATTAACAAAACTATACGTAAGGTCTACACTATGTCCAGGAGTCTATGTCCGCTTCTGGCGAAGAACTTAACAGACAGACAATATAAAAAAAATGTTTTACACAATGGTGATCAGGCCGGCAATCACATACGTGGCGCCGGTATGGTGCAGCTTACCGGCCATGACAATGAGAAAACTGAAAGTGTTAGAACACAAATTTATGAGCCTCATCTCTGGTTCAGACAGATACCTCCCTCAGAGATTTATATGCACGATATCACGATATAATCCCACTAGCGGACTAGGTCCAAGAAATCTACCAGAAATTCTATCAATTTAAACTGGGTGATAGTCCGATTACTCGCAACATAACCATAATTAGACAATACTTTGCCATACTTTTCGATATAAGACACCTCTACCATATCAGACCATTTTCCGGCAACTCCCTGAGTCACAATTTACACTACTACAACTTATCACTATCCTAAGCTTCGTCCATTCTCAACTTACATCTTTATTCTTTTTCTGTTCCCTCTCTGCTTGTTTATTTTGTTCTCGTTCATCCTATTCCGTTCTTTTTGTTCTGTTGTCCATTTTTATCTACAAATTCCATTTAGGCCGATAAATTTATAATCCTTAACTTTCATTTCACCACATTTTCGTGGCAGGAAGACCACCTGGGTGGCTATTCTTGAGCGCGAGAGAAATTGTTACTCCCCGGCGAATTAATTCCCTCGCCTTTCACTTGAAATTCCCCTATTCGAAAAACATGCATTCTTAAACAAAAGGAATAACGAGGGACCGGTGAAAGTTTGAGGTAGAAGTCTACAGTGTTGTCATTTTCTTCTTCACAGTATAATCAACCAGAATTCTCCTATATCTGATATTTGCCAGCTGTCAACTAGTGGTGGAGAGGCAGTTGACAAATCAAAAACCTTCATTTATTATAAGGATCAAAAAGTGCATATCATACCTCATACCACAATATTTATGTCTCATACGAAACCAATTATTATTGTTTATTGTGTACATAGTAAAATGAACACCGATTATTTAAAAAAGTCGTGTCATGTTATAAGTACCCAAGAAGATGTAGTAGTTAAGTATCGAAGAAAATCCACAAATGTACAGTGAAAATTTGCAAGCTAATTCAGTACAAACTTCTATATACAACGACTTACACTGACGTGGCTTACTGCAGTGATTGGTACCAGTTATTTCTTGGTAACTGCCAGTAGCCAAAAAACGTAATGTAACAAATATCTAAAAAGACGGTTAAGTTTTAAATAATGTACTTTATTTCATATACCTAACCTACCAAACTAAACAATATGTAATGCACTTTAATCCTTAATTTACCTTTGTTTCCACACTCAGTGTCGATCTGCGGCTAGGATAACGAAACAGTGGGTTTAAAATGGCTATAAGATGCCTTACTAATGAATTGGATAACCTATATAAATGTACAAAAATTTGATCCGACAATTCAAAGGAATCCGTCTAAAATTCTAATATTTTTCGCATTTTCAAACTGTTCCTCCGCATCTTCTAAATCATCCAAAACTTGTATAGCCACTAAATCTTCGATATCCATTATTTAAATAAAGTACATAAAAACTGTTTATTTTCTGCTTTCCCTCGACTTTCTCTCACTAAAAGTAAGGGAATTAGGAGGGAGTGTTTTCTCTACCTGGCTGGGGAAAATAAATTCAGGAATACAAACTTTACATGAGAGAGTAGAAAAAGATTATTTTCTATTACTTATTCTACTCCCTCAAGCTCAAGAATAGCCACCCAGGGTGGAATTGCTTCGAACGGGCTTTTTCGTTGAGTTTTGTTTTCCCGTGCTAGCAACCAAAATTTTAAGGTGTTCGCTCTTGTGCGCGAAATTGATAATTTTATTGTGTCATTTTAATTAATTTTACATATTTTCATATACCATGTTTTTTTAAAGTTATTGTTATAAGTTTTAAGTTTATGCCTTTTAAACAGGAGCACTAACCCCCCTCATTAACTATTTTTTAGTCGAACATGACCTGCTCCGCCCAGCACTCATACCACAATCAACGCTAAAAACTCCAAGACTGTGCTTGACTTTGACATTTCTGTTTACTGTATATTGTCCCAGCACATGTGTACCTGTTTTAAAGGCTCCTGGGACCGAACAATTTCTTTGCATCGCTGCGCCATATATACGTCAATTTGTAGACGGTTTTTTATTCAAAACTGAAGTCAATTATATATTTATATTTATATATTCTAGTGGATAACTCTTACAGGATTCAAATATTTTTTTAGTTCTCGAGAAAATGACCTCGGGAGTTTTAAATGAAACCCCCTGTATTTGTAATTTTAATGTCTTTGCTTAGATTTTTCAATGTATCCCAGGTTGTTTAATGATACCAAATTAAAATAATGTATTTTCGGAATTTTTGTCGGTCGGTCGGTTGAAAACGGATCATCATATTATAATAATATTTCGAACACCTGTAGACATCTTTTCAACTTGGAAGATATCAAAGGTGGTGGGATGATAGGGAAAGATAGTGGGAAGAAGTGGAGAAAAAGTGGTTTGAAAGAGATTACCTGCTGCAGCCTTAAGGCACTAAGTGCTGCAACCTTCCTTACATGCAGATGTAGAGGAAGCAGATCTAGCATTGCCTCCATAGCTGCTGTGGGACAGGAGCAATTGCTCCTGTAATCCCTAAGCAGTCAAGGCGTTGCAACTCACAACCAATAGATCATCTTCGGCTTTAGTCCCCAAGTTTTACCAAATAGCCTGCAGCATGTCCACATAGCCGCAGTGGCTTTGGTAAGTGTTCTTAGAAGTATGAGTTCTAGGATTATTCCTGATATTTAATTTTACTGGAAAAATTTAGCACTGTTTCATTTAGCATAGGAGTTTTTAAACTTAGTTTTCTCCTTTTGGTAAACGGAACAATAACTGTTTTGCTCGGATTGGGGCTGAGGCTTTTTAGCAAGCACCATTTGAATATTATGTTTAAGGCGATTTGCATGAGATTTGAAGTCATAACCTCATGTCTGCCTCTTACAGTAATAATAAGGTTATCAGCATAGCCTTGAACGTTGAATCCAGAATTACTCAGCTTATGGAGGAGGTCATCCACCACTATTGACCGCAGCAGGGGCGAAAGAACTCCACCTTGTGGACAACCCTTGGCCACAATCACCGTGGCGGACTCCCCCTCCATATCCGTAGTAATTATTCGACTCATTAACATGGATTGTATCCATTTGATAGTGGGGGATTGTATACCTCTTTTCTCTGCGGCTCTTTGTATGGACTCTTATGAAGTGTTATCGAATACATCTTCTATATCTATGAATGCACACATAGCCACTTCCTTTGGGGGCAAATGTCTTTTCAATGCCTTTGACTAGACCATGTAGAGCATTTACTGTCGATTTGCCAGATTGGTAAGCAAATTGTTTTTGATGAAGCGGGGCCCGTGTGAGAGTTTCGTTTCTAACACGTTCGTCTAGTATTTTTTCCATTGTTTTCAGGAGAAAATAGGTTAGGCTAATGGGGCGATACTCTGATGGGCACCTAACTTTGAAATAAACGCCAACTTATCTTCCCTCCACGCTTGCGGAATATACGCGAATTTAAGAAAAGTAAGGGAAGTTGGTAAGAAAGTTGAAGAAGGTAGTGAAGGTAGAGGAATATGGTGAGAAGGCGTAGGGAATGGTAGAATAGTGAGGGAGATGAAGGCAAGAGGATTATTGATTCACATAAGCATAGCTCATGAGTAGTTTTTTATACAAAATTTACATTACTGATAGTAAGGCAAGTTATAGTATTGTCAATTATGAAAATAAAGGATATTGTCTGAAAAATTGTACGTCCACAAAAATCAGAAGCAGGCAGGATGTACGTAAGCACTACTTAGTTTTTTCATTGTGTATGGTACGCAAACAGTTTATTACTTCTTTCATTTTAATCATCTATTTTGTTCGATTTAGTATCAAAAGTTTCATAGTTTTTGTAGTTAACCACAGCCAGTCACAGGTATAGTGTGAGTCTAGTCTCTCTAAAACCACTTCCTATATTTGGCATCCTTAACTTCAGCTTACAGCTTTAACTGCTCATAACTAATCGAGACGCACTAATCCTAATCTTCGTTATTTGTAACTGTTCGATTTAGTTGAGTCAAAATTTTTCTGTGACGATTTTGTTGTTTTAATTTGTTTTCGGTGTGACAAGTAGTGCATGGGAAGTTTTGGATTAAGTTTGACCATTACCTCATATACAATGTAAACAGTTTATATTGCAGAATTAAAATTTTTGCTATATTCCTTAATATCTCTAGCAATCGCTTTGCTAAAAATCACCCAATTGTTCGCAATACAATTTTGAATAAAACTAAACCTATAAAAAAATATATGATAATTTCTCAACTCGTAAAACAATACAAACCATTAAAAATGGCTCTTAGTTTAGTATAATTTGAGAAATTTAATGTAATATTGCATAAATCTTAAAGAAAATGGGTAAAAGTATGCTTTTCACTGAACTAATCCATCGTGCCAAAATATTTACTTAATTGGCTAGAAATCAAAAAAGTACTTCGAAATTTCAATCGCCTATGGTTTAAGTGCACTGATACGTAGTAGGATAATTTGTTTTAAATGTAGGTTTTCACATGTAATTTTTCTTCCACTCTCAAATTTCGTAACTAAGAAAACTATAGGATATTAGCATTCTTATGTAAGCAGCAAAAAGACAAAGATTGAGTCAGATGTTATTGATAAAAGGGTATTATCTTACAATAACTAAGTATTAAATCCTTCAATTTTCATCATGTATGGCCGTTTTTTTTTTAATTAATTGCTTGTCTTTCTTCATAGATTATGATTATTTTATTTAATTTAAAATATTTTCTTCTTAACTCTTGGTCATAAAAACTTTTTAATTCTTTTGTTCTATTTCTCAATTTTTGAACGTTATTTTTTTACACTGCTCATTTTTGTGCAGGTTTTGACTTTTCGCTTTATTTTAACATAAAATAGTTTATTTATATTTTGTCAATAAGAAAAATGAAGAAGGCTATTATTTTCTATCTTTCTTAATTTTTGTTGCATTGGAATATTTATTTTTCAATTGCTTGTTATTTGCGTAGATTCTAACTGTTTGCTATTCACCTCGCTATCCACTTTAATTTAACGAAAATTTATTTTTTAAGAAAAATTTAGAAAATTACAAATAAAAGCAAAACGACTCTTAAAGGAAAAAAAATAATACCAAAAATCGTGTAAGAATATTTACAAAAAAATTTACTTTCCTACGAGTTGATGCACTTAAACTATATTGAATTTTCGAGGTTTTCTTTGGATTTTTAATTCGTTAAATAAATATTTTGCGGTAAAATTTGGCACGAAGGTTTACTTCAATAAAAGGCATAGTTTCATAAAGGCATATTTTTGGTTAGGATTTATTATGTATTATTACATTATATTTCTTAAATTATACAAAAATTACATTTTTTCAGTTTTTTAAATTTTTTTGCAAGTTAACAAATGATGAAGTTTATTCGAAATTTTATCGCGAATGCAGTTACTATAAAAAGAAAATGACAGTAAATTTTAATTTTGCAACATAAACTGATTAAGTTTTATATCAAGTAATGGTCAAATTTAACCCAGAACTTCTCATTGCACTTATCACCGAAAACAAAGTAAAACAATAAAACTGCTGCAGTACGATAATTCCTTATTCACTTTTTACTGCTTAGTTTATCTCCACTACTTTTAAATATAACACATAAACACAAAGCTACTTACAAGAGATATGATCCTTTCAGTTATGTTTGCTTCATCCTCCGTATCATGATTAAAATCTTTCAAGACATTTTTATAGATTCTACTGTATTGTGTATTAGCAATATCTTGTACAAGTGTAACTGGATTTTCGAATTTGTCTAGATTTAGAGGCATTGCTGGCAAATCCCCTGTTCTCTGCTGGTTCCTTGTGACCACAATAGCAATTATAAGGAAGAGCACAGGCATCGATATTTGAATCAATAGTAAAATCCATGACCGATAAGTGGACAATATCTTCTTTATAAACATTGCCAAAAATTGGTTCATTAAAAGATCGAAGCCATTCGTAAACGAGGGATTTAGACCAATATTTACTAAAACATAATATCAAGATGTAGATACTGCAATTTATTAAACAATGTAATTAAAAAATACCAGAAATAATTAGAATTTATGTTGTGGATTTACGTAGAAAAGTTACTGATAAGAACGCTTGCTTGTAATGAAACCATTAGTTTTATATGTTTTATTACTGGGTAGTCAACAATATGAAAATTGTGTACTATAATGTACCATTAGATGACCGGAGAACTAAACCTCAAGCTACGTAGCTTGAGGTGATACGTATCACTACATAAGAAGGAATTGTTTCTTTATCTGCTAGATATGTATTACACATTGTTGTAAGAACCACTACCGTACTTAGATTAATTTTATTACCATAAATACATTGTGATGAATATTTCAACATTTCGTCGTTTTTCGGAATGTTTTAGTAGGTGTTTGCAATATAATATTACGTCTATATGAGAGCCGTATCTGGCGCCGAGATAAAATTCCCGAGCCCTGTTTATAAGATAAAATATTGTTTCTGGATTTTCACGTATTTAAGATGTTCTTTGAAATTTTACCTCTGGTTTCTCCATTTAAATGGACAGCGTCATTTTTATAACCATTTTGATTTGATAATTCAAATTCTTCGTCCCCATGATCTGCACCAACTCTAAAAAAATAATGAAATAAAATATATTAACTACTATTGTTATAATTGCATTATTATTATTAATTCCTTATTGATGACGTTAGAACATTTATTGATATTCTAATATTAACTAAACTTATCGAAATATTACCATATTTCGATTGCTTGTGATATTCAAAAATATTATTTCTAAAAATATATGCAAGATTTTTTTTGTATTTTTTGGGCATTTGCACGAACTAGGTATAACATACTGTACGTTATATTTTAATAAGCATCAGAATAAATATCTTTTTAGACCAATTTCTCATAAACATAAAATAATAGAAAAATCGAATGATTCTAATATTTTAAAACTTCAGGCAGTTGAAATATCGGCAATGCTATGACCATTCCAGTTTGAAAGTGTAATGGATCGCAGAACACGCCATCAATCTAGTGTATCAGTAACATCTCAATTGAAATATTTCATACTATGGCGACAAGTCTATAATTTGCAATAAAACTATAGAGCAAGTCAAAAATTTGATTCAAGTTCAATGATTTTTTTTATGACTACTTCATTCCTATAAATTTCGTCCAATCAAAATCGATAATTTTAATAAAAAATAGTTTCGCATCGACAAAATTTAACATTTAAAATTTTGCGGGAGTTGCTCAACCAATAAAAAGCCAGAATGAAGCAACCAGCTTGATTTCCAGCGGAAATTTTCCTTTGTTTTTTGAAAACATAGTAACCGATTCAACAAGTCGGCGTCAATATAGTAATTTTTGCAAACGTCAGTTCACGTCAGTTGTAAAAATGTGCGAGAATAACGGCCCCAAATGTTCAAGATTTGGTGATTTATTTATTTATTTAAATTTACTTTCTATATCTAATAAATTTGTTTTTCTCTGCCTTTTTTATTCATAACGTATACCATTCGTGATATAATTTCGTCTGGCAAAATTTAATGATTATTCCATTCGAGTTTGTTGCTTTGGCAATTTCACTTTTGACATTGACAAAGATAACTCGCCTGACGGCTCGTTATTTTTATCTGTCAATGTCAGTCACGAAATTGCCGAGCAACAAACTCTCTTAATAATCACTAAATCTTGCCGACAAAATTATATCACTTATGATATTATATATATGACTATTTCATTCCTATAAATTTCGTCCAATCAAAATCGATCATTTTAATCAAAAAATAGTTTCGCATCGACAAAATTTAACATTTAAAATTTTTATATTTTATAATAAATTAAGCACAGTCTAGAATTTAACAAGAATACTTAATAAATAAATAATAATTCGTTGAATAATCAAGTTTAACGTATTGCTTCCACGTTGTGGAGTTTAGTAGCGCAAAAAAAAATATTTTTTTTGTTCAAATAGGCTTAGAATGTCATAAAATGTCGAGATTTTAAGTTTGAGCAAAAGTAATTCTGTCTGTCGGTCTGTAACTTTTTTTGTGCGTACGATTACTCTGGAACGGTTTATGATATTGGCTTGGAAGGAGGAGGGTCAATATGGACGGTTTTCGACCCTATCTGAAAATGTGCCAAAACACATGGAATAAGTACCTTGAGTCCGTAGAAACAATGTTCAGTTGATTCCAACCACCCCCCCCTTATACCCCCAACAAAATATGAGTAGAAATACCATATTAAAAATATCAAAATGAACCCGGGCACACTGAGTCGCTACAGTGTACATATTCTATATACAATAGAATTCTTCCCCCACCAAGACTGCTTTTATATATGTGTACGTACGGTAGGGACTTTGAAGTCTAATCTTGACATATTGAGATGGTACAGCGGAATTCCAGGACACACTAGACACATGCGAGGCTTAACTTATTTACCCCAATGGAATAAGACCAAAATATAATCTAGTTCTAGATCTCATTAAAATACATACATGTACCTAATTTCAAGTCAATATCTTAAACGGTTCCAGAATAATCGCGTGCACAAAAAAATTACAGACCGACAGACAGACATAATTTTTTTCGCTCAAACTTAAAATCTCGGCGTTGGAATTCGAATTGTGCGTTCCAAGGAAGCGGATGTGTGCCTGAAATGCTCCCACTTAAAACTCGAAAATTTGATGCTTAGGTGAATGGTAGCTCAAAAAATTCCTCGTAAATCGATATTTCCTAACAAAAGAACAAAGTTGAAATGATAATAATAATAATAATAATAAAAGGTCTTTATTCAGAGAAAAAAAATACATTTCATTTCCCTAAAATGGCGGAGTCTAGCTTAAGCTATTCAACAATAGAATTAATATTTGAAAATAACTAATAAAAGAGTACATAGTGGCAAAACCGACCAGTGTTGTGTTTAAAGAAACGGAACGAGTATAAACAAACGACTTGGGACCCAACAGGATAAGGCAAAGCTAAGTACCCTTTTTCACTTCTAAGTACCTATTCATTTCAACCTTGTCAGTCAAGTTTATTTATGTCTTAATGACTTACAAGTGTCTGCCGCATAAAACCATTGAACTGTTTAGGTCCATCAAACTCTTGAAAAGTCGACATTTAGCGACAAATTTATGGCGGGGCAATAAATTATTGAAGTATGGCCATAATATCCTTGCGTAGACATTCAAGTAAATTATCTTTTAATCATTATAAAAATATTCAAATAAATTTAATTTAGATTGTACCCGAAATAATCAATAACGTATTGATCGTAAAGTATGGTCATATAAACTTCTCATGTTACTATTCAAATAATTCTTTTTTCATAATTATTAAAAAATACTCAAAAGAATTTAATATATATTAAACCCGTAATAATCAAATGCATTACTCTTAAAGTATGGTGATAATGTTTTCTTAGGTAAATCTACATAATTATTAAAAGTACTCAAAGGAATTTAATTTAAAGTGAACTCGAAGTGGTCGATGAGACATTGTTGGTATATTGCGTCAAAACTGAATTCTCACAGCACTTCAACAGAGGTATGCATGGTGCAGGTTTTTTTCAGAAAAATGATATTTTTCTAAGAAAACACAAATACGCCAATGAACTCCTAATAGCCGCAAAAGAAGAACGACACATACTCAACTGCCCAGAAAACATGAAACCGCACTGGGACACATCTGGACTGAAAATAAACTGCAAGAAACGGAGCGAGACCCGCCAATAAAAGAGAGTTGGACTAGCGGAGAGGAATACAAAATAGATGAATACTCCCTAAGAACAACGAACAAATCGAAGTCTTGGGACCTTACTAAATGTATATACATAGCCAACAATGAGATATGGAGTCAAAGATGCGGCAACAACAAAAGCCAACAGAAGAAGTTTTTGAAAAAGCAGAATGGGACATCGTTTAACTACTCACAAAAACAACAAGATGAAAAGAGCTACATAAAACATCGACACTATTAGGAGGAAAGACAAATAATATAAGGATAGAAATATAAGCAATGAAGTATTGGGGACATATCCAAGGAGGAGACCCAACACATCTACTGAAGAAAGCGCTAGTAGCAAAGAGCAACAAACTAAAAATAGGGACACCATGCTCTGTGGAGAACAACAATTGAGAGGATCAGGATAAAAAAATGAACACCACAAAGAAATCGCAACGATTATACTCTACCACAATCTGAAACCGAGAAATCAGAAGACTCAGAAAAAGAAGATTCGAAGAAGCGGACACACAAAAAGAGGAGCATAAATACTCCATATTACGACACAACGCGGCAACATATTTCACAAAAATAGCCAGAAGTTCAGAACCAAAAACACAAAAAGGGGAGCTTAAATGCTCCCTCACGATACAATGCGGTAACGCATCTCACAAATGCCTACACCTCCCATCCCACATTCCTTTACCATTTTACCACGCGCCTTGTGGATCTGCCTGCTGGCAACAAGCATGACCCTAATCCAACCCAGCCTGGACGTAGCAGGTCCAGCTGTATAACCCTGGAAGTGGCGGCAATGCCTATCGCATGCTGGTAAATCAATCAATCGATAAAACTTAAAATTTCGACGTTTCATGACATTCTGTCTATTTGAACAATAAAAATCATCAATTTTTTTGAATTACTAAGTATCCTTCTACTAGATGTGGAAGTAAAATAAAAATTCATACTAGGAACTTTTCATTGGAAAATTTTACTAATGAAGTTTATTTAAAATTGTGCAGAAATCGAAAATTTCATCATTTCATCATAATTAAAAAGTAATGAAATTTATTTTAAAAATGTTCAAAAATATTGTTTTAATGGTATGTTTAGAAAATAGACATTTTTTAAACTGTATTTCAATATTTTTTCATTTTGATGAAATTCTGTACTTACGGTGTTTGGATAACTCTGAACGACTTAAATTACTAAAATTTCACACCAAGTACAGTTAATGATGCATATGAAAAGAATACACTGTTGCCACCTCGTAGGACGCAGAAACATTTTCAAATTGAATGAAATTATACAGTAAGAAAATATACACGTAAAGTGGCAGCGCTACCTGCCGTTCAAATGTATGAACTACATTTATACAATTTTGTACATTTTAGTAATGTTTCTGCGACCGGCAGGGAAAATTTCAATAGGTTATATTATCTAAATTAATTGATTTACAGTGTTCTATTTTGCGGCATCCAAATTAATGAAACTGTCGCTATCATTGGCGTTTTAATAGAGGTCAGTACAAGTGTCGAGATTTATAATAATGTGGGATTACTTTTCTGCGTCCATATACAGACGCAGAAAAGTGGTGGACGCGGAAAGATATGTAAAAATGCAATGTACAGACGCAGAAAAGGTAGCGTGATATATATATTACACATTTGCCGTAAGACAAACGGTTTTGGCTGTACGAGGCCGGAAAGGTCGCGCTGTCCGAATTTGGGGGTCTTCTGTACAGGACAAACGGCTATTATTTCCAATCTACAATACTACAAATACTAATGCCTTTAAGGAGGGATGATGATTTGTGAAAAACTTTCATCGAATACTATGAACCATAAGGCAGCAAAAAAAAATGTGAGAACGGAGACTGGAGAACACATGATATAAATCGTTATTACACAATAAGTGTTGATCCTATTTAAATACAAAAACACATTTTCTATGCGCAATGAATTGGACTTTTAGGATAAACAAAAACACTTACCAGAATTATACTGGTTTTGGTTTTTTTAATGCAACAATACCAAAATAGCCATTTTTGGCATATTTTGCTGTCTAGCTCCTAAACCAACGAATGTATCAGAATGAAACCAACGTAAATTTTCTTATGTTAGTGTCGTACATGCATGAAAAAAAAAGGGTCGAAAAAAAGTAGGTTCACTATTTTTTTAAAAAAGGGGTTTTCAAAATTTCAACATCCCGTATCATGAAAACCGCGCGGTATTCGATGAAAGTTTTTTCACATATCATCATCCCTCCTTAAGGGCATTAGTATGTGTAGTATTGTAGATTGGAAATAATAGCCGTTTGTCCTGTACAGAAGACCCCCAAATTCGGACAGCGCGATCTTTCCGGCCTCGTATAGCCAAAACCGTTTGTCCTGTCCTACGGCAAATGTGTAATATATATATATATATATATATATATATATTATATATATATATATATATATATATATATATATATATACAACTAACGTGTATATATATATATATATATATATATATATATATATATATATATATATATATATATACGTTAGTTGTCGCTCCGGAAACCCGGGGTCTTCTAACTCTTGCCACAAATGTGCGACTGGCTGCCTGTCAGTGGTCACCGTTTGTGTCAATTCCTAAGTTGTGCCTATCCTTTCAACTTAGCTACACCGTGCTGATGAGGACCGATGAGTCCGAAACACGTGTCCACGGTTGCTCTTTTTCTTTGCGGTCTTACCCATGATTTTTTCCTGTTTGCCATAAAGCTTTGGTCCGCACTAACATTCTTCCTTGGGTCCAGTGATTCCACGCAGGTAGCTATAGTTGCCTCCGTGGTGTGTTAGTTGTCGCTCCGGAACCCCGGGGTCTTCCAACTCTTGCCACAAATGTGCGACTGGCTGCCTGTCAGTGGTCACCGTTTGTGTCAATTCCTAAGTTGTGCCTATCCTTTCAACTTAGCTACACCGTGCTGATGAGGACCAATGAGTCCGAAACACGTGTCCACGGTTGCTCTTTTTCTTTGCGGTCTTACCCATGATTTTTTCCTGTTTGCCATAAGGCTTTGGTCCGCACTAACATCTCCTATTTTTTATTCTTCCTTGGGTCCAGTGATTCCACGCAGGTAGCTATAGCTGCCTCCGTGGTGTGTTAGTTGTCGCTCCGGAAACCCGGGGTCTTCTAACTCTTGCCACAAATGTGCGACTGGCTGCCTGTCAGTGGTCACCGTTTGTGTCAATTCCTAAGTTGTGCCTATCCTTTCAACTTAGCTACACCGTGCTGATGAGGACCAATGAGTCCGAAACACGTGTCCACGGTTGCTCTTTTTCTTTGCGGTCTTACCCATGATTTTTTCCTGTTTGCCATAAAGCTTTGGTCCGCACTAACATCTCCTATATTTTATATATATATATATATATATATTATGTAGAGGGATGAATCTTCAAAAAGTGTAACTTGGTAAAGAGCCCTACGGACAATAGGGAAAAAGATATGGACACATAAGTAAAATTTCAAAGTTTCAACCCCTAAAAATAGGGGACGCACATGGTGTAGCAGGGTGTAGTTTTCTGTGCTTGCTTATTATGCCCTCTTAAACAACTTCCACAAAAAAAAAGTCCGCAGTACGCAAAATTTTTTATTATGTCTAATTCGACTGGAGTATAAGTACAATATTTGTTGAAAAATATTCCTTTTAGAAATTATAAATTATAGTAAAAACTTGAAATTGTTAGTAAATACTACAGTTAAAAAATATGTAAAAGATATAATCTCATATTATGTAATGTTTTTTTTTTCATAGTTGTTTTTTCTAAAGCAAGTGTTTTAAAGAGTCAAAAAAAAAATGAGGACTTGGGTAATTATATGTTAACGAAGAACCAAATTTGAGACCTTTTTTAATGACTGTATAATTACAGTAACAAAACGGAGATATTTCTATTTTAAAAAAATTGAAGACGCATATGTTGCGGACGTAACTTCTTTGTTTTTATGCTACAAAAAACAGATATAGAATTATTTCAAAGCTTAATTACTTATTTTGAATTTTGGTTATCACTTTTTACCTAAGTATTATAGTTTCTGAGGTATTCAACATTTGAACCAAATACTTCGTCTTATAAACCTTCAGATGCTATTTTAAAACTTCAATATCTCCTAAATTGATAATCTCACATAAATATTTTTAAAATCAAATTCATCCCCAGTTTATAAACTTTCTTATTGGTCTCGATAAATGTGAAATATTTCATATTATTCGACAAAATAGTATATTGTGTATTAAGGTGTGAAAGCAATACATTCCCGGACGAGGATGCAAATTGTTGGCCGAGGCGCTAGCCGAGGCCAACAAGCATCGAAGTTCGGGAATGTGCTTTCACACCGAAGTACACATACTATTTTTTCTGAAAACACAATCAATATTATTATAAATTAAGGAATTTGTATTAATGCATAACATTTCTTCATTACAATCTAACTGCTTACTAATAAATGCAATTTTAATGTGAGTTGGTTTGTCTGCGTGTATTTATTTACTGTCTAAAATATACATAAAAAACCGTAGGGGAATGTTACTTTCCCGGCCTAGGCCGGAAAAGTAACATTCCCGTACGGTTTTGTTGATCGTTGCTTGGCAACGGATCTTTTCCGGTCTGTTTTCTGATAGTTTCCTAGCAACGGACTAAAATACTGGAATTGTGCATTTTTCGATCTGAAATCGCGCCGAAAATGTAGACATTGCCGATCGATTTCAGAAAAACCGTATTTAGGTCAGGAACGGCGTCATCGAAAGGGGGTGATAGTTACATTATATGAGGTAGTAGATTTTTTTTATCTTGTATGTGTTGTAGAGAGTATGTAGAATCCAAGTTTTAGACCTCCAAACCCTTGGCAAATTTTTGGCGGACGAAAAAACAACGAATTTTTGGAACTTTTTTCAGTTTGTAGTCTATAACTTAAAAACAATGTATCCAATCGAAAAGTCATTTATTATCAAAATTAAAGAGCATTAAATTTCGCTTCGAATGAGTACCTCATAGTTGAAATTTCTTCAAGAGGTATGGGCGTATTTTTAAATTTTATTTTTATTTTTTTTTATTTTTTATTTTTTTTTTAGGTAATCTATGAACTTGAAATTACATGCTTTACAACTTTGGCGTAATTGGCAGTCGAATAACAACAATTTTTACCAATTTGTAAAAAATTCACACTGGGTAACTTTAACGGCTAATCTAAATGAAAAAATCCATAGAATGAAAGTTGTAGAGCATGTAATTTCAAGTTCATAGATTACCGAAAAAGAAAAAAATAAAAAAAATTAAAATAATAAAATTAAAAAAATACGCACATACCTCTTGATGGAAATTCAACTTTGAGATACCCATTCGAAGCGAAATTTAATGCTCTTTAATTTTGATAATAGATGACTTTTCGATTGGATGCATCGTTTTTAAGTTAGGCCACAAACTGAAAAAAGTGCCAAAAATTCGTGGTTTTTTCGTCTGCACAAAAATTTGCCAAGGTTTGGAGGTCTAAAACTTGGATTCTACATAATCTCTACAATACATACAAGATAGAAAAAAAAATCTATTACCTCATTTATTGTAATTGAGATAACTGATTTACTTCCCTCGCTTGCCGAAGGAAAGTATTGAAATAGTGAAAAAATCAATCTTCGAGATTTCTGCGGATTTTCTAGTTTCAGAGTATGTAGAATATGAAAATTAAAGCCATTTAATCCCGTTAGTCTGTTTGTCTGTCTGTCTGTTGGCACTAACAAAACCACTTGACGAAGAAGAAGAGTGTTTGGTAGGTAGTTGACGCTACACCCAACGAAGAACTGGGAAATACTTCCTTTGAAAAATATACACAATTTTATGGGGTCCACAGGATGGACCCCATAAAAAATATAATTAAGGAAAAATATGTGACGGAAGACAGTAATGGTTGGCATGTTGTTAACACAACTCTTAAGGAAGAAAAATATGAAAAATATACAGGGTGGTTACTACAAGAGAATAATAAAAAAAATGTGACGGGGGCAATAACATTTCGAATGTAGTTAAGACAACTATTAAAGAAAAAAATATGTAAGAAAATATACAGGGTGGTCACTATTAAAAAAATATTGAAGAAATGTGACGAAGGACGATATTTCACATGCAGTTAACACAACTGCCAAGGAAGAAAAATATTAAAAATATATAAGGTGGTAAAAGAATTAATAAAAATATGGAGGACGATAATATTTCGCACGTAGTTAATACAACGGTCAGGGAAAAAATATGAAAATATACAGAACGCTCACTATAAAAAATAATTAAAAGACCAGAGGACGATAAGATTTTGCATGTAGTCAATTGTCAAAGAGAAATATAAAAAAATTATACACGGTGGTCAACCTAAAATGTGACAGTTGATAATATTTCGCATGTAGTTAGCACAAAGGTCAGGGAAAAAATATGAAAACTATACAGAATGATCAATATAAAACATCGTGATCGTGGAAATAGTATTTGAACTGTAGTTGACAAAATTACAGGAGATGAAACCTGATATACTTTTAATGAAAAGCATACAAGATGGTCACTAAAAAATAACTAATTAAGAAACGGCAGAGAAAATAATATTTTGAATGTAGTTGTCACTATAGCCAGGTAAAAAACCTAATATACTTTCGTTAAAAAATATACAAGGTAGTCATCCTACAGAAAAGATAATGAATAAATGAAAGGTCCTAAATAGAGAAGGAAGTTTTACGTAAATACTTGTACAGATTTAAATCAAGTTAGAATGGCAATTTTCAAATCGATCTAACTCAAAAACTATTATAGAGTGAGATCCCAGAGCCGCCAGACCTACGTCATTTTAGCAAAGCTAATATTTTGACAGCAAATAGTGTAATATCTAGGTAAGAACGTATGCGTATTTGCTAGTTTGAAAGTGGGGCCCTTTTGCAGAAAACAGGTACAAAAGGTACAAAAAAAGTTATGGCCAAAAATAATAAATATTTCACTTTCGGTTGTCTCTTTCTTGGTAATCGCCACCTTAAGTTAATATTTGTTGAAAAAAAAAGCTGAGAACGCTCAGAATCGAACCTCGGACCTTCGGATTTGGAGGCTGACGCTTACATCATGTAGTTAGCGTGTCACTTATAAAATAATCCAGCTATCATAATTTAACGTACTGAGTAAAATTCTTATGTACCTTTTGTATCTGTTTTCTGCAAAAGGGCCCCACTTTCAAACTAACAAATACGCATACGTTCTTAACTAGATGATATTACACTATTTGTTGTCAAAATATTAGCTTTGCTAAAATGACGTAAGTCTGGCAGCTCTGGGATCTTGGACTATTAGTTTATATGAAAAATTGCATAGAACCTTCTTCCTCAAAATTTGTTTCTCTTTCCATTCCAATGTTTTTTTATGCCACTCCCTAAAAAGGAGCGGCACCTCCTCTATATTAGAAATTCCGCATAATACAGAAACTTTTCTTGAATGCATTTACTATTAAATTGTAAAAAAAACCGAAATTTTAATTATTAACATGACAATCTTTTTGAATTAAAACGTCTAGTTACTGTATTAAAATTCTAATGGAAAAATCATACAAGTATATTTTTTAAATTTGTTAAGCGAAATAATATAAGTAGAAAGATCTGCATTTAAAGCGGGGCACCTCAACATGACCTACATAAATGGTTTATTTCATACTGTCCGGTAAATGACTATTTCCCGGACTCATTTGCGGCCGGTAAATCGAACATTACAGTATCTGATACCGTAATGTGTTACTTGCGAACGGTATCTGATACTGTAATTTGTTACCTAGCAACACTATCATATTATTGTTTTTAGTAAGCAAGTTTTGACTTTTTCACCTAAAAGTATAAGAAATAAAATATTTAAATACACAGTTTTAGCAATTATTTATTAACACTATTTTCGAATGCTTTTCAAATTCTTTCAGAATTTCTCTCCTTAATGGTGAATATGTGGAATGAAAATCGTAGACGATCAAATGTTTATGTTTCATATAATATAATACCTTGAGACAATTCGATTTTTCGTCTTGTTTGACAGAAGGCTCTAAAAGAGCCTCTTGAATTTTCCGGAACAACATTTTATCATCCGCTTTTAAAGTACAATTACGAAGTAAGTCAGTTAAGTACGTTAAATGATGATGACGATTAATATCACGAAATTCTACAAAAACTGAGTACACCTTTTTGCCATTTTGTTGAAAAATGAGGATATAATAATATGTATTAGGTTATTCAATATCTATCACAAAAACAACTGTCATAATTCAAAGAAACACACAAGAATGGAGTCATAGCCAACTAAAAAAATGCGTCCGGAGAAGTATTTTATTGAAGAAAATCATTCACCGCTATATAGCGTTCTTTTTTACTGTAAAATATACTTTCTACCAACTTTAGTAAATGAAGAATGTTACATAACTATAGATTTAGCTTCTACTTACAAAATTTATAATATTTTGCTTAACTAAAGTTGGTAATTTTTATTTTATTTGAACTTATATTAATTCATATTGATACTATTGTGAAGTAAGCACTTTGGCCCCTACCACTACCTATGAAACATACTTTTCTACCAATTTTAGTAAATGAAGAATGTTAGATAACTACAAATTAGGCTTCTACTTACAAAATTGTTAATATTTTGCTCGATTAAAATTAGTAATTTTTATTTTATTTTGATTAAATAAAGCTCTCTGGTTCTAAAGTTCTTTATTTTATTTGGAGCCAATATACAGATTATTTAATTTACACTAAATATGATGATTTTTTCTGGATAATTTTCCGGTTGCTTCAACACATTTATTTTAAGTCTCCTCCGAAATCTCCATAATACAAAACAATGCAAAAATTATGGTTTTATTTAGTTGACAGTGACAAGCTAGAGACAATCATAATTAGCTATGGAAAACAATGGCTATAACATCGTTACGGTGATGCGATTGTCAGATTACGAACCAATATTTCTCAAATTTCAATAATTATAACTTTTTATTCATTTTAAAAAGGATTTACTGGACAGTATGAAATAGAATATTATACGATACACGTCCGGTAGGTTTCATTACAGTACTCGTTTATATTCCGGACTCGGCTCCTGCGTCGCCTCGTCCGTAAAACAACTCGTACTGTAATAAGTCACCTACCGGACTTATAACGTAAATTACTATTGTTTGTTTGTGTTATTCTTACTTCATAAATACTTCTTCCAAAGTTGTTAATGAGATACCGTAACTTAGAACTCCCAGTTTGTCAGATTGAGCTTCTAAATCACGCAACATCGGTTCAAAAAGTGAGGACTGACTTTCTACCAATAAATATGTTAACTCCGAGCCAACGTTACTGTGAATCTAGAATGACATAAAATCAAATAATGTTTTCAAATGAGTTACTTAGCGCGGTTTCTTACTTCTATATTAGGAATGTGTCTTCTCAGCAAGTGCGTTACTGCACCAGCATCACAATTTTTAGACTTGTCCATAATGAGGCTGTACCCCGCACCATATTTCTTTTTGAGGAAAAAACTTGATCCGCAACATTTTAGATCTCCACCGGCCATAATGGCGATTCTGTCTCCTAGCAAATCAGCTTCGTCCATAAAATGAGTAGTCAGTAACATTGTGCGTCCTGTAAACAACATTATTTATTACAATATAAAATTACATATTTATGGATTTAAATATGTAATAGTGGCTGAATGGGCTTAATCCAAAGACAAGTAATTAGAAGACTAAAAGAATATAGTAACATTTAGTGTTTAAACGTGTATATATATATCCCAGTTAAATTGCAACAAATCTCGACGTTTGACGAAATAATTGATACAGTTTTGAAACTTGGCAAGGCTGTTCATTTGGGCCTAAATCATACCAGAAGTTCTCGACTCAATCTATTGTGCTCGAGCCGCCATCTTGTAAAATTGGTAGGGCAATTAAATGTTTTGATTGTGTCTCGCTAATAGTCGTGAACGTGTTAACTACATAATAAATGATGAAAAATAGAATTTTTTTAAAAAAGTACAAAATCAGCATTATATAAAAAAACATAGCATTCCACGTATAGATGCCAAATGACCCCCCGTGCCTCCCAAACATCCTGTATATGTTAAAATTAAACTAGCGGAATATTCTTCACTGGGGGTGAGCGCAGATTCGTTTTTTTTTATCTATTTAGTTAACGTCGGCCTATTTCCGCTACCAGGGCCTATCACCGACGCCAGGAGACGAGCTACTTCCAACCTGGAAATTTTGCCGAACCTCTTCCCTTAAGAAGAGTAGGGATCTTTTACTTGCCTAACATTTAATAGACAAGGGACCGCCTGCTTTACATCCCCTCCAAAGGTTGGTATATCCACTACGTAATCCTCGTCTGAAATTACGTAGCTTCCGCGTATACACTGATATACAAGCCGCTAGAAGGTGGGACGAGAACGCTGTATTTCCCAAGATGGGTCACCCATCCAAGTACTAACCCCTCTCGACGTTGCTTCAACGGGATATCGACTAACATTCACATTGAAGTCGCCTCTACGCTCGCCCCCCAGATTCGTTTTAATTATAATACCCTTATCTCAAAAGGAATAGTGGAACAGCGTTAGTCGTGGTTAGTACTTTGAAGAGTGAATATTAGTCGAGGATTGCATAGTCTATTCATTGTAAGTTAGTCGAGCCCCTGTCTATTAAATGTTAGGCAAAATTCCTATTCTTTTACAAAGAGGTTCGGCAAAATCTACAGGTAGGGGCAGTTCGTCACCTTACGTCGGTGATTGACTTTAGTTGCAGAAATAGACCGACGTTATACAAGTTATTTAAAAAATGGACTGAATATTTTACAGAATAAAAGAATCTATATCGCAATCCAGAAATCTTAGGCAACTGACAGACAAACATATAAATCAACATTCTGTTGAATTGGATATATGATATTATTTACAGCACTAACAAAAGTTCTAAATTTTCACCTTCTTTCTGACGTTGTAATAACTCCCAAAGCGCTCTTCTGGCAGACGGATCCATACCAGCTGTAGGTTCATCTAACATTACCACTTTGGATTTGCCGCACAATGCCATTCCCACGCATAGTTTCCGTTTCATTCCACCTGATAATGTTGAGGACTTCGCATGTCTCTAGAAATATAAATGAAATATGAAGGTTTAATATTAAACTATTTAAAATTAAGTCATGTTCATATTTATAATATCTTACGAGTTGAAATTAGCGAGTTCAATATTACTGGTTATATTTCATAAATTAATCAAATATAATCAACCAAATACGTTAAAAGTTACTTGGTTATCTCGTGAGTGTATGATATCTTAAATAATCCATGGCTAACAGACATAAAATATTCTAAAATTGTCACAAACATGTTTTATTAAAAAAGCCACTTTTTAATTTTAACCCTGTATCTCAAAAACTGTCATAGGATTGAGTTGGGACCCTTACAGTTTTAATCAGGAGATCTCAATTTATAACATACTAATAGTTCAGAAAATTTCACCGAAAGCCATTTTATCTAAGAAAATGTGCGAGGTCCTCAGATATTTAAATTTGGAGATTAACGCAAGGAAAATAGTATAAATTGGAATGTTGATTTTCAATGTTGTTCTTTAAGTGAGCGAGTATTCTTGAATGATTTCGTGTGGGCCTCGGATGCCATATACTATAGTACGTCGGATGGCTGGCTCTAGCGTTCACTAACCCAATACCGAGGTATAACCAAATAAAACCTATTTCATTTTATTCAGCAAGTTTTTTTACATAGGAAATCACGTTTGACGACACTCTCCATTGGTCGAGACTGAAGTTACAAGAAAAACACAAAAAAAATGAAAATAACAAAATTCAAATTCAACCACGAATAACTTTCAAACGAAAAAAGATAAAATTATATATTTTTAGTTTTATAGTACAAACGATTCTCTTTAATTTGATGTATAATTTATTACAAAAATAATAACTTTAACATTAGAAAATTGACGTTAAGTTAGATGGTACACAAATTGTCAATTTTTTTGAAAGCTCTAACTCGTTGTAACTCGCTTATGTATTGAGCTATTCGAATGTTTTTTTCACCAAAAACTGCCAAATTTCATAGACTTCATTTTGTCTCAATTAATGCTGGCTCTCTCTCTGTAAATAAAAGCGGTACAGCCTTTTAAACACAACGAAGCGCACTACGGCGGCGGAGTCGTGAGGCTTCCCCTCTCGTTCCCGGTACATCCCGCGTTCGCCATAAATCGCGCAATGCTTCCATCAGTGGCCGTAACAAAAGTTTTAGAATAATTTTCCTTTATTGTAAGATGATAAAATTAACAAATCAAATTGAATAATATGATATTAGTTGTAATAATCCATTATATATGGTGTCGTACAACTCGGGAGGTGCGTTAATAAATGGAAAGTAATAGGTATCAGACAGAGATTAACTGATTTTCAGATACGTCATTGTTAAACTTATGCCAGCTAGTAAAGTTTTTACTTTGCCTCGTATATTTTAATATTTTCCATTAAGTGTCAGAGGTAACCATATAATCAAAACAATTATTTGCCATGCTTTCACTAACTCGTAGAGGCTCTGAACGATTAGTTGGATTTTTGTACATAACTATATTTTTATTTTCATGTAAACTGGAAGGGTTCAAATCGGTTAAAATTGGAAAGACGATCTAAATATGCTTGTGTAAATAGGCTGTTCTCTTTTTAAAATAATACTATTCCAAGTGGAATTTTTTCCATCTAGCACGTCTTCGTTTTGATCAAAATTATCGATGCTATGAATGTAATTGTTTTCTTCAGAACTTACTGGAGGAATTCCAGGTGGTATAAAAATGTCGTCACTAGTTTTTACTAATATGTGACTAGCTGAAGACGTTAAAAATGTCCGTATTTCATCGTAGGAATAACGTAGGACTAACCGTAGCCAAAAAAATAAAGTTTTTTTCTTCTGACGGCACAATACACATATAGTAATATGTATAGGATTAAAAAAATGGCCTAAGCTGATTGTTTTTTTTTCATATCAATTATTAATATAAATTGCATTACTATGGGAATAACGTTTAAATCAAATTTGTCTGTCCTGACATATTTAGTATCCACGACATAAATGTTTATAACAAATCTGAAACTTCTTATTTACAGTTATGTTCATTGAGATTAGTAGTCGATTAGTAGTCGCGTTTTTTTTAAACCCGACCTCATAAGTTTGACGCATATGTTTGTTTGTTTGTTTGTTTGTTTGTTTGTCTGTCTGTCTGTCTGTCTGTCTGTCTGTGGCTTCATATCTCTTCAACGGGTGATCCGATTTTGATGTAGTTTTTTTTATTTGAAAGAGAATTTTGTCGAGATGGTTATAGGTCATATTAGATTTTGATGTTTGGTCGCCATCTTGAATTCGCCATGTTGAACTTCGCTAGAAATTGTCCGATTGCAGTAAAATTGAAAATGTGCAGACAATTATGGTAGCCGAACATGATTTAGGCCTCATTTTGATTCGGTCATATGAAACTGGTACGATTAGATACATTGCACATTGATCGGTGGTTTTTAAAAATTTTCAATTTTACTTGTAACAGGTTTAAAATATCCAGCTGCAGCTTCACTTAAGATAGGCAGTTTTATGAAGAATTGTCAATTCATTCTCATGAACCAAGTTTTCTTCGCCTGATTCAGCTGTGACTGACAACAAAAATCCCTTTAGCTTTATTATCACTTGAATGAACTGTTGTTGTATTTTCTTTGTGTTCTCAAAACACTTTGTTTGCTTAGATGTTTTTCTAATCTCTTTCTTATATTTCCGCTGCTATAATAATCTAATTTTTCTTCCGTGATTTCTTCAAATATATCATTAAGGCGTGTTTTTAGAAACGTTAAAGTTAAGAATTATTTTTTTGCAAAACAGCAAGATAAACCTCCCTAAATAAGACGTTTAACACTACTTTAAATTCATTTTTTCTTTCAGTTGTTTAGTCTGTATACATTTAATTTTTTTTTTACTAATATATTTTGCATAACAAATTTTATAATAATTTCCATCAGCCCAAATAAATCTGAATAAATGTGTAACCTGCCTTGTATTTCTGTATCACAATGCGACACTGCAGCTTTCTAGTTTCCGCACCCGTTCCTGTACAAATTGCTACTTAAAAATGTTCTTAATTTGTTATTAATTTGTTCTTAATTTTTTTAGATTTTCCACAAATCAGACAATGACATTTTATTTTAAACTAATTTTTTTGTTCTTTATTATAAATAACTACATGAAGGCTCACTTGCATTTTTTATCGCGTTACAAATATCACAGACAATACATATTGCCTCTGCTAATATTATTATTATTACAAAAAGATGTCCCACAAGAATAATGAAATCGGTATCGAAGAGTGTGCAAATAAAAATAAATAAAAAAATGTTATGAAATAGCATATTTTCTTTCATTTGCACAATTTATAATAGACTTGATGCCAGTAACAGTTGGTTTTTCATTATTAGATTTTTTCGCTGTTTTCAGCAGTTTCGCAAAACAAACAGGTAGTTTTTCTCCACTGATAAAAATGAATCTACCCTATACATAAACTGTAATAGCCTAAATGTGAATAAAATAATATATACGCTTATTAATACTTATTCAGATACAATAATGAGGAGAGCAGCCGATACGTTTCTTAATGGGCCAAGAGAGTAGCGGGAGTGAGAGAGTAGCGGGAGCTAGAGAGGAAGCCTCCCGTTTTCGTCACCATAGTGTGCTTCGTTGTGTTTAAAGGGCTGTAGCGCTTTTAGTTAAAAAATTAGATCTAGCATTAATCGAGACAAAATGAAGCCTATTAAATTTGGTAGTTTTTGGTGAAAGAAAAAATTGAATAGCTCATTATATAAGCGAGTTATGACGAGTTAAGAATTAGAAAAATGCTGCTGATTTGTGTATCCTTTTGAATTTTTCCAGGTTTTTTATGTTCATTTTTTTATTATTGCAATAAATTATACTTCAAATTAAAAAGCATGGTTTACTTGTCAAAACCAAACAACAATTTTATTTTTATGTGCTTTAGTTTTAAAGTTATATTATTTGATTGAAAATTAAATTTCTGAATTTCTTTTTTTTAGTTTTTTTCTTATATCTTCGGTCTCGACCAATGGAGAGTGTCGTCAATCTTGATTTCCTATGTAAAATAACATGCTTTAATAAGTAGTGAAGGTCCCATCTGGTTATATTTCAGTATTGGGTGGGTCAAGAAAGAGAAGGCTTTTCGCGCTCTGCCCGACGGGCTACTACGGGAGCTCACCCAAACTGTACGTGCACCCATTTTTACTTCCACATCCAGTGGAAGTATAGTAACAATAAAAAAAAATTTAAAAATTTTTATTGTTTAGATAGGCTTAGAATGTCATGAAACGTCGATATTTTAAGTTTGAGCGAAAAAAAATTTTCTGTCTGTCTGTCTGTCGGTCTGTAAGTTTTTTGTGCGCACGTTTACTCTGGAACCTTTTGAGATATTGACTTGAAATTTGGTACACATATGTACTTTAACGAGATCTAGAACTAGATTATATTTTCATTTTGTTCGGTCGAAGGGTTGGGGGGTAAATTGGGGTAAATTTGGGGTAAATACGTAAATCAAGCAGGTAAGAGTTCATAAAATTGGTATTTAGTATATACAAGAGAAGCTAAGGTCTCAAAAAAATTATTAAAGGGGATGAAAAAACTTGTGATTTAGTGTATGTACAAGAACAAGAAACCTCAAAATATTTTTTTTTATCCACCCCCCACTACCACCCCCTATCACCACCCCCACCCCATTACCGATGTGGGTTATCGTTTTATGGGTTTTTGGGGTAGAGGATTTCAAATATTATATTATTAAAGTTTCATAAACAATTATTTCCACATACAAAATTTTTCGTTGAGTGACTTGGATGTGGAAGTAGTGATTCCTTGGGCAGCGGTTTTCTTATGATGAATGAATTATAATATTATTAATATTATTATTAATTTTTTCACTTTATTTTATTTTATGTTATGTTATAAATGTAAAGTTATATTATACGTCATACAATAATTGTCACAGTCATTTCCTGTAAATTATTTACCGATATATGAATTTCCATGTTTTTTTAATTTTGGACTCATTTATCTGGAAAATGGTAACTCCCATCAAAATATTATATAAGGGTAAAATTTTATGCACGTTGCTTTTCGTGAAAGAAGTTTTTGTCCATCTTTTTAGTTTTTGTGTTAAATGACAGAAACAACATTTGCACCAGTTTTTTTTAACAAATTTTGACACCTTAGTATTACAAGGTTGCATGTTACATTTTTTGAGATTTTGCTTCTTCAGAATGAAAAGGTTGGATGTTACCACAGGTACCTCCAACTACTCTCCGCTGGGTGGTAGTGCACAAATAGACATTTTTATAAGCAGGTAAATAAAAGAGTATGTCAAATTTCAATCCCCAATTCAATAAAAAAATGGATTAAAATTGATTTTGTTAAATTTATATTATATGCACGTACAACCTTGTAATACCAAGCTGACGAAATGGCCGCCATTTTGAAAGTAAAACCAGTTTTTTTTTAGGATATGTCTATAATTATTCCTTAGGCTTTAATCTTTATGAAAAATATTATTCCTAAGGATTGGAGGGGGGGGGGGGGGGTCACGTACAGCTAGGGACTAATATTGGAGATATGGCGGCCAAAATTTACGTACGTAATACCTTAGTACAAGAATTTAAAGATTTTCTAGATATTATTTCGTCTTTATTCCTACTAGAAAAATGATGGTAAAGATATTGGTGACTGAACAATGAATTATCTGAACAATTCGTACAAGAAGAGTAAATCGCAATGGGGTTATTTCATAAGAGTAAATCGCAATGGGGTTATTTCATAATTTTTATTTACATCAAATTTAGATTCTAGGACTAGTAATAACTAAGTATATGTAATGGCAATTTTTTTTATGGACGTTAAATAATTTTAAATTCAGTTTATAATTTTAAAATGGTAGTTCCCGTCAAAAGCCATGACGTCAATGGTTACGCATGCGCCGTATAGTTCAAGCAGTAAATTTGTATGGCAGCCATGAAATGCAAACTTCACCATTACCTATATTGATGTGCGACTGACATTTTGTTTTGCCGTTTTCGCTAAATGTCAAAAAATACCAGTTTTGATTCGTTCGTGCCGAGCCGAATTTTCGATTTGCCTTGTGTAATTTACGATGCGGATCAACTATAACTCTTCCTCTTTGCGTCGCGGCACCGTTCGGCCCTCCCGCAGGTGTTTTTCGAAAAATACGAACGTTTTAAGATTGCATGTTTTGGGGCTATTTTCGATTCCGAAATGCAATTGCATGCTTACATCCACCTATAAACATACTAGTCCGGGAGGCAGCACCATTTTTGACTAGTAGCATTAGTAATCGTGAAATATAATTTAATCATGAACTATGGTACAAAGTAAAGCCGGCGTCAGCCACGCGGATCGCGTCGGGTTTGATAGTGGGCAGGTGCGGGAGTTGATAATAAAAGTTCAAAATGAAGTGGAATTAGTAATCGTGAAACTTATATGTATACATTATTATTTAGAATTACTTAGGCACATTTAAAGTTGTCAGTCGCTATTCTGAGAGTGGGGTCGTCATCAGCTGCGAGAGGAGATGCACGTAAAAGCTTGGTTATTAAGTGGCATTAGTAGTATTGAAATTTTTATAGGTGATAACGGACACCAAGAGACACCTAAAAATGAACGTCAGTCGTAGCGGCAGCTATGCTCTCGAAGCGGCATCTTTGTGTTAAATATAACGTACATTAATTTCAGCAGTACTAAAGTCAATTTACATGAAATAATACCAATAAATTGACGACATGCAGAATAAACTTCATGAACATTGCAAGTTGTTTTTTTTTGTCAACGATTTTTCAATTAAATATATTTCAAATGAAAAAGTTTTATTTATTCACAGTACAGGAATAATATGAAAATTTTTATTCATGTTCAGAACTCTCGCTTTGTCCCTAGTAACTGTTATCATTTTCGTCTTCTGAACTCTCGTCACTGGAACTTTCAATGAGTTCATTCTCGTGTAAGCTTTCCTCATTTTCTGCGAAATTATAAAAACTAGTTATAAATTATTGTACCTACTCAAGTAAAATACCTGTAAAATCTTCATTGGAAACTGTTATGCTATCTAACGTTAATGGTAATTGTTCACCTTGGAACCATTTGAATGTCAAGTGTCCATCTTCTACTTTCCATCCGCATTCAGTTGGTGAAATTAGAGATGGAACTGCTTTATGAGCACGAGTCCATAACTCTGCTATATATTTAGTCCTTAAATAATGTTGAGAGAGGGCTGTTGTACGCGGCGGTAGCATGGAACCTTCGAAATTACGTTTCAATTTCAGAACATCATCGTTTTTGCCTACTTTATACGTCTTCATAAAAGTTGCGACTCGTATTAAATTAACATCGTTAATTCTTGGAAAGCCATACATGCGACAGATGAATTCTTGTATTATTTAAAGTTATTCTCTATATCATTTGGTGTTATCACAGCGGAAATTTTAATGAAAGCTCTGACATAAGTTGGAGATTGTCGTAGTATTTTGAATGAATATTTATCTTTCCTCTGTTATAAAATAATCCCACCCAGTCAGTGCATGAAAGGCTAGTAACGCCACGTACCTTCCTGAATTTTCACTACCAACAAACATACTAATTTGACAATCCTTTGGTGCATACGGCATGTTGCCTAACATTATTATACTGTCAAATTAGTATGTTGGTAGTGAAAATTCAGGAAGGTACATAGATGTATCTAAATTATACAATCATTTAGGATATGACCTATCTTTGGCGTTACCAGCCTTTTATGCACTGCCTGGGTGCGATTATAATCTATAATTTTATAAGAGAGGAAAGATAAAGCCATTCAAAATACTACGACAATCTCCAACTTATGTCAGAGCTTTCATTAAAATTTCCGCTGTGATAACACCAAATGATATAGAGAATAACTTTAAAATAATACAAGAATTCATCTGTCGCATGTATGGCTTTCCAAGAATTAACGATTTTAATTTAATACCAGTCGCAACTTTTATGAAGACGTATAAAGTAGGCAAAAACGATGATCTTTTGAAATTGAAACGTAATTTCGAAGGTTCCGTGCTACCGCCATGTGCAACAGAGCTCTATCAACATTATTTAAGGACTAAATATATTTATAGTAGAGTTATGGACTCGTGCTCATAAAATAGTTCCATCTCTCCTTTCACCAACTGAATGCGGATGGAAAGAAGAAAATGGACATTTGACATTCAAATGGTTCCATCAACGTTAGATAGCATAACAGTTTCCAACGAAGGTTTTACAGGTATTTTACTTGAGCATTTTTATATTCATGAATGATAGCGTTAGGTACAATTATTTATAACTTTTTATAATTTCACAGAAAATGAGGAAAGCTTACACGAGAATGAACTCATTGAAAATTCCATTGACGAGAGTTCAGAGGACGAAAATGATAACAGTTCCGAGGGACAAAGCGAGATTTCCGAAGATGAATAAGAATTTTCATATTATTCCTGTACTGTGAATGAATAAAACTTTTTCATTTGAAATATACTTAATTGAAAAATCGTTGACAAAAAAAAACAACTTGCAATGTTGATGAAGTTTATTCTGCATGTCATCAATTTATTGGTATTATTTCATGTAAATTGACTTTAGTACTGCTGAAATTAATGTACGTTATATTTAACACACTGATAAACATGAATTTGAACGTCAGCCAACGCTTCAGTGATGGAAAACCCGTCAGCTGGACCATCAAAGATGCCGCTTCGAGAGCATAGCTGACGGACTTTCCATAGTTGCCGCTACGACTGACGTTCATTTTTAGGTGTCTCATGGTGTTAGTTATCACCTATAAAAATTTCAGAACTACTAATGCCACTTAATAATCAAGCTTTTACGTGCATCTTCTCTCGCAGCTGACGACGACCCCACTCTCAGGATAGCGACTGACAACTTTAAATGAGCCTAGGTAATTCTAAATAATGTATACATATAAGTTTCACGATTACTAATGCCACTTCATTTTGAACTCTTATTATCAACTCCGCGCCCCGCCCACTATCAAACCCGACGCGATCCGCGTGGCTGACGCCTGCTTTACTTTGTACCATACCTAAGCTCATGATTAAATTATATTTCATGATTACTAATGCTACTAGTCAAAAATGTTGCTGCCTCCCGGACTATACATTCAAATTATAAGAGTCAAGAATCTTAACAAAAACAAATATTCCTAGATTTAGTTGTAAAGAAGTCAGAAGTTAATAAAATTTGAAATTATTGACGATACTTCTTATTGATTTATTAATAATTAACAAATAATAAATAAATAGTATTTACCAATACATTATTCTTGTATATTCTACTATTCAAATTGATAGATATTTTTAAGTTTTTCTTTAACATGAAATAACCCCATTATATGATGAAAATATGGCTAACACAATCTCCATGATTATAAAAAGTAGAAAACGGCTTCATTATTAAGCAAGTAGATGAAGATGCACATTGATTGTTACCACTGCGCTAGAACCTGTAGTTTAGAGAGTTACTTTTGGAAAAGTTGTTAATTTTCTTGTACTGCTCGCAGCTTTAGCATCTCTTGAGAATGAATTGTATTATTATAGCAGCAGAATTTTTTCAAAACGGGGGGTCATTTCATGACAAAATAGGTGTTTTCGTGGTATAAAAATTCATTTCAAATTATACATTACTAGACATTAAAATTTAAATATAAAATTATTTAAAATGCCAAATATTAACTGTTTGCTAAAACACGTGTTTTCTATGTGGTAAGCAATAAAATGAAGGCATGGTTGTCGAGAAGAAAAAGTTATTGCAACTTTTCAAGTAGTTTTTGAAAATAGGTGACTACGAATAAATCCAATATAACAATATTACCTCGAAAATGGAACTCTAAAGAAAGGAACGGATATATTTATGCGGTAACCACTACGGAAGATCCTGCTCCTCAATTTTGCCGAGGCTCATATCATGTCAAATATAAAAGAAAGTGCGATGTAGCTTGTGACTGCAGGAAAATTAGCTTAAAATGATCTATTATGTATCAATACGGCAATAGACAAATATACAGGAAGAAGTCGCAGACTCCAAACGATGCTTTCGATGATGATGAAAGAAGAAAATATGTCTACCTTTGACGCTGTGCTACACATAAAAGTAACAATGACTGAAACAAGTAAACATAACGCCGAGAAAGACGTTGTATTAATCGACATTTATTACGGTGGAAAAAGTAGGATTGAGATTGACAACCATGATAAAGAAAACATCTAATTCAACCGGCCTGGACCATCACAGGACACAAAGTAAGTTAATCGAACGATGCTTTACAGTCGTGAATTATGTAAACAGAAGAAACCATGTGGAAAAAATAGCGCTATGTAGTCTACTCCGGGGCAGTGTGGGAATGAATCAACAAAATCACTTGACGGATCAGTGAGGTCTCAAAAATCTTAGTTGAATTTTGTTAGTTTGAAAAAATAACACTATATACTTTAGCTAATTTTATTGATTGCAAAATTAATAAGAGTATTATTGACGTCAGAGCAAAGGAGGCCAACGTTTGAGCAAACAATTTGAGATAATTTTTTAAACTTTGAGCTGTTTTGATTTTTAAATTGACCGTGGAAGAAAATTTTTTAAACAGTTTTAGGAAACGTTATAATATGCTGATAACTAATTACTATGTTCGAGCGATGGACACAAATATAGCTGCAAACTGCAGTGAAGCATAAGTTTTCACCATTTTGGCAGCTGTAATTCACAAAAAGTGGTTTTCCTTATTCCCTACAATATTGCCAATAACTAATTTTAGAGTAGAACTAACGGAAAATAAGACAATTGAGAAAAACTTTGTTTTTTCCCAACAGTCCAACATAGCAGAACATATTAATTTAATATTTTTATTCACTTTCACTTGAGGTTATCCAAATACTACGCTACCGAATTTTCCAATAAAAGTTAATAAAAACATATTTTTTTTCAAGTCATTACCTGGGTTCCAATTCCAGGAGGTCAATATATTTGTCTATTTCAGCTTGAATTTCACTTTTAGAAAGACCCTTCAACTTGCTAAAGAAATACAAATGTTCAGATACTGTCAGATCATCAAAAATTATATTATGTTGTGGACAAAGACCTAGACTCTTTCTAACTCCATCCATATCTGTGCGAATATCATAACCATTAACTTTGGCGGTACCCTTTGTTGGAGTTATCATTCCTGTCAACATTGACATGGTGGTTGTTTTCCCAGCTCCATTATGTCCTAATAATACTGTTATTTGGTCTTCGTACATATTTAAAGAGAGATTTTTTACAGCAGCTTTTCTGTTAAAAACTTTCTGTAGGCTCTTTATTTGTACACCAATGTTTAAATTTGATGGTTCACTTTCAAAATATTCTCCTTGATTAGTTCCTTGTTCATGTGCGTCTTCGATTCCTATAAAATATTGCTCATATTTGTATACAATTTATAATATATATAATACAGTGTGTCCCCGGATTGTGTTTGCGATAGGTGTAATATACCAAAAAAAAAGAAAAAAAATAGTACGGCTTTCATTTTCTGCAGTCTCGATCTGCTTGACGTAAAATGGATTTTTACCAAATTTCAGTTAAAATGGGTAGATCCCATTTCGCAGAGTTATTCTAAGAAGAAAATAAAAGAGAATAATCCATTACGGGTAAACTGGTTTTTCTCTTAATTTTACGGAAAAATTCTATTTGAATAAAATATATGGCATTGAAAGTTAGAGCCATATGCCAACTTTCATTGCATTTGAACAAAAAATATTATTAATAATAATAATAAGAATACCTCTTGAAGAAATTAGAAGTTACAAAGAATTAGAACAAGGGTGGAATTATGTAGTCATTTATATGGGGTACTATTTGAATAGGTTTTTAGTTGAATTCGTTGAAATTGTTAATTGTGTTAAAGTATAAAAAGCTATTTACTTTAAGTAGTATTTTTTTTTTGTTCAAATGCATTGAAAGTTGGCATATGGCTCTAACTTTCAATGGCAAATATTTTATCCGAATAGAATTATTCCGTAAAATTACAGAAAGACCAGTTTACCTGTAATGGTTTATTTTCTTTTATTTTCTTCTTAGATTAACTCCGCGAGTTAAATCCCATTTTAACTGAAATTTGGTGAAAATCCATTTTACGTCAAGCAGACCGAGACTGCGGAAAATGAAAGCCGTACTAATTTTTTTTTGGTATATTACACCTATCGCAAACACAATCCGGGGATACTGTATAATATAATATAATATAATATAATATAATATAATATAATATAATATAATATAATATAATATAATATAATATAATATAATATAATATAATATAATATAATATAATATAATATAATATAAT
This sequence comes from Rutpela maculata, assembly GCA_936432065.2. Lineage (NCBI taxonomy): Eukaryota > Metazoa > Arthropoda > Insecta > Coleoptera > Cerambycidae > Rutpela > Rutpela maculata. The sequence goes on along the minus strand of OW386285.2, from coordinate 81,163,014 downwards.
ATAATATAATATAATATAATATAATATAATATAATATATATAATATAATATAATATAATATAATACAATATAATCAACATTCTTAATATTTAAAATTGAAAGCGGGCTTACAGGTAGTAGAATAGTACACTGGTAGTTAATAATCTATTTTTTCTGTTTAGTAGTTACACGAAACATTATTATTAACTTGGCTTATCCTTAAGCTGTTACTTTTCTGAATTTAATATCATTAAAAGGAACTGAAGGAGTTTTATAATATTCTGATGTAAACAAGAAGTAGCAAATGAAGTTTTTAGTATTATGCATAAAACATTTATTATTTTCAAAAATGTATAAAAAATAAATCAGATTTTTAATGTCGACTATTCTGCATCTTGTTGATACCATAATACCATAGAGTGGCCCCGGATGGATACCATAAGTGTACCTAAATTTTATTTTTTTACAAAATAGCTTGTTAAAATATACGATTTGTATTAAGACATGCATTTTCCTTAAACTATTATATTTCATTTTTAAGGAAAATTTCATTTGAAAAATTAGCTTTTAATAATTATTTTCTTAGTCATAATCCAAGATTTTAGAAAATATTTTTTTATAACAAAAAATTCTAAATGTTTATATAAAGAAATATTTAATTGACAACTAAGTTTTTATTCGACATAAAAACAATCAACTTCCACGTACTCTTGTGATCATCTTTTAACTTCATCGTGAACAGAACGAATCACATCTTGATTTACTTCTGCAATAGCTCAATCATTATTTCTTTTAAAATTTCAGCATCATGGGCTAAATGACCTTTATGATCTTTTTCTTTGGAAAATTCCAAAAGAAAATAATCGTCAACCGTTAGATCAGAGGACCGAGCCTGTCAGTGAATGGTGCTAAAACCTATCCATTTTTAAGTAAAATGTTCACGAAGCCAATTTCAAACCTGCAGTGACGAAGGCGCGGGACATCCGTATTGGGCCTTGCGTCTGTATTCTAAATCTTCTTCAAACTTTGGCCAAAAGTAAGTATTCTGCATTTCTAAGTATGAATACTATTTTTTAAAACTCTGTCGACTAGTATTAACAGTATACTTTTCTTGAAGCAATTCAATCGCATGTGGAAGGGAAATGTCCCATATCCCATAACGTTTAACTAAACGATTTCATTGCTGTGAAGTAAGCATTATTCAAATTTAAATTAACATGTAGTGATTATGACAATGACTCAAATGACTTCAAAAACCTTATGGGTATTTTGTTGGTATTATTCCTCCCATAGAGGGAGATAAAGAAACTAACATATTGAAGAAAACTGGTTTAAACAAGAATTAATTTAAATGAATTAAGGCTGAGAAAGTAATTATAAGCACCTTTTTTTAATGGAATTATCATTAAAAACGAAAAAATGGAAATTTATTCATAGGTCAAATTGTAATTTCTGAAAGTTTTAAGCATCCCTGTATAAAAAAAATACATTTTCTTAACACAAATCATATTTTTAACAAGCACACATTTTTATAAAGAATGACTTATATTTAGGTAACCTCATCACTGTTTAAAATATATTATTGATATATTTATCATGATTATTTATTTACCTATGTATCGGGATTGTCCACACCAAAACTTTGCGGTAACTGGAAAATACCAAGGTTTTGGTACTCCATACTCTCCAGGAAAAATGGCTTCGAAATATAAAGCTATTAATAAATATACAATTGTGTCAACAGCCAACATTATCATTACCAATCCCAATGTCAAATTATCATCAGGCGTATTTGGTTTAAAAACTGTATTCCATTGAATTCCTAATGAAATAAATAAGAAGAGTATTAGTAACGTTCTAATAATAAATATAAATAATATTATTTAATAAATGAATGTCAATGGCATGAACCTTTTATTTTCAATGCTAAAATTAAAGCAAAGCGCTCAAAATTGAAATTTCGAAATATTATTTTTTACGAGGAGCTTAGAAGCAGGGCTTTAATTTTCTATTCTCTGGGTCGAAAGTAGGCCGCCTTCTCTCCAATGAGGTGATTCTTACCCCCTCCAAATTGTAATCTTAAAATAGTCAGTACTTTATTTCAGACACATTTATTAGAAAACAACCATTAATTAACAAAATCACAGAAAAGCTAAATTAATACAGTATATCAATAATTACTTCTTACTATTAGTACTGATACGTAGTACAATTACTGTTATTATTAAAACTGACTGCATGGGAAAAGATAAAGAACAGTCAGTCAGGAATTTAACATTTGTGCTATTGATATTATTATTATCCACATCATCTGACTAAATAGACAGCAACAGATGAGGTCAGTTACCTTTATAGTCATTATCAGTAATAAACTAGAGGTAGCGAACCATTATCCAAACATGCATGGTCTATACAAATTGCGAACGCGTCACTTTAGCGCAGATTTTCTCTTAGCACTATACTTTGAGTCTGTAGACATTGAAGGGCAAAGGCGGCTTCATGTGATGACTGTGATATGTTTGAAATCAGGAAGCACCTTTTCTGTGACGCCGCGCTATTTCAGGGGTTTCAGAAAAAGAATGTATCTTTGAATCATATAGCGAACCGTGCAAACTAACGGACAGTGATAAGACGAGAAGTTATAGATATTACTATCACAGTGCGTAAGTGATTAGTGAATAGCAATTGTATCAGAAACGCTACTGCTTTCAGACTACAAGGTAAAGTTTAAACAACAGACGCCATTAGAAAATGAAAATATCAGTAGGTATCTGAAAACCTGCGACTAAGGACTTTCTAATCAAAACCGGAGCAGTGGCTGCACATCTAAACTATAACTCCAGCGGAAATAGAACTACTGAATAACTTAGTAACTTCAGCAAAAATAGCAGTCTTCATTAGTAACGTTCTAATGAATAAATATCTGTTTCTTCGACTAAGCTGTCCTTCGAAAGAAAGGAAAGCGAAACATGAGACCCCGTCGTGAAATTATTATCACCCGTCCTGGAAAACAGGTTCGGAGAATATTAAACCAGACGAAAGAGACTGGCAGATGGGACAAATACAGAGTCGTCAGTCTGAAATACGTTTATGCCATTATTTATACATGCTAACATCAAATTATGAGAAAATCAATGAACAGAACACTCCCGATGGTGTAGGCTCCAAAAAATCTTGTAGAGAGATAATCGAGGAAAGATAGAATCACAGCAAAGAGAATAAGAAGTCCACTCAAATACCGAGAAGGAGACTCCTGACTTTTCACTTCCCGAGAAGTGCCATCATACCACAAAAGATGAACTCTTTTACTGAAGATATATTGATAAGAAGTACGTCAAAGGTGGAGTGAAAAGTTGCTAATAGTATAGTTAATGTGAAACAAGGCTTGAATGGACGATTAATGCCTTTGAATTACACATGCCACCGGGGGTGGACGGAATATTCCCAGCACTACTTCACCAGGGAATGGAGAGCTTGTAACATCCCTGTGCACACCATTCAGGGTTTGGCCCTGTCATATTGTCACCTAGTTGGTTGTGGTAGGTACAAGAGAAACTTGTTGATAAACATCAGAGACGATATTATGAGCTCAAAACCGCAACATCAAAACAAATATGCTTAACAAATTAGGTAAATTCTGTAAACGTAAGATACACAAGCTTACTCGCAGAATAGATAGGTCCCTGAACAGTAAAGAAACTGACATAGGAACTGTTTAAATGTAAGGAAAGCAATTGACTACACTGCAAATCAGATAAGAGAATGGGGTAGGAAAAATCGATAACACTCAGAACCAGGAAAATATAATCCACGCTGGGATCCACTTCAGAGGAGGTGTTCGTGATCAGAGAATATTCATGTTGGGGAAGGGTCCTATTATTTTCAGATCTGTGGTTATGGACGAATCTTAATTGGAACAGCAAGGAGTATGCGCACACAGTTATGCAGATGATGTCACAACCAATAGATAAATTTAAGGACGCTTCACCATGTGATAGACTCGATAGACAGACGGTGTATCTAGAACGCTTATCCGTGAAAGATCACTATCATTGCATTTCTCAGAAAAGAGGAAATTTAACCTAAAAAAATACATTTTCGGGAAAAGATATCTCAATTTGCTGTGATAAGTGATAAGTCAATTGGCCTCCCTACTAAAACCATAAAACTAGGTTACAACTATATTTTAAATATATACAAAATAGTAGTCAATACGTTGCTTGCATGAATCACAATTGAACAAAGAAGATGGCAATATAGAATTAATAAACCAATTTGGTAACAACTAATTTACCATAAATTTTGTGCAGAAAATTATCTGATCAACACGATTATGAAAACAAATTAATATTAACATAACAAAGATCAAGGTTAGAACAGCAGGACTTCGAAAATCTTATTCTATGACGGATGATGCCTCTTCGATGTTCTACCCAATGAAATACAATACATGTATTCACCATCGTTTAATAATATCTCAGTTTGCTACTTGCACAGAAATTAATTAAATGTTAACTTAAACACGTTACCACGAATTAAAAATAGTTGTATTTTGTTAAATAAATGTAAAATAAAAACACAAAAAATTGGAAAAACAAATATCTTACCATCTCCTGTTCCCTCATACATAAGTATGACCTGAAAACCAAAAGCCATAGCGCTGTTGGCACCCAAACTGGAAACCAGTTTTGTAGATAAACTTAAAGTATCATATTGTTGCTGTATAAACAAATATGGTGCATAGGACAAGAACCAGGCCAATCCGCCAATAGTAGCAGCAGTATTTGCTGTAAATAATTTTGATAGATACTTAATGTAATCATATTGAGGTTTTATCTGGAAATAATTCCCCCAAATGGGAGACTTCGCATATGCATAGTACTAGTGCATGGTAATAAGAAACCGAAAATCAACATTCGTGGATGTCGTGGTATGGCTGCTATCTTGGGTCTTTTTAGTTTTTAGGCCTTACATTTACACGAAATAAAATGTAGCAGTTTTTCTGACGCTGGAAGAAAAGTTGTTAGTATTGATTACAGTGAATTACCCACAAGGTTACAACCCTATTGACATAGATCATTGCCTAGCCACTGGCCTTATTAGTAATAGACCCTGAAGACGTGTTGGGCAGCTGCTGTTCTTGTAAAGGAAGGTAAGGATAAGTTAAATTGTACCTGCAGCTTCTGTTTCGCTGTTTGCTGATAGCAAATAAAGAATCGCTGTTCATCTAATGTTTTTTTCCTATTTTTTCCATACATAGCAATGATCACGTCTTCATCTAATTTAGCGATGTCTCCTTTAGTTGAATTTATCAATTCATAAATGTCATTTTGTGTCTAATATGTGTTTTCATGTTACTGTTCCTCACGTCTTTGTGTTGTTCTGATGTATCAGGAGAGATATTTGCGAAATCTTCAACTGTTGTAGCAATTTTCGTTGAAACTGAAGCACAAGTTATGTTTTTCACCCATCTAGGAACAAGGTAATTACATGAGGTGTATTCTGACCCAAAGAAAATGTTGATTTTTGGTATGTTATTACTGGGCACTAGTACTATGCATATGCAAAATCTACCGTTTAGGGGAATTATTTCCAGGTAAGGAGTTATTTTATCCTAATATGATTGGAGAATAACTCTTTTCTAATATTATTTTTAATGGCTTACCTTTAGAGAAGAATACGCTCAATGCAAAACAAAAGGTAATTGTGGAGCAGACGTAGAATATAAGGAAGACGAGGATGACGGTAGGGTCAGCATAAGTAAAAACTGTAAAATCTGTAGACGGATACCATTTTGCTTTCAACAATATAGTCATTAGTATTACTGAAATCAGTAAAAATATAAATGATTTTATAAACCAAGCCGTCCAATGCAACCAATTAGGTAAACCCATTATCTTCATTGATTCCTAAAAGTTAATAATTTGATAAGAAAATAAATACGTAAAGTATAAGGCTCTTGCGTGCCTTCAATTGCCCGCAGCATCGTCCGTCCCTCTTTTGGCGGTTGAGGTGCTAAACTATTACCTGAACGTGTTTATGTGGGAAATGATAATGTTTGCATTTATTTTATAGAAACTTATTATTGCTTATTTCTAAATCTTGATTATTCTAGGAAAAACTCGCTTATAAACGGCAGCTACATTTATAATCTTACAAGTACTTCGTATTCTTCGGCAGATCGAGGCTTGATGATTCAGATTCAAACTAGTTTATTTAATAAATATGCTGTATTCTGTACTTACACGATAAAGGCAATTTCAAAAATATATATTTCTAGCACAAGTTACGGAAGTTTTTTAAAAGTTAACATGTGAATTATGTCCAAGATAAAACTAACATAAAATCCAAAAGCATTTACATCTTTAATATTATATCAGATCAGAAATCTAAAGTTAGAACAGGATTAGAACGTACAAAAATAAGTAAGTGTACAGAGACCACACAGATATCTAAAAATGATAATTCAAATAATTAAGTATCCACCATTTTGGTAGTAATTATAATACATCAATATTAACACTGCAAAACGGATGTGTACCCAGGAAGGTCTTTCCATGAGTCCAGGGAAGACCACTGTGGTCGTCTTCACAAAAAAGAGGAAACTCAACCTGGGAAGATTATATCTCCGGGGAAATGAATTGCAGGTCAGCAACGAAGTCAAATACTTGGAACTGATCCTAGACACCAAATTTAACTTCAATGCACTTCTAAATAAAGCTACGCGGGTCTTATGAGCTAGCAGAAGAATGGTAGGTAAAAACTGGGGACTACAACCAAGAATGGTGCACTGGCTGTACCAAAGGGTTGTAGTATCAATAATAACCTATGCCTCTCTGATTTGGTGGCATAAAGCCGGAAAAAGGGAAGCAATAAGAAAACTACGAAAGGTACAAAGATGACATGTCTAGGCATAACGGGAGCAATGTCAACAACGCCCACCGCAGCCATGGAAGCATTACTTTGCCTGCCTCCACTACATTTAATTGTGGAGAGTGAGGCACTGTTGGCGGAGTATAGGCTGAAAACAAACCATGAACCATTCCAAGAATGGGATACCATACAGAAATATTCAAACAAATACGAAAAAATCGACTACTGGATATACAGTCAGATAGAATCAGAACAAGCCACAACTTCACAAAGACCTTCAAGGTATATATACCCGATAGGGATGAGGAAGGAATGAGGCAACTGCGAAGACATCCAAATGATACCATATGGTATACTGATGGATCAAAAAGTCAAGAAGTACTGAAATAGATGTTACGGGGGACCAACCAGGGACAGATATTAGTATGAACCTGGGCAGCACAGCAACGGTGTTCCAAGCAGAAGTCACAGCTATAGAAATCTATGCACAAGAAATGATACGGAGGTCATATATACTGAAAAGAGAATCTGCATCATCAATGACAGTCAAGCAACTCTCAAAGCTCTGAATGTAGTAGAGATACGTTCAAAAACGGTAAAGGATTGCCTTGAATCCCTGACAAAACTGGCGGAACACAACAGTATGCAACTGGAGTGGGCGTGAGGACACCAAGGCAATAAAGGCAACGAAAAAGCAGATAAGCTGGCCAAAAAAGGCGCAAAACAGTCTTTATGGGCCCCGAGCCATCCTGCGGGATATCATACAATACCGCAAGAGGAATGGTAAAGGGGTTATTAAGTCATTATTAACTTGTATTGAACCGGGGCGCCGGAGATGAGACAGTCACGTATGTTCATCACTGGCGGGCCATCCAAGACAAAGACTAATGAATTGCTAAAGCTGAGCAGAAAACAGCTGAGATGTGCAGTGGGGATCTTAACAGGACACTGCATACTGGATAGACACCTAACCAACGAACATGGGTGTGAAGGATAATCCAGAATGCAGGATGTGTGGAGACGTTGGGGAAACTCATCACCACATACTATGTGAATGCCCAGCTCTGGTGGCTGGGAGGTTTTCATATTTCGGGAGATCAACCGAGACCCCGAAGGAAATAGCCAGAGCTCCCATTGACCGTATACTCTCCTTATAGAGAGGAACGGGATTAATGGGATAACGAAACTCTGCGGTACAATAAGCTTAAGCTTCAGTACAGCGGGGCCTCTGGCACCGCAACCCATAAGGAAAAAACTGCAAAATGTGAAAAAATGTAAAACGCGAAATGTACTTTTAGTGTGGAGTCGATGGAAGCCTAAAACCGGCAAGACTTCGGAACACGACGAACAAGAATTAAATCGTCGGAAACATTTTCCAACGTATTTTTTATATCAAAAATTGAAAAGTTTGCCTGTTCATCTTGTACGATTGTTGTTTTTATATTAAGAAAAAAATACAATTGAACTAGCTTTGACAGTTTAGTACATTAGTTAAGGAGAAACACTATTCTTTAGGTAGTGTACTTATGTGTTTGGGTTTGGTGATTACGAATTTGAAGCCAAAACAAAAAAAAATTCAAAATGGTGGATAGAATTTTTTTTAAAGCAAGTGCTTTGAATGGGTGAAAAACAACTTGAGCTTCTAGGTATTGCAATGCAGCATGTCCCTGGAAATGAAATTGTTTTAGAATTGTGAATTATGTAGCGGGTACCTTTTTTTTACGGATAAAGAAGTTATTAGAGGTTAATCTGCCGAAAAATAAAAATGAGCGCGTGGGAAAAATTGTAGGCAGAACGCAATAGAATGAATACCAAGGTCTAAGGCCATAACAGCAAACAGATATTATAGTGTGAGATCCCAGAGCTGCCAGACCTACGTCATTTTAGCAAAGCTAATATTTTGACAACGGATAGTGTAATATCTAGTTAAGAACGTATGCGTATTTGCTAGCTTGAAAGCGGGGCGCTTTTGCAGAAAACAGGTACAAAAGGTACATACAAATTTTCACACCTACGTTAAAGTATGATAGCTGATTTATTTTTCAAGTGACACGCTAACGACATCGTGTAAGCGTCAATCTCCGAATCTTAAGGTCCGAGGTTCGATCCCTGAGCGTTCTCAGTTTTTTTCAAATATACGTACTAAGAAAAAAGTTATGGCCAAAAATAATAAATATTTCCCTATCGGTTGTCTCTTTCTTGGTAATCGCCACTTTAAGTTAATATTTGTTGAAAAAAAAAAAAGCTGAGAACGCTCAGGATCGAACCTCGGACCTTAAGATTCAACAACAACAACAACAACAACAAGCATTTATTAATATTCACATACAATAATGCGTCATTCCAGAGTCCGGCCCGGAGCCAGCCAGACAACCACGGCGAACATCGCCGAGGTGGGTGTGAGGTTGGGCGGGGAGGGTCCGGTTTGGCGATGACGAAAATTAATTGTGAGTTAAAACTCCTGCCTAATAGGGAAAGGCTTAAATTTAACAGTATTGTGCAACGTAGTACACGAGGGTACTTAAAAATAATTAAAATTAAAACTGTAAAACTATCGATTTCGCGCACACGCGAACACTTAAAAATTTTGATTGCTGGCACGGGAAAACAAAACTCAACGAAAAAACCCGTTTGAGACAATTCCACCCTGGTAGTCTTCCTGACGCCAGGAACGTGTCGTGGATAGTTAAAAGTGTGTAATGTTATGTGAAATTGTTGTTTGTTAAGAATTTATTGGTCGAGACTGAATTTAGAGACAAAAAATGGGCAAGGAACAAAAAAGGTAAAAACAAATAGAGAGGGGTTGGTTGTAGTTTTTGGTGAGGATTAAAGGTGGGGAAAGGAGAAGTTGTCGTAGAGGAAAGTGTGGTTAGAGAGGTTGCCGAAAGATAGGCAACGCCTGGTATGGTAGGGGGTGTCGGATATCGAAAAGGATCGCATTATGCTGTCTGATTCGTGTTATGTTGCGGGTTAGCGGACTATCACCCAGCTTGAATTGATAGAATTTTTGGGAGATGTCTTGGACGTAGTCCGCTAGTGGCGTTATGTCGTGGCAACGATTATATAGATCTCTGAGGGAGGTGTATCTGCCTGAATCAGAGATGAGGCGCATAAATTTGTGTTCGAGAACTCGGAGTTTTCTTATTGTCGTGGTCGGTATGCTGCACCATACCGGCGCCGCATATGTGATGGCCGGCCTGATCACCATCGTATACAACAATTTTTTATTTGTCCTGTTGAGTCCTTAAGATTCGGAGGTTGATGCTTACACTATGTCGTTAGCCTCTCACTTGAAAAATAAATCAGCTATCACACTTTAACGTAGGAGCGAAAAATTTGTATGTACCTTTTGTACCTGTTTCCTGCAAAAGCGCCCCGCTTTCAAGCTAGCAAAGACGCATACGTTCTTAATTAGATATTACACTATCCGTTGTCAAAATATTAGCTTTGCTAAAATGACGTAGGTCTGGCGGCTCTGGGATCTTGGACTATTATGAATATTATAACGAGGGAACAAATCAACTCGACAAAGGCTAAAGGGTAATAGTACCTTTCCTACTCCCTCTGCAAAAAAATGTTAACAGCTTTTAATCAGAATCAGGTAGAAATAATTTTAACAATATTTGAAACTAATAAAAAGGAGCCCAGATATCGCCAGAAATGGTCACCCCCCCCTTTTTCCGTTTTTATAGGAGCATCTCAAAAAAGAATCTTATGCCTACCCTGTACTAATTAATCTTATACCTTATATCATTTACTTACTTACCTTTAGTTGCTTTTCTTTCTCAGTTGTAATCATTTTAACAGTATTAATGCATGTGTAGACGAAACTTAACATTATTATCATACTCAACATAGACTTCAGGGGAGTTAATAGAACGTCTTCATACCACTCAGCATAGGGATATCTTCTCATACTTATTAAAGGAGGAGGATGTTCACTCAACCATGTTGCAACTGGTAGAAGATTGTCATATGAAAAATTGTTCCTAGCCAGTACCACAGATAATGTTAAAAAATGCTGAACGGCTAAAAATCCCTCTCCGTAGTAACCTAAAATCACATAAATAAAACTTTAATTGACCTAACACTTTCAAATAATATATATCATCATACATTTTTTGCTTAACAAAAATCAAAAACTAAACCTTGTGTATTAAGTTACCTATTGTTATTGCAAATGTCTCAATATGCTCCCAGATAGAAATAATATTCTCAGATTAATACAAATATTTTTTCTCGACACAATTTTTTTACGAGTTATACAAATAATGATGTGTTGGAATATTTTCCTTAATACCTACGTGTAACCAATTACGCATTGCAATTTTACTACATGCAAAAGCTGATTTACAAGTACTCCTAAGATACTGCAAGCGTAAGATCGCAAAGCAAAATGAACTTAAATGACTTAAAAAATTTTATTAAAAAAAAAATAAGGAGTCAGGGCCACGTGACACATAAAACGCAAGGTCCCTAAAGTCCTATATCTGCCACTGGCTGCACAGCAACGACGATGAGTATAATAGTAGTTATAACTTTTACATTTGCAAAATGAATGTAAATTGAAATTTTCGAACTTTGGTTAAAGAAATTAAAATGAGTTAAGAATTAATAAAATTTGAGAAAGACACTTTAATCAGTTCTAGCAGTAATGTACTCTTTGTATTTACTCTTGAGAAAGGCCTAATAAGCAGAAATATATGTAGAGTATCAATACACTTACTTATTTTGAAACATTAAAAAGCAAGTTTTCTTGTAATTAGAATTATTTTTAAAATGTTTTACAAGGAAGCACCCACAAATTCAGTTAAATGTATTGAAAGACACTCATTGACTACGTGGTCTGCCATGACCGGCAAGAACTACACTACTACCAATGTTACACCAATGTTTCCACTTCTAGGGTCAATCACAGAAAAATTTATGAAATAAAATGTTGCTTTGAACTTTGAACCCCAACTTTACTTCAATGTAACTACTCTTCCAGTTTTAATCACCTCTAAATGATCCCAATATGGTTGGCGAAATGCGCGATTGTATTCAAGTGTACTGTTCAAGTATTTTGATAGTTGTAGAAACTACTTCTAAATATAAGTTAGACTATTTCCTTACTTGGCCCACCACCAGTATAGAACGTATATTGTCGTGGTCCTGCTGTTTGAAATACTGGATATATAAGATTTGTTCTCCAGTTGTATATTCCAAATGCATCTAACTTCAGTCTCGTCTCTCCAGGAAATCTTAAATAAAATAGTAATGAAATTAAAACATCTGATTAAAGCTAATACTATATTTGCATCAGAGCAACTAAGCATAGTTATATAGTGCTACATTCAACGATATATTTAACATAAAACTGTAAATCGTTTTTAATATGTTTCTATGATCTATGTATGAGTGTATAATTATCAGTCAACTGAAGACATGTTAGACCAAATAAAATCTCTGATAAAATGACATATTATTATATGATATTAAAATGTAGATTTCTCTGACTGAAATACTGTTGATGACTTATAAATAAATCGAGTACTTATATCAATAAAAATCAGTGGATGAGGAGTAATCAACAATAGTTTCTTAGGTCATTTCATTATTCGGGAAAAATCGATAATTATATAAATGATGAAAAAATTTGCAAAACTTCCAACAATTTTTGTAAGTATCTTTTTCTAACTGTTAAATGGATCAAACTACAAAAAGGGCTAAGACAATTTTCGAATCACAAACAGAAATAGGGGCTGCTTGTGTCGTTGTACAAAATATATTTACTGCGTCGTCAAATTACATAAATTGTTTTTTTTTTAATTATATTTCGGAGCAATAGAACTAAAGATATTAAGGAATAACACGGCAAAAGAGTATGAGCGGGTAGCAATGTAAAAAGTGCCCCCGCACCTACCGAACTAAAATGGCTTCCATAAAATGTCTCGTATGCTGACTGTCTTGTGTACAAAGTTTTAAGCTCGTGGACTTTGCATGGGGTGAAAAAAAAAAAATTTACCCCCAAATGTTTTATTTTTTTTCTCACCTCCTATTTGACGGATCGCTTTGTAATTTGGCACAAATAATATTAGTGTTAGGATAGTTTATTTTAAAAAATTTTACTCTTCTACGATGATTTTATGCATTAAAAAAAAATTCATATATTTTTTCAATGGCCGGAAGGGTGACTACCCTGTTTGACACTATTACCATATTTTGATATAATGTGTATTTAAATTATAACTATAACATATAACTAGTTTTATTAATGCGGTGGAACAGGATAAAAATAAATAAAAATTATCTGAACTTGCAATATTACGAGTATATTATTTAATATTTTGATAGATAATTATATAATTCATTCAGACAAGAGTAACTGAGTGATGCAAAAATTGGACCCATATTGTGAGCAATAGAAAAAGGAATTCGAGAATGGAAGGATGTCTCAACAAAGGAGTAGGATTGAAGGCTTTGTGGTCACAATGGGATTCACTTAGAGCATTAGACGGGAAGTTATTACTATTACATACGAACATTTATAAGACCTATTTTATTAACCATTAGGAACATGATAACACATAAAAAACAAAATTATTTATCCAAGTCACTTTCCTGATCTAACTGTGGCAGTAAAGAAAGTTTTATTGGTTGATTCGATTATAGTACCTCCAATTTTTTTACATATTATACATTGTTACTGTTTTTGCATTTTAAATTAAGTGAGCTGATTTTGCTCTCAGAACTATTGCTATCAGTTTTAGAACTTTCCATTTCGTGCATAACACTAACTACTATCTAAGTTTTTTAAAAATGGAAAAATTAAGTATTAGATACAATACAAATAACATAAGAAAATCACGAGTACCTACGATACACACACTTAAAATTCCGGAGATAAGAAACTATATATGTGAACGTAACAGTATGAGATGGAGCTACAGAGATTTGTAAGACAGATGCGGCTGCGGCATAGCGGGGGCGTAACTAGCCAGCGGTCCGGCAGCCAATTGAAAAATGATTTATTTTGTATTTATAGTGCCTCTTCAACTATCACAGCACGCACTTCTGACCAACTTCTTTAAAGGCAGCTTCTACTTCGAGGGCACGCACCAAAGCCTCGCTAATACTTTGTTGCCGCGATATTCTAAGAATTCGCCTGACCTCTTCGGTCCTGATGCCATCTAAAAAGGCTCCCACCGCTTGTTGTTCCTGAAATTCTCTTGGTGCACTCGGATATGCCAGGTGTGCCAGTCTCTCTATCGCAGCTTCGAATTCTTGTAAGCTTTCCCCAACCTTTTGCGTCCTTGATTTTAGCTGAACCTGGTATACTTGGACAAGGTGTTGGTCGCCATATCTCAAATCTAATGCAGCTTCCAAGACTTTGAAGTCCCTTTGTTTCTCCACCGGGATGGTCTGAAGTAACTCTGAGGTTTGGCCCCTTAGCGCCAGAAATAATGCCATAGCCTTTTCCTCGTTATCCCAGTTATTCGCACTTGCAGCCGCCTCAAATTGCCTCTTGTACGTTGTCCATGAGCTTTGGCCGTCAAATGAGGGAGGTTTTAAACGAGGACCTGATGATGCTACTAGCTGGCTTCCATTCTCTCTCAATTTTCGTTTAAAGCGCTCCACTTCTCCTTCGACATCACTCATCTTTTCGTTGATGTCGTTTACTTCCCCTTTGACTTGACTGACTTCAGTCTTGACCACACCTACTATCTTCGACCTTGTTTATCTCTTCTTTGATTTCGTTAGTGATTGAATTCATAGCGCCTTGTTGGATTTTCATTTGATCGCTCAGGATTTCTCTCAGTTCTTCCTGGCGTCTTTCTTGTTCCTCTTTTTGTTCTTGGCGTTGTCTTTCTTGTTCTTCTTTCTCCTCTTGACGCCTTATTTCCAGGTCTTCCATTATTTCCTTCAATTCGTGTCTTTCTTCTTGACGCCGCCTTTCTTCCTCTTGACGTCTTCTTTTTTTGTTCTTCTTTTTCTCCTTGACGTCGCTTTTCTTGTTCTTCTTTTTCTTTGCGATGTCTTATCTGAAGTGAAATAACTAAACATGAATGAATTATATGATTACCTATCTAAATATTAAATAATATACTCGTAATATTGCAAGTTCAGATAATTTTTTTAATTTTTATCCTGTTTCACCGCATTAATAAAACTGTAACTGTTATATGTTATAGTTATAGTTTAAATACATATTATATCAAAATATGGTAATAGTGTCAAACAGGGTAGTCACCCTTCCGGCCATTGAGAAAATATATTAATTTTTTTTTAATGCATAAAATCATCGTAGAAGAGTAATATTTTTTAAAATAAACTATCCTAACACTAATATTATTTGTGCCAAATTACAAAGCGATCCGTCAAATATGAGGTGAGAAAAAAAATAAAACATTTAGGGGTAAATTTTTTTTTTCCCACCCCATGCAGAGTCCACGAGCTTAAAACTTTGTACACAAGACAATCAGCATACGAGACATTTTATGAAAGCCATTTTAGTTCGGTAGATGCGGAGGCACTTTTTACATTGTTACTCGCTCATACTCTTTATGAATTTAGAATAAATAATGACGGAGATATGAACGATACATAAAAGGCTTGCAAAATGGATGTTTAAGGGGGGTGGGGGACTAAGCGCCAGGGGGAGGGGCGGGGACTTTTGAGAAAATATTCCTCTAATTAGGTCCTAACAACTGGCAAAAATTCAGCATGTCTCTAATTACTTTGGACAAAACACCTTCATTGCCTGCGCTATATAGAATAATTGACTGAACCTGACAATTAGTTTCAAGCAAGTCACTGATCGATGTTTTCAGAATAAAGTTTGCAATTCAAATCATGTAGTATATTAATTTATTAGAATATAAGATAAAATGTAACTGTTAATTGTCAATGGTTCGTAAGTGGCGTAATCTATAAATAGTTGCTATAACAAACTACGTGGTAATGCATAAATAAATAAACCTCACCAACAACGAACGAACACGCAGCTTTGAAAAGGCTAAGCAAATAATATAATAATATAAATTTGAGATAGCCAAATGAATGTTTAATATATTAAGTAATATATGTATACCCCGAAAAATAGCTAACAAATACATGGATGTCGTCCCTTAATAGACAATCTACGGATATACGTTTACTTGTAAAAACGTATATCCACTGAATATCTCTCGATGGACAATGCACGGATGCCACAGTGAACCACATTCGAGCTAGAATCGATTTTGCCATTTCGACGTGAAGCGTGATCGTCTTGAACACGAATCAAAATTTGAGCCAAATCGATCCAGTGGCTTGAGCTCTATAGTCTTTTTTTAACTAGGAGGAGTAAATACAAAAGATATATTCAAACTATAAAGCTCACTAGAAAATACATTAAAACTTTGTACGATTTTTAATAATTCACTTTTTTATGGCCTTATTTAGATTAATGTCCTGGCGGAGTTTAGCCGAAGGCTATTCTACCACTCAACCAGGACGGACGGACACACATAGACTCACAACACCCATTCCCTGCGACATTGCCATCTGCCGCAGCTGAGACTCGAACTCAGGAGAGGAGAGCGACTAGACCGTGTTGTCTCTCACACAACCGCAGTCTAGCCCACTGCTACCATCTCGGCGACACGTGAAAAACGCCACTACACACCCATACCGTAGTCAGGATTCGAACCCGGGATCCCGTGGTCGCAAGCCTAACACCTTAAGCATTGCGCCACCGAGCCGGTGGTAACATTTGTACTTAAAATAGCAAACGTTAATAATGTATTTTGATTTTTCCACTTGTGGAATTACACAAACAGAGGTAATAACACAAAACTGATAACTCACGTGCAAGCGTTTCAAATAGCTGATACATCGAAACATGCACTAAATATATGCAATATTTGGAATTGTGTAAGACCAGCGTACTTTTAGCCAATCGTAGGTGTGTGTGTGTTAGCGAAAATTGGAAACGTTTCTGCTAGTTAAAAAATACACCACTGGTGCGATCACAGACAAGACAGGTGACCAGCTTTTAAAAACCATTTGGTTGGCTTCAGGGAACTCGAAACGTGTAAATTTTCGAGAAATTCAGAGTTACATTTTTGCAGTCACAAACTATCCCCATTACTTCTTATTTAGAGAAAGTAAAATACGAATACAAGATTTTGAGAAAATTATATAGGTATATCATACGTATAAAATAATTGGGGCGCTAATGGATTCTGAAGTTTAATAACGTACCTATGTGTAAAATACATTCATTTACTGAGTGGATTCTATATACCAGTATTTCTATATAAATATGTATGTGATTTTGAAAATACGAAAAACTGTTCAGAATTGGCTTCACAAGGTGAATTGTTTTTCGTTTAGTAACTCCTGTGACGTATTTTCTTCTTATGTTTATCTAGTTAAGCTTGACTACCAACTTAAAATATACGTTTTTATTATTCTCAATATCTCCCCCTTGTTATATAATTTTTCAAAATTGACATTTTCTCTCAATTTCCACTGGCATTATATACAATAAAAATAACACCATGGGCACACAGAACTTTAAGAGCATGAATCCACCAAGCCATTTTAGCCTGTAAAATAATGATATATAACTTACCTTATTGAAACTTTTAAATTATTTATCTCATTTAAATTAGATATTCCCTTATAACTGTCGTCAAACTCAATACCAGCAAAAGTATTGTTAGTTCCATTATAGGTAAAATAATCGGCCATTGCTTCTGAATCTTCCAGTTCTTCAACTGATCCAAAAATAAGGGAGAAGAAGTTCATTGCATTTTTCAAGCCTTCACTTCGTGGGGAGAACGCCATTTTATAATTACTATAATTAAAAATATTGGTAATTAAGTATAATTAAGTAGGTAGTCTTAGAATAGAATATAATCATGTATATACGGCATTATTTCAACATGGCGGCCGCAGCAAAATATTAATTAATAGTTGTGGCAACTCTCCTATATTATAAATAAA
The DNA here is from genome assembly GCA_936432065.2 of Rutpela maculata. NCBI lineage: Eukaryota > Metazoa > Arthropoda > Insecta > Coleoptera > Cerambycidae > Rutpela > Rutpela maculata. The sequence goes on along the minus strand of OW386285.2, from coordinate 81,145,188 downwards.
AAAAACTTATAGGAATTATTCACGAGAATCCCACCTTTTTTGATCTGCAGACTATTATACAGTATGTCCCCGGATGAGGTACAGCACTTCTGTAAACTTTCTTCTTTTTAATTTGCCGAGAAAAAGTTATTCGTTGCTTGTCTCAGGAAGTCATAAACAGTTGTTAAACATAAGATAAATTATACAGGGTATTCTAAAAATTAGAAAATATGAAATCGACTTTAAGCAAACTATCTTTTTTAAATTTTTATTGAAAATTTTATTTAAGAAAGTCTCTTCAATTATGAAAAAAGCTTAAATAGCGAGCAAAATAAAGAAATAATAATTTTCAATAAAAGGGTAATATTTAATTCAACTAAGTTGAAAACCATTCAACTTGTAGACCTCCTAGTACACGTTTTTCTAATATTTTTCTAAATTCTTGATAGACGAGCTCACATAATTTATGATTGCAACAGCATCCACAATTTTTTGTTTTAATAAATCTACGTTGCCTTCAAAACCGTTTGCGTAATTATACTTTTTGCTTTAAATATTACTATAAGAAGTAAACCAACCGGTTTAGATCTAGCGAACGGACAGGTCATGCTGTCCATAGCGGCCAACCACCTGTCGTAGAAGTGATTGTCTAACCATTGTCTAACTGAAGAATGTGCTGGGCATTTATCTTGCTGAAAAATTATTTTCTTCTAAATTCTAAAGTTCAGTTCGCCCAAAAAAAATATCCAAAATTTCTAAATAAGTATTTTGATTCTAATTTCCCTCCATAAAATAAGGACTGATTATTCTGTGATGCATTATGCCGCACATTTACTTTTTTAAACTTTTGATTATTAGTAGTTATTCAGAAATTAAGATTTTCCTGAGCCCAGTACCTACAGTTTTGAGAAGATAGTACCCCGTTAGTCGTAAAAATAGATTCGTCCGTAATAGTCTAAGATCCGGCATAAGAAATTAATACCCTCATCTGTTGTGAAGAGAAGAAATAGTTTATATAAGAGATAACATGTAGGTTAATAGATCACGACTAGGTTGCCTAGCTATATCCTGACCTGATGGCGGGATCGGGACAGGTGCAGGTCGATTTAGAACTAAATTCTATGTCTGTTTCGTTGTTGTATTATTTATGGTTGATTAGTTATTAACAGGCGAAGGTCGACTGTCTCTTTTATTTTGCAACGGAAAGAGATGGGCGAAAGACACTCTTCTAACATAAAATCGCGATCAAGAAACGTCAAACGAAAAATGCCAAAAATGTCAATTTTGATTCGTTCGTGTCGGGCCGAATTTTCGAATTTCGGCGTGCGATTTACGATGCGGATCAAGTCTTCCTCTATCGACATGGTACGGGCGTCGCGATATCGTATTTTTGACAATATGAGTATATTATTTAGATGTCGGGTTTTCGACGAAAATTTCCCTTCGGATTCCGAATCTCTGAAAAACGGTGTTTCGCCCGTAACTCGGAATCCGTGAGAGATAGCGCAAAAATAAAAACTCCGAAAGGAAAACTACATAATGTGAGGAATGTTTTGCCGCGTTCCAAATTTTACTGTGACTCTTGGTTTGCGCCCGGCGGGCCTTTTAAGGTGGCGGTGTCTTGCACTTTTTTGCTTAAAACGTCCGTAACTCCTAAACGGTGGCTCCTACGGCAAATAACTACGACAACGAATTTGTAGAGATATTAGTTTAAATCCGTTTTTACGCATATGCCAAAAAGAAAAGTGAGGATTTAAGTTCCAGTGTGCTGTGTTATGTGTTTATTTGGTCCCCCCCCGAACACATTCCTGGGTACGCGCCTGCGCAGGACACATCTTGACTGAAAACAAACTTCAAGAAAAATCTAATAATGGATTGAGAGCCGTCAACAAAAAAGAGTTGGACCAGCTAAGTGGAACACAAAATAGTTGAATACTCCCTGAGAACAATGAACAAATTGAAGTACCAGAATCAGAAACGGAGGAATCAGAAGATTCGGAAGAAGAAGATTTATAGAAGCAGAAAAACAAAAATAGGAGCACAAACAGCAGCGACACAATGCGGCAACATATATCACAAGAAGGCCCAGAAGAGGCAGAAGTCCAGAACCAAAAATACAAAAAAAAATGGAGCTTGAATGCTCCCTCATGACACAATGCGGTAATGCATGTCACAAATACCTACACCTCCCATCCCACATTCCTTTACCATGCGCCATGTGGCACTCGCTGCTGGCAACAAGCATGACCTTAGTCCAGCCCAGCGTGAACGTAGCAGGCCCAGCTGTATAATCCTTGGGAGTGGCAGAAATGCCTACCGCACGCTGGTAAATCAATCAATCAATCAATCAATTTAAAGAAACCATAAGCCCCTTTTATTTTTTGTCCTACGACAAAAATAAGGACGCTAGGAGCGATACAACTGGAAATGTACATTTTCCACGGAAACGTGTCTTTTCTCTCATCTCTTGCGAATATCTAGATAAAGGTTGGTTCTAGGAAAAAACTGGTTGGTGACCTATTAGAAAGATTATAAAATGATGATGAATTTGCTTTGTTGAAAAATTCCTGTAGGATTAATAGTTTCGCTGCTATATACGTTTAAAAACAAAATTTCGATTTCGCCTGACAAAAAAAGAAAAAAATTAATTATATTCTTTCAGATTAAATGCCATGGGCAACCTAGTCGCGATCTATTAGCCTACGTGTTATCTTTCATAAAAATTATTTCTTATATGAATAACAGATGAGGGTATTAACTTCTTATGCCGTATATTGTACTATAAAGAAAATGTTTCGATGAAATGATCTTATCTGCAAAAAGCCTCACACCCATAGTTAAACAAAAGTCCAACTTGAAGTTTGTGAACAAATTTAGTTTAATATGAGATTTGTTAATATCTAAATTTATTGAACTTTTCCTTAACGACCGTCTTGGATGTTCTTGTACAGAGTCTAAAACCACAAGGGGAGAGCAGGGTCATCTTCATTTAATTGTTTTTCGTTTCTTTTTTCACGTTATTACATCAAATTTATAAATTAATTTACGTACTGCTTTGCGACTCACTTAAACATCTGGATACTTCTTATTAAAAATTCCTTCCATTTTTACGAAGAATGACTTTTTCTCGACAAATCAAAAATAAGGAAGTTTACAAGAGTGCGGTACCCCATCCGGAGACACTGTATGTAAAAAAATTGAGAAATACTCGAAATAGTTGATGCTGTTTTGATGATTCTTTCACAATTTTTCATATCTGACCATAAAGCTTATTTTGGCTTTAATTTAAATGGTACGGAACCATTCTCAAACGTGTGAGTACAATATGGATACCAGTTATAAGCAATTAATTTGAATTTCGGAAAACCAATAACGGAATTGTATTTATCAGTCTCAAATAATCTAAGACATAAAATTTTTTGAATATACTACGGGAGCCCACCCTTAGTGTCCAGGCATCCCCCCCCCCCCCCACTGCACTTTCAAAATGGCGTCCGTTTAAAAAAAATTGCAAATATGGTCTTTGTCATTTAACACAAGAACTAAAAAAAATGGAGAAAAACTTTCTCCGTCTGTTCAGGGGGGGAGGGGAGTGGAAAGGTTCCTATTTTCTATTCTTCGCTTATAACTCGGAAATGACGCGTGGTACGGAAAAAGGTAATCTATGCAAAATTAAACATAATTAAATTTCTCACAAAAATGTTTATATTCATTTTCTTCCTATGTGTTATAGTTTACGAGATATTCGCCAGAATAGATAAAATTAATAATTAAATTAATCAGATACCTTAAATATTTTTATCAAAGTGGTTTGCCGTGGTCTGCTAATAAATACCAGTTAGAAAACAATCTTTATTTTACAACAATCGACAAATTTACTAACATAATATTTGGTCAAAATCTATACATTTCCTTAAATACGCAGTGTGACTCACTTAAAATGAAGACCTCTTATAACTCTTTTATTTTATTTCCGATTTGACTCAAATTTTACTCAAGTATCGAACAAATTAGGATCTACTTATGACGAGAAAAATATTCACCTGCTACAAGGCAAAGCTACCTGCGTTACCAAAATATCTGAAAAAGATTAAAAATCATATTAGTGGGTCTTGACGAATTTCACGTATCCACCCCAAATTGCGGAAACAGGATCCCATTTACCAGATGAGCTTATGTATGAGAAATCCTTCCATCAATAACCAAATAAAATTTTGGTGCATGTAAGTTTGTGATGCCGATCCCATGCATTTTTTAGAATTTTCAACATTCAAAATATTTTTATTTCTTTCCGCATATTTTGATACCGCAGGCTTTGCCTTTGTAGCAGGCGAATGTTTTTCTGATCATAAGTAGATCCTAATTTGGTCTATGCTTGAGTAAAATTTGATTCAAATCGGAAACAAAATAAAGATTGTTTTGTGACTGTGATTTATAAATATTCAAGGTATCTGATAAATTTATTTATTAATTTTGTCTATAACACATAGGAAGAAAATGTATATACACATTCTTGTAGGAAATTTAATTATGTTTAATTTTTCATAGATTGCCTTTTTCCGTACGACGCATTGTTTCCGAGTTATAAGCGAAGAATCATGAAAAGGAACTTTTACACTCTCCTCCCCCTGAAGCAGCGGGGTTAGGGGCGGGGACTTTTAGTACGTTTACCTCCTAGCTAACACATTCCTGAAGAGGAAAATTCTCCCCTTCTCCATGTCCTCTACAATCCCCTTTTGGTCACTCATTAATTGGACTATATTCAAAATTCCCAAAAGTTTTTATGAACTTCAGAGCATATCTAATTGTGTGTATACTATTTAAAAACTCGTGATACTCTGGTGAGGCTTTAGTGATTATAAATAACAGCCAAATTTGTTTTTTTTTTTCATGGGATTATAGTATAGACTATCATGGGAAAAATTTTCAGGACTGTGAAAATAAGGACAATAATTTTTTATTTCTGTACATTTCGAGGTGCCGCATGCCGCCAGACTCGTTTGCTAATTTCGTAAATCAGCCAGACTTATTTTTAACTATATTCCATGATAATATCAGTTTATATAATAAGTTTCAAGCCTGTAAAAATAAACATAACTTATTCGAGAAATCGATCTAATTTTCCGATCAAAGGATTTATTGAAACACTTTAGCCAGACTTACTTTGTTCAGCTGGAGATAAGCCAGATTGCTTTTTCAGTAAGTTTTATAATCTACTTAAGTAAGTCTGAATTTATAATGGAAAAACAAGTTCAAGTTATTTGAATTTTCCACCCATGGAACCAACCGGAAAATTTTTGCCAGACACCCCTATCGACATTCACCAAATGGAAAAATTAGTACCAAAAATAATCACTAGAGTATTACCTATAGCACAATTAAAATATGACAGAACAATGTTTTTATTATATTTAAAAAAAAACTTACACAATCAATTTTAAATAGAACACCATTCAAAACGAAGAAACTTTATTAATATTATAATTTTATTTTTTTTTTGTTGTTAAGGACTGCTGTTTTGAAATTTTCCTACTTGTTTTTCTTGATCTTTCTTTTATGAATCATATAATTATGTACGGATATGAATTTTTTTTTAGCTTCCTAATAAATAATTTTTTCATGAAGTCGTAGTCATGAAAAACGCACATTAAAATTTGATTTTTAGAAAGGAGTGAATAACACACTAACCCTTAAAAAAATCATCCCTCCCCCCCAAAAAAAAGTTTTTCCATCAGTCGATTACGTTCATGAGATCTTAAACAACAGTTTCCTGCAATAAAATTTCAAGTGGCATCGATTTCTAAGTCAAAACAAAAATGCACTCGACTAAATTTAGTTATTACAAAACTACGTTATTACCTGAAATTCAAGCCTGTGTTGTTACCGTCATCACCATCGTCACTAGAATAAGAGATTAAATATTAATTTAAAAAAATATATATCCTTTTATACAATATTACCGTAGCGCTCGGAAGTTAAACCTCATCAAGCGACTAGCCACTGGATCAGGATTGTATTCATAGTTTTCACATAAATTATTTGTTAAACTGGTATTAATTGGAACGGTACAAAAGGGTGGATAGGTTATCTCTTCATGTAGTGTAGGATCGGAAAGGCTTCTTATAAGAACTAATAATATTGAAAATAAAACAGGTGCAATGACTTCTACGAGGGTTTGTATTGGCCGTCGGTACTGGAGAACCCAATTCTTCCACATAAGCAGAATGAATTTGTCGAGATTCTCTCCCATTTTGCCTGAAATTAAATAAAACGGTATTAGTTAAAATATAGAAAGTAAAAACAGCAATTTATTAAAATTAGGTTTATGAAAATGTTATTAAAATATATTGATACCTATCTATATATCACCTGTTTTAGACAAAATTGACAATAAAAATTGAGGTTGCCTCTAAAATAGTTTTCTTGTTAAATTCTACGTTAAAATTCGAATTTAGTACATGCTGTTTACATTTCTTTATGATAATATCAATAACTACTACTAGAAGAAGCAATGCTATAAATAATGAATTGTAAAGCAGTTTAGTCACCTAATTAGAAAAGAAAATATGACAAGGTTAATATTGACTAGACAAATAGCAATTGTCCTCAGAATATTCCTAGGCTGTTCTCCTGATTTAATACCAAATTTGTTACTTTTGGTAAACAAAGCTACTACTACTATTACTACTAAATGAACATCCACTCCATATATAAAACAATTTCTTTGATTTTGTAAAATTGTAGAAACAGTGTATAGTTCAATGGATTTAGATTTTTGTTTCGGAAATTCTCTGAACTCGCTGAAGAATTGAGAGGATACTCTCAAATATTCTCATAATAATGTACATATTTGTCAAATGTTTAGAAAAATGTGTCTCTAACAGAGTTGAATCACCGTGCCAAATTTCATCTCGAAATGTTTGTAGCAATGCCCAAAAAATAATAAAAAAAGTAGAATATTGAATCATCGATTGTTTAAATGCATCACGTAGGCCAACAATTTCTTTTAGAATGAAAAAAGAAACTCCAAGCATCTACGGACACGTGTTTCGGAATTATTGTTCCTCATCAGCATAGCTTGCATCAAAAACGATCTGAAGAGACATATAGGAACAATAATTGAAAGTTGAAAGTACCGTACACAGTACTCTTGCATATGCATTCATATCTAGATCGGCCTAATTTTAGGACTTCACCGACAGTCGGCACGTAGAGTCATGTGTGGACTGCCCATTTCAACCTGGAGAGGTAAATGAAAAAAAAAAAAAAAAAGGAATTTCGGACCGCGTCCGTGTCTCTTTGGAGTTTCTTCTATAGGGTATATGGCTCGATTTTAATCCTTATTTGTTTTTGCCCTACAGCGGGCTAACGCCTAGCAGGGCTTTTTTGCTCCTGCCAAAGCCATGTTCCGTCAAATGGCCGGCAGCACAATTTTTTTAACAATTTCAAGTACTAATGTACTCGTTTTAAACATTTCTGTTAATTGGCTTTATTTATATTAATGATAGGAGCATACCGGTCTACAATTAAGGTGCCAGGAAAGTATTTTCCATCATACTAAAATGTCGACAAAGGACACAAAAAATATCAGCTTTAATCACCTACAGCGATGATACTTTTTTTTTTTTTTAATAATCAAAATGATGCTGCCAAGCGTTGCTCCGCTAACGAAGTGGCAGGCATTTGTTTTGTGAATAAGTTACATTAATATGATCGAAAGAAAAAATAAACCAAGTTTAAAAAACAAAGCAACTAAGTGTCGTTGGCTCTCGTACTATAATACTTGGTAAAAAAATATAGTTGGATTGTTGAATATTATATCACAGAATGTTAGGTGAAAACAATAAATGAGCTGACTGAAACACCAACAAAAAAGATGGTGAAGGTCACTCAAATTGTTCATTGAAACATCAAAGACGATGCGGAGAGTGTCGCTTCTGGTAGTTCCTTATTCTGTGACATGACAACACAAGTCATGCAAAGGCAACTTAACACTTTCGGCCAATAGAAACACAGTGCTGCTAACGTCTTCTCTCAGATGCGAAACAAGAATGCATTGATATATAGATCACTAGGATATAACTATATCACTATTTGTCTGCATTAGTAATTCATTTGATAGGCCAGTCACCAGGGATTTCCATAGTGCAAAGTTAGAAAAAACTGCAAAAGTTTTTAAATTTTGTGACAACATTGGGGAAGGTAAAAAAATAATAAATCCGGTTTTTGCACCCTTTTTCGCCCCCCGGAACATTGTTAAATTAACAAAAAACGTACATTTGTAATAACTTTTTGAAAAAAATTCCGAAATTTTTGCAAACTTTAAAGAACATTTTAATAATTATTTGACATTTCCTATCAAGTTTGCACCCTGCTATGATGACCGGATCATTACAAATAGTTTTGTATTAACTTTACTTCACTTGATATATTCAGTCGATTAAAAATTGCGAAAATTATGCAAATGATCGTTTATACGACAGAATAGGGTCACAAACCCGCTTGTAATTTTGCATAACTTTTTCTACCCCGAAAGTTTTTTTTCACAATTTTTTTTATTCGGCACTGTCACGATTTTGACGGTTTAAACAATATATGGGGGTCTAAACAATTGCGAAAGTTTTAAAATCGGGTTGCGAATATTTGCGACGTTAATAACTGACATAATCTGAATTTACAACCTCGTAAATATACAGGAACTTAATTAAATTACCTATTATTTAAAAAATGAAGTAATGCTTGACAAAAAAAAAATTGGAAAAAGGTGCAAATAATGTATTGAAATACTCCAGTGAATTTTCAACCTCGCAAAACATCCGGAATATATTTTATCTGTTTTCGCTATCCTTGCCAGATATTTTGCAGTTTATTTAAAATTTCATTCGTATCAAAAAAAATCGCAATCGAAAAACTCAATTTTTCATACCTTTCTTACTCTAGTGACTGGCCTATGAGCATGTAGTTGAGTGGCTCATGATTGTTCCTGCTAATATGTAATATGTAGCTAGTTCATGTTGCTTTGGCAGCTCTAACATCCCTACTACATATTCTTTTATTCTTTTACAGTCAGCTTATATCTTATATGCAATTAAAATTCTATAGAGATCCGTTGAGCTTTCTCAAAGTTATAAATTTTTTAAAATAAAATTACGATTTCTCCCACTGTCTCGCATATAATTCAAATGAGTATAATATTTACGAGAATACTGTATATTGTTTAATAATATAAACATACAAAATTCAAATACAGTATTATAATTTAATTCTTTAAATAAATAAGATACTTATATTTAACATTACATCGGAATATAAAAACACTTTATCTACCTTTGCGAGACGAGGAAACAGTATTGCGTTTATCGACCACATTGTAATTAATTTTTGGACCATCTACATGCAAATCAACTTTCATTTTGACAATTATAACTGATGCTGTTCGTTATTTTTACGAGTAAATGTCATATTACCGTCATTATGCTTATGTCATTGAAACGTGTAAATATTATCTCGTTTATCAGTATTATCTGTCATGCGTGGTTTGTAGGATTATAATTATTTGTTTTATTCAAAATAAGCAAATGAGTTATATTCGTCTAGTTATCTTATTTGGTTACATTAGTTATAGTAATACTTTTTTATGAGTAATATGCGTTACTCATAATATAAAATCAAAGTTCAATTGCCCTTAAAAATATTTTTATTTACAAAATGAGGAATTTAGAGGAAAAGGACACTTCCAGCGGGCTCCAGAGGAAATTTCATCAAATAGCAGCACACGATCTAGCTTGGGGAAGTGGAAGAGCAGCAATAAATAAGCAAAATTTATTTAAAACTTGAAAAAAAAAAGAACTGTAACCACTGGTTTGGAATATAGGTGAGGCGGGGGAAATAAGAAACAGGGGATATAAGAGACGTCGGTGAAATAGTCTAAGAGCTAGTAAACATTTTTCTTTCATTATTCGAAGTAGGCTAAAAATTTGCCAAAAGGTTGCCATAGGGATATATGTAATGAAGCATTATTTGACGAATTTTTTGTAAATATTTCGTGCAAAGACGAGACTACCTTCGCCCCCCGTTTTCGAACGGATGGAACACGATGGAAGTTTTTGACCGCCGCAATCCCCTGAAATGGCCAAAAACCACCCCTTTTATGTTCCTTCTATGTTTTCATATATAAACGGGTCTGGGGAGTGATTTATCGACGGGTTATATATATTTAAAATAACATGGAAGGAGGTTATACAGTGAATGGAATCCAGACGGCAGGCCTAGGGGGTTGATTAAACCTTCCTAGGGGTGGAAAATCATTTTTTTCAAATGATTCAGTTCAAACGCGTATCCCCCGTTTTCGGGGTAGCTGATCACGGTAAAAATATTCATTTTTAACTCCAACTCCTCCTCACCCCTCAAAGGGGTAGAAACCACCCCTCACCTACCAGAAAGTATACTATCCAGGATTTACGGCACATGATCGTTATTCCTGTGGATATCCCTTCATTTTTCACGGAAGAGAAGGTGGTAGCGACATCGGGGGTTGCTTCAACCCTTCCAAAAGGTGTAAAATTCATTAATTACACATTGGATCGTCAATACGCCCTCCACCGTTTCCGCGGGCGCTGATCACGATAAAAATATTCACCTTCATCTCCGATTCTCTAACCCCTATAATGATAAAGATGTATTTACAGAAGAGAAAGCAGATGACGATGACGATAATGATGATGATTTTTATTCTAATTTAATCCCTGAAATTGGTTTAAGCCATTCCGATTCAGATTTGCTCACTGAAACAGCGGATGAAGAAGAAAAGGAGATCGCGTGCGATGTGCATTTTGAGGAATATGAGGATTGTTATGCTATTTATAAATAAACAACCTAGGTTGTTTTCATTAAATATAAGCAAATAATTTATTTTGTCACAAAAATATTTTCATGTAATTCTTTGAATAAACAATATTGCCATGGACGACAAAATTTATTATTCATTACTCCCGACGAAGAAATCATTATACCCTACTCAGCAACCTACACAATCATCGCCCCAGTGATAACTGGTGGATGAGAGTAAGTTTCTGTCCATTATAGGGGATGAGGAGAGTCGGAGATGAAGGTGAATATTTTTATCGTGATCAGCGCCTATGAAAATTGGGGAGGGCATATTGACGATCCAACATGTAATTAATGAATTTTACACCCCTTGGAAGGGTTGAAGCAACCCCCGATGTCGCTACCACCTTCTCTTCCGTGAAAAATGATGGGATATGCACAGGAATAACGATCATGTGCCGAAAAATCTGTAAATCCTGGATAGCATGCTTTATGGTGGGTGAGGAGTGATTTCTGCTCCTTTGAGGGATGAGGAGGGATTGGAGCTAAAAATATAGTATATTAAAGTATCAGTGGAGTGCTCGAAATAGAGCAAGTGTTTCAAAGACCAAGTTATCCACGAATACTTTACGCTATTTTTTTTTATTGGTACACTTTGAAATCATAAATACGTGTATTATTACTACAAAAAATGGAAATAAGAATTAAGAATGTAAAATGGTTGAATTCGTGATGTGTCAGGATACCTGTCAGTGTCATGAAAATGAGAAAACAAAAATTAATATGGAATGTGTCACATAGGATTAATTATTGTCACTACAGTTGTCACTGATTGTATATTGCTTTAAAATGAGTTCTAACATTGATTACTTAAATAGAAAAGCAGAATCGCGGTTAATACCGCAAAAATCGGAAGACGCTTATAAAAAAGAATACGACAAGTTCATCAAATGGATGGAAGAGCAAAAGGTAACAGATACAGATGAACGAGTTGTACTTGCTTACGTTTGATGTTGCCATGGTTACTTCAAAACACGCGCGCTTTTAAAACTTGGATTTAAACACTCTGAGGCATACTTTAAATAAGCAAAATAGGGTACCAATAAAAAAAAAAATATTTTTTCCGTGATCAGAGACCCAGAAAACGGAGGATACGCGTTTGAACCGAATCATTTGAAAAAAAAGATATTCCACATAGGGAGGGTTTAATCAACCCCGTAGACCTGCTGTCTGGATTCCACTCACTGTGTAACCCCCTTCCATGTTATTTTAAATATAATATAACCCGTCGATAAATCACTTCCCAGGCCCGTTTATATATGAAAACATAAAGGGAACCATAAAAGGGGTGGTTTTTGGCCGTTTTAGGGGGTTGCGGCAGTCAAAAAACTTCTCCCACCACTTCCAGCGTCTTCAGTACCCTCGAAAACGGGGGGAGAAGGTAATCTCGTCTTTGCACGAAATATTTACACTATTTTTTCCTTCATTACATAGACTATAATGAGTTGTCATCTCGAACATTTCGACTTGGCGATGGGCAGCAAGGGGTGTAAGAACACTCCAAAGTCGTAAAATAGTAGTCGAAATTTTGATTATTGCAAGTTAGTTGAAACTTCGTATTTTGCTTGAATTAAGGTATATGAATAACCATACAAATTGTCAGACAAAAATTTCAGGCAGCAGGGGGTGTAAGAACACCCTAAAGTCGTAAAATAGTAGTCGAAACTTTTCATTATTGCAAGTTGGTTGAAACTTCGTCTTTTGCTTGAATTAAGGTACATGAATAACCATACAAATTGTCAGACAAAAATTTCAGGCAGCAGGGGGTGTAAGAATACCCCAAAGTCGTAAAATAGTAGTCGAAATTTTCATTATTGCAAGTTGGTTGAAACTTCGTATTTTGCTTGAATTAAGGTATATTAATAACCATACAAATTGTCAGACAAAAATTTCAAGCTCGTATGCATTTTTTAATAAATGAAATAGTTAAAAAGATAACGTGGATTAATTGTTTAATCGGAGATTGGAGTGTATCTTCAAAATTAAGCGTGATATCAATACGTTTTATTCTTTTTTGTTTTGTTTAAAATCACTTCCAAAATATAAAAAAACACAAAATCATTGCGCCATAGAAATCGAAATCTCTTTTTGAAATATATGGCGCGCTTGATGTCACTGGCGGCAGGCCGAGAGGAAAGTTTGCAACGTATTTACTGGCCCAAATTTTTGTCTGACAATTAAATTACACGGTCAAAAAGGTCTCTAGAATAACATATTCAATTGTCAGACAGGAGCAAATAATAAAAATTTCACGTAAAAAAATACATGTTTGAGGTGTTCTTACACACCCTGCTGCCTGAATTTTTTGTCTGACAATTTGTATGGTTATTCATATACCTTAATTCAAGCAAAATACGAAGTTTCAACCAACTTTCAATAATGAAAATTTCGACTATTATACGACTTACACCCCCTGCTGCCCATCGCCAAGTCGAAACGTTCGAGGTGGCAACTCATTACTCCTATGGCAACCTTTTGGCAAATTTTTAGCCTACTTCTAGTAATGACTTTGATAATTAACCCAGATAATTTCAAGTTTCTTTTAAAACGTTTTATTTTTTTACTACGAAAACAATGAACACATGACTTTCAACATTAGAGCTAAGGTTGGACCATTTTACATTGGGCTGTTGGCTACATTTTTATTTACAGATGTTGTGTGGTTGCAATTTTTTATAGAGAAAGTTGATGAAATGAGGTATTATATACTATTTTAATTTGAAAAAAAAACACTGTGTTTTTATTTCTATTTGTCATTACCTCGAGAAACGCAATTCTCGGGATAATAAGAGTCATGACCCTATTTGTCTCATTTGATATCGAAGAGAATAACTCTCAATTAGACTTCGAAGTAAAACTGTTAGAAGGACACTACTACGCAGTCTATTACGACATATGGTGGTATTTCGGTCGTATTGTCGAAAAAAATAAAAAAAAGACTTCTTAAAACTCAAATGAACAAATTTATATGCTCCCCACATGATGATATTGAGGCTGTGAACAATATATACATATTTCATGACCCACTTAAATTAATCGGAAATGGACCATTTCAAATAAATCAGAATGACTTGTTAGAAATTAAAGAAAAAATTGCAATTAAAAAAAAATGTGGTTACCCTTTCTCTAGAATTTATTATCATTTTGTACTTGATTTTTGCAATAATATTGAGTTGTATTTTTAGTTTGTGATACGACCTTTTCAAAATAAAAATTTGCCCGTTCATAACTTTTTTACTATTAGTCGATTTTGTTCAAATTTGCAAGGGAATTAGAAACATTACAATGGTGTCTCTTATACCCCCGATGAATTTTTTGAAGGAAGTACACAGGCTATACTAACCATGTCTCCAATTGCCCCAGAAGGGGTAATAAGAGACAAAAAAAAATTAAAAATAAAATTATACAGTGTGTCCCCGGATAGTGTTTGCGATAGGTGTAATATAACAAAGAAATATTAGTACGGCTTTCATTTTCTGCAGTCTCGGTCTGCTTGACGTAAAATGGATTTTTACCAAATTTCAGTTAAAATGGGACCTAACTCGCGGAGTTAGTCTAAGAAGAAAATAAAAGAAAATAAATCATTGCAGGTAAACTGATCTTTCTGTTAATTTTAACTCTACATGGATAAAATATTTAGCATTGAAAGTTAGAGCCATATGCCAACTTTCATAGCATTTGAACAAAAGAAAAAAATAATAATAATAATAACACCTCTTGAAGAATGTGGAATTATTTAGTAATTTAGGTGGGGTACTATTTGAATAGGTTTCTAGTTGAATTCGTTGAAATTGTTAATTGTGTTAAAAAATAAAAAGCTATTTACTTTAACTGGTATTATTATTTTTTTTGTTCAAACGCAATGAAAGTTGGCATATGGCTCTAACTTTCAATGCCAAATATTTTATCCAAATAGAGCTTTTTCGTAAAATTAACAGAAAGACCAGTTTACCTACAATGATTTATTTTCTTTTATTTTCTTCTTAGATTAATTTCGCGAGTTAGATTCCATTTTAACTGAAATTTGGTAAAAATCCATTTAACGTCAAGCAGGCCGAGACTGCAGAAAATCAAAGCCGTACTAATATTTTTTTGGTACATTACACCTATCGCAAACACAGTCCGGGGACACACTGTATACCCTCTAATATGGAAAAATTTCAAAGAGTTTACTATAATAAACTTAAAGCTACATAACTATACTATATATGTGTTAAAAATGAGGTATCTACTGTCGTTTTGACTTCTGATACCAGCACACTGCGTCTCTTAAAACTCCATGTGTCTCTTATTCCCCCGCTTTCCCCTAATACTATCTTTTCAAAAAATTTGAAAAAAGGTGAACAAAAATTAAGCGAGTGGCTTAGTCCAAATTTAAAGGACCACACTATGTACCCGACTGCGACTCCCTTACTTAATAAACTAATTGAGAGAAATTAAGTAGACTTCTTTACACTATTATGGATTCAAAAAAGATCCAGCGGATTGATGCACAGTAGTTCCGCCATAAGTTAAAAATAAAAATCGCATTGTGATATTTTTCACAATTAAGTACCTACTTACGTTTTATCTACTATGTCCGAGGTTGACGGAATTATAAATGTATTTTAGCCTCCCCAGAAAATTGTTCCAAAATCGAAAATTGAGATAACATCAAATCTTTACGTTTTGAGGTCCCAGGAACAAAAAAAGTGGTTTTTGAAAAATATGTGTGTATGTGAAGATCTGAAAAAGTTTTGATTGAGATCGGATTACGTTTAGTGCAGTTTTGGCATAACAAGCTGTTTATTTTATGATTACTTACAATTTGTAATCGAACCATTGAAAAGCAGTAAAAATTCCAGTTTCAACGATATATCACACTTGCACTCTTTTGATTTGGTTTCTATGAAACAAATTAAAAAGACAAAAAAATCAAATTGTTTTGTTTGGGTCTATGTTTCTTTCAATTTAGTGCTCTTTTCGTCTTTAAAGATCCACCGGGTGATGAGATTCCAGCCACTTCCAGTAGCTGCCGATTTTTTAATAAAAACATTGCATTCGTTCTAATTTCGTTAACGGAAATGTGCGCATCTCACTAAGTGACCGCCCATACTTTAGTCAGATAGTTCTATTTGATCCTACTTGAATAAAAATCATGTTATTTGAAAAGTGACTCCAGCCCCATAGCGAAGTAGGAATGAAGATTTTATTGAACTATAAATTAGGCGTACGTTTCCGGACGGTAAAGAAAATTCATCATGTCAAGGCACATAGTTGTATTAGAATTAAGAATAAATCTGTTTTGATTTTGACTTTGACTATAACAATTGTCGAGATAACACAGGCGTTGCAGGCTCGATTCCTATTGAAGGCAATTGGTAAAAAGGTAAGCAGAAATGAATTTAATAAACATTATAATTTGCAGGCAACCCTTGTGAGAATAAATTGGAGTGTGGTAAACAATATTAGATATGTTAATGTAAATAAAATACATATGGAACTACCATATATTCTTTATTTAGTACTACTATTTTTAGGCATACTTTATACTTTTTATATGCGCTATGCATATACAAAGATCATGCAAAGTACCAAAGAATTGGAAACATTTGCAACTAAATTGCATATAAAAATTAGGTCGTTCTTTGGAGAAAGTATATGAATTCGCATATACTTTGCATGAGTACGTGCTTTAAGTTTTGTACTATGATCATATAGGGTTTTCCCAGAAAAAAAAATATTGCTGAAGTACTTAATTCATGTAAAAAAATAATTTATGGCATATTTATTATCTTTTTAATTTTACTAACAGTAACCAAAAAAAAACTTGAAGTTTGAAAAATATTGAGTTCATTTTAAACAGCCATAAATTAGCACGATGTGACGTCAATGCCCTGAAATCCAATAAAAAGTCGGTTACATTGTTGAATAAGATAGCAGTGAAAAATATAAAACATAACCTCTATTTATTGACAGCACTTTTTAATTATTATGAATTGTAATAGATTATCAAAATGCCTAAAACAGTTTGTTTTGTACCTTTGTGTAATAATACTAGTGAAAATGCTGCCTCAATATTATTTTTGACAGTACCACTTAATACTGAAAGACGAAAAAGTGGTTCTCTGCTGTAAAATCTAAACAAATATTTCATCTGGGAAAATATTTGTTATAAAAAATTATTCACCATTTCAAAGTCTACTTTAGGTAAATTATCAGCGACACCTTTAAGATATCCCTCTTCCACTTTACTCATTATGATCCTAGAATTAATAAAACATAAACCAGAAACTGATAAAATGATAATATTTTCACTCCAAACAATCCAAACATCAAAATATAAATAAAGTTTTAGGTTAGTTATTTGTCATTTGATGTGTACTGTCACTGCAGAAGCGGGTGACGGTTAAACTACAAAATATCAACGACCGACGCTTTTACGAATAACTTATGTGGCATTTATCTGGATTCTGATTGGCCAATATTTACAAGTCCACTGCTTTAG
Source organism: Rutpela maculata (assembly GCA_936432065.2). Classification (NCBI taxonomy): domain Eukaryota; kingdom Metazoa; phylum Arthropoda; class Insecta; order Coleoptera; family Cerambycidae; genus Rutpela; species Rutpela maculata. The sequence goes on along the minus strand of OW386285.2, from coordinate 81,127,835 downwards.
ACCAATCACAGTACAAGCAATAAAAGAGAAGGAGTTTTAGAGGAAAGCTTCCTTTAACACGCAGTTAGAATACAGAAGACCTAGTTCTTCTGTGGTTAGAACCTACTACCAACTAATTATATCTATAATCTCATTGGTTTTCCGGGTAGATACGTAATTCTGGCGCGTAAAAATGCCCGTTTTAAAAAGCCCTGAAATTATCAGCAAGTTGTTTTAACGATATTTTCTTAAAAGTAATTCTTAGAAAAGTAAATTATTGTAAATTAATAGAAAGTTTTATTATATCATTTTCACGACATAAAATGTTAAAATAAAATTAGTGGGAAAACCCCAATAAGGTCATTTGGGCGTGTAGTAAGAGTTATATCTAACTGACAGGGCGTAGTATCCAGTGGAGAATCAAGAAACACCACAAAAACATAAAACTTGGGTAGGTACACAGATAAGTCGGCAGTGGCAGAATATGTCGTCAGCATGGGAATCATAAAATTGACTACGAGAACATTAAAATATTGGATAGAAATATGCACTATTACCCAAGGATCATTAGAGAATCACTGAAAATTATGAAAAACATGGACAAATTCCATAGAGAAGATGGATAACACGTAGAGCCTGGCTTTGCCAGGCACCAGTCACGGTCAAAGAAGCACAATGTATGAGCAGCAAAGCGAAACAGTGCCACGATACATAGCAGAACACAACAAATTCAGTCTTTAGAATCCTTCTGAAGAAGCTGACAGCATGATCAGCGAAACGTGAAGTGAAATTCGACGACCACGGCAACACCCGGAAAACAATGGGCGTGAAAGCTTGCATTCTACCATGTAAAAGTAATCAAATATTCTGGAGAGTCAACTAGCAATAACACTATATATAGTAATAATACATTTCATATACAAAATATGAATATTCTCGAGTAATTACTATGGGAATCAGATTTTCGTCCAAAAATAATTTTATACGGTAAAAAGTTTACCTTCACAAGAAAGTTTCAAAATAAAATTCTGCATAAACTTAAATAAAAGTTTTGCAGCAAATGTTCTATAAATATCCATTTACTTACGGGATATCCTGTAGATATAAGTGTTAATATGAATTGTATTGACAATATGAAATTACAACAATTGTTAATACTGAAAACCATTTATTATATGCCGGTGACTCAGTTATTGCCATACCACTTTAAATTGAAGTATCATATAGTAATCCATCATATATCATAATATGGTAATAAAAATCATATTTCTTTGAATAAGTATCGCTAGATGACGCATAAATATAGTTATAATAAAGGATTATATTGAATATTGTGTAAATTACAGCCTAACAGTATTTTTATGAAATGATGCCAGTGGGCAATAGCAGGTATACCTGAAATTATGCTCAAACAATCATTTTATCAAAGTCACTATTTATAGTTCATGATTTTTTTTTATATAAATTGTAACTTATTTGAAGAATATATTATTTGTTTCATGTAATTTGTTTCTCTGAATGCAATTCACTACCACCTACATCGACATAACATATAACACAAGTAAAATTGAAAATTTTAAAAACCCTCGACCATGTCCTATAGTCATCTCGTAAGGTACTATCATACAGGGTGTATCATGGCTTGTGGCCTATTAGACGAAAAATTACAAATATATTGAAGCTAGAAATTTAGAGAGAGAGAGAAAGAGAGATGCTTTCAGGGGTGCTCTATTTAATGAAAATAACGTCATGTATGTGGCACTTCCAGTTATACCGGAAGTTGACATCAACTTCCTTATTTTAAATGGAAGGCCTTCTTTTTTATGCCGAATTCAAATTCTATTCATTATTTTAAGGTAACTTTAAATATTGTTCACTATCTAATAAACCAATAGTTTTTGAAATATTTTGATTTTAATGAAATTAAATCTGATGCAAAAACTAACCTATAGTTGGACATAACAACCTTCGCTATGGTAAATTCCGATAACCAATTTTCCTCGCATATACCTATAAGATATGGAACTTATGTGGGATCAAGCTACAGATGCCCCAAAATATTCAGGGTGCACAGAAAGTGTGGTCCAACTTCGACAACTTCGACCTCCATTAAATCGCTTATTTCAAAGGGAACATACTGTACTTTATAATCCTATTCGCTTCCCTATCTTATTGCCTTTCAACTTATACGAGCATTCCCTGTAGCTAAAATGCACGGTCATTGGGTTATTTAAAGTAATTTATAAGGATGATTAAATTAACATCAATATCGACAATAGTGTGTTCTGTGTTTTGAAAAAGAATCACAGTGGGGTCATTAAAGTTGCTTAAAGTTTTTCAAGAATGGTACTAACTTCTGAGTGGAGGTTATGGAATCACATCTTTCTTCTCCCAGTAGGAAATGATTTTGATATGATATCTGTATTTTCTGCACATTTATTACAGAGAGAGAGAGAGAGAGAGTACAAAACACGAATTAATCGAACTTTCCACCTCTCATCAATTATTAAATCTGGAATTTTTTTCCATTATGTACCGCATTAGCAAGATTTAAATATGGTCACTTTCTCCTCTTTGAGATTAATCAGGTCACTTAAAAATTTCTCTATTTGGGCAGTATATTTCTTACACGCAAATAATACATAGTTATGGCTAAGGTCTCCCCAGGACGTCTTATCACATAGGCATATATAATTATTAATATATAAATATTTCAGTTAAGACCGTTTTTTAACAAAAATAACAAACTGAGTACAGCATAAGTGAAGTCTCAACTGCCCTAACTTGTCACTGATTTGTCACTATCACTTCACTCGTTTATTAGGGAGATTTGAGTGACTCATTGAGTCTGCCCGCTCGTCAAAAAATGTTTTTTCAATTTTTAATAATTTTTTCCCATAAATTGCTCCATTAATTTTCATTTGCGAGAAATAAAATTTTTCTCCATCTTGCGGCCCCCGCTCATCAGGTCGCAAATATACCATTAGCCTAGTGGCTCGCCAATCCTTAATTCGAACCTAGCTCTTAGAAAGGAACGAAAGCTGATAAATTTCCGAGTAATTCTTTTAAGAAAATATTTACCAGGGGCGTCACAATTAAAAAAAGACGGATAGATGAAGCCAGACGACTTTCTTTTACAACTTTTATCCTTCTACATGCGTCTCCTGACTACAGACATTTTTTGGTGATATTTTTTTTGTTTTTCACATAAAAGATGTACGTACGCAAATAATGAGCCTTGTGACGATGATAGAATATCACTTACTTTTAAACGGTAATCGTGACGTACCTGGCGGGAGGTGCCCAGAAATTTATTTGTGAATTGTTTACATGCATAAAAAGATAAAGTGTCGAAAAATCCACCTATTTCCTGTACTATATAAGTGACTATCAAAGGTGCATCAAGAGATGATGTATTGTAAATGTTAAAAAAAATTTTGAAAAAATAAATTTTCTACTAATCTTCATTTCTTTCTCTATTGAGATGAACATGAAATATATTTTTGAATTACCTTGATTCATGAGCATATATCGCAAGTCATTTCAGTTTCAAAATAATAGCTTAAACTGAAGAAAACCTCTTCAACTTAAGTACCACTTCTGGTGGTACTACATTCATCAAATATATGCGTCATTCATATGTTCAAAATATACAGACTATTTAGTAATGTGGTTCCCCGTTGGCGAAGTCATGTGCCGAGGTGGCATTGTGTATTTCGCAGGATATGACTAATCGGAGAACAATAGGCCCGAGATAACACTTATTGGATTGCCTCTGAAGTAGTTTCCACAAAACCAAAACACTTGAACACTACACTCGAACAGTACTACTTAACGTGTATTTCGCCAACCATGTTGAAATCATCTGGGGATGATTAAACTTGTCGATACCAGATAGTCCCTTCAAATTAGTAAAAAAATCGCTGTTTTATGGAAAATCTTCCCACAGTTATGAGACCTGTAAGAAGTGAAATATTTGGGTTGTCTAAACATGATATTCACCCCCCGCAGTTCTAGAAAAGGGTGGTTTTTTGAGAAATATATACATATATATATATATGAATTTTAGCATTTCTCTATTTTGAGGAAAAACTATACATTTTGATGAAAAATATCGAGAGAATAAAGTTGTAGAGCATAAAATTTCCCATATATTTTGTCTCTACCTTTTTTTTTTTCGAATTCCGCATAGTTTCGCCGCTAGAGAGCGCGAAAGAAATAAATATACATATAGACTTTGTAGCATTTTAAAGTGCTACAACTCTAATTTCTAGTAATTTAGTGTTTGAAATTGATTCAGAGCCGCCTAAAGTCCACTATTTGTCTTTATGACTAGGTAGGCAACCAACTTGAATTTGACGGTGTGGCGTGTTGCATACTGCAATTGCTTCAGATTGGTAATTTGATGATGTCATTTCAAAGGTGTATAACTGAATTAAGTTTATCCATTTACTTAATAGGATTTAGATAGTTTCAGTCTATGGAATTTACTCCTCTTATGTTCTTAAAATTGGGTATAACACGTTTTGTTGCTCAAGGTAGTAGAGGAATTTTTTTGTAACTAGTTTTATGTTGGTAACCCTGGGGGAACGGTCGAAAGACGTCCTTCTTGCGAAAACCGTGAAGCCTTGCGGACATGCTTTTCTTTTGGAGGAATTTTGGTGGCATCGAAGCTAAAGTGATATTTTCATGGATTTGTGGATGATGTCCTAGCCTGTCCTCTCGTACTGCTCTTGCCGCGAATGTTCAGAGTGTTCAGAAAGCTGTGTTTAGCTGAATCTTCAAGTTGGCGGTTTTTTTGTTGGGTAATGCTCTCTTCTATGGAGAGTGTTTGGAATGTTTGTATCCAGTGATGTGTTCTGGTAATGTTCTGGAAAAAAACACGTGGTTATGTTGATTCTTGGAAGCGCCTCGTGCTGGCTTGTTCAATTGGTCTTGGTCCGCGCCATCCTGTCACTCACTATGATGAAATTATTCATCTTAATCGAGGGGCCCTTCTGCTGAAGTAACAGCTGTTCACTGGAATGTTGTGGGGAGAAGTCGCACGAAGACACTGAAGCGCTGAGAGATGTGCTCTAGGTATCAAAGAGGACTCAGAATCTCGCCGGATTGCCGGAGTTTATAAGGTTTTTTCTTTCTTAATTTTCAATGGCTTTAAGCCACCAACTGAGTAAATTTCTTTGTGACAATAATTAAATTAAATTATCTCATGATATTAGATCATCTATCGAGTTATAAGTTGTGAACCTTCAGTTCGATTTCAAGTGTATTTAAATGAATTTTTGTAAGCATGTCGCTGTAAAAGTAACATGGTACCATGAATTGCTTAGGCATTGCACTATGACATAGGTAGTAGGACAGGATCGTTTAGTTCTGTTATCAACTTTTAATCTCACATAGGTACCTCTTTTAGTAAAGATTATTTTATAGTTAACTTGTTAGCGAGAAGAGTACGTTGCCCTGTCACTTACTTAAATTCATGTGAACAATATAATTTAGAATTCTTCAAATTGAAATTTTAATTCAAATCACCAGTGTAATTAATCTTAAATGTTATTTTTTGTACATACAATTTGGGTAATTTTGATAAATGTTGTCCATATTTAAATGCTCTCATTTCTTGATACTCATCCAAACATTGCTTCATAATAAATAATTGCGTACTATAGGCGTCTGAAAATAAGGAGTACGCCACCTGGTGGTCTATAGTCAAACTAATTATGGGCTTTTCTGTCATTGTCTCTTTGTGTACGATGATATCAACAATAAGTAAATGATAAACTGAGATGCTAAGTTATTAAAAATATGATAGCGTTTAAAGGGGCTACAATTTGCTGGAGCCAACCTAGTCGGTATCCTTTGTAGATTACAGGGACAACTCGTGAAAGTTGAGTTGGCACGACAATGTTCAAAACATACCCTCTTTGATGTAGACACCTTTAACCAGGCATTGAGAGGGAAAAAGCTGGTGCAAATAACCTTGGCCCGGGTAGCAATAATAATGTCCTAGACAATCACACATTGTAAGTGAAATTTTTGAGATAAGTAAATATATGTAATTCCAGTATATCTAAAAGTAATGTATAATATTGCACCATGCACTATTATGTTTTAATCCCTGAATATTTCTATTTCATATTTTACAAAATACTGTTTCATTTATTTTACTTAAAGAATTAATAAATGTCTTTTCAGTTATATTCAATGTACCACTAATTTCATGGGTATTTGAATCTGAGACACTTGTTTGTAAACATAGAGCATACATATTTATTTATTAAGTTTTGTGTTGAATATGGATTGTACCACACAAAATATATCCTGCATTTAAATCATATTCCCCTTCATACACACACTTTTAGTGCTTTACAAATGTTCCATACATTGCAATATGCTTAACCTAAATGTCACTCATGTTTCCTGAAAAAAAAAGTGATTTAAACTACAACTGTACATAAATTTAAAGAAATATTTAAGTTTATTAATATTTAACTAGCCAGACACCGTTTATGTCGAAGAAACTGTACTTTTCAAGGGAAAAACTAGATAACCTAAAAAATATATGAATTTTGCTAAATAATGCCATTAAAGTTTTGCAAATCACTTACAACAAAATCTTACAAACCTTTAGATCATATATTATTAATGTTATTAATTATTTAATTTATTAGTTAATTATTTGTAACGCCAAAAATAACAATAAACAGAAAAATATCAATATAAGTATTCTCCACATAAATAAATAAAAAGCCTATAATTAGTTCACGAGTTCTCCACTTCGGCACTGGCATCTTAAATTCAGACGCCTATAGTTAAAACGATACTAGTTAAAATTTCAGTATTTTCCATCGCATGTTATATGCCAGCTAAAATTTTGTTTCTTGGCTGACAGAATTTCATTTCTAAAGTAACTATTGGCCAAGTGGCGCCCTCTATGGTTTGTCTGTGTTTACTCTATTACTCGCTCCTCTTTTTGCTCTCCGAAACAAACAAGCTGCCGTACGCATGTGAATGTTTTTTATGCATTAGGCATAAAAAGCGTTGCAACTTTTGCGCCTTTTTTTTGATTTTGAGCCAAAATTTTGTTTAATTTTTCCTAATTTGAAGGGACTAAGAGATAAAAACCGTAAATAATCAATTTATTACCCGGTAAGTTGTAGTAAACTACAGTAAATGATTTATATGAATTATCGGTAATTTACTAACATCAACACATGGAGGAATTGCACGAGCACGATTAACAAGATGATTTTCAAATTGAAAACATCGAAGACTACGTTACAGTAATTTACCACTAAGTACTCAAAAACATGATACATTCCAGTCTAGGCGAGGTGGGTATGTGGTGATCTAGAGATGGTTCAACTATATTCAGTAAAGAATGCTCTATAGACCAGAATGGGACGCCGCCGGGCGCCATTGTTAAGGGGGTAAAAAAAAATAAAATTGTGATTTGGCATGTACACAAGAACAAAATGCCTAATTTTCTTTTTGCATCAGCCACTTCCACTACCATCCCCCTTAATAATGGAGTGGGGATGGTAGGGATATGGAAGTAGTGATTTCTTAGGCAGCAGTTTTTTACTTCATCATAACTTTAGAAATACTTAAAAAGATACTTGTGTAAATGAAATTGTCTTTAAATATAGTAGATGTGAATGTATTTATCAGCTGAGCGAAATATATTACAATTAATAATTGCATTAGTACATTTACCTAAATACATACAACCAATAATACAAGACACTTGAGTTCTCTTAAAGTAACACCTCTTGGTACAAATATTATTCTTACACTTGCAAACGACTGCGTTAGAAGTGACCGGCTTAGATTTTTTCTTAGACATGGTAGATGTCAGTATACCTTATGTTAACGTTAATGTCCAACCATACTGAAGAACATCTAGTAGTTTTGAAGACATGTTATCTGCTTTCTTCCAAATAAGAAGTGCATATATAGGCATATGGGTATATTTTGGCATGTTCAAAAATGCTTCTTCAGTAGGTGATAATACTCTAATATCGCTCTTGCAGTTTAAAAATAAATGTGCCCTTAGTTAGTTAAGATTTCCCTGAAAATTTGAGTGACCATACAGATATTTAAAAAATATAGAGGTAATGTTAATAAATTAAATCAGGCCCACGTCATTTATGTATTGTGCCAAAGGATTAAGTGTTTCCTTTTCAGTTGCCGTCTTAAATGCTGTATTTATTTCCTTCTAATGTATAGCTTTTATTATCGCACTCACTAAGTACATAGGTAGTCATAAAAAGAGTCGTAATGTACAGAGGAGAGGTATGAATACCTGTTGCTACGTCTTTAATTATTTTGTTGCAGAACAAATACAAATCGAACTTTACTTTCATTTTGGTGCAAAAAATAGTGAAACAAAAATATATATGTGTTAATTGCCACTATTAGTGCTCTTTCAAGGCACAAAATTCTAACATGGAGAATATGACAGTATCGGCTTCGTCGTGGTTATGAATCTGTGCATTTTTCATGATGTAAGCTGATTCTTATTAAAATAATTCTTAATTATTAATTGCGGTGCATTTCACGTAGCTGATATAAATACATTTATATCTATCATATTTAAAGACAATTTGATTTATACAAGTATCTATTTAAGTATTTATGATTATGATTAAGTAAAATTAAACAACTATATTAATAACTACATCTTTTAAACAATATAACTCCAGTAAAACCTAACACAAAAATATTGTACCTACTAATAAGGTACTAAGTAACACAAACGACTGTCCGCATTACTCGGTTTCTCACTTCGAGCGCGCTCCCTCGCAAGACACCCAAATTAAAAAAATCATATCTACCGTCTCACGCAAGATATCAATATGAATCATTTCGTAAAAATAATTTTGGTCTTTTCTTGTAATTTCTTATAATCTAGTTTTCGTCAATTTCCCAAAATAAAAAAAATTCTCGCAGGCTACATTTTTCAATGCGCCGCACAGTGGGAAATTTTTCAATTTTTTTAGCAAAAATCCAAATTTCCATTTAATTTTAAATATTTTTTTTCCTTTCAAATGGAAAAAAATGCGATTTCTAACTTACGAGCTTCTTAAAAACGTTGAAGAACTTAGAATTTGTTTCTACTCACATTGTCAAAGTATATAAGAAATGATTAATTTAACCTTTGAAATAATTTTTATTTATCAAACAAGGTTCGGAGACTGATTTTAGTGAAAATATCGAAGAAGACGTGATTCTAAAATTTCAAAAAATTTCTAAACCTAATTTCTAATTCTACAGCCATTTAAGGGTGGTTTTCACCCTTAAAGGGGGTTGAGATACACTCTCATGGTTATAATGTACTCTCTTACCCCATTTTGAAGCAAAAACCAAAAAATAACCATTGTAACTGTATTTTTTGTCGAAATGAGGGTTGATTAACCCTTAGGCTAAATGTTTATTGAATTATTATTTGAATAACGTTTTATATTTATCATATAAGAAATACACTTTACTAGACTATTTTACATTTTTAATAAGAATATTTCGAAAAAATCCCTATTGGGGGTGTTTTTCGGTATTTTAAGGGTGTTATATCAATTTTTGGTTAACGGGACACCATTTTTCTTAATCAGCGACCCAAAAAACGTGTAGTAAAGGATAGTTTCTGAGTAAAACTTAAAAAAAACAGAAATTCACATTTTTACTGAAGTAAAATACACGAATTTCATATATTTATAGAATTTTTTGAGGTTGTGTTGAACTTTTTAAAATTTGGGCAGTGCTCAAACATCGGGTGATACCTAACAATTATTAAAAAAAATTCAAATCCATTAATAATTGCATTGTAGACAGATTTTTGTCTAAAAAAATTGAAAAATTTCCCACTGTGCGCCGACAGTGTAGGTTCACGCGACATCTTTTGTAAAATTTCTATAAACATTAGATATGTTTTTATAGCACTGTTGCATTAAATACACTGTAGGCGACAATTTAAAAAAATAATGTATTTTTTTAGCTTATCTTTTGTGGAAAAAATCGCAAGTTATATTTTAAAAATTCAAGTTTTCACGATTTCCGAAATAAGAGGAAATTCGCGGATTGAAGGCAATCCCCGATTTTTATGCGCCCTCTGGATTCAGATTCAGCAGAAAATTGTACATCGAATATAACATCTTCCAGCTGCATGTCTGAAGATACTTAGAACTGAAAGATAAATGTCTCCAGAATCTGGACGAATACGGTCCTGTACCTAGGCAACCCGTTCTGATTCATTCAAACGAAACGAAGTTTCTGTTAAACAAACGCCGGAGTTACACGAGATCCATGTTTAATAAAGGTTCTCCATATTGTGTTATTGTGATTATATCATTAATGAAGCACCATAAACGGCATAAACAAATTTATCGGTTTTGACATTTACTTAATCTACGGACTAAATATATAGGTGGGTAGTTATAAAACAATGTATTAAATATTTCATAAATTAACGTTGAAATCCATTCTAAACACTTTTACCTACTTACTTAGATCAAATGTATAAGTATACACCTATGCTACCTATTATAATAATAAATAAATTTGGTATGCTCACCTTTCTGTACATAATCATTATTTCTAGAGTTGGCATTTTGAATAAGTGAATAAGAACAATTATTCTGAGATAACATTTTTTTATTTTTATGAAAGTAGTAAAATATTAAGAAACAGAACCACGATTAAGGTTATGTGTACATTTCATTGAATGTGACGTTCTACTGGATGAACTTGAATTAATTGGGACCTGTATTATTCAGCAATTTTATTATCTTTCTAGGAAGTTAGACGGAATTACTAGTTGTAATATTGCATAGTTTCATTTCTAAATGAGACGTACTCTGATTAATTATAAATTTATATTTATAAAAATTTGAAATTTGTTCACGGAAAGTACTTTGTCCATTTTAATTTATAGCCCAGACGACAGAGAACATTTTATAGTGAAACCTACAAAAACTTGCAAAATGAACAATTTTTTTTTAATGAAGTCGTGAAAGTGTATGGAATAATATCCTGAAAAGTTTACATTTCGCTCGGATGCAGAATATAAAGAAAAGTGAAAAAAAATTTTTTTTATCCATTTTTTCAAAATTTTGAAATTGAGGGGTAGGAAAAAATAAAAAATACAGATAGGCCATGTGTTTCTGAACAAAAAATGTCCTAATAAAATTTATCGCTGAAGCCACGGTATTCCTGGAAAAAATAGTGAAGTAACTTTGTCACTCTGCGCGGCCAAGCGCACGGTTAAATGCATACCATGGAACCTCTAAAAATTCTTACTCTAACGAGTAAAATAAAGTTTTCTCTTTCTCATTTAACATTTTTAACATTTTTCTTAGCGAATAGGAGGATAAATAGTGAGTATGGAGGGAAAATATATAATTATGAACGCATACATAAACAACACACAACCGCTGAATCGCTCGCATGAATTTTTACTTGCCTTTCTGTATTGTATTTATTACAGGTACACCTATCCACATTTCAGCTATATGCAATGGTTTCCTTATACAATTGTTAATGTATTGGAAAAATTTCAGAATTTATATTCAAAACAATCAAAGATATTTTCATAGTTATAAGGATAAGATTGTGAAAATAGCAATTTCTTATCATGATCTGGTTGATCATGTATTCGAAAAAATGCATAGAAGTAAACGAATTTGTGTTTGAACCAGAGCCTGATTGGCCCATCGGGAAACCGGGAAATTCCCGGTAGGGCGTAGGCCTAACGGGGCCGGAGGCCAGCGGCCAACTAGTCAAAATTTTCAATTTCTTGTTTTTTGTTAAAATTTGAATAAATAAAATCAGAATGAATACCTACTATTCCTTTAAAAAATGTATCATTTCCGTATCAAGTATTTCAAAAGATCATTTGAAACAGTTAATGGTCATGGCCACCGAAAAAGCTTTCCTGACGGACATTTCTAATAAGACTATTATAGACAAACTGTCTTGTAAAAGCAGTCTTCTTGCAAAGCTGCTTTACTTAAATGTTAATTTTAATTAATTTTTGTGACTGTTATGTAAACTAAACATATAGTAAAATATAGTTTCTCATCTACGCATACTGTGTGACTTACTTAAGATGAAGACATCCCTATAACTTTCTTATTTTTTCTCCTATTTGAATCAAATTTTACTCAAGTATAGAACAAATAGGATCTACTTATGACCAGAGAAACATTCGCCTCCTACAAATGCAAAGCCACCAGCTGTATCAAAATATGCGGAAAAAATAAAAAAATATATTAGGCATTTTTTATCAGAAAATTTGGTTAATGAAACTTGTTCAGAATTTTTAAAAAATTTAATCAAAATTAAAAAATACTGAAATTTTGGTTAAAATAATGTCCAATTCCGAAAATATTTAAATGGGGTTTTTTGTTTAGAAAACTGTACTATGACAATTTTGTTTGAAATTAAACCCAAGTTGCCACGTAGTTATCAAGCAATTTACGTTTTTTTTTTAAATAATTATTTTTATATAATTTTATATTTTATATACAGTATGTTCGCGGATGGGGTTTACAACAGGTTTAATGGCTAAAATTATGAACTTTTCGAGAAAATGTTATTCTTTATAAAAGTTTTTGCTTGCCTAAAAAATAGTAATGACGTTGAGAAAGATTATATTTTTTGTAAGCGATGTTCAAAAATTACAAAAACTTAAACTTATAAAATTTCGTAAGAACAATCTGGTTATATTTTTTTATTTTGGAACAAAATGTGTAATAAAAAATTGGTTTCAAATTGTATGGTCTGTCTAAATTCAAAATATAATTTGAATATTGCTATGTTTCAAAATAAGTGAACTTCTAGTAAAATACTTGTCGGTTTTTGTCAAATTTTTATTTAGCTAATTGCATTCGAACAAGGCGAGTAAATATCAGATAATCAAAAAATAAATAAAAAAATTTGTTTAATGCAGATATTTAGACATAATTAGTTAACAACGCACCATATAATCAAATAGAACATTACAGGAATTATACAGGATGTTCCTAAAATAAGTTTCCACATTTCTACAGCTTGTAGTATTTGTGAAAATAAAATAAAAATTAAAAAAATCGACAAGTATTCGTATTTCGTATTTCGGACCAGTATTTTACTAAAAAATCACTTATTTCGAAACATTGCAATATTCGAATGAAATGTTGAATTTGGACAGACCATATCATTCGAAACAACTTTTTTATTTCACATTTTGTTCTAAAATAAAAAATATAACCAGTATACTCTTACGGAATTTTAAGTTTTTGTAATTTTTGAGCACCCCGTATAAAAAATACAATTTTTCTAATATCATTACTATTTATTAGGCAAGCAAGAACTTTTATAAAGAATAACAATAACATCCGCGGACATACTGTTATACAATTTTTAAAATTTTAATTACTCAATATTTTAATTTTGGTTAAATTTTGGATATAAGGTTTTTGGAAAATTATGAACAAGTTCCGTTAACAAAATTTTCCGACAAAAAATGCCTAATGATTTTTTGATTTCTTTCCGCATATTTTGGTACCGCAGGTGGCTTTGGATTTTTAGGAGGCGAATATTTTTTTCTGGTCATAAGTAGATCCTAATTTGTTCTATACTTGAGTAAAATTTGATTCAAATCGGAAAAAAAAATAAAAAAGTTATAAGGTGCCTTCATCTTAACTGAGTAACACCGTATAAAAAATCTGTAAAGTTGGCGTGTCTGTACATTGAAAATATTTGCAAAAAAACTGATTTGGGGGGATGTAATATGAGTAATAGAATACATTAAGATAGTTTTTGAAATGTCCGTCTGTTTGTTTGAACGCGCACAACGCAGAATGTACTGAAACAATTAGGTTTTCACAGGTGAATTTATCCAAATCTGGAGTAATATTTCGTTTTTATTTCATCAAAATCGGCCTACATCTAAACCAAGTTTTATGGAAATTGGAGATCTTGTTTTCTACAATAAGCGTATTTGCACAGCATAAACTTTCATGATTAAACTTCCGCAATATTCCAGAAAATTCTAGAGCATTCTGAAACATTCCAGAATTTCCTTGTACATGCTCCTGGTGATGCTACCTCAAACGATTACAAAGAAGCTTTTTAGTTAATTTCAAGATTTCACGTGAACGTAGTCGCGGGAACAGCTAGTATAAAATATTCCAGTATTTAATTTTCTGTATCATTAATTTTTTGTACATCAAATACTTGTAGAGAGGCCATGGCCGGACACCATTTCCCGGTATGATATTTCCTGCCAATCCGGCTCTGATAAATGAACAATCGAAAAGCATGAATTTTTTCTGAAATAGTGATATTTTATTTTTTCCAATGGGTCAAGTTACAACCTCCAATATACAGGGTGTCCATTAAAGAATGGGCCATAGAGAAACAGTGGATTCTTGACATTAAAATATTACGATTTAACCAAACTTACCTTAGTCCAAAAGTTGATATTAACAGAGACACTCCGTGTTAAAGCCAATATTATATTTTAATTTCCCTACATAACTTTTGAAGTTTTTCAAATATTGGTACGGAAACTGGTGGATAGGAGTTTTTTGATATGAGAAATTCAAATCTTCTCCATTTTTTGAAAATCCTAGAGGGCGCTACATAAGCAATATTTAGGTTGTAAATGTACTTTTTCACCCGTAATGTTATTGCCTTTTTTATTAAAAAATACTGAACCTACATCATTTTGACGGAGAAAAAGTATACTTGTCATTAGCCTTAGAAATTGGCCGTTTTCGAGATAATTGCATTGTAACAGTCAGCCGCATAATTCATTATAAGAAATATTAACGTAGTAGGCGCCAATGTCAACAATACTTTTGACAATTAAACACGGCTGAACCTGACAGTTACTCTGTTGTAATTTAATACGAAAAAATTATATTTTTTGCACAATGCCAAGGCATAATTTTTTTTTTTCAAATAGCGAAATGATTTATATGGTGGCTATTTATGCTCAAGAAAATTATAATTGGCGTGCTGCAGCAAGAAAATATGCGAATACTTATCCAAATCGAAGGCAACCTGATCGAAAATTATTCTCAAGACTTTTTGCAAGATTAAAAGAAACTGGTTCTTGTCGTCCTAGACGTTCCTATGGACGCCCTATAGTTCGTAGTGTCCAACAAGAGGAAGCAGTATTAAATCTTATTAAAGACGATCCTGAAATAAGTATTCGCCGAATCTCTGCAAATACTGGACTAACCCGTGGCACAGTATCAAACATTCTACATGAGCAACACCATTTCACACCAGTACAAAATTTGTTGCCAGGTGATTTTCCTCGTCACATACAATTTTGCGAATTTATGCTAAGAAAGCAAAGAAGAGATCCAACGTTTTTAAATAAGGTTCTTTTCACGGATGAGGCAACGTTTACTCGAAGGGGAATCTTATCACAAAAAACAGTCATTTGTGGGCTGAAGAGAATCCAAGGACCGGCAAGAGTCAGACATTTTCAATATGAATTTAAAATTAATATTTGGTGTGGAATAATCGGAGATTATCTTGTGATTACTTTTGAACTTCCACCGCTAGTAAATGGAGAAAACTATCTAAGCTTCCTTCAAAATGATTTACAAAATATGTTGGATGAAGTGCCTTTAGATATCCGAGAAAATATGTGGTTTTTACTCGACGGAGCACCTGTTCACTATCCTCTGATTGTAAGAAATCATTTATATAATGTATTTCCTAGGCGTTGGATTGGATGCGGAGAAGTGAACATCCATGGCCACCACGGAGTCCAGACCTAACGGCAATGGACTTTTTCCTATGGGGTACCATGAAAAGCATTGTATACTCTCAAACAAGTAACACAAGACAAGAACTCTGGCAGAAAATAGTGGCAGCTGCAAACCATATTCGTGATTTGCTTCCATCCTTTTTCTGTATTAGGCAAAATTTTCTTAAAAGATGCTGAAAGTGTATTGAGTTAAATGGAAAACAATTTGAAAATGAATTGCAGCAATTATTTTAATTATTATTTTGTTGTTTAATTTGACGTTTCCATTGATATCGTTTTTGTTTACTTAACTGCTTAATTTGTAATAATAATAAAACCTCTCTTTTTCTACATAACTGCATTTTAACTATCATTATTAATTATTTAACTGTCAGATTTAACCGTGTGTCTACTAGATTAAAATTAATATTTCTTATAATGAATTATGCGGCCGACTATTACAATGCGATTATCTCGAAAACGGTCAATTTCTAAGGCTAATGGCAAGTATACTTTTTCTCCGTCAAAATGATGTAGGTTCAGGATTTTTTAATAAAAAAGGTTATAACATTACGGGTAAAAAAGTACATTTACACCCTAAATATTTCTTATGTTTTACACCAAAAATAGGATAAGATTTGAATTTCTCATATCAAAAAACTCCTATCCACCAATTTTTGTACCAATATTTGAAAAACATCAAAAGTTATGTAGGAAAATTGTAAATATAATATTGATTTTAACACCCTGTATCTCTGTTAATATCAACTTTTGGCCTAAGGTAAGTTTAGTTAAATCGTAATATTTTAATGTCAGGAATCCACTGTTCCTCTATGACCCATTCTTTAATTGACACCCTGTATATGTTTATCAAGAAAATCATCAAGCAACGAAATTAAAATGATTTGAGATGTACTTTTTTTTTAATCCACGTTACTACAACTTAATAAACCATAATAATCATGAAGTGTACGTACTTTTTAACAGTTCTCAATGAAGAAAGAATTTTTTTGAAGGGCTTTTATTTTTTTCTATATTTTTTATTGCGACGATTGAGTTCGGGCGTGATAATATATATAAGTATATTTTTTCCATTCATCCTTTGCTTTTATTGTTTAAAACAAAAAAGCATCGGAAAGCTACAATTTCTTAAAATGAACCAACATTCATAGAGATTTATTCTGATTTAGTGATATGTAATTCAGTGCGTTCGTCGCGTCGGTGTCACAGTCAAGCGAGCGCACACATGGATCTCGCTCCGAGTTATAACGTTACTTGACTATTTTTTTTTTTTTTTTTTTTCGGGAATGCCGTAGCTTTAGCGAAAAATTTTATCAGAACATTTTTTGTTCATAAATACCTATTCCATCCATCTGTATTTTATATTTTTTCCTAGATTGACTTAATTTCAAAATTTTGAAAAATGGATGAAAAATTTTTTTTTTTCGACAACTTTTCAGGATATTATTCTATACACTTTCACGAACTCATTAAAAAAAAATTATTCATTTTGCAAATTTTGTAGGTAAATACCTTCATCGACTAAGCTATTAGTTATTTATTGCTAGTATGAGAAAGCATTTTTATGCGTTGTCACTTATATTTTTTATAGCTGCTGATAAAAAAAATAGTATAAATAAAGTATACTTAATTAACCGGATGATTTAAGGTGAGTGGTTCGATGAACGTAATTCGAGAATTTCTCCTACATCCCTGAACCGATTCAAAAAATTTTTTTATTAGCTTTTAGAGATAACTTTATAGAATGGTACTAGGCCATTGGAAACCAAAAAAAAAAGAAAATTAAGAAAAATTGATTTCAGTACCTAGTCTGGTATCATTCTATCAAGTTTTCTCTAGAAGCCTATCAAAGAATTTTTTTCAATCATTTTAGGAATATAGGAGAAATTCTCGAACTACGAAATCATTTTCTTAAGCACGGCTCTGCCACCCTTAAGTTCTAGTAATATACATTTTTAAAGCACGGACACAAAATTGAGATAAGAACAATGAATAAACAGTGCCATTAGTGAAAACAAAATAAAGAACAAAATGGGATGATAATATAATTCTCAATAACAAAACTGAAATCAAAATCTTAAAACAAAACAAAATGAATGAAAAGGAATAAAGCAGGAACAAAATTGGGAACAGAATAAAAGTTAAATAGGATAACACATATGCAAACAGTGTATTGACAACAAGCAGACACACAAATTGATATTTAAATTTCAGTTCAAATAAATGCGCAAAAGGTGTAAAATGTTTATACAGGGTGTCCCAGAGACAGTGGTCAAAACGAAACCTGGTGAAAAGGGACATCATTACCAACACCCGGAACATGACATAGGGTTATCCAAAAGTCAACGGTTTAAAAGGTATTCGGATTTTTGTGATTTTTGAGGAATTTACTACCTTCCTTACAAAAATCACCATTGTGCTAAAACTAATCGGTGTATTCAACTGAAATTAGGCACAGACATACTTAATGTAGCAACGATATAAAGTATTAAATTTTTATTTATTATTAACGTAAACACCTTTTTTGTTTTTTTCTAAAATTTCTGTTTCTGAGAAAAAAAAATTCAACTTAAAAATGCCTATTGTAAAAAAGACTGTTCGATGACAGTGTGATCATAATGTTAAAAACTACCTTGGTTTACGCTAACTACATTAAAAAAATTTCACATTCGAATACCTATTGGAACACTATTAAAATAGTCATCATTCATGAAAAGTCCAAAAAATAAAATTAAATTAACCAAATCCGTACAGAACAATTAAAGTGGATGATGGAAAAATTAAACAACAAATAATCAAAAATATGTTTATTACTATTAAATATTCAAATGTTCTGCCTCCCTCCGAAATGCATAATCTACATCTTCGTAAAAAATTCCGTTTTAGTCAAGTGAATGTCTGTCGTTTTTGCTTTATTTCATTTATCGCTACTGTAATTTTCCTTCTCAAATCTTGCTCTGTTGAAGCGTCCCTGGCGTACACTGTTTCTCTAAAATGCCCCTAAACAAAATAATCCATGAGGTTTAAATCAGGAGATCTCGCTAGCCACCTGATTGCACCACCGCGTCCGACCAATTTATTTGGAAAGGCGTTATTCAAATATCTCTGTACTTCTATAGCATAGTGGCAGGATGCGCCGCCTTGTTGAAACCACATATTTTGTCAAATTTCTAATGGGATGTCCTGCAGTAAAACGGGCAGCTCATGTTCCAAGAAATGCTGATATCTCTCTCCATTCAAGCGAGGCGGCAACTCAGAGGCCGATAAACTCAGCGTTCAAAATCCCACTCCACAGGTTTATGCTAAATTGGTGCTGGAAGTTGGATTCCCTTGAGTTGTAGGGATTCCGTATGCAATAGTAGTGCATATTGTGGGTGTTCAATAGCCCAAATCTTTTAAAATGGGATTGAGCTCGATACAATCTTGCAGCTTTTGAACCATTACAAAAGTCCAAATCACGAAAGCACGCATGTTAAGAAGCAAAAATTACAACCATTGGAATACAGAAAACGGGATTCGAGAACAGCAGTTAGTGAACAAATGACTGAATAATCGCTCAGGTAACTACCGACCAATGTTATCAATTACGAACAACAAATTACCGCAGAAACTGAGACGAAGTATTAGTAAACATTGTAAACAATTTATCTGTCAGGTGGCGACATCTATAGGAGGTAGATTTCATTACGAAGTGGTTATTTGAATTACCTAAATATTCACTTCTTCTTGTGCAATAAGTAATAAATAAACAAATTTTTGGTGTTTACATTAATCATCAATAAACCTTAATAATTTATGTGGTTACTACATTACCAAAGTATGTCTGTGGCGAATTTCAGGCCAAAACACTGATTAGTGGTGATTTTTGTAAGGAAGGTAGTAAATTTCTCAAAAATTACAAAAGCGCGAATAACTTTTAAACCGTCGACTTTTGGATAATCCTATATTATGTTCAGGGGGTTGGTAGGGATATCCCCTTTCACCGGGTTTCATTTTAACCACTGTCTCTGGGACACCCTGTATGATGGAGCTAAAATAATTTCTTCAAATGGCGAAATTTTAACTAACAAGAAACAATTTATAAAAATTTATTGAATAATAAATACCAGAGAATTTTGTTGATAGCCAGCTGACAAAAATTGGTAGAGTACACATTCAACATTTACAATCTGAATTTAGATCTTTAGCAGTAGTTTCATTTTATATAAATGGTTTATTGAATGAATTACAAAGAATCGAAAATGGATTTTCTGTACGAATGGCGATCTGTTTTATAAAAACCGCTCCCCAAGGAATCACTACTTCCACATCCAGATTTTTTATCCAAGTCACTCACAACGAAAAAATTTTGTATGTGGAAATAATTGTTTATGGAACTTTAATAATATATTATTTGAAATCCAAAAACCCATAAAACGATACCCCACATCGGTAGCGGGGTGGGGGTGGTGATAGGGGGTGGTAGTGGGGGTGGATGAAGTAAAAAAACATTTTGAGGTTTCTGGTTCTCGTACACACACTAAATCACAATTTTTCTTCATCCCCTTTAATAATGGGGTGGGGGTGGTAATGGGGGTGGCTAATGCCAATTTTTTTTTTTGGGACCTTAGCTTCTCTTGTATATACTAAATACCAATTTTATGGACTCTTATCTG
This sequence comes from Rutpela maculata, assembly GCA_936432065.2. Classification (NCBI taxonomy): domain Eukaryota; kingdom Metazoa; phylum Arthropoda; class Insecta; order Coleoptera; family Cerambycidae; genus Rutpela; species Rutpela maculata. Next base: position 81,107,435 of record OW386285.2, on the reverse strand, counting down.
TTTCATTTACCTATTTTCCCCAAATTTACCCCAATTTACCCCCCAACCCTTTGACGGAACTAGATAAAAATATAATCTAGTTCTAGATCTCGTTAAAGTACATACGTGTACCAAATTTCAAGTCAATATCTCAAACGGTTCCAGAGTAAACGTGCGCACAAAAAAAGTTACAGACAGACCGACAGACCGACAGACCGACAGACAGAAATTTATTTTTCGCTCAAACTTAAAATCTCGACGTTTCGTGACATTCTAAGCCTATTTGAACAATAAAAATTTTTTTAAATTTTTTTGTCGTTACTATACTTCCACTAGATGTGGAAGTAAAACTAAGGCGGTAAATATTGTTCAAAATTCCGCAATAGTGATTTACGATATAAGTATCGTAAACTTTCATATTACAATACGCGATGGAATATTTGACAAACAAGGCCGAGAAGTTTGATAACCCATCAAGTATCGTAATATGAAATTACGATACGAATATCGTACAAGGTTTTATCTACTACCAATACTTCTCATAATGTTATAAAAAAGTTTATAACTTGTAATTAATTACAACAATTTTAAAAAGTATTTGTCATTTTTATGTCGCTAGCTGTCACTGTGGTGTCGATAAAATGAGTTCAGATGAAAGTGTTGTTTCTGACATAGAATTTGCAGGAATTAATATATCAAATTGCAAAGATGTAGTAATCACTGTTTACAATAAGTAAAGTCTAATTTTTATTCTTTTCAATTGATAAATATTTAAAATGTAATTAATGATTGTAATAAAAGTTCTAATTTAATTCCTACTTGAATTACTAAGATTTTTTATATCTTTTTACTGCACTAGTTCGGTGAAGTGATATTTTACCGGACTAGTGCGGTAATGTATGTCATTATGACACTCAAGTGAATATTGTAATGTTTGACATTACATATTGATAGTAGATAAATGGTATTTATAGTGTTCCATGTGAATACGGTAAACATTATATAGTTAGGTGAGTAATCTAGACATTTCAACGTAAGGCTTAATGAACACAGAGATTGTGCTAGAACGGGAGAATTCAAAAAGTCAAAAAATTGTGAACACACGTGGAATAACAATCATAGGATCCAGTGAGACTGCGAAAATTTTAGAAAAAGGAAGCAACGCAACTAAGAAAAGACTTAACGTATCCGCTATTATTTTGTTAAATCCCAGACAGCAGACCAATGTCATATTGACGTCATTTTTTCGTAACATTGGTCGCCGACGTCAGCTAATGAAAAAATGACGTCTCAGTAACGTCATATTGCGACGAAATTATGACGTTATGTTGAGACGCCGCTGTGACGTATTGCCGCGTGTTTTGTTGCAGAAATTATTTCTAGATGGTGCCACATACAAACTACTAGCAATAATCAGTCACTTCTTTGTCTTATACTCTAATGAATTTATGGGAAATAAATAATATAGATTGCAATGTTCGAATTCATTCAGGAAACATCGATTGATTTAGGTGGATCTTATATCAGGTTAAAAATCGTTATTCTGTGGCCGGGCTGAGATAACATAAAACCAATGGGTGCTTAACATTAATTCTCCATTCATTACACGGCAGCTCATCTTGTAATCCATCATACATTGGAAAATGGAGACCTCTTAAAGCCAGAGCTCTTAAGATTCACATGTCATTTTGCATCAAATTTGTTTATTATATTTCTCAATTAATCAAAAATAATTTACATATGGTCAGATATACGTCGCTAAATGAGGTCGCTGGGCTGTGATATAATGACGTCATTTTTACATCATTGTTATGTCATTCCAGAGGTCAAAATGATGTCAGTCTGCTGCCTGGAATGAGGGTGAATATGCGTCAAATTATTCTATAGATTTTTGTACCAGCTGGTTGCCGATCCTCAGTAAGTAACGCGACTATGGAAATCTATAAACAATAAACTATCAGTTAGGCGTACTTTGAAGTCAAAGTTTTGATAACGAATTAAGTTTTCCGAAAAGTTAACAGCCATCAATTTAATTTTTAATTATGGGATTATCATTTAACCTCTTTGTTTCAGTTTAAATATATATAGGTGTAAGAGATTTTCTACTAATCAGAAGTATTAAAAACCAGCCTCTGTCTGATCCAATTATCGCAGAGGTTTCTTTTATTAAAATTAAATTTTTAAATATTTTTACAAAAAATGGCAAAATGCTCAATAAATAGTAAGAAAAATAGCGAATAAATTAAGAACCAAATGTCGGGGAACTAAATGAGAATAGAGCATAATGAGAATAAAACAGCTTCAGCATTTCCCAAATCATATACGGCCATCTTTGTTTTCCATAAGCAGCATCTTCTTTTCTTATATGCTGTTGCTACAAGAAATTTTTAGCAGCTCTCCTGATATACATGCGCCACCTTTTCAATTTTTGTTCTCATTTTGATCACGTAGTTTTGTTTACAAAGCATTTTGTTCTTACTTATATTCTGTAAGCTGTTCCCCTCCTTGTTTTTCTATTAATAGAATAATTGAGCCTATCCACGAGAAATAAGTTTGATTTAGTTATTCCAAGCTGAATAATTTACGAAACGATACAGTTCTTATGTTGTAACGATTCTTTGAATCATTTATAATTTTCCTATGTAACACACTATATGCGAGCGGAGTTGCGCTTGACCGAGCTTTTGAGAGTAGAACAGTTTTTACATCTTTGAGGATTAATAACATATTTAGAGAAATCAACATAAAAATTGATCTCTGATATACTTAGGTACTTACCCTAACAGATTTCTCAATAATAATTTCCCTTTCTGTGCATGTGCCTTTTCCCTTTCTGTTCACAAAATTGTAATTTATAAACGTTTTCCCATAATACTTTATTTGACACTATCTTGTGTTAATAATTAATCAACTAGTGAAATATAAACAGCATATAAATATTTTGCCTATTGGTAAAAATTCCACAGTTTTACATCTATATTAGAGGACAACCGAACGAGTTAATTAAAATATGATTCCGGAAACATTTTTCCATAAAAAACTTTTTACATGATTTATTTATATATATTATATTATATATATTACGATTGATAATTACGATTTATAGTAATAAATGCAGTCTGCACGTGATCTTTATACAGTATGCTGCTCATGTATATAATAAATTAATTATTTCGTGGGCAGATAATTTTTGAAAAAGATCCTCAGGCAGCATCAGTGGAAATTTAAAAAATAACTGCAGAAGAGATTGAGCAAGTGTAAGAATAATTAACTTTTTGTATATCTGACTCTATTCCTACTGAAAATCAACAGTTTGAACATATATTTTGATGAAACTTCTTTTTCATTTAATTAAGATACATTTTAAATGTTCAATTTTTTTATAGAAAAAAGTATTGATTTTTTTCTGTATTTTTCGATAATAAATGTATTCATGTATTTTGTTTCATTTTTACTAACATATTTGTTTGGCTTTTTGAATATAAGACGATAAATACACTATTTTTGGACATTATGTTTAATTTATACTTTGACCTAGACTGTAAAATCATAGAAAATTGATATGATTCGATAGAAAATCAAAAGACCATTTAATGTTACCATTTAAAAATCTCATCTATAGCATCAACATAATAGCTATTTTGTCCATAATCTTATAGCCATCGGACCAAAGGGCTGCTTCATGGTGTTTAATTGTTCTGTACGGACTGAGTGAGAAACCCCAAAAAAGTTGTTATTATTAGAGAGTGTTAAAAGAATATTCCCTAACAATTTTCAATTAGAAAGGTAATTTATCATCAATGTTGTGCTGATATCACCAAGGAGATGATAAGAAAGATCTTCGGTGAGGCTGTGCACCTGACAAGCATGATGCCGTTAGATATGCTATACTATACAACAAACAGAGGCTAACTAGAATAATTTATGATTCACAAAACATATGACAAGAAGTTGTGAATAAGAAGTTTTCGTAAACCGGTTCAATAAAGTTAAGAATATTAAAAGAGTTGTTATACGTGTTACAAGCCTTTGATATAATTTTGAATTCCGAAAACAAATCAATAAGAAAACAAGCGAGAGCTGAATTTGTTTGCAATTCTTGTTTTATCAACGGTTTTCACAATATAGTCTTGCGTCTTAAATTCCCTCAGAATAAGAATTATCACTTCCATGGGAGCAATCAACTAATTCACATAAAATACGACCTCTAAATTGTGACAATATAATTGGTTGCCTATCTAGTCGCCTCGTATGGATAGACTTCTAGCTCACTATTTGAACCACTGAACTCTACTATTATAAATGGAAGGCCAATATAGGTATATGCGCGTGAACAAAATACGGCAATTACGCAACAGATTAAAACTCAAAATATAAAGCCACGCGTCGACGCAGTAGACAAATTGATGTCTGTGCTTGAACCAAACGGCTGTCTACGGAAGTTATGCGCTGACGCGATTCTGTGTTTTATTCGTTTCCCATAGATTCCGTAGCGTAAGTCTTGGATTAGATGTAATTTCCAGAGTCGGTGTCACTCATTTTATTCTTTGTTTATTTCTGTCATTTATGTTAAGTTGTTATAAATTGATTATTTTATGAAATATATTTTGTGACTGTTATAAACAGTTAATTAAGACAATGTGGTGCAATCTCGTATAGTACTGCGTTGCAAGAATCGTTGCAAAGTCCCGGGTTTTAAACAGTTGCAGTAACAATAAGACCGGTTCTGGCGTATTTTGTAGTGCGATTGCGCTCCGCTTTAAGGTCACCATACTTGCGCGAGGTTCAATTTCGGTAATGTAAGAAATGTAGCAGAAACAACACCTTTCCTTTACCGAAATGTAGTCCCGAAGTAAATAAAAAGGTATTTGAAAATTGGATGATATGGGATAAATTTTATGGATTATGTTGTATTTGTGTGTTAAGTGTACTTTAGTATTAAGATTTTTTTACCGCGTTTATATTAATTTATTGGTGATAACGTTTTTTTTTGTGTCCTTTATTGAAATGCTCACTCGGTTTCTGGAGTTCTGTTTCATCTGAGGTGCTAAACAGTTAGGATTGACTTTTGAGCTGTTTTTTTACTTCAGTGATAATCGTGTGTGTCCATTCCGTTGAGAATTATTTCACTAAGTAATTAAAGATCGTAGGGAATATTTTCCGCTGAAAATTGTGTATTTTGTGTTCTCGCAATTACCGTTTATACGGATTATTGTTCAGCTCATGGTAAGTTTTTTTCTACCATCTCAAGTAGAAGATTCCTGCGAAGTTTTTTACTTCCTTTCAGAACTGTATTCAGAAACCAGCCCCCAGACAAGTCCATGTAATCAAAGGAGCCTTCTACGGAGTGTAGAAGTGAGTAACTTTTTGGCCGATTTCCTAGTTTTTTTTTTATATATTTCAGGGTTTTTGTATTTTGTACTTATTTTCCATTCTCCCTGAGTATTATTTTTCCTTCTTGGACTAATCAATCTGCGTGCCTATTTTATGTGAAATCTATTGTCCCTGGAGTTATGTAATAACATTATGGTTCAAGACCACCCAAGCAGGACTGCTACATCATAGCCTCTAGCAAATTGGTTTGCTGACGCCGTCCTAGGTGACATTTTTGGGATCACCGACGAAACGGGGAAACTTACCCTCTACGCCGCAGGAACACAGCCAAGTGCCAATCCTTTTACAACATATTTAACTTCGTCCATATAACTATTATACAGTTATAGAAAAATCTTTTATCTTTGTAGTGTCAATATTATTGTGTGGCTATATAGTTGTAATAATTTCTTTTTTGGGTGATGATTTACACCTGCATATTTTATTGTTTATTATATTAATATGTATATGAATCCCCTTGACGAAAGTGATCACCTTCGGTCCGCAGAGATCATTATTATATTATGTATTTTATTTCTGCTATTTGCCCAGTTTGTGATAACTACATTACGTATATAATGTGAAATATTGCCTTTCTGTTTATATTCTAAAGTTTTATCTTCCAATTTCTGTTATTATTAAATATAGCTATTATCGAACGTTAACATATTTTGTTTTACCATATTCCACTCAATATCCCCCCAGTGCAATCAGTTAAACAATTGCCACCCTCTTACTCACTCCTCCGCCGACTAGTTGGCCGGAGTGCATGGCTTCCATCGCCGCTCACTAAAAACTAAAATTTATTTTATTACTGGCAGTTTGTTGCGTGATAGAAATTTGATATAAGTGTCTTTTAGAAAATTTTATTTGGTATCCATAACAATAAGTATATTATTTTTCTATTATTTTTGTTTAGGGCTTTTCTATTAATATAGTCATAGCGCCGGTAATAATAGTTATCAGTAGTAATTTTGCTCGTATATAAACACAACATCGATTTGGTTTTGGCTTTTAAAATGTCTAAAAGGAGGAATACAGCATTGACTTTGCGATAACTGACGTAATGAGATGGTAGCGGAGAAATTTTATGAGTATCGTAGTGTCATTTCACATCACTTACACTCAATTTATAAACTTGACGTTGCTATGGCAGATATTCCATAAATAAAATTTTGTTATATATAAATATATATATATTCGAGGAGGAAATGGTTTAAATTAACATTTTATAAAAATACATGTTATTATGTTGATATATAAAATTGTTATTATTTTTGTTTTTTTGTTGTTGTTGTTCCCGTTCAAAGATGAAATATGCAAAACAATGCTAGTCATTTACGTTGCTGTTGAAGTGGTCGTTTCCCGCTGGATCAAAAGTTGCCATCCGTTCGAGATGCTCAACATTTTCCGTTCCCGCTGAGCATTTCCGTCGTCGTTCAAAAATGAAACATTGGAAATTTTTCAATATTCGCCGATATATCCACCGGTAGAAGAAACCGGTTAGAAAGACATTCTTTTCCGGTAAATATTTAGGTTGTCTGTGGTTAAAAATTAAGAAACGCGTCGGTTGATTCTCCCGGTTTTTTTGACAACTTTAATATTTGCCCTGTTTGTTGACAAATTTAAACTATTACAATTTGCATTTTGTAACACTAGATTATTTTCATTTGTCATAACCTTCCTTTTTTCGTTCTATACAGTTTTCCAGGACTCTATTTCAATAACTTTTAAACTTTTTGTAAATATATAAACAAACTACTACTAAAACAACATAAAAAATGTGAGTTTATTAATAATGCCGAGATTCTACCAAAATTCTAACTCAAAGGGGGTTTAGGTGGTGTCTAACCAGTTGAGACAGCCGATCACACCGGTAAATTTAGAAACAACTAATTTTTGGTGATCGGTTAATATTGAAATAGCTTGTTGAGGCGTGACGAGACATTTAGCAAATACACTTTACAAATCACTGAAAATAATTCGATGTTTTCACAAATTTTAATATCTCATTGACTGTGAAGATAATACTTAACTATAACTAAAAACATTTGAATTTCCACAACCAGTTGAGTAATATCCAAGAAAAAGTATTTTTAAATTTGAATTAAAATTTTACCACCCAAAACACTGAGCTATATTATTGACGTCATCGGTCATAAACACTTAACCTCAAAAATACATATCTTTTAAAAATTTCCGAGTAATATGTCACTATTATGAAAATTTCCGCTTGGTTCTCGTATTTTCAACTAAAATCTTGTTCAATGTAATATTCGTAAAGTTTTAAATATCTTCTTCCAACAAAATAAGGCGATTTTTGTAGGTTGGAAATCTAACCTAAAATTAGCAGCCCATTTTTAGTAATCAACAATATAGAGTGAGATCCCAGAGCCGCCAGACCTACGTCATTTTAGCAAAGCTAATATTTTGACAACGAATAGTGTAATATCTAGTTAAGAACGTACGCGTATTTGCTAGCTTGAAAGCGGGAGCTTTTGCAGAAAACAGATACAAAAGGTACATAAAAATTTTCTCACCTATGTTAAAGTATGATAGCTGATTTATTTTTCAAGTGACACGCTATCGACATAGTATAAGCGTCAATCTCTGAATCTTAAGGTTTTTTATATATATTAAACAGGAATCCTAATGCCCCAATTTCATCTGTTGTTACAGTCGAAGCTAAACCCCTCCCGATCACCTACCTACCGCGACGTTGCACGCCGCGGTGGGGTGATCGGCTCTAGAGTGGACCCAGCTGAGGCGCATTCATGTCTTTAAACGTTAACAAATATCTTTGATTTGATTTGATTTGAATCTTAAGGTCCGAGGTTCGATCTCTGAGCGTTCTTAGTTTTTTTTTCAAATATGCGTACTAGGAAAAAAGTTATGTCCAAAAATAGTAAATATTTCCCTATCGGTTGTCTCTTTCTTGGTAATCGCCACCTTAAGTTAATATTTGTTGAAAAAAAGACTGCTCAGGGATCGAACCTTGGACCTTAATAAGGGCCGGTTTTATAGGTTCCGTTTAACTTAGATCTGATAGTTAACTGTAAGTTTTGTCAAAAAGTACGTTTTATATCTGCCAATAACTGCCAATCTTAAGTTTAAACTCCAAACTTAGGTTTATGCAAGCTTACGTTGATTAATTAGCAATATTTTGAAGGATGTTGCACTTAGTGCAAACTTCAAATTTCCACTTAACCTACAAATAATTACCTATTATATATTCTGTAAAGAAAAAGTTATAGAAAATTGCCACTTTCGATATTTTTGAGGACATTTTATCAAGCGATGAAAGTGGTGTTATAAATATAATAGAAGCACCTCGTCGTGTACGAAAATTCCGAGAGAGACCAATATATGGAATAACAAAGAATTTATATAGATCTATTTCGAATATCTAAAGAATGTGAATTAGAACATATTCGTCCACATTTAACTCGACTAATATTTGCTTTATCCGTCCAAGTAACCGAGTCACTTTTTTTGCATTCGATTACATCTTTACGCTTTTTAACTATTTCAATCAATAGTTTGATTTCACTGACGTTGAAATTTAAAGATCTTTCACCCATCGCGAAAAGTCAAAGTACCAATAATGAAAATGACGTCAATCGCCAATTTGTCACTATGCTACCAACTAACAAAATGGCGATAGAATTGACGATCTTGACAAGACCTATAAAATGGCATTTTAGCGAACACTAAAATCTAAAGTTTAAATCTCCAGTAAAACATCAGTTTAAACTTCTAGTTAAACTTTGGTTTAAGCTGTACCTATAAAACCGGCCCTTAGATTCGGAGGTTGACGCTTACACCATGTCGTTAGCCTGTCACTTGAAAAATATATTCATACTTTAACGTAGCGCATAAAAATTTGTATGTACCTTTTGTACCTGTTTCCTGCAAAAGCGCCCCGCTTTCAAGCTAGCAAATACGCATACGTTCTTAACTAGATATTACACTATTCGTTGTCAAAATATTAGCTTTGCTAAAATGATGTAGATTTGGCGGCTCTGGGATCTTGGACTAATATTAAGACATCATATGCGTCAATTTTTAAATGTTTGCTTGGAGCCATGCTGGTTTCAAATGAGAAATGCGGATATAATCATTAAAAATGACAATAAACTTAAAAAATCTAAAAGTTGAGGTTATGTTAATGCAGCCGATGACGTCACAGCCCGTTTTGTATAATACCCGTTCAGTTATTCAGTTTTGATATTTATTTGTTGAAATCTTAAATTGATAGATGAAAGAATGGTGTTAAAATATTGGTAAGTGCTTTAATGTATGGAGTACGTCATTTTAATAATATCAAAAAAGCAAATTTGCATACATTGAAAATACCTAATTCTACCTAGATCATGAACCGCCATAAATTGTCAAATTTAAGAGATGCCACAATACTGGATGCCTAGATTCAAAGATACCACAGCGGTGGTATTTTAAATATGTCTCAGATATAACCTTCGATAAATCTAATCTTCATTTTATTAATAGAACATTGACATTTCTCGTATATTTTCATCACATTAACCTTGAGTTTCATGGTGTAATTAATGAAAGTATTTAGCTTATGGATGATAATATTCGTCCGTGTCGCGTACAAATAGTTCTCACTGCACTAGACAATATTGGAAATGCTTCCACCCGAAGAACCAGACTTTAATCTCATCGACATATGACATATTATTAGAGATAATTCTAAATATTATAGTTCGTAATGAGATTGTGGTAGCCTATGTTGATGTATAATGCTGTATATAATATTTTGTTTCTCGATAATTTGAATTCTTAAATAAGTTTCTTGTTATTAATTTTTAAAAGAAATTTATTTTTTCGCAATGTCCTTAGGTTTCCACTTTGACATCAATCGCTATTTTTTTGGAAGTGTTATCTTTCCAGAAGATATAAAATTTTCAATAGTATGTGTCTATCTGATTGGTCTATATTGAGCACTCATCTTTAATCCCTATCAAAAACAATAAATAAAGATTATTATCTATGAACAATATTCATTATCGTTATATAGAACATATTCTGCGGGTTTCACATTATATTATTAATTATTTACGTTGATAACAATCAATCATAAAACCGATATTTTCCAATAATTATATTTACATTTATAATACCGTTTTGCTATTCCTTCGGACCTGAAATTTATCATTTATAGAAAATTTATGTTTACTATTTAGATTGTCAGCCAGAGAAAGTTTAACTTTGTGGTAGTAAAAAAAATATTTTCAGCATTGAAAAATGTATCACTTAATAATCATCAAGAAACGAGGCAAGGTATGCTTTGTGTCGTATCGTTTTGCTTTTATAGCCTGGCACTTATATTGTTTTAATAAATCTCAGATATGCAAAATTTTTAAACATTGTATATAAGTATTACAACTTCTTATCAATTTATATCAATTGTCTACTAGATATTTAATTAAATGTGCCGACTAAATTTATGGCACTAAAACAAAGATAATAAGCAAGTATTCGGATAGGATGAAGAATGAATAAATCTTTTGAAATAACAAAAATTCGCTGATTTCAAGTCTTACGGAAAAGTAAGCCTTGGTCTCTTTTAACTTTCTCCTTCATCCCTTGTCTCTAGGTGCGCTTTTCTAGCGGCGTATTTTGCAACAAAATTTGTACATCGTTAGCTACAGCACTTTCCCACTGTATTCTAGGTTTTCCGATCAGCTTCTTACTATACATTTTTCTTTGTAGTGGCTTTCTTGATAGTCCTTCAATCCTATTCACGTATCCAGTTCATCACAATCTTTGTACTTATTTTAATGTATTCTGAAAGATATTATATCTTACTCTACAGACTTCGCTAGAATTTCCTGGTTCTAATATTCTTCTCGACACTTGTCTCTCAAGAATTATGGGTTTCTTTCATTAGAGCTCATGGTTTACTACCATAGCTTACAATTGATCTAATTTTGGTTTTATGCCCTCTAAGTTTCGCATCGGGATATATGTGTCTTGATCAAATTACTTGGGAGAGGATAAAATAGTCTTAGTTTGCTTGTGTTGTTACTTTGTGTATACAGCTAAAAGTCTCCGGGTCATTATCTCGTAAAATAATAAAGATACTTAAAATTTGTAAATCGCGGATAAATGACACCAAAAAAGGTCTTAAATAACTGCAGTTAGAATTGTTCTTTCTCAGTACACAATGGCGCTGCGGTGAGAAATTATTTTTCCACGGCTGGAACCTTGAAACACGATTCATACGATTAATGAATAAATTGTGAATAATTTAGATTGTCAAAAATTTTGTAAATACCAGCCGTTTTGGAGCTACATGAATTTTTTTCTCCATTTTTTTGTCTCTGTAAATTTTGAAAACTTCTGTAACTTTTCTGTTTATCATTTTATAACACCAGTTATTTAGAACTTTTATCTTATTATATTCCATACTTCTTATATTATTACATATTTTGAAAAATTTTTATAATTTTCAGAATTTTTCAAATGCAACTAATTTTTAAAATTTAAAATTAGTAAACATTTTAAAAACATGTAATAATCTAAGAAGTATGGAATATAATAAGATAAAAGTTCTAAATAATTGGTGTTTTAAAATGATTCATATAACTCCGAAACGGCTGGCATTTACAAAATTTTTTACATAGTCAAAATTATTCACAATTTATTCGTTAATGGTATTAATCATGTTTGAATGTTCCAGCCATCGAAAAATAATTTCTCACCGCAGCGCCATCTCTGTGCACTGCGAAGGAACAATTCTAACTGCAGTTATTTAAGACCTCTTTTGGTGTCAGTTATCTGCGTTTTACAAATTTTAAGTATCTTTATTATTTTACGAGATAATGACCCGGGGACTTTTAGCTGAAACATCCTGTATATGTCTTTTGTTCTGTCTTTACACAGATTAACCTCGAAGTATATGAATTGTTGAACTAACTCGGATATAGTCTTAACCACTGATTTTTTTTCTCTTTTCTTTTCTATGCCAACACGCCTGTGTCAATATCTTTGTATTTTTCTTTATCTTTATTAACCCTTTGCGGGCAGCATTTAGAGATAGTCGTTTCTCATGTATGATTTTAAGTACACTAATAGAAAATGAATAAAGAAGTGATGTGTATTTTTTTCAAATTTTTTATTTTATCGGTTTTTTCAAAAAATGGTGGTATATGAGATATACCACTAAGCTACGGAGCAAGCAACATTAATTTTTTTTATCAAAATTCTGAAAACTGTTTTTTTTGCTGGACATGCATAATGCTACGCCACAAGTATCACAAGCTCATTTAGATCTTCTTTGATGATCTCGGTTATTGCATAGAGCACATCGTCGATAATTTCCGTAGACAGGCATATGTAAAGACTGATCCCATCTTTTCTCGAATCTCGAGTGGTACTATTGGCTTATAACTTTTATATTTATTGATCGATTTTTTCAAAAACAACAGGGTTCTTCCTTCAGCTAACACTAACTTATCATCCAAATTTCAAAACGATTGCACTTTCTTTGTTTAGTAGTCGTGTTTATAAAATAAACTATGACGGACGTACGGACTGATGTCCGAACAAATATTTTGAAAGTTACTCACAATTCGATCACTAGCACAATGATATGAAAATGTATTCTCGATATTTAAGGTTTTAGAAATGTGCCAATCCAATAAATGCCATAACCTCTTCATTTTCGTATTGGCAGAGTAAAAAATTTGATGTACAAATTTCATGATGTAGGTGCTTTGTGGTATGTCTGAAATACCACAAATAAATAACACTCAAAAACAACATTTTTATGTATACATTTCTAATTATAGAATATTCGCATGCTAATACATTACTACAATCATATTCAGTTATTTACTTGTCATTATTTTCATTTTTCTTAGCTTCAAATCGGACACTAAAGTTTACGAACGTTAGTTGACCAGAAGAGGTTAGAAACTAATTTATTGTACACTGCGATGGCTAGCCACCCAAACTTTTTCTACTGTACAGTAGAGGGCATATGTTAAAGTAAGCATCAGATCGGTGGTACGTACAATATACCGGAAAGGAACATCAAGAATGAATTTTAAATTTGTGGTATGTGAGGTATACCACTAAGCTGCAAAGGGTTAATATCCAAGTCTATGTCTTTAAAGTGACTTTTTAGTTGCGAGTATACTCTAATTGCGGTCCACGTCATAATATTAATCTCATCCGATATGCACTTAACTTGGCTAACAAGTTTTTTCATCGCCAGATTAGGGTCAGTCCATGTCCATGTTCCATACTTGTTCGATACTTCTAAAGAGTCTATCAGTTGATCTTGTAACTATGTAGTGTAGGTGGTATTTTCTGTTGAGATATTATTTGGTAACTTTTCTCTCTATTAATTGAACTAAAATCTGCTTAAAGTCTGCTAATGTATTCTAAATGTCGATATCATCCTTCTCAGCTTTGCTAAAATTTTTTTGACAGTAAATAAGTGTTGAACTTCCAACACCTTATCAATTATCGTGTTCTCTATAAGGAATTGAAATTGTGGGATTGTCACCTGTTTTATAGATCGTAATATAGTACCCCACATTATGATTTGCATTCACTCCTTTGAGTATTTTTTCTTCCTTCCAGATATGTTCAATCAGGACAATAGGTAACTTGCAAAATTTTGCTGCAATTTGATCTACTCCTACGCACAGTGGTTCCGGATCTATGTAAAGACGCGTCAAAAATCAAAATTTATTGATGGGTGGTTCTTAATGAGAGAAACTGATGTAGTTTAAATAAAAATTGCTTATATTTATAAAAAAAATAAGAAAAAATACACGTAATGACAGTAAAAATAATATTTACCGCATTTAAAACATCAGATAAAATTTAAAAAAAATAAACATTAAATCAAATCAAAATAACTGAAATAACCTAAATATAGAAACACTTATTGACATTGACTAAGCATAAAAGCTAGTATATTAACATTTGCTATTACGCATATAAGCGTCTGTCAGTAAAAGTAAGCTTATTAGCTGTATAACTATGCCTAATTTTAAATATTCTTAAATAAGCACACTGCTGAGATGTGCTTGTGAAAAAAGAAATCGGAAGTAAAAAAAAGTCAAAAAAGTTACCGGTATCTTGTCTAAATGCCGGCGGGTCTAGGCAGTTGCTACTCAAAATCGACGTTGACGTAGCACACGAATTACTTAAAATCTGGGAAAAACGGGAACCAAATTTTTACCAATTCGTTAAAACTACATTGCCAGTTTTTAAATAACGTAATTTTTATTCGAGTAGAATCAAGTGGAACTAATTGCCTGACTAAAATAAAATGTGAGTCAACTTAAAAAAAAGACAGTTGCAAAGCAGTCCCTTAAAATACAAAATATAACATGAAAGTACATAAAAAAAATATTAAAATATTCAACATACTTTGTTCTTTAACTCCCATATTTTAAACAAGTTCACACAACCAAGAAATTTTAGAGAAATGCTAAATAACAATGGACTGCACTAATAAAACGTTGATACGGGCGCACGATGTGCACACTTTCGACAACGAAATTAGCAAAAATGCAATGGTTTTATTGTAATATATTTGTAGTTGCGTAAACCTCGGACCTAGTAGATAGTACACGAATAGGCAATTATGAAAAATATCACCATGCGATTTTTTATTTTTGTTGTATTGGCGGGACCACTGTGCTACGTGATGATATTTCAATTTAAAAATGTACAGACGTTCTATCGGTAATTAAGCAATGGTTCTGGATATTTTTTTCCTATTTTATAGTAAACAATATAGGAATTAGAGTGTCCAAGAGGTTCATGCAAAAAATGTAGAGGCGTGTAGTTGCGGTCAAAGTAGTACCAGTACGAAACCTCAAAGTTAATGTTATTGACAAATTTCATATTGATACAGTTCACATCAAAACAGCATTATTTAACAGGAATTTTCGACATTTTGATTAATGATTACTTTCCCTCGAAATAACGAAGGTTGTTTTGCTGAATGAAAGTGCAGTTTTCTCGAAAATATTGATTTTATCGTAATAATATCACTATTGCTTAGAATTTTATAGGTAAAATGTTTTCGAAAGCGCTGTTGCCTGGTAATATAAAGAGTGTAAATTGGCAGCTTATTATCTAATTAAGTTCTGAGCCTTTTAGCGGGAGGTATTTAATCTTTGATAATAAACTGCCAATTTATATGAATTATATTACCTTTTGGCAATTTAGGTTGATTTATAGATACAATTTAAAAGATCGAGTGGTATTTGGGGAGAATATTTCACCAAAAAATAAAGTGTAGCGACCCTGCTTACCATCCTGCCGCCAATCCGGTGGAACGTAAGAACCGAGATCAGAAAACGCAACTTGCCATCCTCACGGCAGATGACCACACCTGACCTGACCAAAATCTCCTCGGTGCGATTTGCCATGAACACATCCGTGTGCCAGTCTACAGGATTCACTCCAGCCTACTTAACCTTCGGTAGATAGTTACGCACCCACGATGATACGCGAAGAGACTCTCGAGCCATCATCGAAAGCGACAATTTTGTACCTCAGATTACTTATCTGCGTACCATGGTGAATACTCTCAGTCAGGTCCGAGAGACTCACGAACGCCAACAAGATAACCGAAAAAGAAATGCTGACAGAAAACGCTGTGATCAGACCTCATACATGTCAATACTCATGTGCTAAGCAAAGCCAAAGCTGGAATCACTTCCAAATTTGTACCACGTAGAGATGGCCCCTACCAGGTCTCTAGAATTGTGAGTCCTACCTCCTACGAAATAAAGGAACCAACAAATCCCACAGTACCGCTCGGTACCTACCATGTGTCGGCATTAACCAAATATGTGCCGCCTACCCAGGACACCGGTAGGCGGTTCCAGTTCACCCCATACGTCGTAGAGGACGCCCTCGACGTCAGTTGTCTCAGCAACCTGTTTCAGCAGCGCCTATTCCAGGCCCACCTCCGAATCCAGTTTCCAGGACCTCAACTACGCCTAGTCAACGCCCCAGGACTTTACCGACAGCTCCTCGTCTGCAGTGCAACAGTGACGTGCCGCGCCGTTCTTCGCGAGTGCGCCGCGCCGTTCTTCGCGAGTGCGCCGCGCCAAAAGTGTCGTGGACGTTTGACCCCCTTCCTTCGTTTTGTATCACACCCGGGTCGGTAGTGTGATCCAAAAGGGGAGTGTGTAGCGACCCCTTATTTAATTCCCCTATGTGAAGTGGACTTAACGCTTGCCCAGTGTGCGCGTTACCGATCAGCTGTCAAGAGCAGCGCTGCTTAAGCGACTAGAACGCGCGGGACAATGATATACGTGCTTGATATTCTTTCCTAATTGTTACCTCTGTTTTTCTTGTGTTCATTACCCTAATTAATTAAAGTATGTTTAGGTGTAATTAGTGTTTTATTAATTATCATCCTACAAAAGTACATAAACTATCTTTAATGTTAAGTTTTGCGACTACCTGCCTTCAGAAGTTTTCGTATAATTTTTTAGTATTTACTGACCTTTTTCAATTTTCAATTTCATTATTTACGTCATCTAAATATATTTCCAAACCGACTCATTTAATAAAGAACAAAGTACGCATAATTATTTAACAATCGCAGCTGCATAAACTTAAAAGTCCACGAAATTGGCCATATTTTAAATGTAATGACAATCAATAAACCAATATACCTTAAATCATAGGTATTGTAATGCATAGACTGGTCCAAAACAGCTGAGAGTCTTCACTGTACACAGTTCTTAGGCATGCTTCGACCAATCACATTATGTATAAAGATAGAGAGGGCACTACCAATGTTCCGCCTTATGTTCTGCTTTAAGTTGATCAAAGAGAAATGAAATATGGTTCTGGTACCGCCATCTAGTAACAGTAACGCTAAACGCTACATACAGGGAATCGCCAGACAGTGTAATATACAAAAATTATTATATGAAGTGTATCACACACAAAAAAAATCCAGGTTCGGACTTGAAAAATGTTTTTGTTATTCTCCAAGAGAATATACGTTTTTTTAAAATTTTAATATTAAATTCGAAAAGTACATAAAAAACTGAACAAAACGGATTCATTAATTTTTTTGCCACACCTTTGCCGCCTCCGAAATAAATTCCACTAAATAATGCAAAATGAGACTTGAAAAAATATCGATGAATGATACTCGCAAAAATTTAGGCATTTACTTTTTTTCCAACAATAATTATTGTTTTAATTGCCAATTTTTACGAGGAGAGTGAAATAAATAAAAAAATAAATGTTAGAAGACATTGTATCAAAAAGCCATCTCATTCCTTTCATTTATTAAAGACTCATGAAACAGCAACATAACATACCTATTAACAACAACAATAACGGTAACAGAAAAGTTGTATATTAATATAAGCAAACGACATATAGTTTAAAAAATCCAAAGCTAATGCTGTCCGGAAGAGGATTACATATTTGGAAAACGTACGCATACATCCACACCCACCGGTGTTGTCAATACCGGGGCTGGAGGTCGAACCTAGAGCGCGATAGACGGCCAGTCAGCAAATTCACCACTCAATAAGCCTTAACCGACTGAGCCACCGTGCCGGTTTAATATGCACATAGTAAGAAAAAAACAACAAAATATCGACAGAATAATTGTACCAAAAACAAGAAATACAGATATTGTGATAAAACGTATTTATCTACGACTATCGCATAATCATTGCATTCTACACTTAACAATTGACAAGTAATGATAGCCATTATTCCAACTTAACTTATAATGAACATAATCTCATTCTAACGTATCTTTGACCAATCAGGAACTAGAATTTTTATAAAGAACGGACGAGTCCATTTTTTCTAAGGGAGAGCCCATGTTCTCCTGTTTGTCATTTTATTTAAATGAATCTAAAACTAATTGATTTTACGTTTAAGTTGTTGCTTAAAGTTGTCATTGTTGGTTATAGTAAGCCCTACTTCAAAATGAAAACTATTAGAAAAACAAATAATAACTTTCAACAATTATAATAATATAATAATAAAGTATACTTACGAAATCACATTCAGCAGAGATCAGTTAATTCAAAGGAGGATATTTTGAACATAAAATTTGATCATTATTGTAATATGTTGCACCCCTTAAAATTTAAGGTTATGTTACTAAAAAGTAGGCAGACTTCAACAGATCGAATGTCTGAATGAATGTAGTGTATTTGCACCTACTCGAAAAAGAACCTACCAGAAGATTCCAAAGTGACATCTGGAATTATCGAGAGAATGGTGGCGTCATCACAGAACAATCGAGATCTGTCATTTTTAGGTATAAAAGACCGATCGCATTCTCGGCGAGTAGTTCAGAAAGTTCAGAAAATATAGAAAGTGAGGTTAAGAGTTTAATGATAAACAAAGTAATAAACATTGTGATTTTAGTCAGTAAAGTGTATTTAAATTAATAATAGTATTGTGAAGTACCCAGTAAATATTTAATAAAGTGTGTTAGTGGACATCTCTTGTTATAATCTTTGGAACCCACGGAATTTGCAAGGGGTAGTTTCCTAAGGGTGGAAACACGTTACAAATTGGTGTCAGAAGCGGAATTTTATGACAAGAGGAGCTCTGAAGTTGTGCTGGAGTGTTCGAGAAGGATTCTCGAGGGTTAGTGCTAACACAGGACTAATTTACTGGACATTGTTCGAGGGTTGTTTTCGAACAGGAAAATAGTGTTTAAGTGCATTTTTGAGACATTGTAGAACATTTTATTAGGACATTAGTGTGATAATTAAATCCTTTGAACTGAGAAGTGATAGAGACACTGAAAAAGACTCATTTAGTGCGTGAAAATTTCTAGAACTTTTCTATTTGGACATTAGTGGAGATTATTAAATTCTCTGAACTGGATAGTGACAAAAGACTCTGGATAAGACTTTTTCGTGCTATTTCGAGATTTGTCTAGAAAGTTCCATTACCGATATTGACGTGACAGTTAAATTTATTTTATTTTAATTTCATCGTATGCCCGTAAGAACAAGAAGTATGGCATCCGATAAACAAATACAGGACTTATTCGAACAATTCCAAAAAATGATGGCGCAGCAACGGCAGGAAGACAAAGAAGAACAGGAGAAAAAACGTCAAGAGGAGAAAGAAGAACAAGAAAAGCGACGTCAAGTAGATAAAGAAGAGCAAGAAAGAAAACGCCAGGAGGAAGAAAAACGGCGTCAAGAAGAAAGGGACGATTTAAAGAAAATTATGGAAGATCAGGAAACAAGACGTCAGAAAGAAAAAGAGGATGAAGAAAGAAGACGTCAGAAAGAAAAAGAGGATGAAGAAACAAGACGCCAAGAAGAAAAAGCCGAATTGAGAAAAATAATGGAAGACTTGGAAGAAAGACGCCAGGAGGAATTAAGGAAAATCCTGAGCGATCAAATAAAAATACAACAGGACGCAATCATTTCTGTCAAAAGTGAAGTCAAAGAAGAGATAAGCAAGGTAGAAGAAAAAGTAGATAAGGTCGAAGATAAAGTAGGTGAAGTCAAGACCGAAGTCGGTCAAGTAAAAGGAAAAGTAAATCAGTTTGAAGAAAAGATGAGTGAGTTCGAAGAAGAAGTCAAGGGAGAAATAGACCGGCTTAAACGACAGTTGAGAGATAGAGGAAGCCAGCAGGTGGTATCATCAGGTCAGCGACTAAAACCTCCTTCTTTTGACGGCCAAAGTTCCTGGACGACGTACAAGAGGCAGTTTGAGGCAGCAGCATGTGCGAACAACTGGGATAACGAGGAAAAGGCCATGGCATTAGTTCTGGCGTTAAGGGGCCAGGCCTCAGAGTTGCTTCAGACTATCCCAGTGGATAAACAAAGGGACTTCAAAGTCTTGGAAGCTGCATTGGACTTGAGATATGGCGACCAACATCTCGCCCAAGTATACCAAGCCCAGCTAAAATCACGAACACAAAAGGCTGGAGAGAGTTTACAGGAATTCGAAGCTGCGATAGAGAGACTGGCACACCTGGCGTATCCGAGTGCACCTAGAGAATTTCAGGAACAATTAGCCGTAGGGGCCTTTTTAGATGGCATAAGGGACGAAGAGGTCCGGCGAGTTCTGAGGCTAACAAGACACCAAAGTAGTAGCGAAGCTTTGGTGCGTGCACTTGAAGTAGAAGCCGCCTACAGAGATACTCCAAGGTCGAGAGTGCGAGCTGTGACTCTCGAAGAATCGCAACCAGAAATGAACCAGAACCCCTTGCTGACTGAGATGCAGAAAATATTCACCAAATTATGCGATAAATTGGATGGCCTCGGAAAGCAGGAAAAACAACAAAATAAAGGGAAGCCGAGCGGAGGTATTAAATGTTTCAACTGCGGCAAGGTGGGACATATGAAACGAGACTGTCGACTGCAGAACTCGGAGAGTCGAGTAAATGCTGTGAATGTTGAAGAGAAGCAGGAAAACTAAGGATAGCCAGCATTAAGGGGGCTGTGCTGGCTAGGGAATGCGGTGCCCCCAGAGAAATAAAGATTTCCCAACTCCAAAGAATTCCAAGTAGTCTGTTGTTGCAAGGATATGTGAATGGAAGAAAATGCGTGTTTACGATTGACACCGGTGCTACGTCATCAATAGTGCGGCCAGGGTTTATATCAGGCTTGCAGATTAACAAGAAGCAAAATGGAGTAATCATTCGGACAGCCACGGGGGACAGGGCTGCGGTCCATGGAGAGGTCAACTTGGAACTGCAGGTTGGACGGTTGAGGTTCAATTACAAGGTCATTGTGGCTGACATTATGGATGATTTCATTTTGGGTCTAGACATCATGGGAGAGCAGGGATTCATTGTTGACGTAGGGGAGCGAGTCTTAAAAATTGGAAATGAGGAATTTATTCTGGCAACCGCAGACGACCAATTCCATAAAGCGAGATTGTTAACAACACAGACGATCAAGATTCCTGCTCATTCAGAACAAATGATCGATGCTGCCTTAGAAGGAAATCCTGGAGGGTACCGTGTTGGCCTAGTTGAAGATGACGAATCGATTAAGTCCCTATCCAATATTATTGTGGCGAGAACTTTAACCCGGACTAAAGACAAAATCCCAATTAGAGTTGTTAATTTAAATTCCCACTCGGTGACAATTAAGGAAGGCAAACCGATTGGCTCCTATGAACCGGTCACATGGGTAGCGAGGTGCGAGGAACAAACAGAGAGAAGTTCGTCTACGAAAATAGACCAGGAAGTTTTGACCTTGCTGAGTACCCAGTTGGAGCATTTATCTGAGGATGAACGAAGGGAGGCAATCAAGTTCCTAGAAAAGGAAAGTTCAGTATTTGCCAAGAATACAGAGGCCCTTACAAAAACAGACATAGTCCAGCATCGGATAAATACTGGCAACTCACCCGCTATTCGACAACCACCTAGGAGGCTTCCATTAGCAAAACAAGAAGATGCCTCGGCAATGATAGACAAGATGCTACAAGATGGAGTCATTGAGGAGTCGACGAGTCCCTGGTCATCGCCAGTAGTTTTGGTTGCCAAGAAGGATGGAACATTAAGATTTTGTGTCGATTATCGAAAATTAAACGATGTCACGAAGAAAGACAGTTACCCATTACCACGAATCGACGACACGTTAAGCACGTTGGCAGGCTCACGATGGTTTTCTACGTTAGACCTTAGGAGTGGATACTGGCAAG
Organism: Rutpela maculata; assembly: GCA_936432065.2. Classification (NCBI taxonomy): domain Eukaryota; kingdom Metazoa; phylum Arthropoda; class Insecta; order Coleoptera; family Cerambycidae; genus Rutpela; species Rutpela maculata. The sequence continues at coordinate 81,085,412 of OW386285.2, read as the reverse complement.
TGGGGCTTCATCCTGATGATAAGGAGAAGACAGCGTTTTCAGCAGGCAGTGGTCTTTATCAATTTACCGTGATGCCTTTTGGACTTTGCAATGCGCCAGCTACCTTTGAAAGACTGATGGAATTCGTGCTGCGAGGGCTAACCTGGAGGACGTGCCTGGTTTACCTTGACGACGTGCTTGTTATGGGTCAGGACTTTACAGAACATTTGAAAAATCTTCAAGAAGTATTTGGGCGAGTCAGGAATGCCCATCTGAAGTTGAACCCGAAGAAGTGCCTGCTATTCCAGAAAGAAGTCAAATTTCTTGGTCACGTGGTCTCTTCGGATGGAATACAAACAGACCCCGACAAAATTTCTGCTGTACGAGATTGGCCAAGACCATGTAACGTTCATGAAGTAAGGAGCTTCCTTGACCTCTGCACTTATTATAGGCGCTTTGTGGAAGGGTTTGCAGAAATTGCGAAGCCATTACACCGGCTGACAGAAGAGAAAGTGCAGTACCAATGGACACCGGAATGTGAAACGGCATGGAGAAAATTGAAGGCAGCTTTATGTACTGGTCCTGTGTTAGCATACCCACAACGGGAAGGACTTTTTATTTTAGACTTTTACTGTCCCAAATCCAGAATGGGCAGGAAAGAGTGATCGAGTACTTCAGCAAGGTGCTGTCCAAACCGGAAAGAAATTATTGTGTAACTCGGAAAGAGTTACTGGCCATCGTTAAATCAGTGGACCATTTTCATAAATATCTTTATGGACGACATTTCAAGATCCGGACCGACCATGCTGCATTAAAATGGCTGTTGCAGTTGAAAACCCCTGAAGGTCAACTGGCTCGTTGGATAGAACGGCTGCAACAGTATGATTTCAAAATAGAACATCGACCTGGAAGATCTCATAAGAATGCAGACGCTTTATCTAGAAGACCATGCAAGGAAGATTGCAAGCACTGCCGCCACGTTGAGAAATTGCAGGGTACGGTGGCTGTCAACACTATTAAAATAGAGGTTCCGGACGATTGGACAACCGAAGCCCTGAGACAAGAACAACTAAATGACACAGAAATTGGGGCTATATTGAGAGCAAAGGAGAAAGGAATTCGACCAGCGTGGAAGGATGTTTCGGATAAGGCAGTTGGATTGAAGGCTTTGTGGGCCCAATGGGATTCACTTAAAGTCATGAACGGGCTGCTAAAGAGAGCTTGGGAAAGCCCGGATGGCAGGGAAGTTGTTATGCGTCTAGTGATTCCCAGGTATCGAGTACCGAAAGTACTTCAGGAAGTGCATAATGGAGCATCCGGTGGGCACTTCGGCGTTAATAAGACCCTGAATAAAGTACGAGAACGATTTTATTGGGTGAATAGTCGTCAAGATGTGGAAGCTTGGTGTCGCAATTGCAAAATTTGTGCAGCCAGTAAGGGACCACAGACTAGAAGTAGGGGTGCAATGAAGCAATATAACGTCGGAGCTCCTTTCGAGAGGATCGCGATCGATATAGCCGGCCCATTCCCAGTAACCAAGGATGGGAACAAGTACATACTGGTTGCCATGGACTATTTTAGTAAGTGGCCAGAGGCCTATGCAATTCCAAACCAAGAAGCAGTCACTGTCGCCAAAGTCTTGGTAGATAATTTGATATGTCGGTTTGGTGTACCCCTGGAGCTGCACTCAGATCAAGGGAGGAACTTTGAGTCAGGGTTGTTTCAGCAAATCTGCAAGTTATTGGGGATACACAAAACACGGACAACAGCCCTTCACCCGCAATCAGATGGAATGGTGGAACGACATAACAAGACTATGAAAGAACATCTTTCTAAAGTGGTTCATAAGAATCAACGCGATTGGGATCTCCACATACCGTTTTTCCTCATGGCATACAGAGCTGCTATCCACGAGTCTACGAAACAAACACCAGCCCGTGTAGTATTTGGACACGAGATCAGACTGCCGTGTGATTTGATTTTCGGAACACCAGGCGGAGAACAGCTTCCTGTGAACAGCTATGTGGATGAAATGAGTGAACGGCTAAGAAATGTTCATGAGCTGGTTAGAGACCAAATCACCATAGCCAGTGACCGAATGAAGGCTCGATACGACCGTAAGGGTAGTTCAGAAGGGTTCAAGGCAGGAGATCTGGTTTGGCTGTACAACCCACAACGGAAGAAAGGGAAGTCACCGAAACTTCAACCTCCTTGGGAAGGACCTTATACTGTTATTACCCGAATTAATGATGTCGTCTATCGTATTCAACGAAACAAAAAGTCCAAGATGAAGATCGTACACTTGGATAGACTGGCGAAGTATGTGAAAGAGGCTGAATTGCCTGACCGGGACGTTCAGGCTTAAGGAGGGGGCAGTGTAATATGTTGCACCCCTTAAAATTTAAGGTTATGTTACTAAAAAGTAGGCAGACTTCAACAGATCGAATGTCTGAATGAATGTAGTGTATTTGCACCTACTCGAAAAAGAACCTACCAGAAGATTCCAAAGTGACATCTGGAATTATCGAGAGAATGGTGGCGTCATCACAGAACAATCGAGATCTGTCATTTTTAGGTATAAAAGACCGATCGCATTCTCGGCGAGTAGTTCAGAAAGTTCAGAAAATATAGAAAGTGAGGTTAAGAGTTTAATGATAAACAAAGTAATAAACATTGTGATTTTAGTCAGTAAAGTGTATTTAAATTAATAATAGTATTGTGAAGTACCCAGTAAATATTTAATAAAGTGTGTTAGTGGACATCTCTTGTTATAATCTTTGGAACCCACGGAATTTGCAAGGGGTAGTTTCCTAAGGGTGGAAACACGTTACATTATTCTAATTTTTGGCATGTCCAATGTTAGAATGCATTATCCGAAAGATATGGTAAATCTAGAACTAGGAATCAGACTAAACGAGAACAACATCATAGAATAAATGATGGGAAACATGGAGCTTGATGACAGACAAATGCATCAGAAAAGTAATGCAATCAAAACAATATCCAGATATATGCTGCAAAGCGATTCCGGGGTGTGAGTGAAGAGGGGAGGATGGGGCTTTTAAAGGATAAAATCCCACCCTACCACGGATCGTGATATCTTTTGAAGGTTTTCCCCCACCAAAAAGAGAATATATCACGAAACGCACAAAGATGAGACTTGCTAACGCTCTAGTTTCTCCTTATTTCTTTAGGCCTCTGAGATATGAACCATTAGGGAAACAGCCAGCAGACTGATGCTTTCGAGGTGTGGGTCTGGAGACGTTTGTTACGAATTTCCTGGACAGCCCATCGCGCTAATGGCTCGAGTCTCCAAGAAATACGTCCCCAAATCCAACTCTCCAGAATCCTCTCATTTTTTGGCCACATCAACCGCGGAGAGCACAATAGAGAACGGTTGATTCCATAAGAAAAACCAGAAGCGAAGAGCACGTTGGCCTGATGTCACCAAAGAGCGAATGGGTAGACCTGCTGTGCGCTTAGCAGGCAATCGCAACAGATGGTGTGATGCAGCAAGCGAAGGCCAACTAGAATAATTTTCATAAGTCACAAAATATCTGGCATGATGTGAATGATAATAAGAATAAGGTACACAAGTCATAATAGTTTCTGTCCTTAAGAGTTATATATACGGTTAAATTACAAAATTTTCATTTCTTCTCTCAATTTACAAACTAATATTTCCATTGTAAAACTACTTGACTTCTCCCTTATTTTCCAAAATGATTCCAGACATTTCTAGAGCAAAATGTGATAACACTGCGAGCTGATAATCTAATTTTGGTACCCAGTTAAATTTTATGTCTTACTGAATTACTGATATTGATTTTCAAATTGTCAGGAAACTTTTTACACATCATTTTATTAAAGTAAGAGTCTATAATTTGGAATAATTTTCGATTTACGAGAAAACTCCAGAATACATACAAAAAATGTCACGAATTGGTTCGCACAGAAGTTTTCCTCGTACAAAAATGGACACGTGTATAGCAAATCAATAGAGGTCGGTTTTATTAGGAGAACTTAACTTTGTTTTCCATAACTACATTATACGACAATACTTTGAAATTAGAATAGTAGTCAGAACAACATTCTTTATGATTAAATAACAATAAATTTGTATTATACGGGGTGTTTCATTAATAATTGGACATACGCGAACTAGAGAATCCTTAGTCCAAAATATGAAGATTTAACCTGAAACACTTAGACAAAATGTGCCTCCTTACTGAGATACAGGGTGTTTTAATTCTAATTTTAAAAATTATTATTGTTATTATTATTAAAATTTAACTGTAAAACTTATTTCACGGTATGACCAAGGCAATGTTATGTGTAAAGATGCCGAAATGATCGATACGAATATGATCAATAAATTGAACGTTAAAATCAGAGTATTGTGCAGCTTTATCTTTAAATTCAATTATCTCGAAAAATTATTACTTTATCGTTATGAAGTAAGAGTACATTATTTTCGTGAAAAATGATTAAAAATTAAAAAAACATACTGAAAAGATGATTCAACAAGTGGCGTAGAATTTAGAGGGGGGAAACTGCACCTTTGTCCTTGCCGTATGCCTCTGGTAATAGGAAGAAATTATCTTTTACTATAGTTTAATGTTTCTTAAAATACCTAAATTTTCTGTCAAATATGAAAAAGAAGTATTAAACTATCAAAATAATGGACAGAAATAATGTATCTCAGTAAGGAGGCACATTTTATCTTAGTGTTTCAGGTTAAATCTTCATATTTTGGACTAAGGATTCTTCAGTTAGCGTATGTCCAATTATTAATGAAACACCCTGTATAGTAGATTTCATCACTGAGACATATTCATAAAATAGATTTATGTGGCAAAAAATCCCAAAAAGAGAAACGGGAAAATTAACTGAATGTCACAGTTAACATATTATTCAAATGCGTTAATGAGAATATCGATTGGCCCAGTCTATAGGGACACACTTGTAACTTTTCGACGAGAGAATGAATTATTTTCTTCGGTGCAGTGACATGAGACAAAATTTCCATTTATGCCATGTAAAGAATCAAAATGACCGACTTCTGGTTTCGATGCAGTTTATATGAAAAGCAAATATTTAAATGAGACAACCAGTACATTTTTGCATATCTGGCCGCAATTTGGTCAAAATTGTCGAAAATCAGCCTGCAATCGGCCTGTAAAAGTTTATTTCTTCATAGTCGGGAATCTCAGCTCCAATTTAAGGCTTATATTTTGATGCCTAAGTACCTATCAGACATACGGCTGAAAAGTATCGTACTCGATGTAAAATTGTCTGATGAATCCGAATTCGGAGTGCGCATAAAAATCGAGGATTGCCTTCAACCCTTAATCCGCGAATTTACGCTAATTTCGGAAATTGCGAAAAATTGAATTTTTAAAATATAACTTGCTTTTTCTCCCACAAAAAAATAAGCTAAAAATCTATTTTTTTTTTTTCAAATTGTAGCACACAGTGCATTTAATGCAACAGTGTAGTCAAAACACATCCAATACTTATAGAAATTTTAGAAAAAAACATGTAGTGAACTTCTACGCAGCCGGCGCATTGAAAAATGTAGCCTGCGAGGTTTTTTCTTTATTTTGGGAAATTGACAAAAACTATATCGTACGAAATTACAAAAAAGACCAAAATTATTTGTAGTGATTGATTCATACTGATATTTTGAGTGAAACGGAAGATATGATTTTTTTAAATTTAGACGTCCTGCGAACGAGCGCGCTACGTTTTGAAATCGGCATATGCAAGCACCCTTTTGCATTAGATTTAGTTATTTGATACTGTATTAATAGAAACAATATTCCTGTGTTTGATTTTATCTGCTTAATTTTGTTTAAAAGATATAGTTATTAATATAGTTGTTCAGAATTCCTTAGGTTTAATTACTTCTACATCATGGAAGTAGAGTAACATTAAAAAATGGGATTTGTTTTGTTCAGATGGGATTAGGATGTCATCAAACGTTGAAATTTTAAGTTGGAACAAAATTTAAAAAACCAGTCAGTCCGTCTTGTCTTTCTTTGGGCGCACGATTACTCTGGAATAGTTCATGATATTGACTTGAAATTTGGTACACCTACAGTACATCTACACGTTATATAATTAGATTATTATATATTGATATTATTCCGTTGAAGGGTTGGGGGGTAAATGTGGGTAAATGGGCGAAAACTAGTAAAGCAAACAAGAGTTTATAAAATTGGGATTTAGTGTTTGTACAAGAAGCCAAGATCTCAAACATTTTTTGGCATCAGCTACCCCACTACCACTCTCATTACCACCGCCACAACATTATTAAATGGGGTAAAAGATGTGATTTTGATTGTGTACAAAACACATCAATTTTTTCAAACTTCAGCCAACCCCACTACAGTGGGGATGGGGGTAATGGGAGACCTGGAAGAGTCTTGGATAGAAAATCTGGATGTGGAAGTAGTAATTTCTTAGACAGTGGTTTGCATTTATATCATCTAAGTGTAAATTCATTACAATTAATAATTAGAAATGATTATAATTATAAGTTTTCATCAGTACATTTAGCTAACACAATAATAATGCAACAAAAGTTCTTCAGATCTCTTGCAAAAACACCTCTTGTTGCAAATATTATTCTTACACTTGCAAACGACTACTTAGCAGTGACTGGCTTCGATTGTTTCTTGCACATGGTAGGTATCAGTACACCTTTTGTCAATGTCTAATCATACTGAAGAACATCTGGAAGTTTTGTAGACATGTTACCTGTTTTCTTCCAAATAAGAAGTGTACATATCTTCAGTAGGTGGTAAAACTCTATATCGCTCTTGCAGTTTAAAAATAAATGTGCCCTTAGTTCTTTAAGGCTTACCTGGAAATATGAGTGACCATACAGGTATTTGAAGAATATGGAGCCATTGTTTATAAATTCCATGACGTTGCGATCCTCCATGTCATTTAGGTATATATTTTGCCAGAGCATTAAGCGTTTCCCAATTTTCAGTTGCCGTCTTAAACTCTGTCTTTTTCCCCTCTCTAAATATCTAGCTTGTGTTATCCCACCAATTAAGTACATAGGCAGACATAAAAAGGGTCGCTATAAGGAAGAGAGGTATGAGTGCCTGTTGCTGCGTCTTCAATTATGTGCCGGTTATTATGTATATAGGATATCCCAAATTTCAATCAATTATCTTCAAAACTAAAGGAGAAAAGGGAGGGTGTACCATGATCCTGTTACACCCGGTATAGGCAGATGCAAGAAGCACCTTTGAGGGGGAGCAGGCATGATTTTTCAAGGTGGGTTTGTTCGAAAATCTACTACTATTTTAGCTTGTTATATTCATGGTAAAAAAATTTAAATAACAACGACAGACATACCGACATTTTTTTAAGAACATATCATTTTAAGTTTAACAGGTTCAGAAACATTAGATATGTTAAAATCTTGAAATCTGTTAACACGATAACATTATTTTTCTTTCATTTAATGAGGGAAAGTAAGAGGCATTGAATAATTTCTTAGTTAAAATTTTATCGGCACTTCTATTCAAAATAAAAATAAACATTTTTACTTCAAACGCGTATGAAGATAACAACGGTGACGCTTTTGCAGGTTTCTGTTTACTTTCCAATCATTATCCGAACGCACATTTTCAATGTTATCGAGCATAAAATCAATAACTAACTCTTTTATACCGAGCAACGATTGGCTAACTTTTATTTTCGTCCTCACTAGGTGAAATTAATATACCCCAACACGTTAACTAATACCACATATAAGTAGGTATTTATTTTTTATGCACTACTAGATGATATTCGATATATTTATTACTGCTTTACGAATTTGTTATAAAAATATACATTTCGTTTTGTCGTAGGTAATATCACTAGTGATATATTTTTTCGGTACAATTTTTTCGAGAGCGTTGTCACTTAGTAATATAAAGACTGGAAATTGACAGTTTATTATCTGATTACGGGCCGAGCGTTTTAGCGCGAGGGATTTAATCTTTGATAATAAACTATCAATATTCACGAATTTTGTTACTTTTAGCAAATTAGCACGAGAAAATATTTTTAGATAAAAGGACCACGGAACAAAACCCATGAAAATGTTGATTCGGTGGAATCGGCTGAAATTTTGGTATTTTGTAGTTCAAGTCATGCTGATCAAAAGTTCTTATTACATCGAGCCAATCCTATGGACAGTTTTTGAGATACAGCTTGTCAAAGTTAGGTAATTTGCGTCATTTTAGACATTCAAGAACTTTTTACTCTTAAACTATTAACTTCAGCAAAAATTTACAAGGGTAAAGATATTTTTGTTCAAGTCCAATAAAGCTTAAGAATTTTTTTCAGAACTTTTTTATCAATTTTTAGGTTAGGTAAAATATGTAAATGTCATATTTTGGCATGCTTCGGTGGGATTGGCTGAAACTTGCTATTTTGTAGTTAAAGTCATGCTGATCAAAAATTACTATTGCACTGAGTCTATCCTATGAGTGGTTTTCGCACCAGGAGTGCTTGAAAGTCTTAACAACGAGGTAACGGGTAATCTATATGTATGTGTTTATGAATGGCTTCCAGCGCGTTTGTGTATTGCGTGGATGCGTTTGTGTGTACGTATGTGCCCGTGTATACAGGGTTATCCTGAAATATCGATGACAAACTTCTGGTGCAGATTCTATATGCAAAAATATGTCCGCAAATACCTTAAGCTACGGCCCTGAAAATGGCAGCCAAAAACTTATTATTATTTTATATTTCAGAAACCTTTTGATTTACAGGGACGCGACTTTATACGCATATTGACCAATAATACAAGCTTATTTTTACATGTTCCTGGAAATCCTATCAATATTTAAAAACTAAAAAAAAATATTAAAAAACAACAAAAAGTGAAAATAAACAGGTAGAAAGTGAAACCAAAAAAATGGGATCACCCTGGTTGGCAATGAGAACGCTCTCATAAGAAGCATAGTGCCGATAAGAGCAGGTTCTTTTATAAAAATAATCACACACACACATGCACGTACACAAACACGCTAGAAGCCGTTCATAAACACGTACATATAGATTACCCGTTACCTCGCTGTTAGAACCTTGAAGCACTCCTGGAGCGAAAGCCTCTCATAGGACAGACTCAGTGCAGTAGGAATTTTTGCAGCATAACGTTATCTACAAAATAGCAAAGTTTCAGCCAATCCTACGGAAGCATGCCGAAATATGACATATATATATATATATATATATATATATATATATATATATATATATATTTTACCTAACCTAAAAATTGATAAAAAATTCTGAAAAAAATTCTTAAGCTTTATTGGACTTGAACAAAAATATTTTGGTCCTTGCAATGTTTTGCTGAAGTTATTTTAAGAGTAAAAGGTTCTTGAATGTCTAAAATGACGCAAATTACCTAACTTTGACAAGCTGTATCTCAAAAACTGTCCATAGGATTGGCTCGATGTGATAAGAACTTTTGATCAGCATGATTTGAACTACAAAATACCAAAATTTCAGCCGATTCCACCGAATGAACATTTTCATGGGTTTTGTTCCGGGTTTTTTTAAAAGCGCGAGTGGTATTTAGGGAGAATATTTCAGGACTTAATTAAATATATAAGACATATCTTTAATATTAAGTTCTGTCATTCATTATCTCTAGACACTTTCTCATCATTTTTTAGTATTTAGTGACCTATTATATTATTCTCAAGTTCATCATTTACTTCAGATAAAAATGTATTTCCAAAGCGACTTATTGAGTAAAAACAAAGTAGGTATGAATGGGAGAAAATGTAAGCAACTGTTCTTTCCAGTTGCTGGTTGGGACAGAATAATCACAATGAAAATGATTAAAAGTTAATAGGAATTGCAAATTGTATAATTACAACTTATAAATATTAATATCTTAGCTAAGCTGTTAGCCCAGACGACAGAGAAAATTTTATAGTGAAACCCACAAAAATTTGCAAACTGAATAACTTTTTTTTTTAATGAGTTTGTGAAAGTGTATAGAATAATATCCTGAAAAATTTACATTTCGCTCGGATACAGAACATGGAAAAAAATAGTCACTCTGCGCGGCCAGCGCATGGTTAAATGCATACTATGGAATCCTTAAAAGTTCTTAGCTGTTCTATCGAGTAAAACAAAGCTTTTTTCTCTTTCTAATTACACATTTTTAACATTTTTCTTAGTGAATAAGATGTTATATAGTGAGCATGGAGGGAAAATATATAATTATGAACGCATACACAGACACCATACATAGCCGCTGAATCGATCGCATGAATTTTTACGTGCCTTTACTGTATTGTATTTATTACAGGTACACTTATCCACATTTCAGCTATATCCAATGGATTCCGTATACATTTGTTAATGCATTGGAAATTTCCAGAATTTATATTCAAAACAATCAAAGATATTTTCATAGTTATAAGGATAAGATCGTGAAAATCGCAATTTCTTATCATGATCTGATTAATCATATTTTCGAAAAAATGCATACAAATAAACGATTTTGTGAACATTCGAAAATTATACATTTTTTCCAATAGGTCAATTTCTCGACAAGTTACAGTCTCCAATTTAAATATTTATCAAAAAAATCATCAAGCAAGGAAACTAAAATAATTTGAGATGTACTTTTTTTTAAATCCTCGTTACTACAACTTAATAAACCATAATAATCATGAAGTGTACATACTTTTTAACAGTTCTCAATGAAGAAAGAATTTTTTTGAAGGGCTTTTATTTTTCTTTATATTTTTTATTGTGGCGATTGAGTTCGGATGCGATAATATATATAAGTATATTTTTCCCCATCCATCCTTTGCTTGTATTGTTTAAAACAAAAAAGCATCAGAAAGCTACAGTTTCCATCTTTTAAATGAACCAACACTCATATAGATTGAACAAATTCTGATTTAGTGACATGTAATTCAGTACGTCGCGCGTCGGTGTCACAGTCATGCGTATTCAAGCGCGCGCACGCATGGATCTTGCTCAGAGTTATAACGTTACACTCGACTATTTTTTTCCGGGAAAACCGTGGCTTTAACGATAAATTTTGTTAGGACATTTTTGTGCATAAATACGTGATCTATCCATCTGTATCTTTTATTCTCTTCTAGCTAGATTTAATTTCAAAATTTTGAAAAAATGGATGAAAAATTTTTTTTTCTGAAATCGATCGGCAATGTCTACATTTTCAGCTCGATTTCCGATCGAAAAATGCACGATTCCAGTACTTAGTCCGTTGCTAAGAAACTATCAGAAAACAGACCGGAAAAGATCCATTGCCAAGCAATGATAAACAAGACCGTACGGGAATGTTACTTTCCCGGCCTAGATCGGGAAAGTAACATTCCCGTACGGTTTTTATGTATATTTTGGACAGTAAATAAATACACGCAGACAAACCAACTCACATTAATGTTGCATTTATTAGTAAGCAGTTAGATTGTAATGAAGAAATGTTATGCATTAATACAAATTCCTTAATTTATAATAATATTGATTGTGATTTCAGAAAAAAATAGTATGTGTACTTTCGTGTGAAAGCACATTCCCGGACTTTGATGCTTGTTTGCATCGTCGTCATCCGGGAATGTATTGCTTTCACACCTAAATATACAATATACTATACTTTTACTTTTTTGTTATGTTCTGCATCCGAGCGAAATGTAAACTTTTCAGGATATTATTCTATATACTTTCATTAAAAAAAATATATATATTCAGTTTGCAAATTCTTGTGGGTAAATACCTTCATCGACTGAGCTATGTGTGTATTTGAGATGTACATATATTTTGTATACAAATATTTTATTTTTATTTCGCTGTGTGTGAAATAGATATAAATTCTTAACAACAATTTAGATTTGTTTTTCAATAGTTAAGACGCTGTCAAATATGTGATGATTATTCTGGAGGTAACCTCGTAGAGATTCTATAAATATATGTTTTTCTAATTTACTGGCAAGAGATTACACAATTTAGGGCCAAATAAATTTATATATCGCTGGGTGTGTGATTTATGCATTGCAGGAATTCGTATATTTTGGTTAACTACTAATCTGGTGTTGTATGGAACATCTATTTAGACATCTACTTGATATGCATTCCTTACATTTATCATCCATTACATTACTTGAAAAACGTACAGTGATCTTATATTAAATAAACACGTTTCTGTGTATAAATCATCGTAAACGTCACCGTCGTCTCTGACTGTGGAAGAACAGCTATGCAACTCAATTGTTGTTCTAGCAAGATATTAAAATTATCAAAAAATTTAAAAAGCTGCCAGATGCATTAGATCTAATTAATAAAATGGATTCATATATACCTCAGTTTCATTCACTATATGGAAATTAAAATTATGTGCACCTATCTTGATATTTTGGGAAAAATAATTAATTATTGGGATTAGGAGTAAAACCAAACACACAGAGCAGAGTTGAATATTAGTATATTATTCAACGAGGGGTAATGTAGGTAATACATCACGCAGATGAAGTTTAATTCATCAAGTGAGTTATTACCATTACCGCAAGTTGAATACAATACTTTATCTATGATTATAACAATAAATATTAAATTGGGAAAATTTTGTTTAAATTACTCAATTACTTGTTTATTAATAAACTTAACTATAAAATTTGATTCTGTACACAGTTTTATATTTACTCACCTAGTGATTTATAATAACTACTCATTATAACTCACGCTATTTGTTTATGGGTACTATTAATTCTTCAAAAGCAGTTCATTAATTAGTATATAACCTAATAAGAGTAGATAGATATTGTTTAATCTAGGTACTCTTATTAGGTTATATACTAATTAATGAACAGCTTTTCAACAATTAATAGTATCCATAAACAAATAGAGTGAGTTATAATGAGTGCGTTATTATTAATCACTAAGTACAGGGCCAATCGCCTTTATCTTCATGCCTAGCCTATCAAATCGACGTAACGCGCAACACCGAAAGTGGGCTCTGTCCGAGAGAAATTCTTTTCCGATACGGTGAAATAGAACGGTCCATTATTATTAAGGGGAGGAAAGTGATTTATCATGTTTGAATAGTTTCGACGTTTTTAAATCAAGTTAAGTAATAATTGCGCCAAAAATGATGAATCCGGTTAGTGAAGATGAACTCATATGTACACCACCAGAATGAAGACAAGTAGCTAATGATACAATACATAATTTATTACCCGAAAAATCGCAGAACAAATATAAAAGTGTGTACAAAAATAAAATTTTACAGTTAATTTTATTAATAAACAAACTGGGTAATTTAAACAAAATTTTCTCAATTTAATATTTTTTTGTTATAATCGTAGATAAAGTATAGTATTCAACTTACGGTAATGGTGTTAACTCACTTGATGAATTACAGCACTCGCCTGCGGCTCGTATTGTAAACTTCATCTGCGTGATTTATTGCCTACATTACCGCTCGTTGAATAATATAGTATTATTACGGTCCTCATTTGACAATGAGTAAAACTATATAGAAAAAAACGTTTCAGCCTTGCAATACGAAAGTTTTTGGTCCTAACAGAAATCCTAAAGTTGAGGGAAATATAAACAAATTAATGATGTATGACGTTCTAGAATGAACAAAAGGGGCTCAATTTTTATTTCTCATTTTTTATGAACCTCAACACTAATGGCGCTATTATTAGGTACAATATTACCCTGCGCCGCTGATTTGGTAAAATAATCATTTATTTTGCCAACTAGATTTAGGAGATCAGGTATATTTCTTTAAAATAGTTAATCGAATTGTGCTAATTATTTGGTAGCAAGGACGCAGCCATTCAATTATAGTTTTGATATCCTTCATACGGCTAGTAAAGTATCAAAGCTCGTGTAGTTAAGTATAAAATATTCCCTGGGTTATAATAAAGTCAATAGTTTTACTTATACGTAGCCCTATTTTTACATCTGATGAAGCATAAGGTTTGGAGAAACAATTGTCATGTTAACGTAGTATAATAGTGAAAATATTGATTTTTAGTAAAGGTCGAACTATGAATTGTAAATATAACATTTTCCTTACCTTATATTTCGGAAGGTGATAAACGTAAATGAACAATGTTCCTATTTGAACAACGCATTAAATATTTTCTTTGAAAAATAATTGCTCATGCGTTGTGATAGTATCAAATCGAAGTTAAGTATTTGCTTGTAGTATATGTATGTACATACATATATGATTAATACTTATGACGCATTCCGAAATAAAAGGAGTTTTAAATAACTATCATACGAATGAGGTAGGGTCAATGGTTTAATCTTGATACACGATTAGATAACGAAACTGTACGGATAGTTAAAAGATTCGACTTTTACTTGGTGAAAACTCACGACACTGTTCTTTAAATTTTCACTCATATTGTAGAAGAATACACTACCAAGCGTCTAGGTGACGCGACACCAATTTATATTTAGAAGGGCATCAGACGCTTTCTGCTCCTTTCTTCCACTCCCAAGCGGGTTCGAGATGAGATATACTTTGCTGGACGAGTAATGGGTCAAGTCTGCACTACCTCAGATCATTAACAACGCTCTCTCAGGACATAAGCCTTTTAAAAAGAATTTAAAAATTTTGTATTTTGGTAATTATGGCTGACTGAAAATAATATAAAAAATTTTACTAAAAAAATTTGGTTCGCTTATGAATAGCTTAAAGGTCCCAGATTGAGATTTTATCATTCACGGGACGGAGTTCGACTAATACATGAATTTAATAACTTTCGACCAGTCTTACGACGTACTTACCTCCATGCAGGTTCAATATTCTAAAAATGACAGCGAGCCGCTTTCGGACGACTTTTAGGCAAAATGGATTTTTGAGTCCTTTGTGCACAAAGTGGTTTTCTCTATAACGTTAATATTTGGAAAGCCCTGCAGTTGGCTTTTCTACCATCGCTTTGTATTTTAACCACCCAACGCACTTGACCAAATTACGTGCCGCTGGGTCATTTTCATTGACTTTTTGCCAATTTTTGCTTATAGGCGCTACGCTGCTTTTGCCAAATTCGTCGGGTTCGCCTTTTTGATACATTGCCTTGTTAAAATTTTATAGTCAGTCTTTAGAACAGGGTATATATTGACTGTACCTCCATGGTCAATGTCTTCGGCGGAGGAATTAAAGTTGAAAATATTTTGAATATTTTCGAAGTACTTTTTTGGCGTATCTTTTCAAAAGTATATTATTCATTTTTTCATGACCACCATATACTTTCACTCTCATATCCTGGACCAAAATATATGTTAAATGGAGCACTATAAATATGGTGGAGAGACTTTCTTTATAATAAATATACTTTTAATAGTTTTCTCAAAAACTGACTTTTTTATTATTATCTTTTTTCTGACATTTTACAATCTATATTTTTATTGACAAAATTAATCGAACATTTCTAACATCCTCCCACCTTTGCAATTTTAAACGATAAAATTGCAAATAAACATTTAATAATTGATTGAAGGATATTCAGAATGTTTACATTATATGCCTAAACGATTTGGTATTTTAACTAAACGTCCACTTCGTGTGGTAATCTTGCACTTATCTTCATCTTCAAGAATATTCCTGACTTGAAATATTTCATTACTAGTTTCACCAGGTAATACATCGCTTTTACTCTTTGGGAGTTGCTCGAATGTTTCATTGTCATCGCCGGACACTTCTAAGGGATACAAACACTGAAATGGCAAGTCAACTCTCCACCAGCTACTTTAACACGCGCCACTATGGGAATATTATTCTTACCAGAGTATATTTCAATAACCTTAACGAATGGCCAATTTACTCGTTTAGAATTATTATTTTCTAGAAGAACGACATCACCCACTGCAATGTTTGATACTCTTCTTTTGCCACTGTGACCAAGGTTTGCTAAGCATTCTTTCCGAAATCGCTCGCGGAAGTTGTCTCTAAGTTTTTGAAGGTATTTTTGCCTTTTTAAAAAATGAGTTCTGTCAATAGCATCAAAATCAGGTAGCTCATAACAAGCAGTAATACTATACAGAAACATCGAAGGAGTTAAAGGAATTAACTCATATGCTTCATTTGAAACATAGGTCAATGGACGTGAATTATTATTTTCTAGAACGACATCACCCACTGCAATGTTTGATACTCTTCTTTTGCTACTATGAACCAGGTTTGCTAAGTGTTCTTTTCGAAATCGCTCGCATAAGTTGTATCTAAGTCTTTGTCTTTTAATTGCTAAAAAATTGTTACAACCTCTTCCATGTCGATCTGCTCGTTTTTAAAGATATTATCGATGTCTCAGCATATCTTTGTAAAGATACGCCTCAACTGTGTCCTCTCCTTCTTTAATTTATTCATATTCTCCATTACTAGTCCTGTCACGGTCTTTAATTTATTCATATTCTCCATTACTAGTCCTGTCACGGTCGCCAAAATTTAAATGGAGTACTATAAATATGGTGGAGAGAGTTTCTTTATAATAACTATAGGCTAGGCATATTAGGATTCTCAGAGGAAAGTTTTGCTATAGTTTTTATTTTCTCACCCTCTATATTTCTTGGGTCGCTGAATATCAATTTGAAATTTGCAGGCAAAAATTTGGCCCGGAACTTTGTTTTTTTGGCACTTTTTGCCCAAATTTTGGCACTTTTCTCAGTTTTTGGCCTATATGTCAGAAAGGGAAGCATTTTTTCGACAAGCCCATTCCATACAAAATTAAAATAGACAAAATTTCCTGCATTTTTCATATATCACTTTTTTTGTAAGACTAACCATTCCACCGCTAGAGCGCACCAAAAAAAACATATTCCCGGACCCAGCATACCTTACATGGATAATGAATATAGGGAAAGTAATTGGAAAAATGGATACAAACGAATGAAATGCAGTTATTACTAATGTAGTTATGTACAGTGTATTATAGTTAGTAGTATAATATATACTTATATCATTAAAATGATAAATGTTACGAATGATGAATGTCGCTGCCATCATAAATTGGACGAGGTGAGTCGTAATCTGCACATGTTTACTTTTGAAGATACTGTTGTACATACCTTCGTTTTTCAAGGAACTGTCACATCCTCTTCAGTCCGTTCATCTATTCTCCTTATTGTTTTAGGTGGTGGAGGGTCTGTAATGAACAGAAGATATGGGTCAGCTTGTACATTCATATTAACTACTTCAGACAGGTACATTTATGCTCCAAGTGTGTGATTGTCGTTTTTGGGGAAGGAAATGTTACATACCTTGTCCTCCTTGTCCACACATTCTTCGATGGTCTCAACAATCGGGGAGAAGAT
The DNA here is from genome assembly GCA_936432065.2 of Rutpela maculata. Classification (NCBI taxonomy): domain Eukaryota; kingdom Metazoa; phylum Arthropoda; class Insecta; order Coleoptera; family Cerambycidae; genus Rutpela; species Rutpela maculata. The sequence goes on along the minus strand of OW386285.2, from coordinate 81,068,099 downwards.
GAAGCCCAGTTCGTCCTGTACTTCGACGTCCAGTGGTCCGTCCTGAAGGGTATCTGTGAGATCCGTTTCGATTGTCACGTTGTTACAGTTGATCCACAGATTGGTGCAATCTAGGCCTGCTTTTTTGCAGCTACATTTTTTTGCGCAGGTCTTGACGCATCTGCATGACACCAGACGCAGCAGTTCGGGAGGAGCAGGGGCTTGTAGAGAGGTGATCGGTTCCAGGCAATTTGTTACTCGTTTCCAACCCCAATCTTCGACATTTTTCTCAACCCCCAGCCATTGCTGCACCTGGTGATACACCCTAAAACTGTGCTGCGTGGCTGCAGCAACTGATGGTGGTAGTGCAGATATTTTTTATGAGGTCTTGAAAGCTGCCTTCTTATAATTAATGTACCTCAGACGGTTTATCGACGGTTCAGTCCTTCCCATGTAGCCGTACACGTTGACCAGGAATCTCTCCCCTGCTGCTGCAATGCTTTCTGGAGTTGCCTCAGGGTTTTTGAACACACGTACAACATCGGCAAGGTGGGAGTTTTTGGTGAGAGCTTTTCACAAATTTCAATTTCACTTGGTTGTAAGGTGCTGAAGTCGTATCACACCCACTCATTGCGTGAAGAAACATGGTGTTCTTTAGTGGATTTGTTTTGCAGAGCAAAGGATTTTAAAATTCAGTTGCAAGATTTGCCTAAACAAATTAACATACATACATACCTAGCAAGTTAAATAAAAGCTTGTAAAAAACCATTCGAGTGTTCCTTCCAACATTTTTACGACTTGATCCGCTGGCCAGGAGTCTCACGCAAATTTTGGAAATTTAGAACTTTATATTTAATCATGACATCCCATACAAAACACGAGTTCATTATAAATCATTTACGATCGACAGCTAAGTATCATAGCAAGGACGATTTTACTAGATATGGGAATATGCCCCTTTTTTGGCGCGCTCTAGCTGCGGAACGTTATATATGAAAAATGTAGGAAATTCTACTTTAATTTTGTATAGAATGGGCTTGTCGAAAAAACGCTTTCTTTCTGAGATTTAGGCCAAAAACTGAAAAAGTGCCAAAATTTGGGCAAAAAGTGCCAAAAAATCAAAGTTGCGGGACATATTTTTGCCTGCAAACTTCAAATTCATGTTCAGTGACCCAAAAAACATAGAGGGTGAGAAAATCAAAACTATACCAAAACTTTCCTCTGAATCTCCATTTTTTGCTCAAAATATGCCTAGCTTACTATACTTTTAATAGTTTTCTCAAAAACTGACTTTTTTATTATTACAATCTATATTTTTATTAACAAAATTAATCGAACATTTCTAACAATATATTTTCCTAAGTAAAAATTCGGTGTTTCTTCGAATTTTTACCCGGTTGTGCCTAATGTCTTATCGAACTCTTAGCGATCCTTTTGGACTAGTTTATGGCTCTGAAGTCTCTCAGACTCTTGAAAATGCCCTTAAATAAATTTTTTGCCTAAGCCGAATTTTTATTTTGGCTTCGACCTAGGTCAATTCTGGAAGGTTCTACAACAAGATCAGTGAAATTTCAAAAAACAATTCAATGTTTTATTTGTTAAAATATAGTGTTTAAACTGTAGTACTGCACGGTAGCTCAGTCGGTTAACGCGTATTGAGTGGCGAATATGCTGATCGACTGTCTATCGCGCTCTGGGTTCGAGCCCCAGCCCCGGTACTGACAATATTGGTGGGTTATGGATGTATGTCTGCGTTTTTCCAAATGTGTTACCCCCTTGGCTTTGAATTTGACAGTTGTTTTACTGTATGTAGTGTGTTTAAGTTTAAGTGTAAGTTAAGTATATTCCGTATCTAGGATTGTATACCGCTCCTATCCTATTCTATCCAAGGATAACAGACTCAGCAGATACAAAAGTAAACCTGATTTGTATCGTTGTGAGGTGGGTCACGAAATTAAAAAAAAATAATGATTCATGTGCCTCATCTAAAATTCTCCACGATTTACCATCTCTGTTCATTTTGTCAAAGTCATATATCAGAAATTCTCTTAATTCAAATTTGGCGATAACCCGATTACAAATAACGCTGCAGAAATTAGGGAGCATAATGCTTCTTTTTGAATGAAACACAAATTACCGTATCAAGCATTGCCTGTCTGGCAACACTTGTGGCCACATGCTCTTTTTATATATTACACAACAATATTTTAACTCTTTTCTAGTCCCTATCCCCCCTTTTCCGTTTTCCTTTGGACTTGCCCTCCCCAGCACTTCAGTTGTCCAGACGCTCTGCACCGTTTATGTCTGGATGGTTCCAGACATGACTACTCGTGAATGACAAATACTATATTATTCAATTGTTAATAAACTACTATTGGATTTGGATTGGATATTCGATCAATGAAGTAGGTAAAGCAACACTGGTCGCGTCCGGCATTTCAATGGGTGACCAATTATCATATCTAACAGTTGCGGTCGGTAGGCTGTCAACTGAGACAATACCGAGTCGTTCACCCACTAGTAAAGCGATGGGACGAGTTCAAAACTGGTTAAATTGGCATCCGAGAACCGTGATTTGGAGTCTACGCTAAACGAAGATCCAAAGGGTCAATTGTGGCCTTGCCTAGTAAAAAGTACTGTAACTGTAACTGTAATACTGTATTAAAAGTAACCTTCCCTTCCATTTGTATTCGTATTTGCATTAAAAATTTCAATATTTTATACTATTTATACTATATACTAAAAAGTAAAAGCCTCAAAACTGTGCCTTGAGACACTTTATTATTTATAGTCCACATTTTGCTTCTATCAGGATTAACTTAAATAAATTAAACATGATATAACATCTTGGGTATAATGTTGTCTTTAAACTCGAGTTGCATTTGAAACGTAAGATTAAAGATTTTGATATACTTACACATCAATTTTCAATTTCAAAATTTTTTCGAATATTTTTAGTTATAAGGGATTTAGCATGAAATGTATTACTTTCCCTTTTAAGAATATTTGTAAATAATCAATAAAATATGTCTACTTGTAAAGTAGATGTGACACTGAACGTACTGTCATCCTCTATAATGTCAATAATAATACATTTTTATTTTGATCGTAAAATTACTTAAATACCAAATGGATATAATAAATTTCTGCCGGTAATACAGTACAAACTCGTGCCATCACACTCGGCCTAATCAGTAAAATAAGACATCTGTGAGTTCTCCAATGAAATGTTGTTAACTAATTGATAAATAGAAACAACACGTATTATATTAGTAAGTGTAACGCATGTGTTCACGTGCTTCCAGACTATATTATACAGGGTGTTAAGTAAATAACTCTCGTATGTTTGGAAGATAATTCTACATGCAAAAATAGTAAGAAAAGTTAATACAAATATGTGGTCTGAATCGCTTCATAAAGGGGCTATCTCACTCTGAAGATGGCGTCTAAATAGTGGTTTCCTACAGAGATGTTTCAGCCAATGTAATACGACAGCTAGTCATTCTTATTGGTTGAATCATAGTATATATGGTTATATTGTTTGTTTGTTTTCTTTCATCACTCCGTGGGACTGTTGTAGAACCTCGGAGAATCGATCGAAGTCGAAAAATAGCAAAAAATGAGCTACGCTTTTGATCAGAACCATATTATCCTGTTTTTTGATATGCTAAAACTGATTCTGATATTAAAAAAAAGTCTACCGCATCAGTTTTGTCTACCACCCCGATTTCATCTCCTAAAAAGTGGGAAAAAAGGGTCTTGTTCTAAGGATCTGATGTAACTTTTCTGAAGTATTTTGACGTGCTGAAGCCAGCTTTGGACAAACAAAAATACACTAATACCTTTCATCTCCTAAAAGGGGCAAAAAAGGTTTGTCCTAAGGTTCTGATTTAACTTTTCTGAAATATTTTGATATGCTGAAGCTAATTTTGGGCGTAAAAATTATATCGTGTCAGTTTCCCTCTGACACCTTTAGGAGATAAATGGGGGTTGTAAATTGAAACTGATAGAAATATTTTTTGTGAAAAATTGGCTTCAGCGCTTCAAAATGCATCAGAAAAGTTAAATCAGAACCTTAAAACTAGACCTTTTTTGTCCTTTTTATGGGATAAAAGGGGTGGTAGAAAAAAACTGATGCGGTAGATTTTTTTTTAACATCAGAATCGGTTTCAGCCTGTCAGAGAAACATAGGATAAGATGGTTCTGATCTTCTTTTGTTGTCCTGTGTGACCCACAGAGTTTACCGGTGTTGAAACTGGGAATGAACCAAGTACACGATAGTTAGTGTGACCAAATGTGCTCACCACACGTCATACTTTAGCCATCTATTATCATTTAGCTCACGTTATTTCCTTAAATTCACAGTTTACTGGTTTATTTATATTTTAATATTTTAATTATGAATAAAAATGATTTTTTGCTGTATATGGCGGATCTTACATGTTACTGCATACTAATACAATAAATATATCTTGTTAAGTCACCAGGTAAGTAACCCGTATGACATTCAATAAATTAATAATTATTTTACTTCCACATCCAGTGGAAGTATAGTGACAAAAATTTTTTTAAAAATTTTTATTGTTCAAATAGGCTTAGAATATCATGAAACGTCGATATTTTAAGTTTGAGCGAAAAAAAAATTGTATGGCTGTCTATCTGTGTTTGTAACCTCTTTTGTGCGCACGTTTACTCTGGAACCGTTTAAGATATTGACTTGAAATTTGGTACACATATGTACTTTAACGAGATCTGGAGCTAGATTATATTTTCATCTTTGGGGTAAACACGTAAATCAAGCAGGTAAGAGTCCATGAAATCGGTATTTAGTATACACAAGAGAAGCTAAGATCTCAAAAAAAATTTTGGCATTAACCATCCTTATTACCACCCCCACCCCATTATTAAAGGGATGAAAAAAATTGTGATTTAGTGTGTGTACAAGAAACAGAAACCTCAAAATATTTTTTTAATTCATCCACCCTCACTATCACCTCCCTATCACCACCCCCACCCCACTACCGATGAGGGATATTTATGGGTTTTGGGGTAGAGGATTTCAAATATTATATTATTAAAGTTTCATACACAATTATTTCCACATATAAAATTTTTTCGTTGTGAGTGATTTGGATAGAAAATCTGGATGTGGAAGTAGTGATTCCTTGGGCAGCGGTTTTTATAAATACATTTAAATTTATTTTCTATCCAAGCCCAAAATAGAAATCAAGTTAAAAAATGACAGGCTTGACCATCATTAGTTTGCATCTTCAACTTCACTTACTGCCTACTCTCCCGCTCCCGAAAAACCTTCATGCAGATGTATTTTATGGCTTGCATAACGTAAACTACGTAGACAAAGCATTGTCTCTAGTCGGTGTCGTCACGACATGTAATTGTAACAAGTCCTTTTGTTGATCGTCTATATATTACTATAATCAAATAAGCTATAATTGAATCGGTAAAAAATAACCAAAAGAATTGTACATTGACTTCCATACTAAATGTCTCAATTTGAATTATTTTGCTCTCTATTTACTGTGGTGGCGTTATTAGAGACCAAGTATGTACTCGACACAGAATGATCACGTTGCATTTTTTATGATATTGATTGATAATATTATGAAAAGAGAGGGGCATTTCTTACGAAGACCTTCATAAAGTGAATCTTTTTATTAGGTAATCTGTGATTGATAACAGGCGATGAGATGGTTGTTTTAGATACGAAATGATGTCATATTGATGGATCAGTGACTCATTCATATCACAAGGAAAATTTTTATCAGTACTTCTTAGGAAATATACGCGCTTACGTGTTCTAAACAATAACAAACACATAGAACAACCTGGGTTTTATATTATAGTGTCAAACCTAATTCCTCATTTACTTTGTTAATATAGTACCTATCGTAAAAATGGAAACAATTCGTAACGAACTTGCATAGTAATATTTTAAATATTTTATCATTAAAAATTATTATTTTGGTTCAATACCACATTACTTTTGTAGATACGCTAAAAAAGCTCATTGTAGATAAGGCCATGTTATTAAACAAAATCAACGTTAACCTTACTAAATGCCGACGCACATTTTATGTTGGATATTTAAACAGAGAAGTAAATGAGGATCGGAAATTTGGAAAGGTTCATCGGACACCAAAGGGGAAGTCTTGACATAGAAGTGTCTACCCGGGACCCAAAAATAGGCCCAAGAGACTGCCCATTGGAAGCGTCCCCAAGATCAACGCTACTCTACCTCTCGGGTTTTATAAGGTATTTATAAGTTGTAGGTAGCACTTTTATTGTTTTTGTTATTTTATCAAATAAAACTAATTAAACTTAATCTACGGTTTTCCCTCAGATATAATATAATTTTATAGTTTTAGCACTTTTTTAAACGTAACAGTAATTGTATTTAGTATTTGCGTTTGCTCTCTTCTTCTGCTTCTCTTTATTCATAACGACTTGACAGATGCTTGGTGATCCACACAATATTCTAGTTGACTTACATTTGGTGTATAACATGTCTGACAATCCCAAGTCATCGACTGCTAAGGTTGTCCGTTAGATGTACTACCTCACCGAAGCTCTCTCTACCATAAGCATCTTGGTGACATCAGTCAACGTTTTAGAGGCCATCTTACCATCTGATTTTCCCACAACTGCTGTAGAGTCGGTTTGACGGAGGTTATTTCTATAAAATCGAACCGCTGCCGCTGCACAGTGGTCCCAAATTGAGTTTTTTTGTTCAGAAATGGCTAAAGAGCTTAAATCTTGTTGGAAATAAACGATTTTTTTTTTAATTCCAACAAATCCTCGGAGCCCAAATTTTGAAAAAAAATTCCTTTTTTATTATATTAAATTAAAAGTCAAAAGAAATTTTTTTTCAAAATTTGGGCTCCGAGGATTTGTTGGAATTTTAGTAAGCTATAATTTAAAAAAAAATCTTAATTTCTTACAAGATTTGCGCTCTCTAACCATTTTTTCTCTTGGCCTTTAACTTAATATAATAAAAGAGGAATTTTTGTTTTAAAAATTCGGACTCCAAGGAGGGAGTTCGAATTGTGCTTTCGGAGCGAGCGGACGCGTCCGAAAAACGTTCCCAGTAAAACTTGATAAACTTCGGCTAAAAGTCCGCTAAATTTGATAAAAAGTGGGTGAATTTGTAGCCTAAGGAATTCCGCTCAAATCGATATGTGATACCAAAAGAACAAAAATTAAATAGAATTAATATTTGAAAATAACAAATACAGAGTTATTTAGTGGCAGAACCGACCAGTGCAGTGCTATGCATAAAGGACCAGGCAATAAATAAGAGGAATATAAATAAGCTAAGTATATTATCATTTTTAAAGTACCTATTTGCCACCTAAGTTTATTTATCCAAGTTATTTATATCTTAATGACTAACAAGTCTCTGCCGCATAAAGCAATTGCAGTGTTTTTTAGGTCCAAGGGATCAAATAAGTGCATTTTTAACTTGTATTAAATACACACATTTTCTTACAGGTCAATAATTTCTTAATAATTTTCAATTTTTACTTTACTTTATTTACTGGTCAGTGGCGTTCTATTAGTTTACTAGTGTACCGTCCCAAAACTGAATTTTTTACATCGCATAAACGGATAATGGAAATTTATGTGATACAATTTTTCTTTCAAACGAAAAAAGAAAAATGCCGATTATAATATTAGGAGACTTCAACGCATATATGGGAAAAGACGACCAGATGGAGGAAAATAAAAGCATCATTGGAAAAACTCTACACCACACATGATTTACGAAAATGGACAATAACAAACACGTGGTGCAAAAGACAAAGCTGTTTAGTAGGTAGAGAGTTAAGAAAAATATGAAATACGTTAAAGCAAAAAGGACAGCAGAAGTCAATACAGACCTCGAAATTCTATGCGAATAATTGGAAATAAAAGAAGAGAAAAGACGTAAAGGAAACAACAATAAATCACAACGTCCAACGATGACAAATGGAGTCAAAAAACGTGGCAATAACAAAAGCCAACAGAAGAAGTTTTTGAGAAGAGCAGGAAGGAACATCGTCCAACTACTTGCAAAAACAACAAGACGAAAACAGCGAAATAAAACATCAACACTATTAGGAGGAAAGACAATCCTGAAGAAAGCGCTAGCACCGAACATCAACAAACCAAAGACAGGTGGCACTCGCTGCTGGCAACAAGCATGACCTTAGTCCAACCCGGCGTGGACGTAGCAGGCCCAGCTGTATACTTGGGAGTGGCAGCAATGCATACCGCACGCTGGTAAATCAATCAATAAAAAATTCGGGCTCCGAGGATTTGTTGGAATTTAGGTAAGCTTTAATTTAAAAAAAAAATCATTTCCAACAAGATTTGCACTCTCTAACCATTTTTGAACCAAAAAACTCAATTTGGGACCACTGTGCGCTGGTGTGATGGCCTGTCCAAAGAATTCATAAAAAGTAGTTCAGTAGAGGCTGTAAGAATTGAGGCTAAGGAACCTTCGCTTTTCAGAAGACAACTTCTCAGTAATAAATAATAATGATATTTTATTAAAGCCATTATACAATTTATGCTCACTAATAAATACTGGAATTAAAAAAGTCGCCCCCTTTAGCGGAGTCTTTTAGTAATACTGTTTCTTATGATGGTGGTATCTTCAAAAGTACAATTCCTTTTACGTACACTTTAAACCACTTTAATCACATTTGTATGGCCCCTTTGGTAATCAAAACCTCCATTTATCGAGAAAAAAGTAGTCAATAGAGTTATATTTAAAACCTGCATTGAACAATATCCAGACGAGGTCCGTATTTCGAAAACATACGTTGTATGTCTATCTCCCTAACTCTCCACCTATCAGAAGCTCAAAGAAAGATAAAACTATTCCGTTAACAGCGCTGTTCTGTACGTTTCAGGACGGTATATGATGGTACAATACTGGCAACTACGAATATGAAATTCAATGATCATCTTAACACCTTAATGACAGGTAAGTGTCAGGTAGTAAACGAGGTAGTATTGGATGTTACATTTTCAAATCCTTATTGACAACACCGACCACTGGGAATATGAAATTTGACGAAGAATATAGATGAACAACTTGCCAATTGGGTAAAGTTCTAGTTTTCTTCATCTTTCTTACGCCTTTTAGAGACAAATCTTTAGGAAAGAAGACAGACGACGCACAGTGTATTGATATAAATATGGGTCTGGAGATGTTTATTATGAATTCCTTGAGGCTGATCAAGAGCTCGACTCTCCAGGAAATATACCTGCCGAAACGGATCTCCAGCAACGATTTTCTTCACAACCTATCACTTTTTGGCAACAACTGGAGAAGAGAAAATATACAACGGCTACTGATAAGCGGCGCCTGTCAAAACTTTGAACCGATGATGTCACCAAGGAACTAATGGGGAATATATTGTACAGTGCACGAGAAATTGGAAAAGTTACCAAAAACAATAATTCTAGAATAACGTGTATGTAATGGAGTTGTTTTTTTTTCTCAAATGTAGATATTCATATTTTTTTAAAAACCTTCATTTTTAGAAAAATATATTATTACTTAATGCGACAAATTACTCACCGGGAGTTGTTTTTAAGAGATATTAATTTGAAAAATGAGTTAAATTATAAAAGTTTTTGCAACTATTTTGCAGATGGGGTGTTCCATATATTGTCTTGAATTCATGGTCATGAAGTGCTTCTTGTGATGGATTATTATTTACAAAAGCATATTTGTATATTGGTTTCTGAATTTAAAAATCATATACGTACTTAGCATGGACAATCTAAATACAAAATTACAAAAGCAAATAGAATGGTATTAAATGGAGCTAATGGTGATCTATCAATAAAGTTTTACTAAGGAAATTATGATTTAAAGATATTGAAAAGAGTACTACAATAAAGCTCCAACAGGTCATTAGGTAATTATTTAGGACGAGAAACTGGCCGTACATTCGAAAATAGAACACTTACCTCCCGGCAGACAAAAATGATTACATTATTGTGAACCACATTTTAGAATCAGGCTACAAGAATACCCAATATCTTACATACATTGGAAAAAGGTTTAAATTAAAATTATTAGAATTAGTGGAAATATATTAATTTTAGATAATTACTTACTTAATGACAAGTGGAGGCTTTATTATAGCTCTCTTTTTAATGCCTTTAAGTCACAATTTCACTGGTAAAACTTTCATTGATAGATTACTATTATCTTTATTTAATACCATTCATAGAAAATCTCATTATCCTAATTGCTTATTGATCATATTATAGTTTCTCAGTAGTTTTTTTTTAATTTTAGGTCATTGGCCATACAGCCAGTTACTAAAATATAAAGTTGAACTTGAATAAAACTAATCCAAACGGAGACACACACTTCTCATCTTGGGGTCGACATTCTTTAACGGGTGCACACTTGCACACTCATTGGCTCCCGCCTGCCATAAACCCCTTTTAATCGTGCACTAGTTCGCTACCAACCTCCTGTACTAGTTAGATTTTAAGGAAAATCGGTAAAGGTCGAAAAATAATATTCTTTGTTCAAATGTGTATAGGTATAAAATAAAAGTACTTATTGGTTAATATTTTCTTATAAATTAACTTATTCACACATACTTACAAAACAGGTTGGTATCTGCGAGACAATACTTTTACAAACTGAAATGGAGTAATCAATTTTTCATTTAATAACAATATTTGCTTCTCAACGTGTTGTTTTTTCAAATGTATGGCTTTACGGTAAGCTCGTTTAGGAACATTCGAACTCCTAATTTTAATATATGAATCGATCTGAACGTTTTTAAGTACTTCTAAAAATTATTATATTAGGATGGCAACTGTAAAATAATGAATTAAATTTAGCGTAAAAGCTTTCACAAGCATTGGTTGTTTTATGGAAAGAAGAACTATTTTCGGTCCACATTGTAGGTGGAAATACAGCATCTTCAGATATATAATTTTCCACCAAATAATCTGCGAATTTTTGAACTGCAGCGTGTCTGGGCATAATTGCCCCAAAATCAATTGCGAAACAATATCTAACATCATCGGAATTCAAAAATAGGAGGCCATATACGCATTGCAGGTAGCATCCAATGTCCGATTCCTTGCCGCATTCTGTTACTAACCCAAGCTTCTGCATCATCCGCCACCTTTAGAATTAGTAGACATATGTACATTATTTTAAAACGTTACAGAGAGGAAAAAGTTTGTGTAAACTTACCAAGCCTGTCCCAGATGAGAGCGATATCCTTTTAGGTGAACTTTTGGGAAAACTTGAAGAATAGCTTTGTGTATAGCTTTCTCAAAATCCACGTAAACGACCGATGGGTCGAAAGTAATGTTTCTATTTGTGCACTCATCTTTTAAATACAGGAAAGCCCTTGTATACGATGCTGTTTCCTTGTTGGTTTACGAGACCGTGTATGGTAAACAACTGAAGAAAATACTTTGGGCAGCATTTAAAAGTTCCATCGACGTAAACAGTCTTCAAAGCGCCCAAAAATTTGAAATTCGTGTCACTGGAAAACACCACAACATTGTGCTCCAAATCATTTTTAATTAGGAACAGTTCCCCTTCATTTGTGACAACTTCGGTTACATTCAGCATATCATGAACTCTCATTAAATTCGTTGGTATTTTTGACAACACTTTCCTTCGACTATTGTAAATGTTCTTCCTTATCAAGTGCACATCGGTCACGGTTAGTGTTTGAACAGCACTTTTGTTCAGTTCTTGGTGCAAAAGTTTCATAGGCTTCTCGCAAATGTCTTCAACCGCCTTCTTCTTTAACGAATTACTCAGTTTTTGACGGTTTAGAGTTGCTAAACTGCTGCTGCCGTGATCGTGTTCACTACCATTGCCACCGTTTTAAATCTCCCGATAACAACTTATGAAAATTATATTTGAAGTTGTTCACAATGGAGGGCATTTATGATGATTTCAAAGAATTTTCATCGGGAGCGAACATGCCCATACCCTTTCGAACGAAAGAGGATTATTACCTGCGTGCAGGAGCCAACTAGGTGCTCCGTCTTTAACACAGACAAGTCAGTAAATAAGAAATAATAAGGTGAGGAAAGACACAGGGTTTACAAGAATAACCTATAGTTTAATTTCAATTTCTTTTATAAAATTCATAAAATTATTGTATATTTTTTTAGATACAATTTACAATAAGCTTAGTAAATTAGATGGAGCGAGAGTGGGTTACAAATCATATTAAAATTTATATGAATTCTATCCAGCTCCACTGATTTTTATGGAAAATGATAACTTACCAATCTCTTCTTCGGTAATTGTTTTAAAAGAAAGATTAGTGTTTAGGGATCCCCTAACCCATTAAAATCAGACTACTTTTAAAGAATATAATTACATATTTCGTGAAGGAATTATTTTGAAGTATGTGTACATTAAATGTAATCAACTAACAATGAATACTGTGTAGGTTTTAGTAGTAACTGAAGTATAAAATGATATTTATAATATAACACTAACACCCACTCAGAACTCATTGTTTGTTAGTAATTATAGTTTTTACGTTGTGCATTAACGATTTATTAGTGATTTACTTTTTTTTTGTGGTTTGTTATCAATGAAATATATTTTTTTAGTTCATGCTTTCATAAAAATGTTATTGACAAACAATTGCTACCTACTTATTTTATGCTATGAAAGTTAAAATGTTATTAGCAACTAACCAACCTGAATTACGACGATAGTTATTTATTACTATTATTACTATAGTTATTTATTATATAATTAATTATTAATAACTTATTTAATATCTAAGAGATAAATTAAACTGGGCTGAAATAAAATGGTATCGTGCTGATGTATTTTTGTCTGAAAACTCATCTTCAAAAACATGAGTTGAATGCAGAATTTTAAAGTAGAAGTAGTTTTGAAATTAATCGAATATTTCGGCTACTAACTACCGACTAATTAGTAAAGCAACTACAAATTAGTTTAATTACTCAATTATTAGGCTGTTTTCCTGCAAAGTAGTTAGTAGTTTTTTCCCTTACGGGTTGTGGTGCTAAGAGCCCACTGTAATAAAGCTTAAGCTTTGTAACCTATAGTCTTCGCTAACGCATTAAACCCACTTATCCAAGAAGGCAAGTGTACAATCGATGTGAGCTTTGATTATTTCTTCTGGGGGTTTTAAGTTCCCCGAAATGTTTTAATCATCGAAGCGGGGCATTCACATAATATCCTAGACTCTAAATTGTCTCTCATCCCTATGTTATGTAGGCATTTATTCATTTATTTACTGCGCAATGTCCTGTCAAAATGTGCACTACACATCTGGGCTCTTTTCTGCTCAGCTTTAGCAATTTGTTGGTCTTTGTCTTGGATGGTCCACCAACAATGAACGTACGTGACTGCCTCATTCCTGATACCTCCATCCAATTCAAGTGTTTCTGACTTAATAGTTCCTTTAGCAATCCTCTTGCGGTGCTATATGATATCCCTCAGGTTGTTCGGGTCTCATAAAGGGTATTGTTGCATCTTATCTTGCCAGTTTTTCTACTGTCTCATTGCCTACGTTGCTTGGTGTCCTCAAATTCACTCCAATTGTCCGTTGTTGTGTTCCGGCAATTTTGCTAGGAATTCAACGCAGTCTTTTACCATTTTGGAGCGTGTGTCTACTGCATCCAGAATTTTAAGAGCTGCTTGGCTGTTAGTGATAATATGGATGCTCTTATAAGTGTATGACCTTCGTCCATATCTCCTATACATACTTCTACAACTGTTGCTGGCTGCTCAAAATACTCTTGAGGTACTTTCCAGGTTCTCTGTTTCAACTTTAATCTGTCTTGAAATAAGGATATTTCAGGAAAAATGAAAGATAGAAATCTTTTAATATCCTCATCCATTAATCGTGATTTCACAGATTCTAGAGTTAGCTTTTCTTGAGATATCATCTCAAGAACATGAGCATGGCAGAAGATGACAAATACAGATTCTGCGAAGCTGCAACGAAGACTGTGTAACATATACCTTGTGAATGCAAGGTACTAATCTGCATTATGCCAAAGTACGTACCAAGAACAGGCAGAATTAACGCCTGAAAACGTAGGGAAATTAGCTCCCAGGAAAATCACAAGCTTTGCAAAAAGTTTTGAAATCCTGGGCAATAACTAATTGTAGAGTAATTCACAAAACATCTTTTAGGTCGAGGTGAAGAAAGGCCAACTCGGGACCAAGCGACCCCTAAACAATCTACAATCTAGCTTTTACATAGTTTCTAATGCTGTCACAACAGCATCGCAAGATTTCAGAAGAGTTAATAAGACGTCACTAGATCTGTCTCATTCATTTTCGATCTTGCATCTTTCAGTTCATATACCGGTTTATCAAATTTTAGCGAATATACGCTAATATTGTCTACTTGTCTATCATTGTGTTTTATTTTCGAAGACGTACTTATCTAGCTATACTTTTTCATTGAAAACCTAAATATCTTTACAGGTTACTTTTTCTTTAAAATGCTAGGATTCCTATCATGTAATTCAGTATTAGCTAGAAGAGTAGTTGTTTTGATTGATTCTCCAATAATGAGTGTTTTAACGTATTTACCTAACTAGTATATTAGCGTGCTCAGATTAGGACATCAATGTACAGAAAGTGGGTAATTTCATAATGAATAAGTGTGTAAGTTGTGATTTGCTTAATACATAAATAATATTCTCTAATCATAATGAAAGCAAATGAATAAAAAATAACTAATTGCAAAAAGAGATGTCTTTTTATTCTGCAATATATTACTACTTCTCTTATTATTCAGTGATTCATAGTTTATGTTCTCTTCTTCAACTTCTGGTACTCATGTTTCTATTTTCTTTTCAACATATTTCAGTAAATCATGTTCTTCTCCTCTATCTGATATGTATATCCTGAAGGTTCTTATAAAATTGTAGTTTGTGCTGAGTCTGTCTGACTGCATGTTAAATAGTTGATTCCTTTCTAGTTGTTAAAATGTGTCTGTACAATATCCTTTCCTTGTAATGGTCCTTTATCCGTTTGTTTTCAGCCAGTATGCCGCCGGCAGTTCTCCATTCTCCACGACTAAATGTAATAGAAATAGGCAAAGTACCATCTCCATCGCTGCGGTAGGCGTTGTTGATATTGCCTCTATTATTCCTAGACATGCTAGTTAACAGTTCGTAATCGACCTTTTTGAAACAGTTTTCCTAGTTCTGCAAGATTTTGTATAAATGGATCGAATAGAAAGGGTACAAAATACTCGAAAATTGAAAACCTATATAAAATGGCAAAAACTAGTAAGAAAACTTTCTTTAGCAATTTCATGTTAAAAATTACACAGGTCTGCGAATAATGTTGAATGTTGTTGGATAGCTGCGGGTCATTTCCGAAGTAATTTTTCGCGCTGAATCCGAATCTGGTCTCATCACATCAGAATTTTGAAATATTTGAGGTTAAGTACTTAAAAAATTTTTTTGGCAAATTTTTAAAGTTATATATAGAACTGAACAAATTTTTCAGCATATTTTTAATAAACACATCATTTAGTACCATTATTCATCTTTAAAATGAGCTTCTGAATGGTTATCTATGATGTTTCTTCGCAAAGTTATAACAATTTTAAGGTAACATGAATTTGAAACTATGATACCCTACCTTCCGACAATCTTAACCAAACGACTCTAAATGAATCAAGATTTAACACAACAGAAGGCATAGCCCAATAATCTTAAACAAACGACTTTAAACGAATCAAGATTGAACACAAAAAAAGAGAAAATACACCGAGCTCTTAACCAAATGATTATGAACCAATCAAATTTAACACAACAGACGGGAAAACGCAACACTCTTAACCAATGAGTCAAAGGACAAATTGTCATATTTTCGATAATAAAATATATAACTTTGGGGCAACAGCCAACGCATCATCAAATTGTATCGAGACCAAACCCTTAGGAGGGTGAAACTACCTTTATACTAACTAAACTACTTAAAGAACACTTAAAAAGTCTTTAGCACTAAGTCCTAAACATGAAAAACCCAAAACCCTAAATCATAAACCATACTTCTAAAATTCAAAACCCTAAAACCTAAACCCGGAATCTTATGGATTTTTATGAA
Source organism: Rutpela maculata (assembly GCA_936432065.2). NCBI lineage: Eukaryota > Metazoa > Arthropoda > Insecta > Coleoptera > Cerambycidae > Rutpela > Rutpela maculata. Next base: position 81,051,991 of record OW386285.2, on the reverse strand, counting down.
ATTTCTTTTCCTTGTTTTCCAAAGACCTTGCATCCGAACTTTTTTATGATGAGCATTAGGATTATCACGTTGAAGAGACCAGAAAAAGTCAGCTAGCATCGAAGTAGACCATTTTCCTTGATATCTTTCCACCGCTTTGATGTCCTGATGGAAGCGTTGCGTTACGTTTTCTCTTCTGTTGTATTAAATCTTCGTTTGGTTAAGAATTTGGTATGTTTTCCCTTCTATTTTGTTAAATCTTGATTCGTTTGGAGTCGTTTGGTTAAGATTGTTGAGTTGTAGGGAATCATTGTTTCAAATTCATGTCACCTTAAAATGGCTATGACTTTGCGAGGAAACATCGTGGGTGACCATTGACTAAATGATGTATTTATTATAAATAAGCTGAAAAATTTTTTTAATCCTATACACAATCTCAAAAGTAGACAAAAAGCCATTTTTAAGTACTTAACCTCAGATATTTCAAAATCCTGACGTGGTGGGCTAATTCTGAGGCCAGATTCAGATTCAGTGCGAAAAATTACTTCGAAAATAACCCCCATCTGTTCAACAACAAAACCTCGCAGACCCGTGTTATTGTTGTAGAACTCTCCAAAATCGTCCTAAGTTGAAGACATAATCAAAATTCGACTTAGGCAAAAATTTCATTTAAAGACATTTTTGGGAGTCTGCAGAGGCGCAGATCAGTCCACAAGGGCCGTTTTGGGTTCTATAAGGCGTTGGAAATGACCAGGTGAAAATTCGAAGAAACACCGAATTTTCACTTAGGAAAAATGTTTTTGGTTCAGAATATGAGAGTAGAAGTATATAATGACAAAGATTTATGAATAATACACTTTTTCAAAGGTACCATAAATTGGACTTTGAAAAATAATATTTTTGGAAGGGCGTCAAAATTTGGCCCAGGAATCGATTTATCGAAAGTACGCCAAAGTTTCACTTGCAGACTAATTTTTCAAAACTGCGTTGAAATTTGGCTTGAAGATCGATTTTTCAAAAGTACGCCAAAATTTCACCCGCAGATTAACTTTTCAAAAGTACCTTGAAATTTGGCTTGAAAATCGATTTTTCAAAAGTACGCCAAAATTTCACCCGCGGATTAACTTTTCAAAAGTACCTTGAAATTTGGCTTGAAAATCGATTTTTCAAAAGTACGCCAAAATTTCACCCGCAGATTAGTTTTTCAAAAGTACCTTGAAATTTGGCTCGAAAATCGATTTTTCAAAAGTACGCTAAAATTGGTCTTAAAATGGATTTTTCAAAAGTACCACAAAGTCAGTTTAAAAAGTACCACGAAAATATACTTTAAATTATTTTTTATTTTTTATTCCTCAACCAAAGACATTGACCTTTCAAGTACGGTCATTGAAAGCCCAATTCTAAAGTATGAGCATAAAATTTTAACGATGCACTGCATCCGAAAGGCAAAATAGAAGATTTTGTCAAAGCCGGCGTAGTGCCGATAAGCGAAAATTGATAAAAATCAATGCACATGTACAAGGCCGGTTTCTCGCATAGAAAGAGTTTGGATTGACTCAGCGGCTCGCAATTTGGTCGAGCGCGTTGAGTGGTCCAGACAAAGCAATGGTAGAAAAGCCAATAACGGGGCTTTTCAAATGACAAAGTTATAGAGGAAAACGCCTTGTGCATAAAAATCCAAAAATTCAATTTTGCCTAAAAGTCGCTCGAAGGTGAGACGCTGCCAAATCGATAATATTAATCGACTGTGATAAGGGTTAGTAAGTCGTGGACTGATCGAACGCCACTCAACTTATGCAGTAATAAGTCCTCTGAATGTGTTTGAGTACGTGAATCCCCACGATACAAGAACTTTAAAGCTAAGTAGTCTCTAGCGAAACTAAATTCATTTAGTAAAACTTTTTTAAGTTAATTTCAGTCAGCCTTAATTATTCATTTACCCAGAGTCTGAAATGATTCTAAAAGCTCACATTTTGATTCTGAGAAGGTACGTATGAATCTTTTCTACCTAATCGATCGTTAGCGTGAGCGCTCTCGCTTGTATGGTCTGAAAGTCACTACCTTGATTGGGGAAGGCACGATTCTTATCTTGAGAATTTTGTATAACCAATTCTGTTAAATAAACGGATTCTTTGAACTAATATTTCTTAATTGATCTTGAGGCCTGTTGACGGTCTATAATCCCTGGAACTTTCGTATAGAAAACCGGATGTGTCGAGTTAATTCGCATTAACGTTCGACCTTCTGGTTGCTTTACGGAGGTTTGAGAGGGATTTTTTTATGCGTTTTTTGAGAAATATATTCCGTTATTAATGGACCAAAACGTGATTTTCGCGTACCAAAACTAATCCCTCCGCAGAGAAATTCTTCGGTTGGGATTTTTTTATGCAAAAATTCAGGAAATTAAGAGGTGCCTAAACCCCTAACGAGGGAATTCGGGTCCAGAGAGAGCGTAGTTTCCGATCTGTGGTAGTGCAGCCTTGGTCCATTACTCGGCTACCGAAGTGCATCTTATCTCGAACCCGCCTGGGAGGTACAAGAACGGGGTAATACGCGACTGGCGCCCCCTGAGAAATAAATTGGTGTCGCGTCATTTTGACGCCCGGTAGTGCGTTCTTTTACATGGCGCCCAACGTGGGGCGTTGTTAGTCAGCAGGGCTTTCTGGAAAGGATATGGATGAATCAACGCCTTTCCAGTTTTACGACGAGCCGACATCTGTGATGGACAACGTCTCTAGAGGGTTAGAGAGGCCGTGCGCGGAGGATGTACTGGGTAGTTCGGGGGTAGGCCCGAGTACCACTGAAGGAGTCATACAGCCCTCCTCAGAACAAGTGTTCGCCCAAATGGCAGCAGGTCTTGCCAAAGCTCTAAGCGAAACCACGCACGAGCATAAGTATCGGTCGAAGCATCCAAATGCGGAATTTCATGGCTTCGAACACGAAGGCCCTGAAACCTTCATTCATCATATGGAGGAATTTTTCGTCCGAGTACGAATTACGCAGGATAACGACCGTCTATATAAAATATCAGAACAGCTCAAAGACGATGCCAGGAAATGGTTCGAACAATACCGAACCCTAATTACCACGTATCCTCTATTCCTCGAGCGGTTCAGAAGCCGTTACGATTCAGGTGAAGTACTCACCGAAGCAGTAGCTAATTTATATGGCAAGAAACAAGATGCCGAGGAAAGTACGTCAGTATTTATTTCCAGGAAAGTATGCCTCTTCAAGAGGATCGATCCGTTTAAGCCGGAGGCGATGAAGGCGGCTACCATCTTCAATCAGTTGAGACCTGATATGAAAATGCTCCTAAAGAGTGCCGTCATACTAGATACAAATACACTAGTGACGATGACCGAACAAATGGCCAAAATCATGGATGAGAATAAACAATTCGAGACTCTGCAAAATGCAAAAAAAAGCAAGGACCAAGAAGCGTCCACCTCTACCGTTTCAGCTCAAGGGAATCAGCAATCGAGCAGTAACTGGAGAACGGAACCCTCCGCATTAGCGAAGCCGTCCTCCAGTTCCTTTGGTGCATCTAGGACACCATTCAATGGATCTCAAAGAAGAGATAATCCGCCAGCACCAAGGGTGCATTTTGCAAATAATATTTCCTCGCTGCCCAGAGGGGATATACCGAGAAGGGGTACTGGAGACGTAAGGAACTCCCGAGTCCCGTATCGCCCTTGCAGATACTGCCCAACGGAGCAGTGGCATTTTCATGCGGAATGCCCAAACAATCCCTATCGTAATATGAATACGGGAAACCAAGCGGGGGTCAGAGGCGATGGCCCAGGCCGAACTGTACCAGCCCCGCCTACCAGGCCCCAGCAGGCTCGAAGCGACCCTCGGGGAAGCTCCGAAGCAAGAAGTTTAAATTAAAAAACTTCGATGACCTTCCTGACCTTAATTACCTGTTTAAGGATCAAGAAGTCAACCTATCTCCCCACCGATTCACTCCATTAGAATCTATCAATCAAACTAACGACGCTTTCCCTCTGCCTCGCATTAAGATTATAATTAATAATCGAGCGGTTAACGCTTTATTGGATACAGGTTCGACAAGGAATATTATCCAACCGAAATTTTTGAACGACATTGATCAACTTACAGCTCCCCAAACGTTTGTTATGGCTTGTGGCGATGGTTTAGTAGAATCCCTCGGGACTACGACCATGAACGTTAATGTACTAGATGTACCCTTTCAGACCACGTTTCAGGTCATTCAAAATTTAAACGAAGAGCTCATTCTGGGAGCCCCGTTTTTATATGCTCACAATGTCGTATTCGATTATCAACGTAAATGTGTCTACGTCGGCACTGAAGAGCGAATAACCGTCTTCTGGAATCAAGCGGCACATCAAGCAAGGAAGCAATGCCGGCTTCCCGAAGAACTGATCATCGGAAACGATAATTTAAAACCTCTATTCGAGGAATTCGCTGAATTGTTCACCGCGGTGCCTACCCAAGCTACCACGGTGACAACGAAACATAAAATAAAAGTTAAAGACGACCGCCCGTTCAATATCAAACCTTATCCTATGTCTCCTACTAAGAAAAAAGTTATGTACGATCAAATTGAAGAGATGCTGAAAGCCGGAGTTATAGAACCGAGTACCGCTCAGTACAGTTCGCCTCCCATTATAATAGAAAGGCCCGGCAAGAAGCCTCGCTTCTGCATTGATTATCGTCACTTAAATGAAGTAACGGAAGACGAAGCATCCGTCTTACCTAAGATATACGAGAGTATAAAGGATCTAGGAAACGCCAACATATTTACGGTGTTGGACCTCAAGAGCGGATACTGGCAAATCCCTCTTGAGGAGACGTCAAAAAATTATTCTACGTTTACAACATTGGATGGAGCATCTTACCGATTCAACGTGATGCCTTTCGGATTGAAGACCGCTCCATGTACGTTCCAAAAATTTATGGCAAGAGACGTATTGACCGGCTACTTGCATCATTTCTGCAAAGTATATCTCGATGATATTATCATCTACAGTGAAAATATAGATCAGCATGTAAACCATCTGAGAGCCGTCTTTGAACGCTACGTTTACATAATTTAAAAGTGTCACCAGAAAAATGTGTGGTAGCCACATCCAGTATAACCTATCTCGGGCATAAGATAAATGCCAATACTACTCAACCTTTAGAAAAACATATTCTGCAGATACAGAGCTATCCTGTGCCTACGACAAGGCGCCAGCTTCAGAGTTTCCTTGGCCTATGTAATTGGGTACGTGAATATATCCCTAATGTTGCAATAATTACTAAGCCCTTGACCCGACTACTCTCGAAGGACTGGCGCTATATGTGGAATACAGAAGCCCAAGAATCCTTTATCCTACTGAAAGAGGTATTAAATAAACCTCTAGGACTGCACCGGCCAGATTTCAATAAAATGTTCATACTGCAGACGGACGCATCCTTAATAGGATTATCTGCAATATTATATCAATTGGGGGATAATGACCAGAAGCACATCGTCTCTTATGCTAGTAATACGTTATCTCCGACGGAGAGAAAATACCATATCAATGAATTGGAATGTTTGAGCGTCGTTAATTATATAAGGAAATACAAAATATATTTGGCAGACCGTCCATTTATAGTCAAAACCGACAATCGAGCTTTACTATGGTTAAATGAGCATAAGGACGAGAAAACGAAATTTACACGTTGGTCATTATTACTTCAGGAATACAGCTTCACCATAGAACATTGTCCCGGCAAGGAAAATATATTGGCAGACTATCTTAGCAGGAATCCTCAAGGCCCAAACGTCGAAGCAAACGACGAAGAGGAAAGGATGTATCCACCAAAATTCTCGTACAAGGAACGAATATCAGTGATTACCACATTGGAATTAAACGATCAGGTCAGAGAAGCGCAAACGCACTCCAGAGATATCCAAAACCAAATTGAACGATGGAATACTCTAGTGCAACAAGCAGATAAAACCGAGGCAGAGGTGAAATTCGTCAATACAAGACAAGTGATAGGCGGCACACTTTGGACGAGAGGCGAAAATGTTATAGAAAAATTATACGTACCAAAACGTATGGTCATGAGAGTAATATCTCATTTTCACGACCGACCGGAAGTAGGTCACCCCGGCCGTGATGAAACTGTTAGAATCATCTCGGGCCGCTATTATTTTAATAATTTGTCGAGACTAGTTAACAAATATTTAAATGAGTGCATTATTTGTAATTCCGTAAAAAGCAGACAATCACAACCGAAAGCTCCTCTCAGAAGCCATGCTCCATCGCATCCGTTCGAAGTTCTAAGCGTCGATGTAATCGGACCGCTTCAGCGAACCAAAGATGCAGATAACCGATATATATTAATGGTAGAGGATGTATTTAGTAAGTGGGTCGAAGCCAAGGCGTTCACCCAAGTCAGTGGAAAAACAATAGCACAATTTATCGAAGAGGAACTAGTGGCGAGATATGGCGTTCCGAGGGTCATCATTTCCGATCAGGGAGGCCACTTCAATTCCGGCTTTTACGATACGTTCTGTACATGTAACAATATTGAAAGATTCTTCACAGCAGCTTACCACCAACAGGCCAATCCAATAGAAAGGAGGGTGCAAGAAGCTAAGAAGATCTTAAAAACCTTATTATATGGTTCACCCAACGACGAGTGGGATCGACATGTTAGTCAGATGGCATATATCTTGAGAACAAGAAAAAACGCCGCTACGGGGCATACGCCCAGTTTCGTAGTACTCGGCTATGAATTACCGCAGATTGGTGATTGGAATATGTTCGCTTATAGACAAGAACGTCGTAATCAAGCGGACGTTCCCCGCCTTGAAAGAGTCAAGGAGATTCGTAAAAATCAAACAAATTACCAATGGCGTTACGCGCCCAAAGTGGCGGTAACGCCGGTCGTATATAAAGTGGGAGATATGGTAATGACTAAAAGGATCAGGAAGGATCATACCTTCACACCGTCGTGGAGTGGGCCACACAAGGTTTTAAAGAGATTGTCCAATGAAGTTTACCTCATTCACAAGGGGGTAACTTCGACGAGATTACATGTCGATGCCATCAGGCCGGCACCTAAGGGAGACCCCGATGTTGAATTGGAATTGTCTGAAGAATCAGAAGATAGTCCGGATGAAACTCATCTTAGTGACGACGCTTCCTCATCAGACAATGAGATCGCGCCCAGGTCAGAGCGACGTAGCGATACCACACTAGTTTAAATCAATGTTCCCGCAAGTGCTCAAGATGAGCAGGATGTAATAAGTCGAGATCCCGATGATGCTCGAGATGAGCCAGACATAGAAGAGTCACCTCTAGATATTTCTGAGGTCGACCACGGCTAATAGCCGTTTTCTTTTTTTTATATTTTTTCTCAAAATTCTAAGTGGCGATTTTGACCTATATGCGGTCGAATCGAAAATTTAAAGTCTACTCCATGAGCAGACATGGAAAGACGGCGAACCCGACGCAAGAGCGCGATCCGGTAAGCCTAGCTTCTCAAGAGCGAGAGCCGCCAAGTTCGAGTAATGGACGTAGGCATAAGTACGAATCAGTACGAGTTTCGGAAGCTGTTTTTCTTATGCAAGAAGACAACTTTTATTTTAATCATTTTAAGTCAACAAAATTAACGTATACCCCAAATGGAAACTACGAGTTTCAGAAGCCGTTCTTCGCTCAAGAAGAAGCTTCAATTTTTTTTTTATACTTTTTTTCACAAGTCGTGATGGCCGCACGAGTATCGTAAGCCGATTTAATCTACCTTACGAAGTAGAAATTACGAGACGAGTTTCAGAAGTCGTTCTTCACTCAAGAAGACGCTTCAATTTTGTTTTTATACTTTTTTTCACAAAGTAGTGATGACCGCACGAGTATCGTAAGCCGATTCAATCTACCTTACGAAGAACCAATTTCTAACCATTATAAGTTAACAAAATTATGTTAGAAAAATATTTCATTAAAAAAACAACACATTGTGTTTGTTAGTCGACGCGTCCCAGTCGACGACTTGCTAAAAAGTCAATCTAGTTGCTGAACTGCATTTTCCATGTGCAGAAATGGAAAGATGACCCACCCTGTCGCAAGGGCGCGGCATGGTGAAGTCTGGAACTCAAAGGCGAGGACCGTCCAAGCTGCGGCATGGAGATATAGACAGCCTCTTCTAGAAAGGGCCGAAGTTAAGCAAGAGCGAGACCAGGGCGAAAAAGCGAGTGCAACGAATTAGTGAGAGTGGACGCTAATCAAAATTGTGCTACGCTTCGCTTCGCTTCGCTTCGCACCTCGACGAGGGTGTAATTAAGTTGATAAAAATGTTGTATCAACTTGGCGTATTGTTTAAAAAATGTATTTATCTTTAAGTTAGATAGGCGAATCAGCCGTCTGCCCCAATTAAGGCCGTTATTTTTAAACATCTGTACCACAGGTCAGACCGTCAAATGAAGGCATACAGACATACAAGTGAATATGGAAATTAAAGGCAATCGATGAGTAGAAAAGATTCAACCAAAGGAGGGGAGTGTTGTAGAACTCTCCAAAATCGTCCTAAGTTGAAGACATAATCAAAATTCGACTTAGGCAAAAATTTCATTTAAAGACATTTTTGGGAGTCTGCAGAGGCGCAGATCAGTCCACAAGGGCCGTTTTGGGTTCTATAAGGCGTTGGAAATGACCAGGTGAAAATTCGAAGAAACACCGAATTTTCACTTAGGAAAAATGTTTTTGGTTCAGAATATGAGAGTAGAAGTATATAATGACAAAGATTTATGAATAATACACTTTTTCAAAGGTACCATAAATTGGACTTTGAAAAATAATATTTTTGGAAGGGCGTCAAAATTTGGCCCAGGAATCGATTTATCGAAAGTACGCCAAAGTTTCACTTGCAGACTAATTTTTCAAAACTGCGTTGAAATTTGGCTTGAAGATCGATTTTTCAAAAGTACGCCAAAATTTCACCCGCAGATTAACTTTTCAAAAGTACCTTGAAATTTGGCTTGAAAATCGATTTTTCAAAAGTACGCCAAAATTTCACCCGCGGATTAACTTTTCAAAAGTACCTTGAAATTTGGCTTGAAAATCGATTTTTCAAAAGTACGCCAAAATTTCACCCGCAGATTAGTTTTTCAAAAGTACCTTGAAATTTGGCTCGAAAATCGATTTTTCAAAAGTACGCTAAAATTGGTCTTAAAATGGATTTTTCAAAAGTACCACAAAGTCAGTTTAAAAAGTACCACGAAAATATACTTTAAATTATTTTTTATTTTTTATTCCTCAACCAAAGACATTGACCTTTCAAGTACGGTCATTGAAAGCCCAATTCTAAAGTATGAGCATAAAATTTTAACGATGCACTGCATCCGAAAGGCAAAATAGAAGATTTTGTCAAAGCCGGCGTAGTGCCGATAAGCGAAAATTGATAAAAATCAATGCACATGTACAAGGCCGGTTTCTCGCATAGAAAGAGTTTGGATTGACTCAGCGGCTCGCAATTTGGTCGAGCGCGTTGAGTGGTCCAGACAAAGCAATGGTAGAAAAGCCAATAACGGGGCTTTTCAAATGACAAAGTTATAGAGGAAAACGCCTTGTGCATAAAAATCCAAAAATTCAATTTTGCCTAAAAGTCGCTCGAAGGTGAGACGCTGCCAAATCGATAATATTAATCGACTGTGATAAGGGTTAGTAAGTCGTGGACTGATCGAACGCCACTCAACTTATGCAGTAATAAGTCCTCTGAATGTGTTTGAGTACGTGAATCCCCACGATACAAGAACTTTAAAGCTAAGTAGTCTCTAGCGAAACTAAATTCATTTAGTAAAACTTTTTTAAGTTAATTTCAGTCAGCCTTAATTATTCATTTACCCAGAGTCTGAAATGATTCTAAAAGCTCACATTTTGATTCTGAGAAGGTACGTATGAATCTTTTCTACCTAATCGATCGTTAGCGTGAGCGCTCTCGCTTGTATGGTCTGAAAGTCACTACCTTGATTGGGGAAGGCACGATTCTTATCTTGAGAATTTTGTATAACCAATTCTGTTAAATAAACGGATTCTTTGAACTAATATTTCTTAATTGATCTTGAGGCCTGTTGACGGTCTATAATCCCTGGAACTTTCGTATAGAAAACCGGATGTGTCGAGTTAATTCGCATTAACGTTCGACCTTCTGGTTGCTTTACGGAGGTTTGAGAGGGATTTTTTTATGCGTTTTTTGAGAAATATATTCCGTTATTAATGGACCAAAACGTGATTTTCGCGTACCAAAACTAATCCCTCCGCAGAGAAATTCTTCGATTGGGATTTTTTTATGCAAAAATTCAGGAAATTAAGAGGTGCCTAAACCCCTAACGAGGGAATTCGGGTCCAGAGAGAGCGTAGTTTCCGATCTGTGGTAGTGCAGCCTTGGTCCATTACTCGGCTACCGAAGTGCATCTTATCTCGAACCCGCCTGGGAGGTAGAAGAACGGGGTAATACGCGACTGGCGCCCCCTGAGAAATAAATTGGTGTCGCGTCATTTTGACGCCCGGTAGTGCGTTCTTCTACATTATCAATCATACACTCGATGATAAATCTCTATTTGAATCGTTCAATTCCAATATGCATTAGTTAATTGAAAATATAATTATCGACTTTTCAACCACATGTATTTATTTATCTTACTGGGTGATATGACGTAATTCTGTCTGAAATTAATATGAGAGATTTTTTTTCTACGCAAAATTGATAAAGAGCTTCATAATACAAAGATGAAGTTTATATCTGTATAAAACAATTTTGTTACTCCGGTTCTCAATTTTATGTAGAAACGAAGTTTTATCAGTAAATTGTTAAACAAACACTTGTTATCTATTGATTTATTATCACTATCTGCTAAAAAAAATTGACAATGAAGTATAGATTTTCAATTTTTGTAGACTAAATAAATAAATAAATTGATTATTATTAATTTCGTCCCGAGAGCCTTCTGAAGCACAATGTCACAATACCCTTTTTTAATTTCAATTTTTTTTTCTTCCTATTTACATCGTCTTGACACACGTTTTGTGCAGTCTTCTAGGTAGCCTCCCTTTGCTGTAATACAACATCAAGCCGTCTGTCGTAGTTACCTGTTAGGAGAACAACCTTCCCAAAATGTTTTCCTATCAGTTGCTTAATGGAGAGAACAAACTCTTCGCCGTTAGTAATCTGGTTTTCTCTGAACCATTAACCATTACGTATTCTTCTCTTTGCGGATGGTATAGCCAAAAAATGATAGAATTATGGAGCGCATTTCTGGGAATATCAAGCTGTTAATACAAGAGGCTGTTTCAACCTGATCCTGTCCCCTTTCTACAATTCTTCTTGTAATTAAAAGCGCCATGTAAGTGACAATCATAATCTAATTTGTAAATCATAATTATTTATATTTGGGCTTTCCAATTACAATAGCTAAAATAAATAGAGGTTATTCCTACAGGTCGTACATTAATAACTGTTGTAATAAAGTTTACAGTTCCCAAGATTGAAGAGATTCCTGCCGAATGTAAAAATCAACAGCAGATGCTCCATAAGCAATAAATATCAGGAATTCTTAATAAATATTCTTAGCCCCAGATCTTGAAAACATCAATACGTTATCTGTCTGCCTGCCTGACGGTCCCTCTCTTAGAGACGTAAAGAAATATGGAGACAACTAGAGCTTGGCAAATCCGATCTTGTGAGATTTGTGATACTTTTTTCACGCGTAATATTGCTCCGTGAGCGAGTTTGTAAACTTGTTATTTGTGTTCTCCATCGAATTAATATTATCAGTTTCTAGTATTAGCAAGAAGTGTTCCAAGGTTCTACATTATTCTCACCTATTCTCAATGTGCTTGGCTGCTATTGATGTGTTCGGTCTACAATTTTCGATTTGTCATAATTTACACTTAAACCATACTCATTGCCTGAACTGTCATGCGCGTGTATGAGCTCATCTTCACTTGTTGCAACTAAAATTGCATCATCTGTAAATCTCAAGATCTTTCATCAAACTAAAAATACAGCCCTTTCCAATAGCACATCTAATGGTAATAATGTTGTTACTAAATGACTAAACTGAACATAAAAAATAATAGCAAATTTTTAACTTTTTCAGCTTCTAGTTCAAGCTGCGAGCCAATTCGCAAATCATTGAGCTTGGTCAGTTCCAAATCAAAATCAACTCATTTTTGTAAATAGGTGGCATGTAAGTAAGTAAATCTTCATTGGATGGCGGACAATTCTCCATTAATAAAGACATTGTCGTTTAGAAATAGCATTTCTTCAGTGTATGACATCACGATATTACAATGTGATGTTATAGAATGCATGGTTTAGAATGTTATATAAATTTTATTATTATGAATAATGATATCATAATATTGCGGATTAATAATGTCTAGACGATACACTCACTGTAATAAATTTTTTGTCGATTTCGATGTGTAATAATTTCAAGAAATGCACTGCTCTAAATTTTAGTTTGTTGACGTTTTACCTTTCAAAGTAAGGTGCCACTTATTATGAGAAAACTGGCACACAATTGTCCCTTTGTACGTAGGGATCTACAGTTTAGCGTAGGTACTAAATCACGATCCTTATCTGTCAACTTAACCTATCTATCTCACCGTTTTTCTGGTGGGTTAATGGCCTGAAATTAGCCGTTCTTATATTTAATAACGGCAGCACCTGCAGCGACACAGCACAATGACGAAACCGACAAGTCTCCAGCATAACATTTTCCATTACTAGCCGATTTTAGCAAGACGCGATGCAGAAAAGAGCAGCGTGATGCAATTCCAGTAAGGCGCTCTACCATGACGTGTTTAGTCTAGTTTTAAGAAAGTCACTTCGCTGATTCAATGTAATGATCTCACCTTCATAAAACACGAAGAGTACCATCACTTACATTTTCAAATATACACTCTCCTTTTAATGCTGACATGACTAGCCTACCTATTTTTTCGGTGCCCACCCTCCACATTTTTCACTCAGAATAGAAAGATTCTAAAATCCACACTACACAGGCATATCGGCCTATTGTACATTCGCGACACTTAGAATTCCTAGTAAAGAAAATTGCTATCCATGAAGAAGAGCAGTTTTTTCCTAGGATAGATTCCGTAGTTCCTCCGACTGTGGGAAGTGCTTTCCGAGATACCTATACCTTTACGGTCTTATTGGTGCACAATAGCATAGAATATGAGTGAAGGTTTCATCTTACACTCGACACGTTCGACAAGCAGGATAATCTTTCAACCTCATTGTATGCAAGTGCTTGTTCAGAGAACAGTGTCCTGTTATCAGCCCTACCATCTTTCCCAATCGTTCTCTATCGAGCCCAAGCAACCACTTTATGGTAGAGTTATTCGAAAGCCCCTTTACATGGAGCCTCGACTGCCTCATTCCAGGGGCTTGAGCCTAACAGTTGTTAAACTGTGCTATAGCCCAGTCTTGAAGCTGTGATTGAATTAGGCTTCTTGGCAATCCGAAGGCTGGCTTCGGGCCAGGGAAAGAAGTATTTCCTCCTTCTTCCGCCACACGGTCTGCATCTTCGTTGCCCTACACGCCACTGTGCCCGGATACCCATATGAGTTTAACTGAGTTGTGTTCGTATAGCTCAGTTAGAATGTTTCGACAGGTAAAAAAGGGATGTAAATTATTTAAAAAAACACTCTTTATCTTTGGCACATTTCATTTATTAATTGCTTTTTCCTTTTCGGCTACCACCTATTATATGTTTTTCACCAAAAGTGTATCAAATTTTCTTCCTTGCCAATAATAGTGCCAACCACATTGGAAATATTATTTTTCTCCGTCATTTTATTTTTCTGAGTAGTCACTAAAATATAGCAGGTTTCTTTACTTGTGTTTAACTGCATATGAAATATTGTTGCCATTCGCAGCATTTTTTACATTAATAATTTTTTAGAGTACCCCTCATGTATATTTTTCATGAAAATATATCAGCTTTCTTCATTAGAAGTAGCGTCAACTACCAACCAAATATTATTTGTATCCATCAAATTGGTTTTTAAATATGACCAGGGCCCCCACAAGGGAGGTACGGCGGTAACTGGGCCCGGCCAATTTAGCGGCCCGGTTAGACCAGTAAACACAATATTCACTCATTAAATATGAGGCCTGGACAAAAAATTTTCACATTTCTCCCTTCCACTCATCAATTAAGCGCGGGGACCCGCCAGGGATCTTGACAATTTTTTTTTCAAATTTATCCCCCATCGCTCATCAGTTATTAAGCGCGGGGGCCCGCCAGAGATCTTGACAAAAAAATTTTTTTCACATTTCTCCTCCTGCTCATCAATTTATTAGGTGCGGGGACCCGCCATTGAATTTGCTACCGGGGCTCATAATTTGATGTGGGGGGCCTGGATACGACATCAACAGACAGAATATACAGGACTGACGGAACTGAAATAACTTAATTTTTATAATGTACGTAATCTGAAACACGAAGATCGGAAGAAATCTTGGACAGGGGTTTTTTACGATTATAAATATCCTTCAGCAACCCATATGTTTATTACACACTACGGGAAAGATGACTAAGAGAGTCGGGTTGCACTCAACCACAAAATTAATAAACATACGTTAATTTCGGCCCACCAATTCGGTTTCAGAGGAGGACATAGTACATCACTGTCCCTTGTTAAAGTGATGTAGGATACCATCCGTGCATATAATAAGAAACAGTGTGCTGTATTGTTACTTTTGGCACAACGGGCTTCTAGTCCACAAACTACAAACTGCAACAAGACTACCCGGGTACTTGATTTCTCTTATCAAGGGCTATTTTTGGGCCAGGCATATAACTACCCTAAGGACTACCCTACCCTACCCTATAGAATATCAGCGGGGTCCCTTAAGAGACAGTAATTTCTTCGCTTCTTTTCAATATCTACATTTCCGATATCTCTTCCCATTGCACCACAAAACTATTACTGCATGCAGACTATACCACGATCTACGCGACGAGCTTCCACGCACAGACAGTGATTAAAAAAATCCGAAATAGACAAATTAGAGAAACTAACGGACTATTCAACACTAAAAATTCTACAGTCTCCTCGGCTACTGATTAGAACAAAACAAATATGACACAAATTTGTGTACCAGGGTTCTTTTGATATCGCAGCACACTAAGCATTAATTACCACCACATTGCATACCATAGCCATCTTGACTTAATGCAATAAAATGGTTTTCAGCAGCCATTTTAAAAACGAATGCCATCTTGCTATACATAGTTGAAAATAGAAATTTAAAATTAAAAAAAAATACAGTGCCATTTAAAACAGCAAAGTAGATGTCACTTCCAGTGAAATCGGAAGTGGACAAAATTTATTGTTTGTACTAAAAAAAAGACAATCACGCATTATATAAGTCTACCAAATTTCAAAATAATATCTGTTTAAATAAACATGCTACGGGGTGTTACATATCTCCTGTGTCACCCGGTATATATTTTAACAACGCTAAAGTATGCCTTTGTAGTATTGAAATGGATTTTTTTTTCCCAAAACAAAGTAATTGTGGTTACAAATGAATAACAGAAACTAACAAATATTTACATTAAATTTTTCCTAAATACCTCTTCACTTGTCTAACCTAGATTTATTGAAAAGCGATAAAGATCGACGATGATTCAAACATGCTGAGGACTGATAAGATATATTATAAAGCAGAAGAACCCAACTCTAAATATAAAAATATTTATATACTCTTATTAGGTTATATACTAATTAATGAACTGCTTTTGATCAAGTAATAGTGTCCATAAACAAACACCGTGAGTTATAATGCGTGAGTTATTATAACTAACTAGGTACAGAGCCAATCATCTGTATCGTCATGCCTAGCCTGTCCAATCGACGTAACGCGCAACACACGAAGGTGGAGCCAGGGAGGTAGTGACAGATTATTCGCGTTAATATCTATAAAGATTTTCTGAAATGTCACAAAATGCTACTTATGATTCGTTCGTGCCGAGCCGAATTTTCGAATTTCGCCGTGCAATTTACGATCAGGTTTATCTGGAAGACTTCCTCTTTACGTTGCGACATCGTACGGCCTTCCCAATGGTGTTTTTCGAAAAATATGAACGTGTCAAGATTGCATGTTTTTGCAATTTTTTCGACTCCGAAATGTAAGCTGTTTTTTGTTATTCTTCGCAGATATCTCCGAAACGGTGGGAGTTAGCTCGAAATAAAAAACAAAATCAAAGAGTATTTTCCATTACGAATCTTTTGCTACTATCAGAATTTTGATTTTTTTTTCGTTTCGAAGATGATATTGGCCATGTACCTCAAAAAATCGCAAATTTTGAGCTTCTACATCTTGGCTCCTACGCCAAAAGACTACTCTAGTTAACTTAAATAGAATTTGCTAAAACTCTTTCTGTTATTTTTTGAATTCCGACAAAAATGAAGGAATTGGAGAGGGCGGGATTTGGGACTTTTTCTTTTTTTCGATAAAATTTCTCCATTTTTAACTAAAATCGGTATTTAACTAAAATCGATCTCATATACGATGTTCACTTAATATTATGTACTACTTTGTCGCTCCGTTAATCTTGGCCCTTCGAAACAAAGGTTTCTGAGAAAAATTATTTTTTTAAGATTTACATACACTCTATAGGAAAACATGTAATTTCTTACATTTCCTTGAATATCTCGATAATTATCGTTTTTTTTTCGAAAAATTTGTAGACAACTTATGTAAAGAGAATTGATTGATCTTTCCGACTCTTTTTAAATTTTTTCTTTAACACAAAAAACAAGACTTTTCACCGAATATGCGCTCCGGACTATTGCAGTTCGCGGAGAAGTTTTGCATTTTCCGCCGCGTAATATTAATCTACAAAGCTGATTTTTTGTCTACAAGCAGTTTATTTCGATTAAAAATCACATTCTACCTCCGCTTAAAGGTGGCTAAATCTTTGAAGACAACAAATATAAAAGGGTGAACAAAAATTAAATTTTACAGTTAATTTTATTAATAAACAAACAGCAATTTAAACAAAATTTTCTCAATTTAATATTTATTGTTATAATCGTAGATAAAGTATAGTATTCAACTTGCGGTAATGGTAATAACTCACTTGATGAATTACAGCTCTCGCCTGCGGCTCGTGCTGAGTTATTACCTACATTACCGCTCGTTGAATAATATACTCTTAACGCTCGCTCGCTTGCATCCATCTGTTTTTAAACAAGTTTATTCAGAAAATTAACAACGCATTTTTACGAAATAATAATGGTCCAAAACTATTGATAATACAATGAAAGTTGATTACCTAATTTATTCATAAGAAAAATACATATTTTATAGTAATATAATGAAACTGAAATAAATTGACTGAGATTGTATTTTGTTCGTCTTTTCATTTTGATCACATATGCAAGGCATAAGGCTTACTCATAAAATGTTGGTAAATCCTGATTGCAAGACAAAATTCAACTTATTTTTTTCTTTTAATTTGATATTTTTAAATGATTGTAGATAAAATCATCAAATCAATCAATCAAAACTTTGCGCTCTAAATACCCAAATAATTATTAAAATTGTTGCTATTCTAAGCTCCTATCTCCGTATAATGAATGACTTTTCTTAATATAAAACATCGACATATACAAAATCAATGATTGTACCATAAAAGTAAATTTCATGTTCATCCATTTCATTTTTGTGTAGTATATTAAGGATAGTTATCGGGTTGCAGTTTTGCTGGAAAAGTCATTCATCGGGCATTTATCTACATGTTTCTACTGGATGAAAGGTTGTGTAGTCCTTGTCTACATGGTGGTCTAGACAAATAACTCATTTGTTTTTTTTTATTATTAAACTCTTTATTTGAGAATTAATAAAAGTTAAATTAAATTATTTTGAGTTCGTGTTTGTGAATTCTAATTTAGTAGAAATTCGGAATATTTTTTGAAAAATGTGAAAAAATTAGTTGTCCGATTCGATTCCGTCCTACTTCAAACGTAAGAGAAAGAAACTGTAACATTGTGCGTAAAACGTAATGAACGATGCGGCAACGTCGAACTTACTTTCTCGCCTGGCTTAAAAATTTTTGATTAACAATAAATTATTTTTACGTGAATTTGCCGAGGAAAACCAATAATAGTATACTATTGTTAAGTTCGTAATATACTATTAACTACCCTTAATTTTAAGGTTAGGCGAGAAATGAAAAGTAGTTTGTAGTGGACTTATGGAATTTAAACAATATCGGCTAATTAGTTTCGGCACTGGGCTAAGCGAGTCCAGTTGTACATACACACACGCATACAGACATTTTTTCTAAAACACTTTTAGTATCTAGGAGTGATACAGAATCAAAAATTCGAAGTCAAATTTTTGGACGATTACAATACTTTCTTTACTATTAGTGTGCTCGAAAGTAAAAAATGTTTTAATAGTTTATAAACTATGCCCTCCCAAAAACTCGTACTTTTTACCATTGCTATCCCAAAAATGTACTACTAAATTTCTTGAAATACTGTTAGTTGTCCCTGACCATCAGGAAAAAGTTGTGTAAAAGTAAATCACACTTAATTTACTATGCATTTGAAAATAAATTCCTAACCCGAATAGATCGCAACAGGTACTTAAGCCTTTAAACTAGACTATTTTTGAGCATTTTTCGAGTAGATTGTTGCTTTCCGAAATTAATTCTTTTTAAAAATTAGATAGTGGAAACCGTTACTTTGTGATAACAAATCATAAAAACATTTTTTATTTTGTTTTTATCACTAAATTAATGATAAAGAAACAAGGTAAATAGTGTTCCAAAAGATCATAACTCTTTTAAGTACTTACAAAGTGTAAATGTGTTAAACTAAAATAAGAATACAATTTTGCCAAAGACGTAATAGTTTTCAAACTACGCAATTTAAGTTAACCACAATTTTTTTAAACGACTCCAAAAAAATTACAATAGAGGGAGGTTCTCAATTATGTGTAAGTTTTTTATATTTGCATTTCATTTTCTTTTTATTTTGAAAACATTGGGTGTATTAATAACTTTTACCTACGATCACTACTGTATATAGTAAAAAACACACTACCTGCCATCTATGTAAGTTGAATTTTACATATTGTAAACAAAACGCACTGTAAACAAATCGCACGGTAAACAAAGCGCACGGGACACGCAAATATAGGTGGCTTAGTTCGCTGACGCGGGGTTTAAAAAAACAAATGCGCCTACGTAATTTTCAAATGCTGTCAAAACTGACATAATATTTGTTGAATAATATTTTTGACTAGTAAACTAAATTCAGATTTTATTAAATAAATAAATAAATATGATCGTAGGTAAAATATAGTACATAATTCGAGTTCTAAAGCAATTACGCACTCATGGAAATACGCACTCGCCGCTACGCGGCATCGTGCGTAACTTTTCCATTCGTGCGTAATATGCGTCTTACAACACTCATTACGTAATATACTATTACATATCATTAGGGACAATAAATGCGAAAAGTACAGAGTTATTCATTATATATTGACCTCTCTCTTTATTTCTGTTATTATTGAAAATAAGAAAAAAGTTTCGTATGAAAATTGTAGGACTGTATATATATTTTTTTCAGATGTAATTAAAAAAACTTGCTTGCGTAGGTCACGTTACGTAACAATGAAGGTTGTTTTTTAATTGAAAACCCTGTATGTTTTTACATATTTTTTATATCTTTTTTCCCCGATTTCAAATATGTAGGTCCTAGGTGTAATATTTCTTGATATATCGGACAGTAAAAGATATATTATAAGAATAAATATAAAATCCTCAGATGAACCTGAAATGAACAATATTTTATAATTCACTTAGCCTTTTAACATCCAAAGGTGTTAAATCAGAATTGTTTGGTGGCCATGGAATTGGTCTACCGAATTTTTTAATTATTATATTATTTTTTATTTTTTACATATTTTTTATTTTTGTTTTATATATTTGAAATCAGGGGAAAAAGATCTAAAAGAATATGTAAAAATACACAGCTTTCATTGTTATATCACGTGACCTATGCATGCAATTGTTTTTTAATTGCATTTTAAAAAAATATATGTACAACCCTACACCCTTTATATGAAACATTTTCCTTATTTTCAATAATAACAGCAATAAAGGGGAAGTCAATATATAATGAATAACCCTGTACAATTTTTGACCTAAGAATATAAAAAAATTGGGGTTCTTTGAAAAATTAGTAGAACATTATCTTTTACAATTTTATGCGGTTTTAGTTTGACTCAATTTTACTTTGGTTGTACTTACAAAGAGTTATTTTCTAAAAATTTACATCCTGCAAAACAGACTCAAAAATCGGTGTTTAATTTTGAGAAGTTGAACTTCGCGAATTAGAGAAGTCAGGACTTTTTAAAATTTTAGCTCAATTTTTAATCACTGACGTGTCATCAGGAACAGTGGTATTTTGATATAGAGAATTTTGGAATGGTATATAGTAAGTACTTAAAGTACTGAGTGTCATACGTAATGATATTCATTATGGGTGATTTGTGTAGTAAATGGTAATATCTTTAGTTTCTATATGAGCTCAAGAGGGAAAAGTCACGTTTAAATCGAAAAATTTATTATTCGGAAAAATATTGCTGATTTATCTTTGAAACGCAGTGTGTGTATGCGTGTATGTAAATAATGTGCTAAGGCATTGATAAATAATGAAAATATGAGAGGATCCAGCACAGATCTCTGTGGAACACCAAGTGGGTTCCATATTTATCAGAAAAAATGTTTCCAATTCAATTTGATATTTTCCTGTACTTAAGAGATTATCCTTATGCTTCTAAGGGCCGGTTTTATAGGTCCAGATTAAACTAGAGTTCAAATGTTAGGCAAGTAAAAGATCCCTACTCTTCTTACGAGAAGAGGTTCGGCAAAATTTACAGGTTGGGGGTAGCTCGTCTCCTGGCGTCGGTGATAGGCCCTGGTAGCGGAAATAGGCCGACGTTAAATAAATAGTAAAAAAAAAAACTAGAAGTTTCACGTTTTTGGCGTACTTTTAAATTGTGCACCTTGTTGTGCCTTACTTTTCTCTGAGCGTGTATGAGTCCTTTTGTGCCAATCTTCGGTGCTGATGCTTTAAATATGTTATGTTCTAAATTAATTGTCTTTTGATAATTTTCTTCCTAAGTCGAAGTTTTTATTTATTCTTCGACTTAGGTCGATTCTGGGAGGTTTTATAACAATAACAATTTTGACAAACGCTTATAAAACGACATTTTACAAAACACAAAATCTACAATTTAAACCTCTAGGTGAAACTTTAAGTTAAACTCTAGTTTAATCTGAACCTAAGACCGGCCCTAAAGCATATAGCACATAATATTTTTTCAATAAAATCGAATTTATTCATCTTTAAATTTTCAATGCATTTGTGTGTATATTAAGAGAAATCATATATGGCAGTTTCTGTTAGATTCATCATGATAAAAGCCATTTTGCCTCTTTGTTATTATATGATATTTATTTAAGAAAGATATTATTTTGTTACAAATTACTCTTTCGATAACTTTACATAATATAGTTAGAATAATAGTAATCGGACGATAATTTTCTACACAGGTGAAATGTTTTTTGAAGATTGACGCAACTATGTCAACCTTTCAGACGTAAGGAAACTCTCCAGCCTTAATAGAACGATTTACTATACAGTATGTCCACAGTAGAGTTAAATTAAGAAATCTGGAAATTATATAAGAGTAAAAACTACATTCAATTTTAACGATATGAAAAACTGTCACTAAGAAAAGTTGTAGGAATACAGTCAATGTCACATTAATCAGTGTTTTGTAAATTATCTATTGCAGCGATAATTTCTTCTTCAGTTACCAATGTAAAAAATAAAAAATTTGAATTTGTGATCATAGTAGTACACTCAGTGGATATGTTAAAACACAAACGTGATTTTTGACTGCATTATCAGCTGCCACCGAAAAGAATTCGCCAAAGTAATTTAATCGAACAAAGTTTGATTCTAAATATAATTTTCCACTTCACTAATATAATCATTGTCATAATACCACGAGGCGATATCGAGTCGCAAATACTGTGGAAAGATTATAGATAAATATACAATTTATACTTTGACATAAAAATGTCATGACAGTTGATTTGGTAAAATGACAAAGCATTTAATTAAACAATTATTCGATTGATAACACAAATTCAATTTAATCATTTAAAAACGTACAGGTTTGGTAAAGAAAATGTTAATATTTTAGGGAACTTATAAAGCAGATTGAAATTAATGAAACATCTAGTTTTGTCAACTAAAATAATCAAGTTAAGAAAATTTAGGGAAATATACACCAAACCTGCAAAATAAAGATGGGAAACATGAGACATGATGAAAATGAGTCTTTCTGGAAACAAAGCAAAATCGTAATTTGAGTCAACATTACTGAGACAAAACGTTAAGTAAAAGAAAACATTTACCTTCACAATGATTACTGTTCTGTTTTTGTTTAGAAGGAACACTGTCGCTTGAAATAAAATAAAACACAAGCCTTTTGATCTTTAATGATTCGCAATAGGGAAAGAAATGTTTTCAAAAACCAAAAGAGAATTATTCTTTGTGTTGCTTTGTAAAAAATATTTATTGGTAGTTTTGTTCTCACTTTGTCTCATTGTTGTGAACCCAAGATATTATTAGAATAGGAATATTTACTTTCTTTGTGTTTTATTTATTTAATTTTAAAGACAGGCTATCATTTCAGCTTTGCTTGTTTGAATCTGTTTTATGTAAGATACCTTCTAAAAAAATGTCAATCTCGTAAAAGCAGCTGATCCAATTGACAACAGGAGATACCGGTGTGTGTAATACCAATTTCAAAATAAGTCTGTAATAACTCAAGTTTATGATTTAAGAGAAAATGTTAGTCAAATATTTTTAAAATAAAATATTCTGGAAGATTATATTATACTTATAATTATGTCCAAGTAGTTGATTTAATCAAACAGATATATTATAATAACATAATTTTTGATAGAATAAAAATGTATGCATATAGTCCACCGCATAACATCCTAAACTTATCAGTAAGATATAGATATTTGAATTATTTTTTTTTATTTAAATTTAAAAACTATTAATACAGATTTTAATTTAATTTGAAATAAACAAATAACAAAAATTCATTCATTGATTTTTACAAGTCCATTTTCGATTTATTTTAAGATATCTATTTTTTTATTTACTACCTACATGATAAGTTAAAAAAATTAAATTCGTCTAAATATGCCATCATCAGTATATTTATCAGTAGATCTTTCGCATACCGTTTTACAACCTCTGCTCAACTTGAAAAAGATGAAATAAACATCGACGGCGTAAGTAACTTCAAACACCCGGTACAAATGAATTGTGCGATATGTAACCAAAATTTATTTCAATAAGTTGGCCACCCCTGACTGCAACTTCCTCAAATCAATATTATATCATAGCTCTAACTTCTTTTTATTATTTTGAATTACAAATATTTACAAGTAGGTTACAACTGTTATACAGAAATCAATGTAATGTGCGTCGACCTTGACACTGAAATTAACTTCATGGACACTGAAATACAAACCGCAATTATGTATTTCACAATTTTCACTGAAATACTTAAGCATATTGTGCATATAAAACATGTGTAAGGGAAATTAACTTACCAATGTGTGTATGGTGTATAACATTAATCTCAAAAGGTAAACAAACTCAAATAAATACACTATTAATGATTATTAGAGGTTAGAAACTGAAAATAGAGTTGAACTGAGACGCTTGCGTCTGAAAGCTGACTAGCTGAAAAACGTGGCACCTCCGTCTAATCGTTATGTTCAACTGATGGTAAATTTCGAAACAAATTGATATAGTTGTTCTATTGTATTTTTAATATTAGCAATATTGAAAAGCAGATAAAATGTATTATCTAAAATCTCCGCGGTATCGATTATTCGTAGAAACAGGAGCTTGTGTAGGTGGGTATATGTGTACTTAGTTTGTTAAGTAACATTTCACGTATCTATTTAAGCGCTGAATTTTTATAGTCTTTCTGGAGTCACTAAAAGTTGAATAATTGCGCTAAAGCTTGATAATTATTAAAAATTAACTGGGGCGCACGTGACTACTTTTAAAGGTAGGAAGGTTATGTCTTGGCGTAGGGGATGTAAGTCTTTCTAATATTTATTTTTTCTAAATATGCAAGTATTAACTTTTAACTTTGAATTTTTATTTATTTCTAAAACACAGAGACCCTCACACCAGGATAATGACAAAACTAAATCTTCTAAAAAAAAAACCGCCGGAATCACTACTTCCACATCCAGACTTTCTAAGTCTCTCATAACGAAAAAATTTTGTATGTGGAAATAATTGTTTATAGAGCTTTAATAATATAATATTTGAAATCGTCTACCCCAAAAACCCATAAGACGATATCCCACACGGTAGTGGGGTGGCAGTGAGGGTGGATGAAGTAAAAAAATATTTTGAGGCTTTTGGTTCTTGTACACACACTAAATCACAATTTTTTTCATCCCCTGTAATAATGGGGTAGGGATGGTAATGAGGGTGGCTAATGCCAAAAATTTTTTTGAAACCTTAGCTTCTCTTATATACACTAAATACCAATTTTATGGACTCTTACCTGCTTGATTTACGTATTTACCTCCCATTTACCCCATTTTACCCCCCAACCATTCGACTGAATAAGATGAAAATATAATCTAGTTCTAGATATCGTTAAAGTACGTACGTGTACCAAATTTCAAGTCAATATCTTAAACGGTTCCAGAGTAAACGTGCACACAAAAAAAGTTACAGACCGACAGACAGAGAGAGCGACAGACAGACAGAAATTTAAAATCTCGACGTTTCATGACATTCTAAACCTATTTTAACAATAAAAATTTTCAAAAATGTTTTTGTCGTTACTATACTTCCACTGGATGTGGAAGTAAAACTTAACAAATTTTCCTTAAACTGGAATGTGAAAGGCAAAAGATAAAATAACCGCTGCCCAAGGAATCACTACTTCCACATCCAGATTTTCTATCCAAGTCACTCATAACGAAAAATTTTGTATCTGGAAATAATTGTTTATGGAACTTTAATAATATAATATTTGAAATCCTCTAACCCAAAAACCCATAAAACGATACCCCACATCGGTAGTAGGGTGGGGGTGGTGATAGGGGGTGGTAGTGGGGGTGGATAAAATAAAAAAATATTTTGAGGTTTCTGATTCTAGTACACACACTAAATCACATTTTTTTTTCATCCCCTTTAATAATGGGGTGAGGGTGGTAATGGGGGTGACTAATGCCAAAATTTTATTGAGACCTTAGCTTCTCTTGTATATACTAAATACCAATTTTATGAACTCTTATCTGCTTGATTTACCTATTTACCCCAAATTTACCCCAACCCAACCCTTCGACGGAACAAAATGAAAATATAATCTAGTTCTAGATCTCGTTAAAGTACATATGTGTACCAAATTTCAAGTCAATATCTCAAACGGTTCCAGAGTAAACGTGCGCACAAAAAAGTTACAGACCGACAGACAGACCGACAGACAGAAAATTTTTTTTCGCTTAAACTTTAAATCTCTACGTTTCATGACATTCTAAGCCTATCTGAACAATAAAAAATTTTTTAAATTTTTTTGTCGTTACTATACTTCCACTGGATGTGGAAGTAAAATTACAAAGTCTGGTCTGGTTTTACACTGATTTTTTTTTCTCGAGAACGGAGAGATTTTTATGGTCTATTTCGCTTCAATATCAAGCTATTTACAAGATAGCCGGAGACCGAGATCTTCGATATATGCAAAATAAAAGTGGTCTATGCAACTCGCGAACACACAAAAAAGTCATATTCTTATGTAAAATGATCTGCCGAATTCGAAAATGGATGTCGCGATTTGATTTGGAATTGCGAAACCGGAGAAATTTGCACTTTTCCACTTTTCTCTGAAATTCCGCCAAAATACAATATTGTATGTTTCTCATCCCATAACTTTGTTAATAACAATTAACTCGGCTTGAAAATTTGGACACATGTATTTCGAAATATGATAAATCGATTGCCATACATAAAATTATACTAAACATAAATTATCTGGTGGAAAGAAAATATTTTCGCCCGAGTTCACATGAATTTTGCAGTAGCGACATTGAAAAAGTCTGTATTGAGGAAACTTTTTTATAATTGAAGATAGAGTAAGGTATGAATTAATTTTTGAAAAACATAAAATCGTTGTTTACAACAGTTTGGTGGTCATAAAAGTGCAATAAGCTTGAGCGTTGTACGCGCTGCATTAAATTCTGAATGCATCATGCACCAGACAGCGTAGATAATATGAAGTGACACGGTACCGCATTCGTTTCCAGATGTATTCATAAAGTAATATTGGTAATATTATACTGGGTAATAGAATTCTGCAGTAGCACACAATAAATACATTTTTATTTGATATATACACACTTGTCTTCGCATAAACAGCGTATGGAACAAAGTACATTTGCTTTAGCACATGAACTTGATTTGTTACAAATTAGGTGTTTGCACTTACAAAATGGTGTTATGCTTAGAAAATCTGGCTTCGCATTAATTGTCTTCGTGATTGTCATTATGTTGCTGTCTGTTTTGTGCCATCCAAATTCAAAAAGGTTTGGTATTTTTGGCTGAACGAAATAGGCAGTTTTGCTAAAAAAAATTGTATGCCGAATTCGGCATAGTTTTAGAAGCACATTCTTTAGTAATTTTTATGTTATCAACTGCAGATTTACATAATTGAATATCTATTTTTAAGACTTTAGCAAGATGGTAGATGTCAGACTGTAAGTGACAAGAAGAATTGGTATGTCCGGAAACATCTTCGTATCTGATGACTGAGATGTGCTCTCATCTGGCACGTTCAACAATTTTATCATTTTGCCGTTGAACAAACATAACTAGACAACTTTGAACCCCTTGCAATTATCAGTAATTTATCTGCGAAATGTTAGTTTAATTTCTTTGAAATCTCATCTGAACTTGGATATGATTCAGTCTAATAGATGTTGTATTTAGTGACATCTGTATGAAGAAGGTGACGAATTTGAGTTTGTTAAAACTTCATCGACAAATTTTTTTCTAATTTTAATAAGGCTTGCAAAACAAGTCTTTAAATTGAAGAATATTAGCTTTGTTTTGTTTCTTTGAAGTATTGGTTTAAAAAAAAAATCTAACATATATAAATTGTGATATTTCACATCATTTGCTGTCATGTCTATGCAACTGTCGCCGAATCCTTGAATTCCATATAGTATTTCTTCGTCGTTTAACTCCTTGGCTTTCTGGAAAATTTCATTTTGCCGGTTAAATGACCCTACATACAGTTGCTTTCGTGTTCTTTATTGCAAATAAGACATTTTTTTAGTAATGCCTTTATTGTCGGCATTTTTCATAGGAACATGTATGTCTTGATAAAAAGTCCTCATATACGATCTTCTACATTTGGTGTGATAAACGGGATTCTAAGAAATAAAAAATCCTTATTTTCCAAATGAGCTCCCAATGCTACTAATTATTGTCCGATTTAAGTGACGCCGAGTGTAATAGTTTTGTATAGTTTTCTTCTGTAACATTTTAAACAGTTTCTGATGTTCGTGCCTGACATAATACACTGATCAAAGTCAATGTTGACCACAAATAGAGCTAAAAAATTATATTCAAGAAAGTGCATATGTTTACATTAAAAGTTTCTCACCCGATCTCTTCATGTTAGACCAATACGGTGAATCATAAACCACTTGAAATTATTGAGAAAATTATGTATTTTTTTTAAACAACAATGTTTACAATAATGTAAAAAAGTAACAGCAGTGAGGGACCATCCATAAATGATGTCACGCTTTTTTTGCCACAATTTTTGGCTCCCCCCTGTGTCACACATTGTCACCGCTCCAAATAAAAAAACTTTCTCATTCGATTAGCTACAGCTTACTCGATTACAGTATGCAGTTTTTTTTTTTTAATTTTTTTTTTTAACTGTTTAACGTCGGCCTATTTCCGCTACCAGGGCCTATCACCGACGCCAGGAGACGAGCTACCCCCAACCTGGAAATTTTGCCAAACCTCTTCCCTTAAGAAGAGTAGGGATCTTTTACTTGCCTAACATTTAATAGACAAGGGACCGCCTGTTTTACATCCCCTCCGAAGGATGGTATATCCATTACGTAATCCTCGTCTGAAATTACGTAACTTCCGAGTATACACTGATATACAAGCCTCTAGAAGGTGGGACGAGAACGCTGTATTTCCCAAGATGGGAGCCCATCCAAATACTAACCGCGCTCGACGTTGCTTCAACGGAATATCGACTGATATTCACATTGAAGTCGCCTCTACGCTCGCCCCCAGTATGCAGTTATTTTGAAAAATACAAAAGTTACCTCGATTCACACTTTATCGCTGTAAAGTATACAAAACTACTGTCCCTTTCATTAATAATTATTTATTTTTCAGTCATATCAAAACATATATTGTTTTCGCATACACCGTTGGAAAGCGAAAGGTTTGAGTATTGCAGTACTAAAATATCAATTTTTTTATGACAACGAATAACAGATATAGAGAAGTGGGAACATTAAAAAATGCGAAAGTAGTGATTTCCGTGAAAAGCATAAAAAAGTGCAATTTTTTCCAATTTCGCAATTCCAAAACAAATTGCGACCTCAAAAATATGTTTTTACATGGGAATCAATTGTCTGTTTTTGTATGTTCGAGAGTTGCATAGCATGTGTCGAATTCGGGGGTCTTGCTCTCCGGCTAAAGAGCAACATCCGTGACACTAGCGCTGTGCATCTCCTGATACATGACGTCATGCGTTGTTTGCGCCTAATCCTAAATCCTAATGGATTTATTAAAACTTGAATGTTGAATACCGGCCGTAAAAGGAAAAATACACCGTGTTTTGTATTTAGTAAAGATTTTAAAAATACTAAAATTATATTTTGTGCAAGAAGCCTATTACAAAAAATACAGAAACGTACGCAATTAAGTATTGGGATATATGCTCTCCTGAAATCAAAAACATCGGAAACAGAGGGTTGAGAAGATAAACTCTAGAAACAAAAACACAAAGATAGGAGTATAAACACGACACAATGTGATAACACATTTCACAAATACCTACACTTTCTTATCCCACATTCCCGTACCATGCCTCATATGGCTCTCGCTGCTGGTAACAATCATGACCCAAATCCAACTCAGCATAGACGTAGCTGGCCCGGAAGTGCCAGGAATACCTACCGTATGCTGGTCAATCAATCAATAATTTCCGAGTTTAGGCTTTCTATCCAACTTTGATTGCAGTAAGTCTCAAATAGTCCCAAATCGCTAATTTATATCATCTACAAAGTTACTTAAGGAACTCGAGATGTCTGCATATGCATTTCCCAGTTTCGTACTGATAAAAGCTAATAGTCAAAAACCGCCGATGTCATTGTGCTCTCTTACAACACGGAATTAAAAAACCCGCTGCCCAAGGAATCACTACTTCCACATTCAGATTTTCTATCCAAGTCACTCACAACGAAAAAATTTTGTATGTGAAAATAATATTGTTTATCGAACTAATAATATAATATTTGAAATCCTCTACCCCAAAAATCCATAAAACG
Organism: Rutpela maculata; assembly: GCA_936432065.2. Lineage (NCBI taxonomy): Eukaryota > Metazoa > Arthropoda > Insecta > Coleoptera > Cerambycidae > Rutpela > Rutpela maculata. Next base: position 81,022,302 of record OW386285.2, on the reverse strand, counting down.
ATATCCCATTACTTAACTTAACTAACTTAAGTAAATACCTTCCTGTCCCGGGGATGTATATCATCAGAATTTAAAGTTAGTACCATAGTACCAGTGCCAAAAGTTCAGATACCGTCCGAACCATCTGAATATAGACCCATACATTTACTTCCGTTTGTTGATAAAATTATCGAAATCGCAGTGGGGTAACAATTGCGTGAGTACGTTGAATTAAATAAAATTATTTATAGTGGTCAAAATGAATTTAGGGAGAAATATTCGTGCGAATCAGCTTTACAATTTGTGTGTGAACAATGGAGGAGAGAGATTGGTGAGGGGAAGGTTAAGCTGAGTGTGTTAGTTGACTTGCAGCGCGCCTTTGAAACGATAGATAGGCCTAGGTTATTGTGGAAATTACAGAAATATGGTATAAAATCAACTGCTCTAAGATGGGTGGCAAGTTATTTAGAAAATAGGTGTCATAAAACTAAAGTATATATCAAAATATCATACTCGGTGGATAGTATATATATGGAGTTCCACAGGGAAGTGTGCTAGGGCCACTTCTCTTTGTTTTGTACATAATTGATATTAGTAAATTTTAAAAAATTTCGTTTGTTAGTTTATTCGCAGATGATAAACTAATATCGGTGTCCGGGTACGACCTGAAAGATATAATGCATATTTTAAATGTTGAACTTGATATGTTGTATAACTGGTTATGTGTTAATAACTTAAAGTTAAACTTGGTCACAACAAAATGTATGATAATTGGATCTAAACATAATTGCCAAAAATACTCTGGAGATGATATTAATGTATGTATAAAAAATAATAGAAATTAAGTAGTATCTGAGATAAAGTATCTGGGAGTTATTTTGGATCAGCAACTTACCTTTTTTCGTAATATTGATTATCTTTGAAAGAAAATAGGGAAAAAATTGTTTTTTTCTATAGTATTTCTAGGAACGTGTCAAAATGGAGTAAATTGCTAATATACAACACAATTCTGTCACCTCATTTTAATTATTGTATTTCTTTATTAATTTCCTATTCAATTGAAAATATATATAGATTACAGGTACTCTAAAATAAAATAATAAGAAAATTATTAAGTTGTGACAAATATACCCCAATTTTAACTATGTTGAAATCACTGAGATGGTTGTCCGTGAGGCAAAACATTGATTGATAATGTCACTTTAATCTATAAAATCAGACATAAGAAATTTCCAGAGTACCTGCAAAATTTTCTAGTGACAAGATCTGAAAAACACCGGTATGATATAAGGGCAAAAGATAATTATAACATTGAATTCGTAAGATCCAGTAATTTGCAGAAAACTCTCTTTGGTGACGGTCTGATGCTTTGCCGGACGAAATAAAAGATGTTCGTAGTGTTGGGTTATTTACAAAATTAGTAACGAATTTATATCTTGATTAAGTGTGTAAGCTTGTATTAAATGTTGTATCCTTTTCCTTTGTATACATTTGTATTTAAGGTTATCTTCTATGTATTCTATGTATGTATCTCTCTTTTTGTATACAAATGGCCTGTGTGCTAAATGAAGCAATTTATTTATTTATTATTTTATTATATAGTACTAATAGACCTTGGATAATAAATTATTTATTTAGTAAAGATATTTTGTTTTACTTTCAGTTACATACATGTACTTAATTACAAGTTTGACGTAATTGACTATTTCAATTAACTTTTCATTGCTTATTTTATATGTCTTTTTCACGAAATTTACAGTGGTTATTTCCCTGATCATAGCCATGTTTACTGCTAAAAATCTAAAAGGAAATACTTCTTGTCACTAAGTAGTGAACATGTCTTGTCTAGACTAGCCACACATTCACAGTAAGTTCTAAGGAACCCTCTGAATCTGCAGTAGTCCAAGGAGTCAGTGGCTTTTGTTCATGATGCTACGAGTTTATCACCTGAAAAATGAATTTGTACGTTAGCAATTATTTATAAAGCAATATTTAATTAGGCAAGTATATATGAAAATAATGGTTCATCACTGATAACAACACTTACCTTTGCAACAAGCTTTCATTCTGTAAATCTCTTGCAAAGTACTTGTTTCACTTAACCACAAGCAGCTTCAAGACTTTTGAATGCTTTGAACTCATCCTTCTGTCTATGCAAGTAATTCGCAGTATTCCTATGTGTTATATTTTTAAATACATCAATATTTATACTAAACTATTTTTTTCTCAAAATATAAGGATGTAATTCGATGGCAGCAGTATACCTAACGTGTACAACATGAGACAATTCTGCAACATACGAACTAACCGTCATCCTGACGAACAAAATTGAGGAGATAAAAGTATTAAGAATAGTTACAGATGTTAAATAATCCAACATTAAGCTTCGAAATGACACAAACACAGCAAAATTCACTTGAAAGAAAACCATTCAATTGGGGGACGATTCAATGACAGCTATTTATGTTTCCTAAGGTCTCAAAATCTGTGACGTCGGTGCACGCGACCCATAGCGACTCTTTTGTTTTTATGAAATACTCTAAGAAAAAGTAAGATCATTACGTTGAAACAGGGCCGCGAATTTCTCGAAAATGTGAGTGCTGGTGTAAGTTCAAAGGTGTGCCTCCAAAGAATAATTTCTAGGATACACTTCGTATTTGTAACGTTGTAACGAGTTTTCATTATGTAACACGAAAATACCATTATATACAAAATTAACGAATTTATAACAGCTTTATGACAGCTATTAGTCACCTTTTCTTTCTAATAAAAATTATTTCAGTACGAAGAGCTGCAATTAATCTTCATTATTTAATCTCCACGAAGTTAAAATAAGATTAACAACTTTTGAAAATACTTCAGTTTAAAATAAAAAGACGTAGAAAATCTTTTACAATAATAATAAATAGGAATTATCTACGATAAGATATGTCTTATATTTGACATATCCGTTTGTAATCAACTTCTGCGTCATTAAATATAATAATAAACTTATTTTACATAATTCTTCTAACCACGAGACTAATATAAGCAGGTCCGATGACTCAGTAAGGCTACCAAGAAATTGATCTCCATTATTTAATCTCCATGAGGTTAAAATAAAATTAATGATTTTAAAAACACTTCAGTTTAAGATAAAAGACGTCGAAAATCTTTTACAATAAAACACAGATCTGCGAAAAAAAAATGGTCTTGTCATAAGGTTCTCATCTAACTTTTCTGAAGTATTTTGACGCACCGAAGCTGATTTTGGACACAAAAAAAAATTCTATTGTGTTAGATTATCTCCACTAGCCCCTTCCATCCCCTAAAAAAGGCAAAAAAGATCTTATTCTAAAATTCTGAGTTACTTAGACACGCTGGATGCAGAAAATTTTTTGATGGAGGAAACTGACTCGATAGAAATTTTTTTTCGTCCAAAATTGATTTAAACGCGTCAAACGGCCATATGCACGCACCATTGTGTCCTAAACCCGATTAAGAGTTGATCCTCATTTTTCTAAGCAGCGTCATCTGAAAATGTGTTGAGCGAGATTTTTTGTTCATCGGTCGGTGAAGTTGCTGTAAGCTTAAGTTTAAGATTTTGATCTGCATTTTCTAACTTTATAACGTTAGTGAAATTATTCACGATTTTAGAAATAACAATTTAATAAAGTAGGTAAAAGCTTTCTGTTAACTGTACTGTAAATTACGTAATTAATAGTCTGAAGTCTGTAGTCCCATCCATTGTGACCTTCTTGAGATATGTATCAAACTAATCCACAAATTTTTTAGGTGTTTAAATATAAGAAAATACGAACATATATTATTATATTATTCCCTTTTTTTACAAAATAAAGTAAATGCCACTAAGAAATAATTATTCAGCTGACAGTTTTTCCATTCATTAAACAAATAAAACAAATTTGTTACTAGCACCAATAAATTGATTTTGATTTTTTTTTACCGATATTAAAATTTGATCTGCACAATTTCATTTCTTTTTTTAGTTCTGGGCCTCCTACAGTTCAAAATTAGTTACTGACATCTTTTGCTTTTAGTTTACTTACTTGCTTCCTCTTTTCTATTTTCATAACACCTTCTTAAAGTTTCCCAATCACGAAAAACGCCACTTAGTCCGGGGTCCAACTCCAAAATCAAGATGACCTGTTCCGACATGACGTACAAATGTTGATATAAGTAATGAAGAGAGCATTACCTGGGGCACTAGAAAACACTTGTCGGATTAATTTTTGCTCTTGCGCAACTTCAGAAATCGCAAAAAAAGATGGCGGATTGATAATTACAAAATTATGTTTTACAATGGTTATTCTCCGTTAAAACAAAAACTATGTAACCTACCGATCTGATTTTTGGTATGTATACTCAAAAGATATATGTGATTCTAACTAAGCTATTGGTATTTTTGAAAAGAATATTTTTTTTAGAAAAAAATAATTAAAATCAAAAGGTTGATATTTACGTTCTAAAAATTTCGATATGCAGACAACTATGTTAAATTTATGAAATTCTTATATACAATTGCTTACCAAATATAGTCCATATATTGAAAAAGTTTTTTTAAAAAAGATCCTGTCGATAACGTATACAGTTTTTTGTTTATGATTTTTTTAATAGGCGTGTAATTATGCAGCATTAAAATAAAAATAGTCTACACGATAATTGGTACAGTGTAACAGTAAAAAGAACTATATTGTTCAATATAATTGCAAATTTGAATTACTTTATGTTAATAATACAATAAAACGAATGAAAGTAGTAGTCGGGCGTTGCCGATTGCGGCCACTCATTAAAAAAAATAATAATCGATACAAAGTGAATTGTGCGTTCGAGCAAAATATTAATCAAATAGGTATTCGCAATTGGCCATGCCCGAGTACAACTTTTACTCGTTTTTATATTGTTTAAGAAATAAAACATTAGTGAGAAATATTATTTTAGGTATTTAGCATATTTAATAAAAAGCAGAAAAGGGAGATATTTTAAATAAAACATTAATGTTGTATATTATGTAATTTTTGGGTATAACTATTCTAACATTTTAGTCAGAATCACTATCATTATAAAATGATGCATATTGCTTTTTCCCTTAAAACAATTTTCAGGAAAAGCAGCACACGAGCACACAACTGAATACCACTCACAAGAACATTTTGTGTCGCATTTTATTTTACAGTTGCACTTTTTAATTTAAATTCAGATAAACTTTTTTTTGTCGACATTATCGGTACCAGCTCCTGATTTCCAATTCTGCATCCAAAATTTTGTGCAAGAGGTAATTTGAATGACGGTTCACAACACTGTTTAAAAAAAGTAATATTTGCATATTTGCAACATGTTGTTGAAAAGCGTCTTCCGTCGGTGTGAAGGAGCGTAAATCACTTTTATTAAATAATTTTACCTTTTAATAATTTTCAAACGTATACATATAATACATTTGTAAAGTTGACGTGTATGTACATTGAAAATATTTGCAAAAAACTGATGTGGGGGATGTAAGATGAGTAATGGAATACATTAAGACAGATTTCGGAATTTTCCTCTGTTTGTCTGCTTGTCTGTTTGAACGCGCATCACGCAGAAACTACTGAACCAATGAGGTTCATCTAAGCTTGGAGTAACATTTAGTTCTTATTTCATCGAAATCGGCCTAGACTAAGCCAAGTTTTATGAAAATCGGTCTAGTAGAACAGGAGATACAACTTGATCTCTACAATAAGCGTATTTGCACGGCATAAACTTTTAAGATTAAACTTCTGTAATATTCCAGAAAATTTGAGAGTACTCTGGAATATTCCAGAAAATTTGTGAGTTTTCTGAAATATTCCAGAATGGTGATTGTACCTCAAACGTCGTTTATAAAGAAGCTTTTTATTCAATTTCAAAATTCCATGCGAACGTAACCGCGGGCATAGCTAGTAAATAATAAATATGAACCGCAAACAATAATCAATCGATTTAAACAATCAAACACAAATAGTTTTTATAATGTTAAAATGTTAAGATAAATAACTTCACACTATATACATAAGTACATACGCCTAGTAAACATAAACATACCAGCTAATTGACGATTTGCACGAAAGAAAGTTCAGTAAAAAGTGTCATGGCGCACAGTATAATGGTATCACTGTAATGCACTGCACATGTTGACCAACTCGTCTAATTTCCAAACATTGCAACAATTAAATACCTATAATATAATAATCATAACATCGTGTTTTCATTATCTTTAATGTCAAACCTGCTTCCATTGAATATAAATAGTCTTTATTAAGTTGTTTCGTAGTCTACAATATTTAAAAAATGTCGAATTATGCAATTTGTCAAACACTCTGTTTCCAACTCTCAGTTTACTAGAAGAGTTGGCAGCAGTGACTGACAAATTGCATAATTTGACATTTTTTAAATATTGTAGACTACGAAACAACCTAATAAAGATGATTTGTATTCAGTAGAAGTAGGTTTCACATTAAAGATAATGAAAACAATGTTATGATTATTATATTATAGGTATTTAATTGTTGCAAAGTTTGGAAATTAGACGTGTTGGTCAACATGTGCAGTGAATTACAGTGATACCATTATACTGTGCGCATGACACTTTTTACCAAACTTTCTTTCATGCAAATCGTCAATTCCACTGTAAACTGTTTTCATGCGCTATATGAATTTTAGGAGAGCTGTCGCCTTTATTACATGCGCCGCATCATGCACCCATTTTAAAAATTCATAACTCGAATACTATATGCAATATCAACTTAGTTCTTGTCTTAAAAACATTTTCAATATATTGGCTATGTTTGTTAGCATAGTTTATACACAAAAAATTTAAAATTGAAGTACTTGTTCGTATGTTGAAATTCTTACTACAATATTTTATAGTTACAGATTTCATATTTCTTTCCCAAAAAACTAAACATATTTAAACAGTACCATCGAGCCTCACCCAAGTGCTTGTGTCTTTAGTGTATACTATAAAAAAATTAGATGGATAGCACTCATAGTTTCTTTTACAGGACGTGTTATGTATTAAGAAACATTTTTTAGGAATTATCATTTCGTCTCTTTTCTTATCATTTAAGAAGTTATGCAAGAGCTGATAAGAATCCGACAAGTCATTTCTGGTGTCATATATAACCCTTTTTACAAATCTGAAGTTGAAAAATGTACGTCATGTCGGAACAGGTTACTTGGAATTTAGAGCGATTTCGTACTGTCGGACCCCAGACTAACTCCTAGATGGGATATCGAATTTCTGTTCAACTTTATGTCCACAACAGAAGCCCGATTCGTCCTTAAAAAACATATGTATACGCTACCAAATTTATTAAATGAGGAGCAAGCATGCAAAACCCGATAAATCCACCTTTATGAATTGTTGGGAAATTGCGAAAAACTCTAACAAAAAAGTTGAAATTTTCTTTTACAGATTGCTGTCTTAGAGGTTTTAGATGCATCTGGGAAACTTTGAAAAAAAAAATTACTAGCAATTTGTAATCGGTGCAAATCGGTATCAAATTTCAAAAATACTTTTTGCACCGATTTCAAATTGATATTAGGTAATAAGGTACAGTTCCTCGCTACTTTCCATTAATAGATAGATATTAGTAAATCTGAGTGAAAGTGTATTTCTTACTATTTAGAGACATTTGTTGAAGGTTTTTTGAAAGCGGTTCGATATAAAAAAAATAAACCTTTTTAGCTTATTTAATTTCTACTTAGTGAAATTCTCTTTATGTTGGGTACCATGTAAATGTTACCAGGAAAGTAATACTCTGTGGTTTGTGAATTAATTGAAATTACCGGGGACTGCACCAAATCTTCGAATACGAAAAATACACTCCACTATTCGTATATAGAGACACTGATGCAAATGCTAAAAGCTAAAAACCTGGGGCCCCGGGCAACTGCCCAAATTACCCGTGCATAGCTACGCTTCTCCATAAGACTGATATAAGCAGGATCAGATGATTCAGCAGAACCATCAAGAGTTTCCTGAATTAGTGGGGCTACCTATAAATTCTTGATGGGCACAATATCTAGGAGGGGAGCAAGCGGCGGATGAAATAGAGTAAATCGACCCAGGAAATCATCATCATCAACACCGACTCGGGCCTGTTTTGTTCCAATACAAAAAAAATTAACTATCGCGTAGGATCTGACCTGCCCTTCGAGAATTCTTTCGTCCTCCTAGCAAGCCCGTCCGCCCTAAGTGGAGCTTGGACACGCCATTAATCTTATAAAATAAAATAAATTTATTGGTATTTTTACTTCCACATTATGGACGTATGTAGCGGTAAAAAAGAAATTGGAAATTTATTTGTTCAAATAGTCTTAGAATATCATGAAACGTCAAGATTTTAAATTTGAGCAAGAAAATATATCTGTCTGCAACTTTTTTTTGTGAGCATGATTACTCTGGAACGGTTTACGATATTGAATTGAAATTTGGCTTACGTTTTATGATTAGATCTGGAGCTGGACTATATATTTACCTTATTTCGTTGAAGGGTTTGGGTACAAATGGAGGTAAATTTTTAAAACAAGCAAATGATTGTTCATAAAATTGGGATTTAGCATATGTACGAAAAGCGAAGACCTCAAAATTTTTTTGGCATCAGTAAGGGGGTAAGAAAATGAAATTGTGATTTAGTGTGTGTACAAGAACCAAAGGCCTCAAACATTTTTTTGGTTATCAACCATCCTCACTATCATCCATTTCCTTTAATAATGAGGTGGGGGTGGTAGCGGAGGACCTGGATAGGAAAAGACTTGGGTAGGAAATCTGGATGTGGAAGTAGTGATTTAGTGATGTGGCAGTGAATTTTTTATTATTAAGCACGACAGTTGAATTCGTAATTTTTTTTCTATAAGATTAGGTAAAATATGTTACCCACATGTTTTATTAGAGTTAATGGTCAATATAAAGTAATGAATTATCAATTTTTTTTCCACAATACTTTACTTAGCGGAAAGTTAAATAGATTAATACTCGAAGAATTTCAACATAAATAAAAGATCCAGAAGTGGGAAGCAGTAAAAAAAAAAAAATTTTTTTCATTCTTTGTTATGAGTCAAAAATAATCTAATTAAGGTAGTTTTTCGTAAAATCACTTTTCTCTATTTTATAAAAATATAAAAATTAGTACTAGGTAAACTTTGCATGACGAATATAATAGTACAGTACTTAGAGCTAAAAAAAGAATGTAAAATTTAGGAATAATCTCATATGTAATGATTTTGTTTTTTAGTTAATTCTTTCTAAAGCAAGTGATTTAAATGGACTAAAAAAAATTAATATCTAGGTAATGAAAAACACAATTTTTGAGATTTAATTTCCATAATAGCAAGCATAATGACGACATTTTATGAAAAAAATATGAAAATGCACGTTGCTTGGGCTATAACTTCTTTGTTTTTTATGATACACAAACAATAAAAAATCATTGTAAAGCTTGATAAACCACCTTCAATTATTTCTTTAGAATTTTAACGCGTATCATACTTTCTAATATATTCAATCTTTAAACTAAATATTTCATCTTCTATAAACGTTCGGACGCCATCTTTAAACTAAAATATCTCGGAAAGTATTAATCCTGCATAAATATTAAAAGAAACGAATTCTTTCTGAGTTTAAAAGCTTTATTTTGGATTTTCACCGTTTTCCTCTAAAACTAATTAATATTTATTAAGATATTTGCAAAGAATAAGAAATTTTCGGTTTCTTTCGAAAATCTTTTTGTAGTTATAATACAATTTTTATCTGAAGTAAGTACTGTAAACAGACTAAAAAATTTGGGCGTCTAGGCCATATTACATGTTACCGAAGAACAATATTTGAGAATTGTAATTTTTATTTACTAACTACTTATACTAACAAAATGTCGAGGTTTCTGTTAAATGAATGTGAAGAAGCACCGTCAAAACTTCTTTACTTTCTATGCTATAGAAATAGTTAAGATTACACAGGCCCACAAAAAAAAAGTTGTCTGTCTGGCGGACGACACCAGTGTATGCTCATGTATTTGGACCCGCTGAAACCGAATCCGAAGTCAAAATTGTCAGATTGGATCGTTTTTCATCCCTAACCCCAAAAAAAAACACTCCCAAAAAATGGTCTGTCCGGCGGACCAGACCAGTATATCCTTATGTATTTGGATCCGCTGAAACCGAATCTGAAGTCATAGTTGTAATATTGGCTCGTTTTTCACACATAACCCCAAAAAACACTCCCAAAACAAACAAAAAAAGTTGTCTGTCCGGCGGACAGACCAGCGTATGCTCATGTATTTTAATCCGCTGAGTCCGAATCTGAAGTCAGAATTATGAGATTGGTTCGTTTTTCACCCCAAACCGCAGAAAAACACCCCCTCCCCCAGAAAATGGTCTCTCCGGAGGACCATACCAGTGTATCCTTGTGTATTTGGACCCGCTGAAACCGAATCGGAAGTCATAATTGTAAGATGGCTCGTTTTTCACCTCTAACTCCAAAAAACACTTCCAAAACAAAAAAATTGGGGGGGGGGGGGGGGGGTGAAAACGAGTCAATCTGGCAATTCTAACTTCGGATTCGGATTCGGCTTCAGCGGGTACAAATATATACGGATACACTGGTTTGGTCCGCCGGACAGACCACTTTTTTTTGTGGGACTGTGTTATTAAACAATTTTTTATTTTGGTCGTCAACATTTTTTATGTATGTGCCATAGTTTCCGAGATATCTAACATTTAAACTAAATATTTCCGTCTTACAAACGTTCGGATGCCATTTTTACACTGCCAGATCTCCAAAACCGTTAACTCTACAGAAATCAGAAAAGGATGAAATTTACCTTATGTTTAGCTTTTGATTTGTCTCTAGCATTTTTTCACTAAATGTAATATTTTTTAGAGTTATTTGACGGAAATCGTTTTGAAATTCAAGCTAAAATTGCAATTTTCAAGTCGTTATAACTTAAGGACTATCAGTTTATATAAAAGTTGCTTGAAGCTTTTTCTTCCCAAAATTTGATTCTTTTTCAGCTCCAAAGTTATTTTTTTAGGTACCATCCTCAAAAGGAGTTGCATTCACCCCCTGTAAGTTAGTAAGCTACCGCGTAATATAGAAACTTTTATTTGATGCGTTGACTACTAAATTGTCAAAAAAAAAGAACGAAGTCTAATTCACATGACATTATTCCAAAGTTAGAACTTCTAGTGACTGTACTAGGTATAACCTGAGAAATTGCGGTTCAAATTTAGGGCTAATGTTAAAAAAAAAACTTCATTTTACGTATTGGTTTTGCAACCTTAGGAAAATGATAGAGGAGAAATCAAAATATCCCTCAAACTACCATCATGTAACGAAAAAAATGAACTCCATAGAAGTGTCGAAGTGTGTAAAAGTCTGATAAACAGGCGTTTTGAGGTCCAGAAGTAGGGTATAGAATTTCCCAGTCTTAAAACATCGACCGATCGAAATACCGATATATATTACAGAAATGTTTATATTATCATAGTCATGAAATATATATATTTTTAACTATTTTACAACATCAATTGTTATATACCGGGTGTAACAGGATCATGGTACACATCTTTAGTTTTCCATTTAAGTGTGCCATGACGGATCCGATTTATTCCAAATAACCCGTGTAATGTTGGAAAAATCGAAATCCCGTCAAAAATACTAAATTACGTGATTTATGAGTAAATAAAGTTCATCATGTCTTTTGGGGCACGTAAACGAGACGATACGAAAAGTCTACTCCATGTCCAGGAGTCTGTATCCGCTCCTGGCGCGGGGTAGCGGACTAAACAGGACCAATAAGAAATTGCTATATACGATGGTGATCAGGCTGGCTATCACATACGCGGCGCCGGTGTGGTGCAGCATCCCGGCCACGACAATGCGAAAACTAAAAGTATTAGAACACAAATTTATGCGCCTCATTTCAGCCTCTGATAGGTACACCTCCCTCAGAGATCTCTATGCACTTTGCCACGACATAACTCCACTAGCGGATTTCGTCCAAGAAACATCGCAAAAATTCTATCAATTCAAACTGGGCGACAGTCCGCTAACCCGAGACATTACACGAATCAGACAGCATAATGCCATACTTTTCAACCTGAAACACCCATTACTTTCGGCTTTCGGCAACCTCCCTAGCAAAATCTTTCCTATACCAAAATTTCCATTTAACCAACTTTTAGCTTTCACCACCTTTTATTCTCAAACCCTTTCTCTGTTCCCTCTATTAGTCACCTTTTTGTTAATGTTGTTAATTTCTGTTCTTTTGTCCCTTTTTGTTCTCTTTCAAAATCTCCTCTCGACCAATAACTTCTTGTAAATCAAACTTTTTATTTAAATCACAACTTCCTCTCCACCCTATCTTTCCGAAGGCAGGCAGACCATCGGAAGAATACTGGCATTGGCTCGAACGGGTTTTTTCATTAAGTCTTTTCCCGTATCAATAATCCAATTTTTAAAACTGTGCGCGTGTGCTGTGCAAACTAAAACATTAGTGTAATTTTTAAGTGTTTTTAAAACTCATTCTAGTTATAGTTCGCCAAATTGTTAGATTTAAGTTTTTTGTTCCAAAGAACAGGAGTTCTAACCTTATAACCCTTCATTTATCGTTTAAGCCGGAGTTAAACCCGTTTCACCCGACCACCCATCTACCACGACGTTGCACGCCGTGGTGGTGTGGTTGGCTCTGAATCGGGACTTGACTCAGGCGCACTTTTGTATTATTAACTGTAATAAAACATTTTTGAATTCAATTGAATTGAATGTCTTTTGGGGCAAAACTCAATTTTTTCAGATGGAACCATATTGGCACCGTGGTACTATTTGTTTGTACTATTAATAAGGAATTTATTCATATGTCGTATTAAAATGTGCGATAAATACAAACAGAATTACAGCTAAAAGAAAATAGGAAAATACAATCTTGTTCTAATTAAATGTTAAGAAGTAACTAACTAACTTGAAAACATGAAACAGGTGTTTTTATTGTGTCTTTAGAAATTGTTTAAAATTCTCGTTAGTTGTGTTCAAAATGCCGCAAATTTATACAAGAAATGAAAAAGTGGACATGTTAATTATTTATGGGGAATGTAGAAAAAATGCCGTAGCGGATAGACACCTCTATGCCGAACGATATCCTGAGAGAAATTATTTTAAACGTCTTGAAAACCAATTCCAAAGAGAGCCCAACAATAATCCTGAAGAAAATTTCATTCTTGTCGAAAGAACGGAAATTAATGTTTTGGCTCGAATGGAAGTTGACAGTTTCTTTAAGGCAAATTGGGTTTAAATTGGAAATTAGTCACCAAGTAGTAAGCCGAATTTTGCACAAATACCACTATAAATCTTTTAAATACCAATTGCACCAGCACTTGTACGAAAATGATTACGAACGTAGGATGGAATATTGCAATGTGCAGCCAAACAATGATTTTTTGGGTATGATTTTATTTTCGGACGAGCTTAGGTTTACAAATTTGGGATTATTTAACCGACAAAATACAAAATATTGGCCACAGGAAAATCAACATTTATTACGCGAGGGTAACTTTCAAGTGCGGTTCGGTTTCAATGTTTGGCTTGGAATAATCATTAGTAGAATCATTGGTCCAATAATATTTGAAGGACTGACTGGTGCCGGATACTTGAGATTCCTGCAAAATGAGATAGAGGACATTTTAGATTTAGGACAGGGAATATTTTTCAACGGAAATTCGGAGAAAACGTATGGTCCTGTCAGATGGCCTCCAAGGTCACCTGATATTTAACACCCTGTGATTTCTTTGTTTGGGGTCATTAAAAAAATATTGTCTACGCAATCGCCGTTACAACCCGTGAGATAGTGAAATAACACTAGAGGGATATAAAATAGTTCGTTGCGACTCAACAAGCCGTTTTACAGGGGGCGTTCAAATACATGTCAAAGATGGGCTAAAATTTAGGAACATTGAATCTTTCAGACAACAAAAGGAGTTCTGGTTAGTGTCATTGAATGTTATTATAGATAAAATTACTTATTGGGTAATAGCTGTTTATCGTTCACCTAGTGGAAATGCTTATGACTTTGTCAATAACTTTTTTAATTGGTTTGAAGTAAATTTGGTAAAAAATTGTAATTATAATATACTAGTAGTAAAAGATTTTAACATCAACTGGAAAGACAACAATGCGATAAAAAGAAATTTAAGCAATATGTTTGAAAATATTGGCTTTAAACAGTTCGTGACGGAATATACTAGGGGGACGGATATTAGTAAAACTACAATAGATTTAGTGTTTGGAAATCATGCAAATATAAATGTAACTGTGGATCATAATTATATAATATCCGATCATTCCATTGTACATGTTTACACAGATAATATCGTTAATAGTTTTCAGGTCAAATTAACAAGAGGTAAATTAGATTATACTAAATTATCAAATTTATTGATTGAAAAAGACTGGAGATATCGTAGTACGAATATAAATGAAGTAACTGATACCTTTTTTGATAATTTAATAATAACATTAGATACAGTTTCACCCCTAAAAGAAACCAGAATAAAGTTAAATAATAAATGGATGAATGACGACTGTAGAGAGGCTATCAAAAAAAAAATAACGCATATAAAAAATATAAATGGACTGGAAATAATGAGGACTGGGTAGAGTATAAAAAATGTCGGAATTTAGTAACGAGAACTATAGATAATTCAAAACAAATTTTTTATCATGATACGATAGACAAAAACAAAAATAATTCAAAATTAATGTGGTTTAATTTAAAAGACATATTGGGATGCAAAAAGCAAAAAATAGGCGGAATTGTTTGTGATGATGCATACTACCATAGACCAAGTGACATTACCAAAGTGTTAAATAATTATTATATTGAGAGTATTGAAACAATTGTATCTAACATTGACAACAATATTAATGATGAAGCTTTATTAACAAACACCATACCACTATGCTCCTCTACTTTTACTGTATTTAAACAAGTATCAATAAAGGAATTGAAAGAAATTATCTTTAGTCAAAGTAAAAACGGTAGCATAGATGAGATAGATTTAAAATTAATTAAAGAACTCTTTCATGTCATAGGATATCCCTTAAGGAATTTAATTAACCTTAGTTTAGAAAAAGGTATCGTTCCTGATAGATTTAAAACATCCATTATTATTCCAGTTCCAAAAGTACCTAATACAAACTTAGCACAAGAGATGCGCCCTATCAATATGTTACCATTCTGTGAAAAACTATTAGAACTTGTAGTATATAATCAAATATTAGAATATGTAAAATGCAACGATCTGCTTTGTACATATCAGTCAGGATTCAGGGACAAACACTCTTGCGAGACAGCGTTACAGTCTGTAATATCTGATTGGAAAGAGGATATAAATCATGGACTTGGTATATGTGCGGTCTTCATAGACCTAAAGAGAGCTTTTGAGACAATTGATCGACATACTCTAATTCTAAAATTAAAAAGGTATGGATTTTCTGGCACAACTTTAATGTGGTTGGAAAGTTACTTATCATTTAGATGCCAAAAAACTAAATATGAGGAACAATATTCTGAAAGCCGCTATAACAACGATGGAGTCCCGCAAGGGAGTGTCCTTGGTCCCCTGTTATTTATTCTGTATATTAATGATTTAGGTAAAGTTTTAATAAATTGTAAAATACATCTCTTTGCAGATGACACCCTAATCTATTTTAGTCATAAAAACTATGAAACTTTGATTGCAACGGTTAATGAAGATTTAAAGAGGCTTACTGACAAATTTAATGTAAACAGGCTAAAAATAAATGAAACAAAATCAAAGTGTATGTTTATAGGATCCGATTGGGCATATAAAAATTTTTGTGATTTACAAATAAAAGTAAAAATTGGAAATAAAGACTTGGATTTTCAAGATGAAATTAAATACCTGGGGTTGTTAATAGATAGGAATTTAAAATTTAAGAATCATGTGGATTATATTTCTAAGAAAATTGGTAAAAAAATAGGATACTTTTATAGAATTAGTGGACACATTTCCATAAACACAAAAGTAACATTATACAACAGCATTATTTTGCCCCATTTTACTTACTGTTCATCAGTTATATATGTATCCCAAGTAAATTGTTACAGACTGCAGATTCTACAAAATAAAGCAATGCGTATAATTTTGGGTGCAAATCGATATACAAGCATTAATATAATGTTGGAAGTGTTAGGCTGGCTGGATATAAAAAGAATATGTATATTCAAACAATGTTATTTGTTTATAAAACACTGAATAAGAAGGTGCCTGAATATTTATCCTCAAGGGTAGTGAGTGTAAATGAAGTCCATAACTACAATACTAGAAACAAAGACAACTGTTACGTAAATAGAACAACTAAAACTCTCACTTACAATAGTTTGTTTCATAAAGGTATCATTGAGTATAACTCTTTACCCAATGACCTGAAGACTATTAATAGTATTGGTTTATTCAAATCAAAACTTATTAAGTACATGAAAGAAAATATGTAAATGTGAGCATATAGGTATATTTTGTTAAGTATGTCTGTTAAAAATAGGAGTTGTTAGAATATGCGTATTTGTATATAATTGTAATTTATGTACTAACTTAGTGACTATATTATGGCTACTGTAATGTATTATCTTTAGATAAATAAATACTATTCATTCAGACCTGGAACTACGAGTAAGACGCGCAATTAATAGCATAACGGGCCAGCAATTGGCGAACGTTCTTTGAGAAACAGCTATTCGAGTTCAGAAGTACATTTATGTTAATGGACAACATTTTGAACAATTGTAATGTTTTGTGTTCATTTTTTATGTTCCAAAGTCACCTTGTGTATAACAAAATAATCAGAACAAAATTGTATTTTCTTATTTTTCCTTTAGCTGTAATTTTGTTTGTATTTATCGCACATTTCAATACGACATATGAATAAATTCCTTCTTAATAGTACTAATAAATGGTGCCACGGTATGGGGTTTCATTTGAAAAAATTGGGTTTTTCCCCAAAAACCATTTTGATGAACGTAATTTAGTATTTTTGACGGAATTTCAATTTTTCTAGCATTACACGGTTTATTTAGTATAAATTGGAACCATCATGGCACACTTAAATGGGAAACTAAAAAATTTATTATAAAAAATATTTACTTTTGAAATGTCACTTATTTGGTATCGTTAGATTCAGAGATTTAAAAATCGAAAGTTAGTGTCACTTCCGGCGAAACCGGAAGTGAAGAAAAAAATCACTTGTATGTCAAAAAGTGCCGCTTATTATGTATATAGGACATCCCAAATTTCAATCAATTATCTTCAAAACTACAGGAGAAATGGGGTGTACCATGATCCTGTTACACCCGGTATAAGGTTCCAATTATACAATGGAGGATTTTTTGATTCACTTCGTTAAAGAAAAGTCATATGTTTTATAATTAAGAATAAAATATACATTTTTGAAAAATATACATAGTTATTTTGCCAATTTTCAGAAAAGAAAAATGAAAATCTCCTCCTTTTTGTTGGTTAAAAATAGACTAGTTCACAAGTTCAAAGCCGTGTTAATGCTTGATATAGCTCGTAAAAATATGAGTGAGAGCTCATTGGATTCGGAATGACGTCTAGAAAAATGTTCAAACATTTTTTACCCGCGCATAAACAATTGCAAAAGTTATAAAAATTTTTAATTGTGTATATTGATTTTTTCCTTTTTTAATTATTTAAAGTAATTATTAAGAAAAAATTTTATTCTTAAAATTTGTTTTTTGCAATTCTTTACAAGATGGAAAAAAAAATATTTTTTTTTGTTAATTTATTTGTTTATCTAATAAAAAATTTGTTATTAACAATCGCCGAATTATATTTTTTTGGAATAGAAAAAAAATAACAAAAACAACTGTATACGTAAGTAAACATGTCAAAAAATTTTTTTTAATATTTTTTATAGAATTTTAAATTTTGATAGTCCACATGAGTAAAGGCGGTCATTTTATCCTAATATTATTTAGTATTATTTATAAATAAACAATAGAATAAATAAAAATATGCAAATTTAAAAAATTTCTGAAAAAAAGCATAGAAAATTTTTAAAAAATCGCATGATTTTATAAAAAAAGTGTTTATTTTTAAATTAACAATAGCTGCTCCTTGAGCTAGAAGCCAATAACAAACCGCATTATATTTAGAACTAATAAAGATAGTAAAATAATATAGAACGGGATATACATCAGATGATTGATTGTTAATTAAAATACATTTATTATTTGAAGTATTATAGTTATTGGTTATATATAAAACTTATTTGGTAGATATTTCATCACTGAATGGAGGTCTATTATTGTATATGCAATAGTTAATAAGTTATAAGCCATGAAAGATTCGAAAATATAAAGAAAACTTTCAATTTTTATAAACAAATGCACGTAACTATTGATTAACAATAGTTACAAACTTGTTCGTGATCTCATTTCAAATATCATTTAATTCTTTATAAAAACGCCAAGAGTGTTAATTATTGTATCTCCACTAGTTTAAAAGATATAGCCGTTTATAACTTAAGCAATAAAATGACCGCCTTTACTCATGTAGACTATCAAAATTTAAAATTCTATAAAAACTATTAATAAATTTTTTTTGACATGTTTACGTATACGGTTGTTTTTGTTAGTTTTTTTTTTCTATAAAAAAAATGTAAACACATTCGGCGATTGTTAATAACAAATTTTTTATTAGATAAACAAATAAATTAACAACAAAAAAAGTAATTTTTTTCCATATTGTAGAGAATTGCAAAATAGTTATTTATGATACAAGTGTTAAAAATTACTTTTTATTTTGTGAGTGGAGAAGTTTGCGAAACGAGCGCAAGCAAGTGGAACAACTCCACGAACAAAATAAAGTCATTTTTAACACGTGTATCATACAATGTTTTTTCTACAAACATCATTAAAAGAACAATAAAGTTTCTTTAAAAAGATTTCAAATCCTTTTAATGGTTACCTGATAATTCTAGTAGTTTGTAGGATTTATGGAATGAATAAATCAAGTTTGCTCGTTGTTTGACACATGCTTGTCAAATGTGAAAAACTATTGCCGCAGAAAAGGGAACTACCAGAAACGACACTTGAGCTTCCCGCCAAAATTCCATTGCCGCCATTTTGTTGTTACTACATCCGTCAGTTCATTTATTGTTTTAGGTTAAAACAACAAAGTGCGGTAAATGACAGTCTGTGACATAATACCGAAATAAATTCTTGAAATGTTTTAGTGTTATTGTGCTGTGTTAATAGTGTAGCGACCCCTCATTTAATTCCCCTATGTAAAGCGGGCTTAACGCTTGCACAGTGTCTCGTAACCGATCAGCTGTCAACGGTAGAAGAAGAGAAGTGACTAGACGCGCGGGACAATGTCATACGTGTTTGAGATGTTTTCCTAATTTTACCTATGTTTTTCTTGTGTTCATTACACGAATTAATTAAAGTATGTTTGGGTGTAATTAGTGTTTTATTAATTATCATCCTACAATAGTAATTTTTATTAGCGATATAAGTAAACGAGGTGGAAACGTTTGCGCTGTTAAAGAATGTACAAGTAGTACGACAGGAAAAGACATTAGTTTATTTAGGTTTCCTAAGGATTCCCAAAGGTATTTTATTATTGATGTAAATTATAAGATATTTCCAAGTAGTTGTGAACCTTTATTCTTTTAAGGTCCGTATTGTGGTTGGAAGCATGCGATCGTGGGGATTTGGCAAGTAAAAGTTCAACCGAACTTTATAACAATTTTAAGTTGTGCGCACGACAAATATGTATCAAAATAGATTGCTACCGATAGCACTTACCTGCTATTTTTCCTCAACTTGGTAGTTTAAACAGAAGAAAAATTTCCTCAGAACAACCTCCCAGTAAGAAATTACAAATTTTCTCAGGCGGGATATTGTATTGATTTTAATACATTTTGTGACTTTATTTATATTAAGAATACAATTGTTCGTATAGACAATTTTATCCAGTTTACTTTAATAGTTTTAATGTCCATTATAAGTAGAATTCTTCGAATAAGATAATTGTATTCAGCCTGTGTAAAGTTTGTTTCTAAACATGCTGTTTAAATTTCCCGCCAAAATTACCAACAACAAAATGGCGAAGGTCACAAAAAAACATCAAAGGCGGTGCTGAGAGTGCCGCTTCTGGTAGTTCCTTATTCTGTGCTATTGCTATATGATGAGTTCCAATATTAATTTTTTGTTAATAAATGTCATTATGACAAACGACTTGTCATTTTACTTTTTGCACTAGTGTTAAAAGTAAATGATGTGATAATTTTTAACGCGAGTTTATATAATATTACATTTTTAATTCAAGTATGCCGTGTTAAAAATTTAGTTTTTAATGGTGTTTGTAGAAAAAACAAATTTTAAGAATAAAATTGTTTCTTAATAATTAGTTTAAATAATTAAAAAAGGAAAAAATCAATATAAACAATTAAACATTTTTTTAAAGAATTTTTTTTAATCATAATATTTTATAACAAATAAAATGTCAAAAATATTCCTTTTAAAAATAAGTAATTTATCTGTTTGTTTATGAAATTTGTTTAAATAAATATCACTAAAAATTTAAAGTTTATGTAATGTTATAGTATTTTTGAATATAAAAACAGTAATAATTAAAATTAATAAAAAAAAAATTTCAACCTCTCTTTTTCATCTTTTAGTTTTTTGTTAGCTTAAATAATTAGTAACTAATAGACTATAACAACGAAAAACATCTCAATGTCATAATTCCATAAAGTATAGTTGACAGAAGGTCTCCACGAAGCGAAATAATTTTAGTTGCTTTGGTTTAAAAATTATCCGACTTGAAATATAAAGGCCAACTTTTAAAAAAATTTTAATTAACAGTAGGCTCATTTTATGAAAAATCGGTTAAAAATTTTTTTTCCAACGGGATATTGTTCCTTTAAGTGTCTAAATAATACAATATTTTTTTAAAACTTTTAAATTAACATTTAATAATATAGAAAAATATTTTTACTTGTAACGGCCGGTTTCAGATTATCGCAACGGCTTAGTGGTCGCAGCACGTATCCCTATTTTCAACATTAAATTAAAATTATTAATAATAGAGTTTCGGGAGTCGGGACTTTTTTATTGGAAATTTCTTCCTCTTTAAGAATCCCTCTTTAAAATGTATTAAATATTAATAGTTTCCGAGTTATTTGCAAGAAACGAAACTCGTTATTTTTTCAATCTGCATTTGTTTATAACTTTTGCAATCGTTTATGTGCGGGTAAAAAATTTTTGAACATTTTTCTAGACGTCATTCCGAATCCAATGAGCTCTCACTGATATTTTTACGAGCTTTATCAAGCATTAACACGGCTTTGAACTTGTGAACTAGTCTAAAATGAAAGATTACGGAAAGAATAAAAAAAGGCAGTTTTATACTCTATTTCAGGACCTCAGATCTCCGGCCTCTTACCTCGCAGACTTCTATGGTGGCTATTTTTTTTTTTTTTCATTACATGATATAATTTATGGCATGCTTTGACTTTTTCTCTAGTTTGCAGAACCAATATTTAAAAAGCAAGTTTGGCATGTTTGCGCTTTCTTGCTTAACTTTGAATCGCAATATCTCAGGTTGTAAGTTCAACGGATTTGTTTTTTTGCAAGCTTTTATTTAACTTGCTTTGTATATTAGTACGTTTAGTTCAAATCTTACAAGTCAATTTTGAACCACCTAACGGCCTCCAATTGAGCTGAAATTTTGCATACACGTGGTGACAATAATTTAATACCAGAAAGTGTGTTTTTTAGTTTTGACACTATAAATTGATCGCATGGTATATTCACTCAGACATTGTATTCTAAGAAATGGCGAAAGATCCGGTATTATTTTATGTAGGGACGAAAGCAATGAATATATAATAAATAATACGCAACTAAGCATTTAAAAATAAAATTAAATTAAAAAAAAATTAAATAATCTTTTATTATTATTTAGGTGTTCTAAAGCAAAAAAAATAAGTTATATGGAATTAATTGTCTTAAAAGCTTGCCACGCGAATAAAAAAAAATACTTACTTACTTACTTACTTACTTACTTACTTACTTACTTACTTACTTACTTACTTACTTACTTAGATACTTACAATCTCTGTCAAACAAAATTAATGCCTGCATGAACTTCTCGCGCGCGACAAGCTATTAAGACAATTAATTCAACATAACTTATTTTTTTCGTATTAGTACGCCTAAATAATAAGAAAAGCTTGTTTTTAAAAACTTTTTTTAATTTTTTTTTTTGTTATAAAATAGTAAAAATAATATTTATTTTATTTTCATTACTATAATGTTACAAATTATATTACACTGTAACAAAGAAAAGGACACTAATGATAGGGAAGGATTTATAAGGAATGTAGATTATGGTTAGTTTCAGAAAATTCTAAGTAGTGAGTCTTGGGAATCTGTGTATGTGGAGCATGATGCTGATATTGCAACAAAAAATTTTGTTAATATTGTTACAAAAGCACTAAAGGATTCAACTAATCTTAAAAAAATTAAAAGGAAAAATACAAAATTAACACCTTGTGTCACAAGTGGGCTAGTAAAATCCATACATAAAAAAACGAACTGTATAGAACAGTACAAAAAAATCCTAATAATGACTATTTAAAATCAGAATACAGAACCTATAAAAATAGACTTACAAATCTAATTAACAAAACTAAATACGAATATTACAAAAACGAAATAAACAAAAACACGACAAGCTCAAAGAGTCTTTGGAAAACGGTCCGGGAAATTAGTAAAACAAATTCAAAAAATAACACCTTTAGTTCAATAAAGAATGAAAATGGTGAATTAATCACAAATTCAAAAGAAATGGCAAATGACTTTAATAAAACTTTTACGAAAATGGGAGAAAATCTAGCAAATAAAATAAACAAAGATCCTAACTTCAAAATTACAAAAAGTTCAGTACAAAACTCTATGGTACTTTTACCTACAGATACATTTGAACTAAAACAACTATTAAATGAATTAAAAAATAAAAAATTCCCTGGTTTAGACAACATAAAAGCCGAAGTACTAAAATCGGCTTCAGAATATATCCTAAAACCACTAGAATATATCTTCAATACATGCATATGGCCTTCGATATTTAAAGAATCTGTAATAATTCCTATATATAAGAAGGGAAACAAAGAAATATTATCAAATTATAGAACAATATCACTTATAACCCATCTATCAAAATTATTTGAAAAAGTCATAAAAAAAAGATTAACGGCATACATTAATAAGTATAAACCACTTTCGGAAAATCAATTCGGATTTAAAAAGAACGAATCCACACAAGATGCATTATTAGCACTGACTAGCAAGATTTACTCTGCTCTGGATGGAAGTAAGCCCTGTTTGTGTGTATTCCTAGATTTATCGAAGGCATTTGATACAGTTAGCCATGAACTACTGTTACAAACACTGGAAGACATTGGACTTAGAGAAGTTACACTAAAGTTATTTAAAAGTTATATTTCCAATAGACCCCAGCGTGCAAGAATAAATAATGAATTAAGTTAGTCAATGATAATAAAGTACGGAGTGCCGCAAGGTACAGTTTTGGGCCCCATTTTGTTTTCGATTTACATAGATGGGTTGTTTTCATTACGGAGCGGGGGGGAAGCTGTGGGTTTTGCTGATGATACTGCCATTTTTTATAAGGCAGATTCTTGGACAGACCTTAGGATACTAGCTGAGGATGATCTAAGTCTAATAAAGAATTGGTTTGATAATAGGTTATTAACAATAAATTTTGATAAAACGCACTACTTACCGCTTAGTTGTAATAAATCTGGTCAATCAACCTTTGAATTATGGTTGTGATAAATTGTAACTCGAAACAAGTGTTAAGTCACTTTTTGAGTATCTATATTTATTTACACTATTGATTTTGTGTGTGTATCTATATTATTATATTTTCAATGTTCTAATGTAAGTGTATCTAATGTATTGTATTGTATTGAAACGTAACGTAAATAAATATATATTATTATTATTACTGTTTTCGAGTTATAGCATTAAATGTGAAGAAAATGACCTGTGTAGACATTTTTGCTTTCCATCTCAAGTTGAGTTCTGCAGACCTAAGTACGCTTTATTTGTATCGAAATAGACCTGAAAATGCAGATAAACAGTTCAGTAACAAACATTTCTCCAGGAGTGTCCTAAAAATAGGTTGTATCAGTACGAGTTGCAAATTAATTTATATTTTGGTACTCTGGGTGACATCTATTAGCTAGTGTTCAAAGCTCTACTTTGGATGTTGTTTAAAGTATTTATTGAATATATGTGAAATATATAAAAAAGAAAACTTAGATTAGTTGTAATAGTTAAAAGTTAAACATGACGATTTAGCAAAAAGAAATCATTTTGTAGTTTACCGACACAAATATCCCCAGTGCCGCTATGAGGTATTCATGCTTTATTTATTGGTTCGACATTACGCACCCTCTAACGGATTATTTTTACATAGACTTAGCGATTTGCATTGAAATTAAGGCGACTTTGCATAGGTATTATGGTATTTGAACACAAGGTGGTAGTACCACAGTTACATTCTATATAATGATTTAAAATTCATAGAAATGTATATAATTGTTAATCGTTATTTATAAAACAAATGCTTAAGCCTCTTAGCCTTTAAATATCTTTTGTTGTCCATTCGAGGTGATATGCGTGTATTTTGCAAAGGGTCATAATGGAACTGACTTTTTAAAAATATACACGTACACGTGTAATATACACGTATGTAATGTTTAAAATTTTATTTTATGATAAAACATCAGTATACCGGGTGCCTACGATATTATTACTCAGTAGGGTTTGCAATACCGGTTAGCCGGTTAACCGGTTAATCGGACAAAAAACACATGATGATAATTATCGGTTATTTTTATTTTTTACCGGTTATTTCGGTAAATTCTGAACTTACGATGTGTCACATATCAACGTTTCTCTTTATGTGACTAGTACTACTAAATACAGAGTGACTGTCCCATCACTGAGCACTTTTAACAATAAATAATATTATAAAAAGTAAAACCCAAACACCAGGCCCTAAGAAATACAGACAGACATTGACAATAACTTGCGACAGGAAATTGAATATTTCACTGCCGCAAATATCGGTGGAAAACATTTTGAAGTATGTTATTCTGCCCTGCTATGACAAGAAGTCGTATCTGACAAAATGTAATTTTAGAGAAATCAACTATTTTCTGAATTATGTTATGCCATCTACATTTCATAATTCATGACTTTCTTTTTTGGCAAATAAATATGTGTCCCTTTTATCAGTGTAACCATATAACAAAACATTGTATATGTGTTAAGTTACGACAAATAAATCTGGTAATGATCGGATATGATTTTTGAGCTTAGTGAATAGGTCTATTTTGTAGATACAACACATATTCGTTATGTATATTCACTAGTTTTGCTTTAGATACGACTTCTACATTTTGTACAGTGGTGAGGATCACTAATACGGTGTAAATGCAATTAAAATCTCAAAAATTAATTTTTTGCAGTTACGACTTCTTGTCTTGGCAGGACAGTATTATCAATTCCACAGGTACACAAACAAAAAAAAAAGTGAATTACCAGAAATATGACTATCATTTCCGGATAATATGGTGGCACCTGAAAACGGATTTAGTAGTCCCGATGACCAATTTCGCTCCAATTTTTCGGAAATCACCATACAGGGTGGTCCCAAAATCCCGCAACGGTATATTTATTATTTTCAGACAAAGCAAATTAACAATATGATATTGGTTCCCTTAGTGAAATTTTCCAAGCAATCGAATGCCCAAATCATATTTTGGGTCAGGTGGCCCCTTGAGAATGAAACAGGGCCCAACTTTGAAATTTCAAATGAATAGCCTAATTGTACTAACGTAATATTTTGTCGAACTCCTCTATACATTTCCTTAAATATATAAGGAATAAAACCAGACTACAACCAACAGCTATTCTCCAGACTAATGCCCCGCCGAGCGCTGGATTACAAATTGCAAGCCTGGCGCGTTAAGTGCAATAACTGTGTACTGCCACAAAACGCTAAAAGCTTCGATTTAAATAAACACCAGCCGAAAGACTTATTCCTACTCAAAGGAGCTCTCGTGCCAGCCACTCCACACCACTTGCAGACTGCAGTTTCGAGCTGTTGGCTCTCGTCAGTGCAAGGTAAGTATGGAATCGCTGTAACGAGACATTTGATCATTCTTGGTACATGGCGAGATTTATAAAATCACGACATGCAACAAAAATAGTAGGCTCCATCTAGCGGCCGAGGTCTATAGCAATCGAAGTAGCAGTAGCCCTGACATGGGCATAGTTAATGGGTATGCTTTTAGAGGGCAGAATATGTACTAACGTAATATTCTGTCGAACTCCTCTATACATTTCCTTAAATATATAAGAAATAAAATCAGACTGCAACCAACAGCTATTCTCCGGACTAATGCCCGCCAAGCGCTGGATTGCAAATTGCAAGCCTGGCGCGTCAAGTGCAATAACTGTGTACTGCCACAAAACGCTAAAAGCTTCGATTGAAGCCTACGGATGGAGCCTACGATTTTCGTTGCATGTCGTGATTTTATAAATCTCGTCATGTACCAAGAATGATCAACAGCTCGAAACTGTAGTCTGCAAGTCGTGTGGAGTGGCTGGCACGAGAGCTCCTTTGAGTAGGAATAAGTCTTTCGGCTGGTGTTTATTTCAATCGAAGCTTTTAGCGTTTTGTGGCAGTACACAGTTATTGTACTTGGCGCGCCAGGCTTGCAATTTGTAATCCAGCGCTCGGCGGAGCATTAGTCCGGAGAATAGCTGTTGGTTGCAGTCTGGTTTTATTCCTTATATATTTAAGGAAATGTATAGAGGAGTTCGACAAAATATTACGTTAGTACATATTCTGCCCTCTAAAAGCATACCCATTAACTATGCCCATGTCAGGGCTACTGCTACTTCGATTGCTATAGACCTCGGCCGCTAGATGGAGCCTACGATTTTTGTTGCATGTCGTGATTTTATAAATCTCGCCATGTACCAAGAATGATCAAATGTCTCGTTGCAGCCATCCCATACCTACCTTGTACTGACGAGAGCCAACAGCTCGAAACTGCAGTCTGCAAGTGGTGTGGAGTGGCTGGCACGAGAGCTCCTTTGAGTAGGAATAAGTCTTTCGGGTGGTGTTTGTTTCAATCGAAGTTTTTAGCGTTTTGTGGCAGTACACAGTTATTGCACTTGACGCGCCAGGCTTGCAATTTGTAATCCAGCGTTCGGCGGGGCTTTAGTCCGGAGAATAGCTGTTGGTTGCAGTCTGGTTTTATTCCTTATATATTTAAGGAAATGTATAGAGGCGTTCGACAAAATATTACGTTAGTACAATTAGGGTATTAATTTTAAATTTCAAAGTTGGGCCCTGTTTCACCCTCAGGGGGCCACCTGACCCAAAATATGATTTGCGCAATCGATTGCTTGGAAAATTTCACTAAGGGAACCAATATCATATTTTTAATTTTCTTTGTCTGATAAGAATAAATATACCGTTGCGGGATTTTGGAACCACCCTGTATGGTAATTTCCGAAAAATTGGAGCGAAATTGGCCATCGGGACTACGAAATTCGTTTTCAGGTGCCCCCATATTATCCGGAAATGATAGTCATATTTCTGGTAATTCACTTTTTTGTTTGTTTGTGTGCCTGTGTTCTTATTAACTTATCGACCTACCAGTATCGATTGAGGAAGGGCGTCTTCAGCTGGTGTTATTCTATGCACAAATATCAGACGACTAAAGATGCAGCTTTGAAAAACTAACCCTTTTAACGAGCTATTTTTTGTTTTTTAAAAATTATTGTATTTTTAGATTAGGTATTCAGTAAATACCCTAGTTGAGTTTATGTTTATAATTTTCGTCACTTAAGTTGATATTTTTGTTATTTACAGAATATTTATTTATTTAATGTATTTCATTTATATTTTTCCCTTTTAAGAAAAAACCTTTTGTATGTTCATTATATTAAATACGTACCTATATAAAAATGTTTTTTATTAAATTTAGATGATTTTGTACATGGGAAAAAACAATTTCCATTTTTCAATTATTCATTCTAACAATTACCGGTAAATACCGGTTAACCGGTTATTTATATTTTTATTTACTGATTTACCGGTTACTAAAATTTCCGGTAAATTGCAAACTCCACTACCCAGCCTATAACTTTCTTAAAAAAAAAACGGCAGCTACTAGAAGCGGCTTGTACCTCCCCACATGGTGGATCTTTATAAGCTGTCTTTGGATATTACATCGAAAATCGGTGCACTGAGCAAACAGATAAATTACACGTGACTTTCTAGCCATTTATTTCATGAACAAATATCGAACGAACTGAAGTGGATTACAAGCAATCTCTCATGTTTGTTTATGTTGCATGTTAATCAATTGCCAGATATTATAAGGGTATTAACAGATAACGATTCGAAGATTTTGTAGAACATTGGATAGCGAAAAAATATAACAACACATAATTTAGCCAAAATGACACTCTAACCTCAACAAGTCAATAACATTATGGACAATTCAAGCAGACTACGCATGCGTCAAAATAAAACCTTCCTGCTCGATCAAAAAGGTCGAGCTTCGTCTGAGGCTTTTATTTTGTAATATTCGAACGTTTCAGATTTAGCTCGGTTAGCTCGATTTGCATTAAACGAATGATTGTGACACGTCCCATCAATCAGAAGTAATATCCGAACACGGCTAAAAACAATTATTATTACCTTTAAAAAAACCAACTAAAATAAGTTTCGACATCTGTCAAAAATATTTGGGTTGGTAACCTTTACCAATGTTGATTTTTAGGTTATGAATTATATTTAGCATCTGCATCATGTTTAAGTTTTTCAAGTTTATTCTCATTTTTAATGTTTGTATACACATTTTTAGCTTGGAGCCACAGTGGTTCCAAGCAAATATTTAAAAATTCACTTTAATAAAAATAGACTGCTAATTACAGGTTAGATTTCCTACCTACAAAAAGAGTCCTATTTTATTAGGACAAAAGTATTTAGAACTTCATAAACATTACACTGTACTAGATTTTACTTGAAAGTACGGGAACCAGGCAGAAATTTTAATAATAGCTACGTAATATTCTTAACTCTTAAGAAATATATATTTTTGAGGTTAGCTGTGACGTCAAGTGATAAATGTACCATAACCTATAAATCAACATTCACAAAGGTTACCAACTCAAATATTTTTGACAGATGGCAAAATACATTTTCCCTTAACAATAATACCAATAATATTTTTTGGATGCTCTCATGTGTGCACATATAACGAATTCTTTTTAATTTTTTTCACGAAAACCAAATCGAAAGGGTGCAAGTTTGATATATCGTTGAAATCGGAATTTTTACTGCTTTTCAGTAGTTCGATTACAAATTGTAAGTAATCATAAAATAAGCAACTTGTTATGCCAAAACGGCACTAAACATAATGCGATCTCAACCAAAACCTTTTCAGATTTCTGGAGCACTAAAGAAACCCTCATGCAAAGTTTCATCCAAATCCGTTTAGCAGTTTCGCTCCTATCGTGTTCACATACACACACACAGAATTTTTTTAAAAACTACTTTTTTGGATTCCTGGGGCCTCAAAACGTAAATATTTGATGTTATCTCAATTTTCGATTTTGGACTAATTGTAGTAACCTCCCACAATTTTATTGTGGGGAGGTTAAAAAGATATCGATTTCAAATTTTAAGAACACGGTGCACATTTTGATTGCTCCAAGATCTGATTTTCATTTCCGGTTTAACCGGAAACAGTATAAACTTTGTTATATTTAATAGAACACTCTGAATATTATAGAAATTTAAATTGCCCAAGAAATTCTAGGTACAAAACATGTAGTATACCATATATCTATTTTTGACAGTTTTCGAGAAAATGGCGTTTGAAAATGTTATATCGATCATAAATTATTCCATTTTCAGATGTAGGAAAAATCTGTTATGGTTATTTAAGTTTTTTGGCGAGTAATATTTGATAGTCATAAAAATTTCATTTCCGGCTGAACCGGAAGTACTACAAAAAGTGACTTTCAGACTCAAATTACTTCGATACTTTTAATGGAACACCCTGTGTTGAACCTTAAATTTACATTCTACTAACTTTTCTGGATATTCTATGTTTCTGGTGTCTTTTGTCTAAACCTAATAGTTTTTGAGATATCGGCTACTGAATATTCACCCGCAATGTAAATATCACAAATCTGTTCAAAGTGGAAAAAGAAAATAAGTATCAAATGTAATAACTGTTAAAACATGTTATTGTTTAGCCTTTGTAATATTTACAGTGCGGGTGAACATTCAGGCGCCGGTATCTCAAAAACTATTAGGAATTAAAAGGACAGCAGAAACAAAAAATATCCAGAAAGGTTAGCAAAATATAAATTCGGTTCAATATAAAGTGTTCCATCGAGAGTGTCGAAGTAATTTGAGTCTGAAAGACATTTCGAACATAGTCTAGTTTCTTCTCTCTTCCACACAACGCAGGTTTTTCGAATTTTTATAGAAGTCACTATAACTTTTTATAGTCAAATGTTACATAGGGGGTAGTTTTCACACCCTCTGAGGGTTGACAGTGTAGGATGTTGATGGTACGTAAGTTTTTGGTTCTATTTTAGAGTACTACGCAATTTCAGCCAAACATAGCATCCATGAAAATAGAAATCCTGTTGGATTTTACGTTTTTTCTTGTTTTTCTCGTGTCCTTTGAACTTAAAAGTGGTTGTTCTCAACCTTATAGGGGAAGTTTATGAAGATTACGTCGGACCTGATGTAGTTTCTTAACACTTTAACAAAACTTAGACATTTCGAGCTTTTTCAGCAGTCATTGCTGTTTTGGATCGATTTTTTTATATATATTTTCGCCCCTCCCTGGTGGTGTGTTTCATATCTATTGTATGTACGCTGCTGTTTAACCTTAATTTGTATAATTCGATTGATTAAGAAGTAACAACTATTCTGGTAGCTTAATCTTCTTTTTATCCCATTTCAGGGGTGTTTTTTGGCTCTAGCTAATGATTTTGGGGGTATACGATTTTTTTTGACCCCAGATTCGGATTCAGCGACCGAAAATACATGGGTCTGGTTCACTGCTTTGAACTTTTATTTTTTTTTGTGGGGCTGTGTCATTATTATTTAATAAAAAAACGAATGCAAAAAACTAAATATTAGTTATTGAGCATCTAAGTATTCTAAGTATGGTTATTGGGCCCTTTACTTTGTAATACAGGATATTTCAATTTCATATAAAACAATTGCAGAATAGCGTTGAAACACACAAATATTGAAAGTACTCTGAATTTAATAGAGAACATTTTTTTCTAAAGTTAAATGCTGAAATGCTATGGGCCATACGGCAGCGCTATCTAGAAATTAACTTTTCTAAACCATTTTTTTTACCAAAATAAACGACGTCAGAACACGTGCCCCTGTGCCCCTCCCCTGGATCGGTCACTGGAACTAGATTATAAACGTATTAAAACGGCCGTAAAATCATTTTTAGTAGACAATGCAATCTTTTCATTGAACTAGTTTCTTGCCGCTGACTTTTCTACTTACTATGTTAGTAATATAGATATGTCAGTTTGTTGAAAATTATATTCGTTCGTTGTTTTTTTTTTAAATTAGATTTATTGCATTATTAGTCATATTTATTTGTGACCAAATACAGTGTGTCCCATGATAGATGTAACAAGAGGTGTAATGGACCAAAAATTTTGGAATTTTGGAGTGGTATTTGGGGATTGAGTCCTGCTTGTTATAAAACTAAAGTATACCAAAAAGACTTGATTTGGTGTTCTACAGGGTGTTTTATAAGCAAAGTTGTAAAAATCACCACTAATAAAGTACTTTTATTTTTCAAAATATGAAGAAATTCCACTAAGAAAAGTTATTTAGAATGCAATTTTATACCTCTATACCAAATTTCAGAAATATAAAATTGTTTTTTTTAAACTTCCCATTTTTTCAATAAATTAGTATTTTATTTTGAACCATTCAATTAAAACTGCATAGAAATTATTTTTTGTGAATTAATATTTAAAGTTATGTAGAAGCTAAAAGTAGGCTATGAGAAAAGCAGTGGATACACATTTATCATTTATTATTGACATATCTGTCAAACATAGTCAATATTATCCTTAATTTCTGTTTCAAAATAACGAACCAAGCATAAAAAATTAAGTGAAAATGGTACTCACAGTGCGTAAAAAAATTTATATTGTGCAATGCTACGGAATTGGCGGTGAAAACTCGCTAAGAGAAGTGGTAAGCCAATTTAATTTGAAATTTCCAAACACTGCTTTGTCACGTACTCAGGCTATGAGAATAATTAAAAAGTTTCTGGCTACTGGTAGTGTTCTTAACATGAAAAGAAAAATAAAGGATATGATGAAGACCATGTAGGGGGGCTATTATAGCTCATGCCTCTGTTATAGAAAATCCTAGGATGCCACTAAGAGAGAGATCAGCTCTTATTAATATCAGCAAGTCAGAACTCCAAAGAATTTACAAGGCAAAGAAAATTAGGGCATATAAAGCAAATTATAAACATTCGCTTGAAGAGGGAGATGACGGCCGCCAACCTACGGCCGTCGTAGGTTGGATTTTTGTTTGACCATTGGAGAAAAAATCATGGAAGAGATATTTTTTCATCATTTCATAATTTTCTCAGATGAATCCACATTCACAACTAATGTTGTTGTTTCATCTCAGAATTGTCGGTTTTGGGCTTCTGAAAATCCAAATTTTAGAATTCATTGTAGAAGACAATATTATAAAAAAGTGAATGTGTGGTGTGCCGTTTCTTATCACGTTGGAGTTATTGAACCTTATTTAATTGAGGGAAGGATAAACCAGCACACTTATTTACAGCTTCTTGAAAGATTTTCTGAAGAATATTTAAATATTTTAAGAGATATGCCTTTAGTTCATTTTCAACATGATGGTTGCCCTGTCCACTCCACAGAAATGGTTAATCGGTGGTTGAATTTAAATTTTGGAGAAAATTGGATTGCCAGGAATGGACCGATCAAGTGGCCGGCGAGATCCTCAGATCTATCAATATTGGATTTCTTTTTATGGGGTCGCCTCAAGCAGTTGGTTTACGCTGAATCACTTCCTAACGATGTAGCAGTATTGAAGCAGAGAATTACAAATGCCGTAAACTCCATACCGTTAGATCATATTCGATACAGTTTTAAGGACTTCAGGCGAAGGATCGAAATGTGTGTGGATGTGGGTGGTAGCTACGTCGAATAATAAAAACATTGTAAACATTGTTTTGTATTGGTCAATAATTAATTTGTTTGTGAATCTGTTATGTTTTTGACATTTATTACTTGTTATAAATTTTAAACCTCATTAATCTTCTGTTAGTAATTGTCTCTTGTTTTACAATTAGTTCGATTAACATTATACCTTCTTACATCTCGTATATTCAATTTTTTATTTACCAATAGCCTACTTTTTGAGATGATTAACATTTGCTCCTACACAACTTTAAATATGAATTCAAAAAATGGGAAGTTTCAAAAAAATAATTTTATATTCCTGAAATTTGGTATAGAGGTATAAAATTGCATTCTAAATAACTTTTCTTAGTGGAATTTTTTCATATTTTGAAAAATATTTATTAGTGGTGATTTTTACAACTTTGCTTATAAAACACCCTGTAGAACACCAAATCAAGTCATTTTTGGTATACTTTAGTTTTACAACAAGCAGGACTCAGTCCCCAAATACCATTCCAAAATTCCAAAATTTTTGGTCCATTACACCTCTTGTTACATGTATCCTGGGACACACTGTGTATACATTTTTTATCTTGTAATAGGTATTAACTTGTGTAAATATTTTTTATATAATGCATCAATAAGTACTTACTTACTTACTAATTGATGGCACATTGATTTAACTGAAATTTCTTTGCACCAGGTGGCTGCTTACCATCAAAATCCGTCACTAATAACCTAGCTGGAGTAGTACAAATGGTAAAAAGTACGACCTACGCACTTCAGAATTTCAAATTTAATTAATTGAAGTTATTGAGGAAGCAATGAAATAAATAACTTGAACTTTGAATCAAGTACTTTATTTATAGAAAGAAGTTTGAATAAAGGTGTTTTCGGTAAGTTTCCCATACAAATTCGATTATAAACTTATTATATAATTTCCAAATAATATACTTAAGTCTTGAATCTAATTAGAAGTACCTATGTGACACATACAAAAGAAATAAAAAATTAATAAACGTTTACATTAAACTTTAATTAACTTTTTCAGTAAAGCTTAAAGGAGTTCATATTGTTGGCAGACCCTTTTCCCGTATCTTCCTAGCAAAGGTTTTCTTAGAACCATCAACGAATTCCATCAAACCCCTTGACATTGCATATGGTTTATCCACTCCATCGTTTATCAAGCAGTCTTCACAGAAGCACAAAAACATGGTATCCGTAGCAGCCTGTAAATAATAATAATAAAGGAAATTTAAACGTAATAAACGCTTACAATCAGTTAAAACTAAATGAATTATTTAAAAATTTTCTTTATTGAATGTGTGACGTATGCATGTTTACCGTGGTCAAATGTTTATTCTACTTCTTGTTTTTGAACAATTCGAATAAATAATTAATTGCATAGGTATATCAATATCTTCTCATTGACATGGGGAATTGTGGGAATTTTTTTATACTAAATTAAGTGTTTTGTATGTGTACCTATGTTTTCTTTTTAAGAAAAATATAAAATATATGTAATGTTGCAAATTAAGCAAAAAGTGGTCTACGATATAGAGGGCCGAATTAAACTTCGAATGGTATCAAAATTGACACGTTATAAAGACAATATTATGGGGAACGATGGAGTCATTTTTACTATAAATAACTTAATATAAAACTTTCAGTTTTTCAGGTAATTATAAATACAAATTATAATTTTTCATTTATTTATTAAATGCAGTGTTACTTGACTATTTTCAAAGGTACATGTATTTTTTAATAATATATAATTAAAAAATAAATACATAATAGATAAAAACTGTGTTTCACTTTTAACTTCGATTTTGGGAAAAAGTGAAATAATCCAACTCCAAATGAAACAAGCCGAAAAACTGAACAAGAACCACGTGCCGAAACCTTATTAATTCTTATATTTAAGTACAGAATAAAATAAAATGTATATGACCGTGATGAAAATTACAATAAAACTCAAATACGGTTAAAAATTACTGTAATTTTTATTGGAAAAAACCATTCTATATAATGAAAAGAGTGGGGAAAAATGCAACACAACTACATATTTCACTCTGTCTGCACTTATTTATACCATTTGAATGATTGGAAGAATTCCTAAAACAGCCTTGAGATCCACCACAGAAACGTCTTTTTTATTCAATGTAAACTCGCTTTTATTATTCAGACTTTGTAAACCTATCACTCCATGTCAGGTTCGTCTATTTTTGAAACGGTGCACAAATTTGTAGAAAAAAGCATGTCTCTTTCCACCTTTGAGAAAATACTAAGATATAGTGTCCAACTTTTATAAGTCACAACTTATAGTGACTAAAACACCTACCCACGTTTAACTTGTACAGGCCTGCAGAGACTCGTAATTCAATAGTTTCATATTCTCCTAGCGAGGATTCACATTTTTCCAAATTTGTGTTTGATTTTTCCCCAAAAGTTTTAACGAACGAGAAAAACTAAGTAATTTGCCAAAAAAATTAAACAAAATGGCATTATTATCTGTGATCTACTTGCTCTGTACAAAATCAATATAAAACATTTATTTTGTAGTTATAGGGAAAGGACTCCGCACATTCCTTATGGGAAGTGACCCTTGGTGAAAATGGCTGAATTTTTAATATGTTGTAGATTTCGACTTTATGATCAAAAACTCTCATGGGCCCAACTCGATCCTGCACTGTAAAAAGTCAGGGTAAATTCACAATGCATTTACATTAAATACACAGGCACACAAAATTAAAAAAAAATGTAAATTTTCTGAGGTTTCACGAATATACTCCCATGTATTTTTGACCCCTGAACACGATCCCGATGTCAGTTTTGCTCCATCAAGTCAGAATTTTTTTTAACCACGAAAAACAGGGGAAAACAGGCCAGAATGGAGTTTAAAATATAAATTAAAGATTTTAAATAAGTAGACAAGGAATGAATAGGATTTAAAATATAAATTAAATATTTTAAATAAGTAGGCCATGTATTCGATGTATTTTTGGCCGCTGAACACTATCCCAGTATCAGTATTGCTCCATCAGATCAGGATTTTTTTGTTAACCACGAAAAACAGGAGAAAACAGGCCAAAATAGGGTTTAAAAATAAATTAAAGATTTTAAATAAGTAGACCATATATTCGATGTATTTTTGGCCGCTGAACACGATACCGATGTCAGTTTCAACCAATCAGGTCATGACTTCTTATTTATCCTGATTTAGTTTTTCTGTGGTCCGTACCCTTTTGTCTTCAAATTATTGTGCAATGGTTTTTCTTTTTCGTTTTATTCCTTTCGTTTTCACATCCCTTTTAAATGTCCAACAGCAGTTTGCCATCATATTAACATCCCATCGACCTTGATATCTACGCTCCATTTCCTTTTTATGTCTTGGTGAAAACGTTTACCATGCTCTTCACTATAATCACTTAAATTTTCTGGAAACTAATATATACAGTGTGTCCCAGGATAGATGTAACAAGAGGTGTAATGGACCAAAAATTTTGGAATTTTGGAATGGTATTTGGGGATTGAGTCCTGCTTGTTGTAAAACTAAAGTATACCAAAAATGACTTGATTTGGTGTTCTACAGGGTGTTTTATAAGCAAAGTTGTAAAAATCACCACTATTAGAGTACGTTTATTTTTCAAAATATGAAAAAATTCCACCAAGAAAAATTATTTAGAATGCAATTTTATACTTCTATACCGAATTTCAGCAATATAAAATTATTATTTTGAAACTTCCCGTTTTTTCAATAAATTAGTATTTTATTTTGAACCATTCAATTAAAACTGCATAGAAATTATTTTTTGTGAATTAATATTTAAAGTTATGTAGAAGCTAAAAGTAGGCTATGAGAAAAGCAGTGGATACACATTTATCATTTACTATTGACATATCTGTCAAACAAATTTCTGTTTCAAATTAACGAACCAAGCATAAAAAATTAAGTTAAAATGGTACTCACAGTGCGTGAAAAAATTTATATTGTGCAATGCTACGGAATTGGCGGTGAAAACTCGCTAAGAGAAGTGGTAAGCCAATTTAATTTGAAATTTCCAAACACTGCTTTGTCACGTACTCAGGCTATGAGAATAATTAAAAAGTTTCTGGCTACTGGTAGTGTTCTTAACATGAAAAGAAAAATAAAAGCATATGATGAAGACAATGTTGGGGCTATTATAGCTCATGCCTCTGTTATAGAAATTTCTAGGATGCCACTAAGAGAGAGATCAGCTCTTATTAATATTAGCAAGTCTGAACTCCAAAGAATTTACAAGGCAAAGAAAATCAGGGCATATAAAGCAAATTATAAACATACGCTTGAAGAGGGAGATGACGGCCGTAGGTTGGATTTTTGTTTGACCATTGGAGAAAAAATCATGGAAGAGAGATTTTTTCATCATTTCATAATTTTCTCAGATGAATCACAACACATTCACAACCAATGGTGTTGTTTCATCTCAGAATTGTCGGTTTTGGGCTTCTGAAAATCCAAATTTTAGAATTCATTGTAGAAGACAGTATTACAAAAATGTGAATGTGTGGTGTGCCGTTTCTTATCACCTTGGAGTTATTGAACCTTATTTCATTGAGGGAAGGTTAAATCAGCACACTTATTTACAGCTTCTTGCAAGATTTTCTGAAGAACATTTAAATATTTTAAGAGATATGCCTTTATTTCCTTTTCAACATGATGGTTGCCCTGGCTACTCCACAGAAATGGTTAATCGGTGGTGGAATTTAAATTTTGGAGAAAATTGGATTGCGAGGAATGGACCGATCAAGTGGCCGGCGAGATCCTCAGATCTATCAATATTGGATTTCTTTTTATGGGGTCGCTTCAAGCAGTTGGTTTACGCTGAACCACTTCCTAACGATGTAGCATTATTGAAGCAGAGAATTGCAAATGCCGTAAACTCCATACCGTTAGATCATATTCGAAACAGTTTTAAGGACTTTAGGCAAAGGATCGAAATGTGTGTGGATGTTGGTGGTAGCTACGTTGAATAATAAAAAAAATTGTAAACATTGTTCTGTATTGGTCAATAATTAATTTGTTTGTGAATCTGTTATGTTTTTGACATTTATTACTTGTTATAATTTTTAAACCTCATTAATCTTCTGTTAGTAATTGTTTCTTGTTTTACAATTAGTTCGATTAACATTATACCTTCTTACATCTCGTATATTCAATTTTTTATTTACCAATAGCCTACTTTTTGAGATGATTAACATTTGCTCCTACACAACTTTAAATATGAATTCAACTCTTAATTCGCAAAAAATGGGAAGTTTAAAAAAAATAATTTTATATTCCTGAAATTTGGTATAGAGGTATAAAATTGCATTCTAAATAACTTTTCTTAGTGGAATTTTTTCATATTTTGAAAAATAAAGGTACTTTGTTAGTGATGATTTTTACTGCTTATAAAACACCCTGTAGAACACCAACTCAAGTCATTTTTGGTGTACTTTAGTTTTACAACAAGCAGGACTCAATCGCCAAATACCATTCCAAAATTCCAAAAATTTTGGTCCATTACACCTCTTGTTACATTTGTTACATCTATCCTGGGACACACTGTATGAGAATGCAGGACATGCAGTTTTAAATTCATTAGACAACCTAATTTTCTGAATTTTCCTGCCATATTGGATACTATTTCTTTGTAGTCCTCGTTCTTATTGTTTTCTAAAAATTTATCGACAACTTCTTTAAAGCTCTGCCAACTCCCTTTTCCGTATCTGACATTGTAGTGATGAATTTCTTATCTCTTACATCGAATACATGGTCTACTTATTTAAAATCTTTAATTTATATTTTAAGCCCCATTCGGGCCTGTTTTTCATGGTTAAAAAAAAATCCTGACCTGATGGAGCAAAACTGACATCGTGATCGTGTTCAGCGGCCAAAAATACATCGAATGCATGGTGTACTTATTCAAAATCTTTAATTTATATTTTAAACTCCATTCTGGCCTGTTTTCCCCTATTCTCCGTGGTTAAAAAAAATCCTGACCTGATGGAGCAAAACTGACATCGGGATCGTATTCAGCGGTCAAACATACATCGAATACATGGTCTACTTATTTAAAATTTTTAATTTATATTTTAAATCCCATTCTGGACTTTTTTCCCCTGTTTTTCGTGGTTAAAAAAATCCTAACCTGATGGAGCAAAACTGACATCTGGATCGTGTTCAGCGTACATGGGAGTATATATGTGAAACCTAAGAAAATTTACACCTTTTTTATTTTGTGTGCCTGTGATATTGATGTAAATTTGACGGACATTTTTACATAAAATCCGTAAATATAATAATTTTGGTGTAAAAACACTGGAATGTGTATTTTTACATACGTATTACAGGAATAAATGTAATTATACTTATTTACACTTATACAATTCACATAATTCCTTGAATTGACAGCTAATTTTACATTAAACCATCATGCTATTTTACAGTACTTCTCCACTTTACTTGTAACTTTACAACCTATATTGCTGGCAACAAGTAACCAATTTTAATTACCGGAATTTTGTAGTATTCCTTTTTACAGTATATGACTAGTTTCCGAGACATAAATTCTTCTAAAGTTCTGTCGAACTTTTAATTTATTGATTAATTTATTCGAGGTCAAAGGAGCAATTTCCGAAAGTTTTTCAATTAATCAGGAAGACGCATACTTTATGTAAAAAATGTTTTAGCCAATTTGACCGAATATTTTTTTCACTTGTTATTTTTGTACAGATTTCCCGGCGCCTTCGCCAACATTTTTCCAACTAAATTTTCTACGCTATTTTTGTTAAAACAACAAATGTTCTTAGTGCAAAATATTATAAAGATCTATCAGAACGCATCACAATATAAAATGTATGAAAAAAATCATGAATTCGAATTTTTTTTATTGTACATTTCTTGAGCTATATCTCGGAAACTAGTCATAGGATCGAGTTGGGCCCATAAGAGCTTTTGATCAGAAATTTGAAATCTACAACATATTAAAAATTCAGCCAATTTCACCAAGAGCCACTTCCCATAAGAAATGTACGGGGTCCTTTATGCAACAAACAATGAATTTCTGCAACTTTTTCTGTGTGAGGAAAAAACCTCCTGGATAGTACAAGCTTGACAACCGATGTTTCATATTTTCATATCCATTAAATTAAACTAAACTGCTGGCCAATTGAAACGGACCAAGCGAATTTTTAAGTTGAATTTAAATCAACAATTTTTGAGAACGAGAATAGATATGAATATTTATGCTATTTTCAGGATTTAAGAGATAAATTATTTGTGAAACAGCTAGTTTCGTCCAATTCTTTTATTTTGAAGCATGTTGCTATCTACAGCGTATGAAAGAAAGGTGTGTTTTTTTTTTCACCAAATTTATAACTTCTGATATTCTACAAAAAATATTTTATATTTTTTTATGCGCATTTTTTTAGCACTGCTTCATGGAGAAAGTAGCAATTTCTCAAAATTTGTATATCTTTTCCATTTTATAAGATTTCTCTCTAAAAACCTAACAATTTTCTAATTTCTTTGCCGCTTGGCCTTATTGTGTCTTGTAAGAGCCGATCGTTGAAGGTTATTATAATACCTTCTGACGGCTCTTTTAAAACAATAATAATGATAATAATACGTAGGTATATTTTTAGTATTTTCAGTTCATGATGAATAAATATATTTTTTCTCGCTAATAGACATTTTATCATTATTGTTCCATTAATAATAACAAGTTTGATTCTTCCCTTTTTTTTTAGTTGGCATTTTATATAATAATAGTACTTATAAAAATAGATAAATAAGAATTAGATTCCATTTTGTCCCATTAAATAGATATACATGCAATTGTTCCTGTATTTTTAGATTTTTGTGTTAAAACTACATGAACAAAATTTGCGAAAAATATTTTTTATATCTACAGGTAAAGCTATTTAATCCATTTATATGTGTGCCAAACAACTTCATATCTTTAACCGTTCCGGAGATAAGTGGGATTCCATTTTTTATATTTTGATGTAGAAAACTCAAAAAAGGTCCCCCAATCCGTGAGCGTATATTGATTTTGTGTACTTCATTGATTACCATGTGAAAAATATACTTATTTCTATAATTTCGAAGTAGTTACTATAAGATATTATAATAACCTACAACGATCGGCTCTTACGAAACACAATAAGGCCTAACGGCAAAAATGGGGAAAATGAGAGGTTATTAGAAAAAAAATCGGTATCTTTTAAAATAAGAAAGATATAAAAAATCTGAGAAATTGCTTTTTTCCCATAAACCAGTGTCTAAAAAGATGTGCATAAAAAATATATAATAATTTTTGTAGATGGCAACGTGCTTCAAAATAAAAGAATCGGGCAAAACTCTCTGTTTCACTAATAAATTATCTCTTAAATCCTGAAAACCACATATCGATATCTATTCTCGTTTACAAAAAATGTGGATTTAAATTCAACCTAAAAATTCGCTTGGTCTGTTTCAGTTGGCCAGTAGTTTAGAAATGAATAAACGGTTTTTGCAGTTTTCTCGTAAATTGAACCGTTAATTATTTACAGGCTGATTATTAAGTATTTCATATTTCTACTATTGTAATAACAAAGCACCCTGTGAAACGTGATGATACACTTTTTTATATCATAATTAAAAATAAAGGATTCAACTTACTTGAAATGTGCCCAAAATGGTAGAAGAACAAATTAGTGAAAAAGCAACGACTATTACACAACTTAATGCAAAGTATGCAACGTCGCCGTCATCTCCCTGAAAAAAAAAACAACTGTAATATAACCATATAAAACCTTATGTATAGAATAGTCCAGTCGAATTAGACATCATAAAAAATTTTGCGTACTGCGGACTTTTTTTTGTGGAAGTTGTTTAAGAGAGCATAATAAGCAAGCGCAGAAAACTACACCCTGCTACGCCATGTGCTTCCCTTATTTTTAGGGGTTGAAACTTTGAAATTTTACTTATGTGTCCATATCTGTTTCCCTATTGCCCGTAGGGCTCTTTACCAAGTTACACTTTTTGAAGATTCATCCCTCCTCTACATAATATTTATATTACATATTTGCCGTAGGACAAACGGTTTTGGCTGTACGAGGCCGGAAAGGTCGCGCTGTCCGAATTTGGGGGTCTTCTGTACAGGACAAACGGCTATTATTTCCAATCTACAATACTACACATAGTAATGCCCTTAAGTAGGGATGATGATTTGTGAAAAACTTTCATCGAATACCGCGCGGTTTCCATGATACGGGATGTTGAAATTTTTTTAAAAAAAAGTGAACCTACTTTTTTTCGCTCATTTTATTTTTCATGTATGTACGACCTTAATATAAGAAAATTTACGTTGGCTTCATTTTAATACATTCGTTGGTTTAGGAGCTAGACAGCAAAATATGCCAAAAATGGCTATTTTGGTATTGTTGCATTAAAAAAACCAAAACCAGTATAATTTTGGTAAATGTTTTTGTTTATCCTAAAAGTCCAATTCATTGCGCATAGAAAATGTGTTTTTGTATTTAAGTAGGATCAACACTTATTGTGTAATAACGATTTATACCATGTATTCTCCAGTCTCTCCTTTTTCACAATTTTTTTTTGCGGCCTTATGGTTCATAGTAGGGCAGAAAGCATTATACACGTGGACAGGGCACATAATAGGGTGTTAAAATGGGTCTCTTGTTAAAATGCGATAGGACGTACCGTTTTCGAGTAAAACGTACTTGTTTGCAAAAAATTATTTCAGATCACACTTTTCATCGACTGACTAGTAAATACTCACCGCTGACTACGAAAAAATAAAACTGTGTCGCTTCTTGCTTTTTCTGTTTATGAGGTACATTGCTAATGAAAAAATGAAGGGACTCGGACGGAATGGGGGGTTCTCACTCCCCTATTTGAAGGTTCACGCTTGTCTCGAATCATCATTGCAACTTATTTTGTGTCTATAACAAAATCCACAGTAATTTTACCTTCTTCGAGAAACAGCTATTATATGTCCATTTCACCGGAAATGATTTAAAAAACAAGCTCCTAAGAAAGAAAACACCAAAATGTAGAATTTATTTATCAGATCACAATTCGGAACACAATGAAAACTCAAAGCAAACATAACCAAACAAGTGCGTTTTACTCGAAAACGGTACGTCCTATCGCATTTTAACAAGAGACCCATTTTAACACCCTATTATGTGCCCTGTCCACGTGTATAATGCTTTCTGTCCTACTAGGAACCATAAGGCAGCAAAAAAAAAATTGTGAAAAAGGAGACTGGAGAACACATGGCATAAGTCGTTATTACACAATAAGTGTTGATCCTACTTAAATACAAAAACACATTTTCTATGTCCAATGAATTGGACTTTTAGGATAAACAAAAACATTTACCAGAATTATACTGGTTTTGGCTTTTTTAATGCAACAATACCAAAATAGCCATTTTTGGCATATTTTGCTGTCTAGCTCCTAAACCAACGAATGTATTAAAATGAAATCACCGTAAATTTTCTTATATTAGGGTCGTACATACATGAAAAAAAATGAGCGAAAAAAAGTAGGTTCACTTTTTTTTTAAAAAAGAGTTGGGGATGTTGCTTTATTAATATCAATTGCTTGGATATTAAATTATGGTAGATGAAATTGGTTTTCAAAATTTCAACATCCCGTATCATGGAAACCGCGGGGTATTCGATGACAGTTTTTTCACAAATCATCATCCCTCCTTAAGGGCATTAGTATGTGTAGTATTGTAGATTGGAAATAATAGCCGTTTGTCCTGTACAGAAGACCCCCAAATTCGGACAGCACGACCTTTCCGGCCTCGTACAGCCAAAACCGTTTATCCTACGGCAAATATGTAATATATATATATATATATATATATATATATATATATATATTATGTAGAGGAGGGATGAATCTTCAAAAATTGTAACTTGGTAAAGAGTCCTACGGGCAATAGGGAAAAAGATATGGGCACATAAGTAAAATTTCAAAGTTTCAACCCCTAAAAATAGGAGACGCACATGGTGTAGCAGGGTGTAGTTTTCTGTGCTTGCTTATTATGCCTTCTTAAACAACTTCCACAAAAAAAAGTCCGCAGTACGCAAAATTTTTTATTATGTCTAATTCGACTGGAGTAAAAACAATAAAATATTTTACACCTAATAAATATATCGCTTCGCCCTGTTCTCATCCCT
This sequence comes from Rutpela maculata, assembly GCA_936432065.2. NCBI lineage: Eukaryota > Metazoa > Arthropoda > Insecta > Coleoptera > Cerambycidae > Rutpela > Rutpela maculata. The sequence continues at coordinate 80,977,696 of OW386285.2, read as the reverse complement.
CCCATCATGATTCCCTATTGTCTCTTTTATTAGTTATTTAATTTCAACCAACTGTGGATTGGTATCGATAACCTTTGGTGTGTAATTTTGAATACAATAAACAATATTTTTGAGAGAAAGCATCTTATTACATTTTTTAGTAACTTCAGTTTATTTAAAATTAGTAATTTAAGTAGTTTTTTTTTTGCAAAAAAAAAAATGATACTCAAAATGGTAGATCGGCTTTGGGCCTATGCTATTTTATTTATACTTTATTTACATTTCGATATTTTGTTTGATCTGATCCAATGAAGACAACCCGGGATATAAATAAACGAGACCAAAACACGTTGTTCAAAATTAAACCTTAATTTCCAAAAATCGCTCAACTCCGAAATGGGATAAAATTTTACTGTAACTTCCTGATAATATACAGATTGCATTTCCACAAATAAATTGCCCCCCAAGCAATCATTAAATCGTGTTTTTGATGTTCTATTATCAGGTTTTGTCAACAAAGGGAAGGAGGCGGAAGGGAAGGAGGCGGAAGGGAAGATATATTAGGCATTTTTTAACCGACGAAAAATTTTTGAAAAGGAGGTTTCCAATTTATATTTGCTCAATCATTGTTCGAGAATAGTTTAAGCGGTTCCTATATAAAATCATTCTCAATCTACAAGGGATGGCTCGGCGGTAGTTCCATAATAATCTCATTAAGCTATGTCTAGTGTAAGGTGAGCAAACATTGGAAACAAAATTTTTTTATTTTCAAATTTTATTAAAATTATATTAAAATTGGTGATGGAAATATTTTATACGGAATTTGTCAAATGCTCAGAATTCAAAATAGTGAATCCAATGTGGCTGCAATAATTTCAGTATATTTGCAGATTTACATTAAATTTGACACATGGAGATTTCAGGATTCTCCGATAACAAGTCTGACATTATTGCATAAGAATTAAAACGACGGTTCTTTTTATTATGTAGAAACTAAATACCATTAAAAACGGTGAAAACGTTTTTTTTTTTTTTTTTAGAATAAAATTTAGCAGCTTTCAAAGAAGCTCGCTAAAAATTAGGAAGTAATATTTCACCGTCCTCCAATTAATTCAACTTTTTTACATGACATCAATATTGAGATCGGTGGAAAAATGAGCAAACAACGAATTTAAACACACTTCTAACTGACTTTATAGCTTAGTAACTTGGGTGTTTGATACTTCCACTTTTGAGTAATAGCAAATCCTTTTAACCATGAATAAAACTAGTCAAAATAAGTAGATTTTCGAACAGACCCACTTTCATAGATTTGGTTACAGATCCAAAGCAGCCAAATAATGATCAATTAAGAATGCCGCTAAAATTTGTCATATAATAATCTATGATAAGTATTCCGACACAGATGATATCGACCTATGTCGAATGCAATTATTTTCACAAAAAACCGTACTGTTGAGAACTTACCCCCAACAATGAATGTTTTGTCAATTCATATCAATAGATGTATTTATCTAACAGGATTTGTTTGGGGTAAGCTCAGTCAATCGATCATAGAACTCCCATGTACATCCAAATGGGGATAGACTATGGATAATGATAAAGTATGCTCCTCTGGACTACTCCCAAAAATGAGAACATTTCATCAAATATATTGTTAAAATGTAAGTGCAAAATTTGTGTTTTTTAAAAAATTTAAAATGTACAACATTATGCGCATATGTAGAATGTTGCAATTGTTAATTCAAAATTTACTTTCATTAAGTAGGTAAGTAGGTACTATAATTTAGTTATTTTATTTTCTGTTAATGTTACCATTATTTGCATATATTTTTTGTTAATGTGTTATAGAATAGTGAAAATATTGGGCTTTCAATATAATATTATTAAAAATAAGTTATAATGCAATTACATGCGTTGTTTTGTCTATGCACGCCATTGGCGACTTTATTTAAATAAATAATATTTTTAAATTATATACCAATTGACAGAGAAGGTAATAATGCAGTTTTTTTTATCTAGTGCCTAATTTATTGGGTCGTTTGCGTGACAGCCAAAAACTTGTTATATCTAGAATGCCCTCACCATAATTTTTTGCTAAAGGGTTTTGTATAAAAAAATTAGTAGAACAAATAATGTGAAATAATTTTGAAAAGTTACAATCAATATTTTCGCAGTTTGCAACGGCAACAATGATAAATTATTTTAAATAAATTCATTATGCACATGTGCAGCTTTCTCTTTGTACGCCACTGACGGCTTTGTTTAAAGAAATAACATATACAAATATATCAATCGATAGAAAAAATAATGGTCTTTATTTCTTATATCTTGTAGAATTTTGATTTATTGGGCCGTTTTAGAGATATAGCCAAACATGTGTAGTTGTATGAAGGCTCCTCCCACCTTTTTTGCTGTGGGGCCTTAGAAAAAAGAAAATAGCAAAAATCAAAAGAAGGGACCTATGCAAAATTTTATACTATATCGAATGGTGCCAAGATCATTTCTCTAGCTTTTACCGTTTTTGAGAAAAGAATATAGGCAGATGCAGGTAGGTTTTTGAGAGGGGCAGGGGGAGCAGGAATGATTTCTCGAGGTGGGCCTGTTTAAAAATCTACTTATTTTGATTATTTCTATTCATGGTTAAAAGGATTTGCTATTACTCAAAAGTGGAAGTATCGAGGCATTTTCGAGACGCAAGTCACTACACTATTAATATCGATATTAGCCCACACAGCACATCGGGAAATGGAATGACAAATTGACATACTTGGATATCTCAATACGTAAATTAATTAGAAAAATTGATGTTCCTCTCAGTATATCTTATTTTAAGACGTCCTCAAAACAGCTCATTTTAGTACGTCCCGGGATATCCATTTACGGATTTCAATGAGCTATCCTGAATCTGTTTGATTTTGACATTAGCTGTGACTGACATCGGGAATACATCGGTATGAAAAACGGATATCCGATGAAGAGCCCCAAATCTCTTTAAAACGTAACAAAATATTACATACTTCTCTAATATAAATAAGGCGCCATTTTTATTTGCGGCCGACAATATCTCAATCACAAGCAGCTACCACTGATAATTTATTTCTGCGCACCAAATGATAACACAGGCACACAAAATAAAAAAGTGGTATTTTTCTGGTACTCCATTGCATAATCCATGTATTTCGGCATGCTGAATATGAATAAGATGTCCGTTTAGCTCCATTGGCCACTATTTTTTTGTAAATAGCGAAAATAACCTAAAAATAGCTCATAATTCAGGTTGTTCTCGAGATTTACTAAAAATTGAGTAACGGAGAAAAACTTGTACCTGATTCCTATTCAGCATGTCGAAATAGCTAGGAGTCCCAGAAACAGACCTTTTTTTTTGTGTGTGGAAATATCACCGGATCCTCCGCCATTTTATAGATAATCGCGTATGCAAATATATTTACACAGACACAAAAAAAAGTGAAAAGTGATCTGTTTCTGGGACTCCATTGGGAAACTCTTATGTATTTCGACATGTTGAATACGAATCAGGTATCCGTTTAACTCCGTAACCCACCAATTTTTAGTAAATCGCGAAAATAACCTAAATTATGAGTTTTTTTTTAGGTTATTTGCGCAATTTACAAAAAAATGGTGGCTAATGGAGCTAAATGGACACCTGATTCGTGTTCAACACGTCGAAATGCAATAGGAAAAGTCTAGGGATATTTGTATAAAGTCATACAAGCCATAAAATAAATTTTTTTATCTTGTAAATCGTACTTCTAACATACTTATTATTTCATTTTCCCAGTTTAACTACGCGTCTTGTTCGGAAAACACGTAAAAAAGATAATAAGAAAAATTGATAAAGACGATAAATGGAAAAAGTAGAATTCCTACAGTCCATAGTTTCGATTTCATTCATTCTGTGGTGTTCTTGTTTAGTGGTTGCATTGAAAATATTGTGCTTTACAATGGAACGACAACATTTAACTTTAGACGAGATGAATCGAGCGGTACGGTACGCCTTCTTCAATCAGCCCTGAGACAAGTCGAAGTATCATAAGTCGGTTATGGAGGTGTTTTAGGGAAACTGGAAGTCCGGCCGAACAACATCCAGGGCGTGGACGCTGTATAACGGCAGATTTTTATTGCTAAGTGCTAAGTGCTACAATTACACCACCTGAATTTGTTACGGAGTTGCAGCGAGCGCATAACATAATCGTTGGTCGACATACTCTGAGAAATCGTCTCCACGAAGCCAATCTTCGTAGTCGACGACCACTCAGATGTCCACCTCTCTCTCTCTAGAGGCAATCGCGCTGCCAGATTAGATTGGTGCCAAGAATACCAAAATTGGGATGCAAATGCTTGGCCAACAGTTTTGTTCACTGATGAATCCAGACTCTCGTCGGACAGGACTGTGGAGACGATCCGAAAATGTGAAACGTTTAAGACATGTTCAGGAAGTTCACACATACAGAGGCGGTACAATAATGGTATGGGGCGGAATAATTATAGGCAGCAAAACCGATCTCGTATTTCAGCAGTATATGGATAGTATGCTTCAACCCATTGTGCGTTTATTTGCTGGTGCCGTTGGTGAAAATTTCCGGCTAATGCATGATAATACTCGTCCCCATACCGCACGTATTGTGACGAACTGGTTGGACAACGAGGGAATTGAATTGTTGTCATGGCCCGCACAATCCCCAGACCTTAATCCGATTGAGCATATGTGGGACATGCTTCAACGTAGAATTACTCCACTTATGGGCAATGTTCAAAATGGTTTTCGATTCCGGGAGCTTCTGAGAACAGAATGGGCACGTTTACCTCAAACGGGCATTGACAATGAACAACAGATGTAGAGCTGTGCTAAACCTACAATTTATTTTTTCGGAAATATTCTGTTCCTTTTATGAAAAACATTAATTAATTACATATTAAACATTTACTAATTACTCTATAATTTTTGTTTACCCTAAATCAATTAAGAAAAATAAATACGTTTATTTATACAAATATCTCTAGACTTTTCCGATGTGTGTACATATGGGTATCTCAATGGAGTACCAGAAAAATACAACTTTTTTTATTTTGTGGGCCTATGTGATTATTTCCTCTAGTCTAATATAAATGGACTAAATGTACTTATTTTTTATTCCTCCAATTAAAATTGCTCCGTTATTACGGTATTACATTTCATTTAGTCTTCCATTTTTACGACACAAAAATGGAAATTACAATAAAAATAAAGAGACGGATTTGAAACTTACCAAAAATAAGATGTATGTAGTTACAAAAGAAAGACAGGCGATCAACACTTGAGCCAACGTGAAGACAAAATCACCGACGCTATTGACTACAATTGTATTACATATATTTAATGCAATTAGTTTCGCTGCTTGTCTTCCAGATTTGAAAAATGGAGTCCCATGCATGGCTACAAACAAACAACTTTGAAAATATATAATTTACTCTAAGGTTCAATAAAAAAAGGAGTTTATGTAAAAATATCTCCCAAAACGTGGATAGTTTGAGGATTCACAGTGATTTAACATGAATCTCTGACAAACTATCATCCAACTAGGTAGTGAAAATGATTCATCTTATCAAATGAATTCAAGTAATCACCAATTAGAGTAGGCGTTGACATTCTTTCTCTTTAGTTTTTTAGTAGGTAATATATTCTATTTTTTTTTACTTTAAGTTTGTCATATAAATTTCTCTACATCCGGTAGATGTAGAATTTTCAATGATTATTTATTAACATCTTGTAACTTTCTAACAGAGCTGGGCAAATACTTTGAAAAAGTACTAAGTATTTTTAAAATATGAAAGTATTTAAATAATAAATAACTAAAAGTAATTAAATAGTTTAAACTTAGTATTTAAATACTTTCTGAATATTTAAATATTTTGAAGCATAGTTAAGTGTAAAAATATCCTTTAATGGCTAAACTTCGCCAAATGGTATTTTCTATTTTTGTAGAAATCAATAAAGACTTATTACTATCATTATCATTATTATTATATTAAATAATATTTGACTATTTGAGTGTCAAAATTTTAGGTTTCATGACTTTCATGAACTTCGACAACACTGTTTTAATACCTCTGTACTTAATCAGTTCTAGTTTGGACTTTTACTTATCCGTAGAGCTAGACCTTTGCGTCTTTTGCAAATACCCAAATAAAGCACAGCGACTATGGCACAATTCTCTGTCATAATCACAAAACATACATTAACAGTTAGCACTTACTGTCTATGTCTGCTCTCAACCAACCTTTCTGGGAATTGAGACGTAAATGACTGAAGACTGAATGATTTATTTATTAACTACATAATGTTGTGCATGTCTTGATTCTTGACGAGTATCTGCCTGTCTCCTTGGTGTATTTCACTATATTTGTTGTATTTATTCAAATACTTTTGAGATTCAAATATTTAGAAGGTTTTCAAATATTTCTGAAAGTATTTAAATACTGTCAGAAAAGGATTTAAATACTTTTTTAGAAGTACTTAAATACTTCCCAGTTATTTAAATAGTTTAAGTATTTATAAATATCTTTAGGATCATTTTCACAAATATTTCAGATACAGTATTTGCAAGTATAAATACAAATATTTGCTGCAAGAAGTATTTAAATACTCGGTATTTAAATACTTTCCAACTCTGCTTTCTAATGCCTTATGTTCATATTCCTTGCAGCTACTATACATAAGAAGCGCGTGTACAGTTCGTATCATACTTATAGCAACCTAAGTACGTAAAACAGAGAAGCGCTGGAGCTAATAATGACATGACGTTCGCTCGACGAGAACTTGAAATATTAGAATTTTGCTTTTACACTAAAGCTACAGATAATAGTTTGGGACACATAACTAAATTCTCTGGCTGATTAAATTGGATTGGCTTAAGTCTTATAGAATACTTCTTGTTAGTTAAATCTTATTGGAAAACAGGCATGCACACTTACTTGCAAACAAAATAGTACACTTTTGAAGTGAATTCAATTATTAAAAAAATATGATCTAAATTGCCGGCTACTGTGCCAAAGAAACCACGAGTAAAATTGGACGCCGGAAATTTTGACTTGACTCGAAACACTGCTACTACCGCTAGAGTTATGAAAAAAATGGACATAGACAATTTTATGGAGAATTAAATTTTCTATAAAAAAATCAATGATAGCATATGTCTATCTTCAATACATTAGGCGTGAGAGTGATTGAAAGTTGAATACAATGTTACAGTTGTCGAGTGCGCGACTTTCAACCATCTTCTCGTCAAAAGAATTAATTCTCTATTAAATTGTTTATGTCCATTTTTTCCGCAACTCTAATGGTTTTGGCAGTGTTTCGAGTCAAACGTGTCGGCGTCCAATTTTTCGGAGAAGCTCACTCAATATTGCAATGTCAAGGCCGTTTTCTTTTCTAAGCAATTGTACTCAACACACGTGACAGGAATGGTAAAATTTTGTAAAATAATTACAATGCAGTGTGGCAACATGGTTCTCTTTTTACAAATGTTGAAAATTATTCTGATAAGCTTATAAGTGGAAAAAATATATTTTCTACTTCTTACTACATTTTGGTTTTAAAACCATTGTTTTAAAAAGTATTTTTTTTTAAATTTTTTATTTTTTACCTTTTGTATTAATTAATTATTTTAAGGCTAAAAAGTATTGATTAATTATTTTAATTTCATACAATTGCAAAAATACTTTATTTATTTTCAATTTACAAATAACGACTAAACTATAAAACGATATATGCTGTCGCTTACTTTCTTTTAGAGAATTTCATCCCCTACAATTTTGATCCTAGAACATTTTAACGTATCTCCAACGATCCTCCCAGCGTACGCAGTGAAAGGCCGCGGCGTACCCTTTTTTTAACGTTTTTATTTTTCATATTGTATTGTCATCAGAACCAAAGCTGTGCACAAAGTTTCAGTTCAATTGGATAACGGGAAGTGGTCAAATTTCAATTACTAAATTTGACCCATACAGTCACTGAAGAAACCGTGGTGGAAAGACAATTCCTCCAAAAGTGCAAGCCAAATATTCGACTTCTCTATCTTCGTCGTACAGCTGCATTAAAATGAAACGGAAGGAGGTACAAAGTTTAATGACAGACACCATGTAATTGCCCACATTGCCCGCATACCAATAGTGTAATAAAAGGAAGGTATTTACTTGTTGACGGCATTTCGTAGCTCGACCGGACACTTTTACGACATTGGTTGCTATAACCACAGTAGAGCTCTACTGTGCGATAACTTTGATACGAACCGTATGTAAATTTTCAACGTTGTGTATAAGATACCTTGACTAAAGAGGAGATACGTTATCACCGATGACTTCAGTTGGTTGACACAACACACCCACTTCGTTTGCATGCTGATTGTGCTTCTTGAATTCAATTTTCGCACTTGTTTATTGCGATTGCTGTCAATTTTGATTTATGTTTATGATTGCGATTGTTTTTATGGTTAAACGCGGCAACAACAAAAGCCAACAGAAGAAGTTTGAGAAGAAAGAGAAATCATCCAATTACTCAGAAAAACAACAGGGCAAAAGAACGACATAAAACATCAACACTACTAGAAGGGAAGACAATCACAAAAAGGATAGAAATGTATGCAATGAAGTACTGGGGACACGTCCAAAGAAGGGAACCAACACACCTACTGAAGAAAGCACTAACACTGAACAGCAGCAAACTTAAAATTGGGAGACCATGTTACACGTGGAAAATAACAATCGAGAGGATCATGAACAAACTGGGAAAGGACCAAACATACTGGAAAAGAAAAGCGAGAGGAAAAAATGAATTCCACAAAGAAGTCGGAGCGATATATACTCTACCAGAATCAGAAACAGAGGAATCAGAAGCCTCAGAAGAGGAAGTAGACTTGTAGAAACAGAAGTACAAAAATAGGAGCACAGATAGCAGCGACACAACGCGGCAACATACCTCACAAGCAGACCCAGAATAGGCAGAAGCCCAGAACCAAAAATACAAAAAAAGTGGGCTTAAACGCTCCCTCACGACACAATGCGGTAACGCATCTCACAAATACCTACACCTCCCATCCCACATTCCTTTACTATGCGCCATGTGGCTCTCGCTGCTGGCAACAAGCATGACCTTAGTCCAACCCAGCGTGGACGTAGCAGGCCCAGCTGTATAACTTGGGAGTGACAGCAATGCCTACCGCACGCTGGTAAATCAATCAATCAATGATTGCGATTGTTTTTATGGTTGTACTATATTATTGTATAAAAGTAACAGCAGAAAAACAAAAAAGGGTCCTCCCTGTAACCATATTTTTGAACAAATCAATGGAGAGTCATTAAATATTTGCAGTAATTACATAAAAGTACATATCAGTATGTCCACAGCTATTGAGTGCATACCAAAACAGAAAAATTAGAGATTTGAACAATTTAATTAGAAGAAAAATTACCAAACAATTAGTTAATGTTTTGCATTGTTCGATGCTTGTCTATTTCTCTGCAGCAGTACTGTTTTAGAAAAAACAGGAGTACCACCCAACTAGCACACTAGCTTTATTAACCGACTATGTTGTTGTATAAGTGATTTGTTACATCTAGCAAATATGCGTTTTATTTTGTTAAAGTCGCAAAGAAGATATTTTTGCTTAGGAAACAAAATAGATGTATTATTGTGCTTTAAGAAAGCTTTTACAATTAATTGTTTTTTTATTTATTTGCTTTCATCATGATTAGAGAATATTATTTAGGTATTTAGCAAATCACAACTTACACACTTTTTTATTTATTATGTTGTGTAGTGTTTTAAAGTGTTTTCGAATGCGAATTTCTCGTCTTATCATTATTTAATTATGGCGATTTTGTATATGGACCTTGTATTAATTCAGTTACTCGAAATGGTATACAAAAAGTACAAAACACATGTTGCTGATTAGTTCTTGGATTAAGAAAATTCGACAGAATCTCCGATAAAAAAATTTAAATTATTAAGTGGTTGCTCATGAATAAAATATGGGAACTATAATAAATTTTGTACATCGCCTATTGCCTATATTACCTTCGTTGAAAAATTCCATGCAGACATGCACGCTGTTAATGTCAGGTTCATTCACAATCTGAACGCGCCAAGACATACTACGTCTATTTTTCATCGGTCATTCTCATGTAACTTTGTAAGGAAATACAATCATCTTAGTGGCGAATTTAAATGTTTAGGTTGTGCTAAATTCAAGTTTAAGCTAAAGCAACATTATACACAATTATACGCAACATAAATAGATATTCACATATTTTTTATCTATAAATATTTTTTTATCTATTCTTTTTATATAGTGTTACTTCTAAATGCCATGAATTTATTTATTACTATGGCACATTGTATAGGATGTGTGTAAGAATAGCATTTAGCTAAATATCGTCTATATGTATGTTGATTAATAAAGATGATGATTATTATTGTTATTATATATTTTTGCCTTAAAATGCTAGGAATCCTATCATGTAATCTAATACTTCGTCAGTATTAGCTAGAAGAGTAGTTGTTTTCATTGGTTCACCAATGATGGGTGTTTAAAGCGTTTTCCTAAGTAGTGCAGTAGCGTGACCAGATTAAGGTGCCAATAGACAGAAAGTAGATAATTTTGTATTAAATAAAAAAGTGTGAATTACTAAATTTAAATAAATGATTTAAGTATTTTCAATAAACTTTTTTTGCTTAAAAATGCTATAAATCCTATTATATAATTCAACACTTCGTCAGTATTAGCTAGAAAGTAGTTGTTTTGACTGGTTCTCCTATAATGAGTGTTTTGAAGTATTTACCAAACTAGTATATTAGCGTACCCAGATTAGGGCAACAATATACAGAAAGTAGGTAATTTCATAATAAATAAAAAAGTGTATAAGTTGTGATTTGCTTAATACCTAAATAATATTTTTTGAGAAAGTTCTTAACAACAAATTATTAAAAAAGTTACATTAATGATTAAATTTTAATGTTATAAACATTTTTCTAAAAATATTAAGAAGCAATTTAGCAACTGAAAACAAATAGCTTATAATAGATTCATAACAGCCTTCAAAGACATTTATAAAATAGTTTATAAATAGTTACGATTTCATAAGTGCTCTTCTCTAAATCCTCCAAAAAGTTTTCGAGATTACATAAAAAGCAGTTTACTGTCTAGAAACAATTTAGCTCCTCTCGACCCAGTAAACCAATTTGTTTTATAATTGTCATTTTTACAACAATTTTGTATTGTTATTTTATTACATTTATAAAATTGCAATAAAACAAATAGTTGTATAACGTTTAAATTTTGCTTGTTGGGAAGTCATTTAAAAATTACTTATTATTCGTTTAAATGGATAGTCCCCTTGAACAATAATAAATACTTTAAAAATGTGAAATATCCCATTTATCCCATTATCCCAATATCTCCTTAAACGGTGTGTTTATTAAAACAAATACACATTTACATCTCCTTTTCACTTTTCATTTTAGGAAAAAAATATTTCAATAAAAAACACTTTTTCCTATAAAATCCATAGCTACTAAAATAAAAAAAAAACAAACAAAACCAAGATGGCGGCAATTTTTTTGTACTTCTTACACTGATATCAGCTTGTTACTAATTTTTTCTACCTTACTCCCTACATCCAGCCAGATTTATTTTAATAACATGACACAAAAAATTTTCTCAACATACCTGTAATAATGTAAGAATTTTTTGTAAAAAATTTTAAAAGTGCGTCTAGATAATCCATGCAACATATAACAAACATCTGTAATCTAGGATGTCTGGCAAGACCTCTCAGGAAAGCTCGAAGTATACCCACCAACGTTATAATTAATGAACCTAAGGCAGCGGTTCCTAGATGAAACTTAAAAGCTATGAGGGCACTGGTAGAGACAGGACTTTCCAAATGAGCTTTATTTCTGTAAAAGAGGTATAGAATATTAGATATTTTACATATTAGTCCATGCCAAAGTTGCAAAAACCCCAACAGTGCAAGAGTAGCGACAAAACATGACTACCCCCCCCCCCCATTTTCGAGGGTGATAGTAGCGCCAAAAACCACCTCTTTCCCACATTTGTCGTTGTCAGGCATACGAGGACTTATTGGATCTGGTTTTTTTGAAGAAACTCTGTCCTGTAAAATTTCGCAATCGGATCCTAACGACCTCCCACCTCCTCCCTCAATACCGAAACATTAAAAAAACATCCAAACGTGCTGAAAATTATTTTCTACACATTTTCAAGAGCGGGAAAACACGATGCTAATATTATTTAGCCTCCCACCCTTAAATGCACAAAACCATGCCTTTTCCCCATTTTCGGGGGGGTTTTGAGGAAACTCAATATGTCCTGTAAAATTTAGCAACCAGACATCCTAACGACCCCAGAGGGTTGAAACCGCTCCCTCGATCAATCCCGAAGGGTCCCTCAAACAGAAGGTTTTAAAGAAGGTATTTCAAGTTTTCAAGGGTGGAGAACACGATCGTGGCATCACTTTCTCTCGTGGTCCTCAAAAATTACCCTTGTATGCCCAGAACAATCCGTTGTTCTTATAGTGAGATCACAAGCGATCATTGGATCAGGTTTCCTAGGGAGATCATTTTTTTATTGCCGCTTAAGAGGAGTTTGATAGGACGGGTTATGCGCATGTATATATATAGTCGTGCATAGTCGACTTATTTATTATATATTCATTTTCACATTATGTACATAATTTTTATTCTTATGCTGGGTATGCGTCATATATGATTATTATTAAATGTTAATTTATTCTTCCGTGTTTACAAATTAGATCACACTGTTCTGGCCAATCGTAATGGACATTACACTATTCAGTGAGATTAGCTTCCATCTGGGTACATTCATCATGATCATCACTATCATCAGTCTCATCGTCACAACATTATCATTCTGTATTAAAATATCCGGGATCAGCTTTTGAATATCATCAATAGTACCATCCTGATTTTCTCATAGATCTGGATTTTCAGCACGCTCGCTATTAGTGCAATCATTACCTCTACAATGTTTACAGTATGGAAAAAGGGGAGGTTTTATGCATTTAGTGGTAGTTGGCTAGGGGTGGAAGGCTAAATAATATCAGCCCCAGTGTTCCCCTCCCTTGAAAACGTGTAGAAAACAATTTTCAGCACGTTTGGATGTTTTTTGCATGTTTCGGTGTTGAGGGAGGGGGTGGTTTCAATCTCCGGGGGTCGTCAGGATGTCTGGTTGCGAGAGTTTACACGATATATTAAGTTTCCTCAAAAAAAAAAAAACGATCCAACAAGTCCTCGCCTGATAACAAAAAATGGGGAAATGAGGTGGCTTTTTGCATTTGGGAGTAGTTCGAGGGGGTAGGGACAGCGCGACTATCACCATTGTGTTGGCCGCCCTCGAAAATGGGGGGATAGTCATGTTTGGTCGCTACCCTTGCACTTTTGGGGTTTAACTATTTTATTGCAACTTTGGTATGGACTGTATTGGCTATATAAAAAGTGACTTAAATAAAATGAAGCCGAAACATTGAAACTATTCTCCAATCCTTTAGACTCGTATTTCATCAGCCATGCCATGTTAACATCTGAGGATGATCAAAGTTTAAACAACCGGGACTAGACTACGTGTTTTTTTCAGCAACCGTCCCGAAAACATCCATTTTTTTTGGTCCGAAAGTAGCATTTCTTTGAACTAGTTCTATTGTTTTTTTTAGCAATTGATAATTGGCGTGTCAGCATTAATCGAATAATCAAAAACATCAAATGCGCGGAAAAATTTAAATTTGAAGGCTACCATAGCAACCAAAGCAACAACGCTTAGTTCTGTCATCATTTATTACGATTTATATGATTTCTATTTGAAAGTGGGTTTGGGCCGAAATCATGGAAAGTAACAACGAAAGCGATATAGAAAACGCTCCAGATGAAATTCTAGAAGTTGCGACTCAGGCTATCATGCAGTTATTGACCGACAAGTCAAAACAAAGGTATAGTCCATGTCAAAGTTGCAAAAATTCCAAAAGTGCAAAGGGTAGCGACCATTTTCGAGGCTGGCCAACACGATGGTGATTGTCGTGCGGTCCCCACCTCCCTCGGACTATCCTTAAAAGCAAAGAACCACCTCTTTTTTCCATTTTTCGTTGTCAGGCATGAGAGGTTTTTTTTTTTGAGGAAACCCAATATGTCCTGCAAAATTTCGCAACCAGACATCCTAACGACACCCGGGGGCATGCCTGAACGAAAAATGGGGAAAAGAGGTGGTTTTATGGAGGCTAAACAATATCAGCATGATGTTCCTCGCCCTTGAAAACGCGTAGAGAACAATTTTCAGCACGTTTGTGAAAGTTTTTTGCATGTTTCCATATTGAGGGAAGGGGTGTGTAGAAGAACGCCCTACCGGGCGTCAAAATGGCGCGACACCAATTTATATGTCAGGGGCGCCAGTCGCGTGCTACCCCGTTCTTCTACCTCCCAGACGGGTTCGAGATAAGATGCACTTCGATAGCCGAATAATGGATCAAGGCTGCACTACCTTAGATCGATAACGGCGCTCTCTCTGTACGTGAACTCTCTGATTTGGGGTTTAGGTACCCTCTGAAAATTTAAATTTTCGTATAAAAAAATCTCAAACGAAGAATTTATCTTCGACGGGATTGATTTTGGACGTGGCGGGCACGTTTTTAGCTACTGATAACGGACTCTACACCTAAGGATTTCTGAGAAAAACGCATAAAAAAATCCCTATCAAACCTCCGTACAGCAACTAGAAGGTTGAGTGTGGTGCAGTAACTCGACACATCCGGTTTTCGATACGAAAGTTCCAGGGATTATAGACTAGCAACAAGTCTCAAGATCAATTAAGATGCAATAGTTCAAAGAATCTGTTTATTTAACAGATATGGTTATACAAAAAGGGGTTATAGCAAAATTCTTATTGTAAGAATCGCGCCTTCCCCAATTAAAACAAACGGCTTTCAGGCCATACAAGCGAAAGCGCTTACGCTAACCATCGATTAGGTAGAAAAGATTCATGCATACCTTCTCAGAATCAAAATGCGAGCTTTTTAGAGCAGTCTTAGACTCTTTGTAATATTATAATGACAGCTGACTGATTTTAACTTAAAAAGTTTTACTAAATAAATTTAGTTTCGCTAGAGACTACTTAGCTTTAAAGTTCTTGTATCGTGACGGTTCACGTACTTAAACACATTCATGATGACTTATGACTGCATAAGTTTGTTTGGCGTTCGATTAGTCCACAACTTACTTGCCCCTATGCAGTTGTTCAATATTATCGAAATGGCAGTAACCCACCTCCGAGCGACTTTTAGGCAAAATTGAATTTTTGGTTTTTTATGCACAAGGCGTTTTCCTCTATAACTTTATTATTTGGAAAGCCCTGCTATTGGCTTTCCTACCATCGCTTTGTATAGACTACTCAACGCGCTCGACCAAATTGCAAGCCGCTGAGTGAATCCAAATTCTTTCTATGCGAGAAACCGGCCTTGTGCATGTGCATTGATTTTTATCAAATTTTGCTTATCGGCGCGACGCTGTCTTTGTCAAAATTGTCGGTTTCGCCTCTTAGATGCATTGCATAGTTAAAATTTTATGCTCATACTTTAGAACAGGACATTCAATGACCTTACCTTAATGGTCAATGTCTTTCGTGGAGGAATAAAAATGGAAAATATTTTTATTTTTCAAATTTTGGCGTACTTTTGATAAAAATTATTCTCAAGTCCATTTTTGGCGTGCTTTTAAAAATATTATTTTCTTCAAAGTCCAACTTTGTTGCACCTTTGAAAAAGTATATTATTCTTAAATCCTTGCCACTATATACTTTCGCTTTCATATCCTGAACCAAAACATATTTTCCTAAGTGAAAATTCGGTGTTTCTTCGAATTTTCACCTGGTCATTTCTAATGCCTTATAGAACTTATAACAGTCCTTATGAACTGATCTGTGGCTTTGTAAACCCTCAGACTCTTAAAAAAGTCCTTTAAATGAAATTTTTGCCTAAGTCGAATTTTGATTGTCTTCGACTTAGGTCGATTCTGGAGGGTTCTACAACAGTTTCAACCTCCAGGGGTTATTAGGATGTCTGGTTGTGAAATTTTACAGGACATATTGAGTTTATTCAAAAAAAAAAAACGATCCAACAAGTTATTGCTTGCCTGACAACGAGAAATGGGAAACAGAGGTGGTTTCTTGCTTTTAGGGACCATTAGAGGGGGTGGGGACCGCGCGACTATCACCATCGGGTTGGCCGCCCTCGAAAACGGAGTCATGTTTGGTTGCTACCCTTGCACTTTTGGGGTTTTAGACTTTTTTTGCATCTTTCGTATGGACTGGTATATATGTACTTTATGTTTATCTTTTTTATTTCGAGGCGATTGCCAAAAGAATAGTGCACGAAACTTATCCCGAAAATGTTTTTAAGATTCGTAGACTTTCGGCATGAGCCGTAGGCGTTAATTAAAACACGATTGCTCCGCGATTTTAAATGTTTGAAACTTTCAAAAAATAATGAAGGTCACATTACATGCACGGTATTAGTCAAACAATTATCTTTCAGGAAATTTTTTAACATTGACAATACGCAGTTCTTTTCCTCTGTCATATATAAGGTCAATATGTCAATATGTATACATACAGTGTGTGCCATTTAAGCTTGCAACACCCCGTTATTTTGGAACGCGTTGGCCGATTTGAATTTTTTTTTTTGAGATATAGTGCACGATGAGCTTTACTTGACTGTTTTGAAGATTTTGTAATTTTCATATTTTCAAGGCCCACTGTGCTCCTCTAAATGGTTCGAAATTTCGAGATCGACTATTAGGCAATTTTTTATCGGCAAAATGGATAGCGTATTCGATTCGCAGTTGTCTCAAATACCTCTATACAAAATTTTAGCTCGATACCTCATATAGGGTGTTTTGTTATTCAATAGCCAAATTTAAAATTTCTCACTTTTGGACTGACCCTGTATAAAAATAATGCTTCTATACATTATTCGGTTGCTGTACGTAGGTGCCTTAACGAAAATTTTTCAAACAAACTTCAACTTTCAAACAAAGTATCTGATGTTTGTCACTAAATAAGGAAGAAAAAGAAAAGCTATTCCGTCCAATTCATTTGTTTGAAAAATTTTCATTAATGCACCTACGTACAGCAACGGAATAATGCATAGAAGCACTATTTATTTAAAGAATAAATTTTCTTTTTTCTTCTTCTTTTAGTGTCTGATGTTCCTTAAGTCGAATGACTACTTTATCTTTTTAGTAAACCCAACCGACTTTTAAACAGGGCCAGTCGAAAAGTGAGCAATTTTAAATTTGGCTATTGAATAACAAACACCCTATATGAGATATCAAACTAAAATTTTGTATAAAGGTATTTGAGACAACTTCGGATCGTATCCAATTTTCCGATAAAAAATTACCTAATAGTCGATCTCGAAATTTCGACCCATTTAGAGGAGCATAGTAGGTCTTGAAAATATGAAAATTACAAAATCTTCAAAACAGTCAAATAGAACTCATCGAGCACTATATCTCAAAAAAAAAACATTAAAATCGGCCAACGCGTTCCAAAATAACGGTCTTAAATCGCACACACTGTATACCGGGTGCCACAGGCAAGTGGCTCACTCCTATATTTTCTTTATTTTTTATCTTATCCATTTGAAATTTGGGGTGCATAAACTACCTGTAAAAATGTATTTTTGGACATAAGAAACGGTTTGAGACCATTGCCGGTTTACCCGGAAATGACCGATTTTTAAATGGAACACCCTATATATTTTTACATATTTGGATTCAGGACAATATTCTGAGTATCCTATGAGATTTTCCCGAATTTTTGAGTCGACGTTCAGTTTTTTAAGCATTTTAAGACATTCGTCTAGAGTGCTTTGGAATACCAAAATTTGTTCTACGGCAGGTAAAGTCTAAGGGAAAAATATAATTTTTCGTATAATTTCATTAATAACTATTTAGGAGGCCTCCAAAATTGAACAAATCACTTTTTATCGAAAACTTTTTTTTCAAATGGGAAGGTGGTGGCTCCTACTGTTCAATAAATTATAGATTTTTTTCTAAATTCATTGATATCCATTTCAAATCTGTGCTATTTGTTTTTCTATTTCATTGAATTTATTTAAAAATAAAAAAACATTTTCAATATTATTTTTCTTGAACTTACGTAGTTGCCTTTGCAAAGTAGTCTAATAATGAAATGTGAATAACTACTTTTTTGTAAATAATAGCCTTTTGGTTGTCTCTTTTGTTTCTTAATAGGTGTAAGTACGAGTGCAAACTACAAGGATCAATAAAAATTATTTCGAAAGTGATTTTTTATTTTTAAATAAATTTAATAAAGTAGAAAAACAAATAGGATATCAACGAATTCAGAAAAAAATCTATAATTTATTGAACAGTAGGAGCCACCACCTTCCCATTTGAAAAAAAAAAAGTTTTCGATAAAAAAGTGATTTGTTCAATTTTGGAAGCCTCGTAAATAGTTATTAAAGGAAAAATTATATTTTTCCCTTGGACTTTACCTCTCGTAGAACAAATTTTGGTATTCCAAAGCACTCTAGACGAATGTCTTAAAATGCTTAAAAAAACTGAACATCGACTCAAAAATTCGCGAAAATCTCATGGTGTACTCAGAATGTTGTCCTGAATCCAAAGATGTAAAAATATACAGGGTGTTCCATTTAAAAATCGAAAGTTGCGGTCATTTCCGGGTAAACCGGAAATGATCTCATACCGTTTCTTATGTCCAAAAATACATTTTTACAGGTAGCTTATGCACCCCAAATTTCAACCGGATAAGTAAAAAAAATAAAGAAAATATAGGGGTGAGCCACTTACTTACCTGTGGCACCCGGTATACGTGAAAAGAAAGTTATGAAACAATCGCTTAACTTACTTGGCAAAATACCATTTTGAAATGGCTCCACTAATAATCATATACTGAATTCCATTAATGAATTGCATTATCCAGTATCCCATTACTATGTTAAAATAGATAGTTAGCAACATCCAGGTGTTCGGAACATATTCCAAAATTCCATCAGGAAGTTCCGTTAAAATTCCAGAGGTACAAACATAATTAGTCAATACTACACATGCAGATGCAATTATTATCAGTGCAAATATTGTCTAAAAAAAATTGAGAAATACACTGATGCCAGTGAAATAAGCAGTAAACCGTCATTAAAAAGTAGGACTGAGGGCCGGTTTATCAGTGCACGGTTATGTGCTTTAGCCGTTGGTCAAGAATTAGCTGTCGGTCATATTAACGTCAAACTGTTTATTAGTGTTCCGGTTAACCCAAATCGTAAGGCAAAGTCGCGGCTACTTTAACAGATGCTTTTTTTGCCAGTTATGGAGATAGCTGGAGGTTACAATGTTGTTTACATGTATAAAGTAAGGTTATAAAACGTTTGTTCGTGTTTGTGTCAAGAAAATATAAAAATCAAATGTATTTTGAAGAAATCGACGTTAGTGAGGAAGATGAGGACTTTTTTTGATTATGAGAGAAGACCTTATACAGTTAATAATGGAGTCAATAGAGGCTGAAATATGCATTATTTCGGAATAATTACGGGAAGCTTCGATTTTCCTAAAACCTTTTGATATCACTTTTACATATAGCTTAAAGTAAAAAGTTATAAACATATAATCGTGAGAAAATTGTTTATTAATTATTTAAACAAAAAGAAACTTTTTTTTAACAAAATTATTATAAGTTGAAAAATTTTAAAAGAATTTAATTCAAATTGACATATAAGGGGGTTGTCGAGGTCGCTGAAACAGATTATGATGTCAAAAAATCGTAATTCAAATTGGCTGATCCAATATAGCCGACTATCAAGCAATAAAATAATTCAATACACTATTCAATTCAAACACAATTTAAATTTTCACATAAAACTTAAAAAGAAGCTGAGAAAAGTGATATTGTACATAGCATTGCTCTGCGGGCACACACACAGGCAGTGTGTGGGGCAGGTGATACGTACCGCTTACCGTGAAGATGCTGTTTTACTTTCAATCTCTTTCTATTTATTATTCAAGCATTATAATTTGACTCATAGCCCTGTACTACGTGAATATTTTTAATATGTTGTCGATATTTTAAACAGGATAAAAATTGTAGAAACAATCAACATTAAGTCGATTTACCGAAAAAACTTGAGTTTTTCAATATTTCGTGAAAAGTATGGGTTTATATATATTCCAAAATTTTTTCATCATCAGATTTACTTATTTTGAGGTCCTACTATAAACATATGCTGCACAGGTAGGCTAAATAAATTTTTTTTATAAAAGGTATTAACGTTTATTTTACCCATAATTTCACGAATTTTACAGCAAAAAAAATTGTTTTTTATTTTCGTAAAAAAGGGGGGTTAATTTAAGGTGAAGCATCTTAAATTACACATTTCAAGCTTTAAAAATTGCACCTACAAAGATTTAATAACGCGATTTAAACCAGAGAAATAGGTGGTTAAAGTTATATATTAGTTATATATACAAAATTTTATCATCTCAAAATTTTGAAATTTTCAAAAATAACTTTTTGAGATTTGTTTCACTCATCGAATCTTTTTATTACTTCAAGAGTAAAATGTGAAAGAGCCAAGTTTTTATCTCCATATTTTTAGAAACGGTAGAGCTTTAACCTATTTCATCGCAAATCTCTTTATGTTCCTACTTCATATATGCACTATTCCTACATACATTCATAATTATATTTGAATTAGTTGAAAAGTTACAACAAATTTAGTGTAGCGGGTCTGAGGCCGCGCGCGGCTCGCGCGCCATTCGTGTCTCCGCGTTCCATTTTCGTGCGTTAAACAAAAAAATCTGGAGCCTACATTTTTGATCGTACCAAAAAACTTACCATACCGTACCATATACATTTTTGATGTGAAATTTCCCGTACTTTCGAATGGCGTAATTACTTTTTGAAAGAAAAAAATATTTTAAGATATATTTGACAAAGACTGGTATTCTGCAAATATTTTGTTTAATAAAAAAAAATACGCTCAAGGACTATTGTTGGTAACGTTTGGTATGTTGTTCCCGACATATTCAGGGATATATCCTCAAAAGTTAACGCTTCCCGGAATTTTTCCAAAGTGAAAATCTCTATTGACTCCACTATAAGGAAAGAATCGATACTTTTGAAGAATTAGACAATATAGAATTTCATAAAAGATTTCGACTAACAAAGGACTAAAATTTGCTTTTTAGTTTTTTATTGCTATTTTCCATTATCACAAACGGAGTACCCAGAGACAGTTATCATTTATATTACAGACACAAGAATAAAAAGTACCAGCCAAATTAGGATGAAAAATAACCGAAAATCTTGGGTTAGAAATTATGAATTTACATTGTTGCTTATTTACAAATATCTATTTCCTTCGGTGGTTTATCACGTTTACATTTTCATCTTTTTTTAGTTACTGAATTGGAAAACATATTTCTACTCGCAAAATAACTTTCTGTAAGTATTATTTTTAACCTTTTTAAACAATTTCCTTTAAAAAATACATGAAACACAAAATATAAACAGGTACATACTCTTTAAGCATGCTACAAATTAGTATTTCCGGCAACATTGCCTACATCCCATCTGACTGGAACTCTGCTGCCAAATTTATATTTAATGTAACTGACGGTTTTCTAACTGCCGGTTGGTCGAAGGCAGGATAAACACTTTTTAATTTAACAGAGACTTTAACAGTCAGCTATAGTTGACTGGCAGCTATGTAACAGGAACATTTAACCGCGCACTGATAAACCGGCCCTGAAACGTTTTCAGTGAACACTGAGTGCACATCATTCTCATTCAAATGGTAACATGACTTTTATAATGTATTCCAATGACTGCACTCTATGAAACTGAGCTCACACTTTGCCAGTTTCTTATGTTCCACTGGTAAAGTTATTTTCGTGCGGTGTACAGGGTTATTCATTATATTTAGGCCACTCTTTATTATAGTTATTACTGGAGACAGAAAAAAAAGTTTGCAACAAAAATTGTAGGACTGTAACTGAAACTCTTTAATAAGTTAATGGAAACACAGTGGCGTGCAGAAATTAAGAGGTACAAGAAGCAATAATATTTTTTTAATGGAACGCCCTGTGTATTGTTGAATTTTTGAATTACTCTTTTTTTTTCTGATTTCAAAAATATGCCATATGATAGTTCTATCTTTAACCGTTTTCGAGTTATTGAACATTGAAAATCGTATTTAAGCTATTATGAACGGAAATTACAATTACACTGCCCCACAAAAAAAAAAGTGGTCTGTCCGGCAGACCAGACCAATATATCCATATGTATTTGGACCCGCTGAAACCGAATCCAAAGTCGGAATTATCAGATCAGGTCGTTTTTCACCCCCAACCCCAAAAAACACCCTCCAAAAAAAAATGCTCTGTCCGGCGGACCAAACTAGTATATTCTTATGTATTTGGACCTGCTGAAACCAAATCCGTAGTCAGAATTATCAGATTGGCCCGTTTTTCACCCCCAACCCCAAAAAGCACCCCCAAAACAAAAACAAAGTGGTCTGTCCGGCCGACTATACCAGTGTATCCTTATGTATTTTGACCTGCTGAATCCGGATTCGAAGTCAGAATTGATGAATTGGCTCGTTTTTCACCCCTAAATCCGAAAAACACACCCCCCAATAAAATGGTTTGTCCGACGGACTAGACCAGTGTATTCTCATGTATTTCGACCTGCTGAAACCGAATCCGATGACAGAATTGTCAGACTGGCTCGTTTTTCAACCCCAACCCCAAAAAACACCCCCAAAACAAATACAAAGTGGTCTGTCCGGCGGACTATACCAGTGGATCCTTATGTAATTTGATCTGCTGAATCTGAATTTGAAGTCAGAATTGTCAGATTTGCTCGTATTTCACACCTAACCCTAAAAAACACGTCCAAAACGAAAAAAAGGGCTATCCGGCGGACCATACCAATGTATCCTTATATATTTGGACCGCTGAAACCGATTCCGAAGTTAGATTGACTCGTGTTCACCCCCAACCCCCAAAAAACACCCCCCCCCCCACAAAATGGTCTGCCCGGCGGACCATACCAGTGTATCCTTATGTATTTGGTAAGGATACACTGATATAGTCCGCTGGACAGACCACTTTGTTTTTGTTTTGGGGGTGTTTTTTGGGGTTGGGAGTGAAAAACGAGCCAAGTCTGACAATTCTGACATCGGATTCGGTTTCAGCAGGTCCAAATACATAAGAATATACTGGTTTGGTCCGCCGGACAGAGCATTTTGGGGGGATGTTTCTTGGGGTTGGGGGTGAAAAACAACCTGATCTGACCATTCCGACTTCGGATTCGGTTTTAGCGGGTCCAAATACCTACGAATATATTGGTCTGGTTCGCCGGACAGACAACTTTTTTTTGTGGGGCTGTGTTATTAAAGTAGTCTTTGAAAATGACAAGTATTCTGTTATTAAATCTGTCAGCATTTCATATAATAACAGAATACTTGTCATTTTAATAGACTACTTTAATAATTGTAATTTCGGTTCGTATAATAAATAGCTTAAATACGATTTTCAATGTTCAATAACTCGAAAACGGTTAAAGATAGAACTATCATATGGCATATTTTTGAAATCAGAAAAAAAAGGACAATTCAAAAATTCAACAATACCCAGGGCGTTCCATTAAAAAATATATTATTGCTTCTGTGCTTCCATTTACTTATTAAATGGGTTCAGTTACAGCTCTACAACTTTTGTCGGAAACTTTTTTTTCTATCTCCAATAATAACGATAATAAAGGGTGGCCTAAATATAATGAATAACCCTGTAACTGGGTACAGTTTTTCACACGAGCCCAACAACACTCGTGAAATAGCCCTGTATTGTGGAGGATCTCGGTTATCTTAATAATAGCATTACGAACGTGTGGTGTGAGAAATGCGAATGGTCGATATGACAATTAGTTTAAATGTGAGGGGGATTTTTTTATTATTTTTATTATTCATAGCAAATATGCAACTTAATTTTCTTCTTCTTTATCATCATCCTATTAAAAGAACTAGCAGATCAATATCTTCTCCTCTGAGGACGGCATTCCTTTGACGTTCAGATTCTGTAATGACTTTTACGATGATAAGCACACCAGCATCATCTCTGACATGTTTTGTCGTGATGTTAACAGTTTTTAATTTCTCAATAAGCATGTCAATAAAGTTTTTTTTATTATATCGCACAGTGGTCAAAATGCCTGAGAACGTGGCCAAAACTTTTTAATGTTGCTAGAAATTGATATATAGGGAATTTCAACGTCGCAGACTTCGAATTTGATATTATTTAAAAAGGAAACAAAATGGTGGATCCAAAATGGCCGAATTTTTTTTATTAAAAGTTAGTTTTTTATGACCGACTTTTTCGTTAAAAAGAACGTTTCTTCAGTTAAAAGTCATTGTATATGGGTTTCCGAGGTCGCTAATTTCGAATTTGATATTATTTAAAAAGAAAACGAAATATGGACTATCCAATATGACCGACTTTTTTATTAAAAAAATAGTTTTTTCATCCAGTGTATAGGAGTTTTCGAGGCCGCCGATTTCGAATTTGATATACATTTATGTTAAAATCAGAAATATTTAATTCAACAATGCAAAGTAGCGTCGATGAAAGTAATTTTTCGTCAGACGACAAGTAGCAGTTACAATAAAATTGAATTGAAATAATATTTTTTGTTGTGTATTCACCTTTCCATTCCATCCCACTGCGTCATCTTTTACAAAAAAACAATTATTTCTATGGTTTTAACATAAATATATATCAAATTCGAAATCAGCGACCTCGAAAACAACCCCTCCATAAACACTGTTTTTAGCTGAAGAAACTATTTTTTTAATAAAAAAATCGACCTTATTGGAACCGATTTGTTTTTTAATATTATCAAATTCGAAATCAGCGATCTCGGAAACCCCTGTATACTAACTTTTGTCTGAAGAAACGAATTTTTTAATAAAAAAGTCGGCCATATTGAATGCGTCATTTAATTTTTTTAAATAAAATCAATTTCGAAATCAGCGCTTTACACTGACTTTCGACTGAAAAAAACTAATAATTGCTTAATAAGAAAAGTCGGCCATATTTGATCCGCCATTTTTTTTAAATAATATCACATTCGAAATCAGCGACCTCCGAAACCCTTACACTGACTTTAGACTGAAAAAACTAATAATTGTTTAATAAAAAAGTCAGCCAAATTGGATCCGCCATTTTTCAAAAATAATATCACATTCGAAATCGACGACCTATATACTAATTTCTAACAAAACTGAAATAGTAGTTTGTGCAACAAGAGTGGATATGGATAATCCACTCGAGTTGTACAGTATACTTTTTCTACGACCAGCTTAAAAAAACTACAAAATTTATTAAACATTAATATATTACACAAATACACACTGACAGTACACACTGACAATTACTTTGACAGCTTACGCACTAATTTGATTTTAAAACGAATAGTTGTCTATGTACTTTACACGAACTGTGATTGGTCGGTTTCATTTCATATCCATCCTAGAACTGTATAAATTGTTCAAAATAGTATAAATTTATCCAAAATGTGATCTTTATTTCAAAAATGTAAAAACATACAGGGTGGTCCATTTAGAAAAGACTCTTGAGGCCATTTCCGGTGAAACCGGAAGTCATAAATATAGCGGATAGGCCATTTCCGGTGAAACCGGAAGTCATAAATATAGTGGATAGGTCTCAAAAAGTTGAAAATCTTACCTATTTCACCACACAAAATTTCATCCCGATATCTTCAAAAACAAGGAAGTTACAGGGGTGGTCCACTATTCGTTTACACCCGGTATACGCAAATTAAGAAATTCTTCATATAAAACAATATACTTTTGTTCCGATATATTATAAGTTTGTAAAAAAATAATTCATTTGAGACCAGTTTTTTACTTCTTGCCACAAAAGTATTCATTTTAAGAATTTATTTATTTGCGTATATACAGTGTGTCCCACTTAAGGACTAGCCACTCTCGCAAAATTTTTATTTACGAACCGATTTTTATGTTTTCTTTTCATTATGTAGATCTCGCAAAAAGGCATTAGAGACATGTTCTATCAATTCCGGAACTCAAAGCCACGGCCAACTACGAGTATTGTTTAAGTGGGGTTTATTAGGGTTTTTTTTTTTAGAATATTGGAACGTATTCTTATTCAGGGCTACCTATATACCTATTGTATCAATTTTTGTCTTGAATAAGTTTTCAAAATAACCAAATTTAAAGTAAAAGAACACATTACCCTTTGTATTATTTTTATTGGTTACAAATGAAACTGAACTTTATGCATCTCAATTAAACCACCACTTTCCATTATGCACTTTTCAATTCGCCGTCGATTATTATTAATTAGTTTCTTCAGGGCTTGTCTGATGATATTGCGGCAAGCCACCCTAATGCGATCGCAAAGTTCGTCCGTTGTTTGTGGTCTTGATTTATATACCTTATTTTTAATTGTCATAGAAATGAATCTAGAGGCGTGAGGTCTGGCGATCGCGATGGGTTATTTTGCCCTATACAACAATTAGGAAAATTTAACTTTAACCGATTCCTCACGATAACGGCATTATGAATTGTTGCTCCATCAAACTCTGGATGTAAATTGTACCGATAATCCAGAGGTAGTTCATCAATATGATTGCTAAACTCATTTTGTAAAAATCTAAGGAACGCCGCCCCGTTCAAATTTTCATTAAAAAAGTAAGGTCCAATGAATCTTTCATTGATGATTCGGCACCAGACATTCACCTTAGCGGAATATTATCTCTTGCATTCCATCACCCAATGTGGATTTTCGTCACACCACATCCTAATATTTTGTGAAGATACAGCGCCGTTTGTGGTGAAGATTTCTTCTTCAGAATATAATATTTTTTTCAGAAAATTAAGATTTTCTAAATATGCCTTGCAACCACAAACAGAATTCCATTCTTCTTTCCATGTCAGCAACTTCGAGGGTAAGCAGAAACTTTGATTGATTTGAACAAACATCTCCAAATGCGGTTTTTCAGGATATTTAAATTTAAACTGGCCTTCCTAACACTGGAGCGTGGATTCTGATTAAAATATTCAAGAATTATTTGATTTCCCGGAACCACGCGATTTCTGTGTTGATTGGAGAGGTCATTTATAGTTCCATTTTGATTAAATTTTACGATCAGGATATCTCATATTAAACTCTGCAGCAGCTCCACGAAAACTTCGTGTTTCTTCGCCAATTAATCGCACAATTTCCACTTTTTCTTGTAAAGAATAATGAGCCATTATTATTCTTTATAATAATACGTAATAACTAAGTTGTTTTAGTCGTTTATCAAAGAACTAAGATGCTTGTTAAGCAGTGACAATGACAGCCAGGTTCTTTCAAATCTAAAAATTTTAAATTTTTTTACAGGTTTATGATAATTGTTTACAATGTTTCGAAATAAATAAAGATTTAAATAAGAATAATAATTGTATCAATAAATAATTTAAATAATACAAAAGTAACGCGTCATTTTACTTTAAATTTCGTTATTTTAAATGTTTTGGTATTTTCGTATTACTATCACGACAAAAACTGGTACAATAAGTGGTCTTTAATAAGAATTTGTTCCAATATTCTAAAAAAAATCCCTAATAGTACTTCTCAATATTTCACCCTTAAACAAAGGTCGTAGTTGGCCGTAGCTTTGAGTTCTGGAATTAATAGAACATGTTTCTAATGCCATTTTGTGAGATCTACATAATAAAATAAAAACAAAAAAATTGGTTAATAAATTAAAATTTGGCTGTTTGGGGGTGGTTAGTGCTTAAGTGGGACACACTGTATAAATGTATTATCCTTGATTCAAAGCATTTTTTTCGTGCACTGTCGCATAGTTTGTTAAGTTTAAAACGTTAAAAGTATACTTGGAACTTTATGCTTTTAGGGTAATGAATTCAATTAGTATTTCATAGGTAATTATAATAATATGAAAATATATACTAACCATCATCGAGAAAAAGTATACTAAAATCATATCGGAAACAGCTTTCGCTGATTCTTTAATCAGCATGATTGCTAAACGAATTCTGTTTTTGATAAATATCATGACACACAACAGTGTGACTACTAGTATTAAAAGAAAAACACCAGTACCTATTCCACTATTAAATCCACCAGCCATTGATGCGTATATCCTAAAAAAATAAATAATATATCTCCTTGCCTAAAATTATTAAAATATTAGAAAATTAGGCAATATAAAAAAAATGCTGCTATCTTCACTACCAACTCCATAACTACTCCCATCCTGTTATTAAAGAGGGTAAAAAAATAATGTTCTGATTTAGTATCTCTACAAAAACCAAAGATCTTAAGAAATTTGTTGACATCAAGGTGACATATTTTTTTTGGAATTTATGTGTATCTTATTATCAGCCTTTATATATTCATTTCTATTT
The DNA here is from genome assembly GCA_936432065.2 of Rutpela maculata. Lineage (NCBI taxonomy): Eukaryota > Metazoa > Arthropoda > Insecta > Coleoptera > Cerambycidae > Rutpela > Rutpela maculata. The sequence continues at coordinate 80,949,142 of OW386285.2, read as the reverse complement.
CTTACTGTGCTCATTTAAGTCGCTACTCATGAAGATTATAATTTAATTCTACAAATTTTTTGAAAAAGAAATGAGGTGAAATAAAAAAAATTGGGTTAAAATAAAATTAAATTAAATTGCTTCTTTTCATGATTTTGTCATTTAATCGTCGGCATTTAGTCCAGTATAATTAAGCAAAAAATCGCCATATATCAGAAAAAGTTAAAATAAAATAGAATAGAACAGAAGTTTTGAAACCCAATACAAATATTAGGAAATTCACCAGCATCATATTAAAAAGAAAATTTCCATCATCCCCTAGAATCGCGAAAACTACTCCCATATTCCATTTAATACATATCTATAGCGGGTATAGGGAATAGAATACGCCTATTATGGTGGTCTTCCTTAAATATTTTGCTCGATTCATAATAGTTTTGAGGAAACCGTGAATTAATTTACACACCACCTTTGAGATAGAGTTCTTGACATGATTTTTTTAAGTGGTTTCCTCTGTAGGTCTAATCCACTATGGGTCTGGTATATTAAGAATCATAGTATATTGTCGACGTAAACGTCATCATCGGTATGGCGGTATATACAATTCCAACATTCCAATTTCAACATTCACGCAGGCCTGGCCATGGTAGCACAATGTTGAACAACGTAAGCTTGCTTTTGTGCACCCTCATCTAGTCCAGCATTCTGATTTGCACCTGCATGAAATTAAAGTTGAAATACAGTCTGGGAGTGGTGCTTTCATTGTAGTAATCGGTGCCAAGATGTTACCGACTTTTTCCATCCTCACTCTGTGGCATCTAGCGAATTGTTCATCTATGTGTTAATTTGGTGAAAGATATGATAAGAGTGCTGACAAGCAATGTGAGGTGAGGTACGATGCCGGTTTCAATGATCAAACTATACGGACAGTCTATTCCATGTCCAGGAGTCTGTACCCGCTCCTGGTCAAGAATAGCAGACTTAGCAGAAATTAAAAATTATTATATACCGTTATTGAGAGGCCGGCTCTTACATACGTCGGCCACGATAATAAAAAAACTTACTGTTTTAAAAAAAAATACGCTTCATCTCAAATTCTTCTAGATACACCTTCATCAGAGATTTACATGCACGTTGCAACGACATAATACCACTAGTGGACTACATCAAAGCTACATCGCAGATTCTATCAATTCAAGCTTGGTGATAGTCCGCTTCCTAACAACATCATACAAATTAGAGAGCATAATGCACCTTTTCGCATTAAACACAAATTACCATACCAAGCGTTACCCATCTTTCGGCAACAATTATAGCCAAAACACTTTTTCTTCTACTTTAATTGCCATCTAACACAATTCAGTCCTCATTCTGATATTCCTTTCTTCTTTCCTTTTTGTAATTTTTGTCTTTTATTTTTCGAAATTTTGTACTTCCTAACTAAATGTTTGAATATAATCATTATATTTAATAAACCGAATACAATAAATTAAGTGGTCTAACATAGCCGCTTGCTCTTATTGCATTTCCTAAAACGGATTTTTTCGTTAATAGTTTTCCCGCAAAACTAATTTTATACATGTTGTATGCCCTTTAATTATATTATATACATTTATACAAATTATTTTAAATTTACATCGTTAGATAAGTTTTTATTTTAATTGCCTTTTAATTTACTTTTTGCAAAAGGAGTCGGTCGTCACTTGTTTACTATTGTTTCATAATCCTTCCCGGCCTCACTCCGTCCAGCCTTTCAATTGCTACAGCGATGCTTTGCACGGTAGATGTCAGGCTGGCTCCGGACACGGGTGTTCGGGTGGGACAGATGTAAAATTATTAATTTTTAATAAGTTTGTTCTGATTTGATTTGATTTGATTTGTGACGAGACCTCGATCGGCAAAGTTAAGCACGCCGGGGAAGTCCGTCACTTAAATGGGTGACCGTATCTCATCTCGCCGTCCTGGTTAAGTGTTAGAGTAGCATTAGCTAAACTTCGTCAGGACGTTAATATAATATAAGGCATTAAAAGAAAAGGCATCAATAGCAGAGGTCGGCTGTAGTTTTGACATCAGTATTCCCTGCTTTACCAATAAGTCGGTTGAAGGCCAGCAATCTGTAGTTATCGAAACTTTTTTCTGCGGGAGGAGATTGGTATAAAGCGAGAATTAATTGCTCTCCTACTCTTGCAATGTCCTCGTGGCTCGCTTCTTGAGCTTTTCTTAAACAAACTGATTGTTTCGGCTTTTGCTTTGAAAAAAACTGCCAACGTAGAGTCACAACCGTTAATGGCGTGGACAAATAGCATTACTTTTTTGCAGCGTTGACGACTTTTGATTATTAATTTCATTGAAATATGTTGAATTTGGCATGAAACTGAATTTGCGCGGAAAATGACATCATGTCATTTATTTACGTTTGACGGAGCCGCGAATGTCATGATAAAGCATTTTTAATGTTTTATTCGGTCGTAAATATGTGTAACTTTTGATTTTTAAGATAGATTTTGTAATGAAATAACTTAACTCCTTAAACATTAAAGCAATTATTTGAGCAAATAATCTCCATCAGCATAAACGAATCAACATTTGAATAATTGTCACTTTGTGCTTTCACAAAATCACTTTCTACCATTATAATGTTTAAAAAATACTTCTAAATTAATAATCACACACCTACAAATTTTAACTTTTATTTTGTATCGTTAACCAAAACCACTTATTTGCATTGTTTTGGTCCCAGCTACGTCGAAAATTTGTTGGATTTAAAAATTATAATAACTGACCTAACTCACATATTATGGTATAATTTTAATAAAAAAAGCAATTAATTACATCATGCGAAAAAATATTTGCCATTTTGATATATATTTCAAATACATGTTATATACTACATATATAATCAGAATATAAGCCCTTCAATCAGAAAATTAATTATTCTTCTTGCGCTTCTTAGCCCGTCTCTTATAAGTTATTTCTGGAGCATCTCTTATACATATCCAACAGTAGTCTGCCAACATCGCAGAAGTCCATTTGCCCCGATATCTTTTTTCCATATTTTGAATATCCTGGTGGAATCTCTCTCCATGTTGATCACTTACTGCATCACAGTTTTCTGGGAAGTAATCTAGGTGTGAATGTAGAAAGTGGACTTTTAATGACATATTGCATCTTAATTTCCGGTAGCAAGAAAGAATATTCCCAAAAAGGTCTCTATAGCTTTTCTGCTCTTTTGTTACCGAGAAAGTGTGCTGCTGCCATTTTAAAGGAATTCCAAGCAGATTTTTCATTACCTTCTAGAATGTTGTCAAATTCAGCATCTTTAAAAAGGTTCTTGATTTGAGGACCCACAAAAATTCCCTCTTTAATTTTCGCATTACCAAGTCTGGGAAATTTTTGTTTTAAATAACTGAAAGTACGTCCTTCTTTGTCCATAGCTTTTACCAAGTTTTTCATAAGCCCCAGTTTTATGTGGAGTGGTGGCAGTATTATCTTTTGTGAATCAACTAATGGAATGTTAGCAACATTTTTTTCTCCTGGTTCAAAACCCAGTCTTGGCGGCCAAATTTTTCTTTTGTAATGTTCTAATCGTGCTCGACTGTCCCACTCACAAAGAAAACAGCAATATATACACCCTTGCTGCATACCAAGTAAGATAGCTAACACTTTTAAGTCTGCACAAATCTGCCACTTGTTATATTCTATAGTTTGTAGCAATACATTCATGTTATTGTAATTTTCCTTCATGTGGACAGCTTTTAGACTAAGTTTCGAGGCGTCAATAAAAAGTCTCCAGTCACTAGCATCATGAGGAATGTGTAAAGCACTCATTAAACCGTCAATGTCCTTGCAGGCAACCAAGTCATTTTCCATTTCGAAAAAAGGTATAAGATCTTTTTGAAAACTTCGATACATGGACACTTTAACATTTTCTTGTAGTGAATTCCATTGTTGTAATCGAGATGCCAAAAGCTCCGCTTTTGCCTTGGACATATCAAGGTCTCTTATGAGATCACTTAATTCGCGTTGATTAATTTTGTGTGATTCACCACCGGACACTTCGGCATAGAAATCGGGATCTTGTGAAGTTGATGGCTGGACTAAGTCGTCATCTACATTATCATCCGATTCTTCGTCAGAATCAAGGCTGTATTCTTGAGGTGAATTAGGAATAGGTAGTTCATCACTGTGGAGAACCGGGCGAATGGCAGATGGTAAATTGGGGTATTGTATTACCATCATTTTTTTCTTGTTAATACCCTGTCTAATAGGAGGTATCACGTAAAAATAACAATCGGTAACATGATCTGTAGGTTCTCACCAGATCATGGGCACAGCAAAAGCCATTGAACGTCCTCTTCCACTTAGCCAACTGCAAAGATTGTTCGCACAATTGCTGCAACATATATCAGGTACCTATTTTTTGTCTTCATCTTCAATTATACAACCAAAATACAACTGGTACACCTTCATAATATTGTTAGTAAAATTACGTTTTTGATGCGCAATAGTCACTTCACCGTTGTTAGGTGTATTTACACAATCTCGTGGCATATTTTCAAAATAGCACTATTTACTTTCGAAAATGAACGCTTATCATGCACAAGGTGCAAATACGACTACCTAAGAATGGATATTAGTTTTAGTGACAAATAAACAGGTAGGTAGTTAGTGTGTCTATTTTCCGTAGAATTCTAATTCTACCTGTTATCTGTGATAGGACCGTCCAGCGGCAGGGAGCCAGCCTTGTCGGCATGCTTTGAACTCATTCGTAAAAGTGAACTGGTCCGCTGGAATTCCAATTATCTTTAAAGCGTACCGACAATGTTGGGTCCCAGCAGCTGGATCGCCTGTAGACCCCTATACCTGCGTTAACCTTTATTACCTGTATTGGAAAACCAGAGCCAACTTGAACTTTTGTTTTCTATATTGTTATTTAGCATGACGAAGTTACTAAGAATTTGCAATTTTTACTTTCAATACATGTAGGCTGTGGAATAGTGAATTGCTGTTTTATTTACTGTATATATTCGTTGAAACATATAATAATCAGAACAGTTCACACTTAAAACAACTAGTAAATATGGACACCCAAAATGAAATAAATAAGGGATCATACATCACGTGCGGGTCGGATAAACTCGTCAGTTCTTCGTAGAGATTCAAATAACTTTAATTTCAATTATTATTTATTAATTATTCAATTATTGGATGTGTAAACAATTTATATTATGATATACTTATACTTAACATAAACTATCTGATAAAAACAGTTTTTGGTGTAAAACTGACATTCGCGTGTCCCCTATTTTTGTTATCCACATGTAGCATGGTCTATTTTCAGTTTGTCAGTGTTTAGTGTTAACGCTTCTTCAGTATCTGCGCCAGGTCTCTTCTTTGAACCTGTCCACAGTACTTCATTGCATATGTCTCTGTCCTTTAGGTAATTGTTTTCTCTCCTATTGATGTTAATGTTTTATGCCGGTTTTGCAAGTAGTCGGACGGTTTCAGCTCTTCTCAAACTTCTTCTGTTGACTTTGATCAAATTCCAATAATTCCATGGTAGCTTATTTTCCCCGATGAAACGTATAATCGCTCGTGTAAAGTCTGTATACCATTTTAATTTTGTCCTTTACAGTTTCTCTTCTTTTTAATGGATTCTTGAGATATGTTCCTTCATGTGCGGTACTCTTTTGCTACGTAAGGTATTGACTATGGCGTCATGTTTGATAGCATCGAATACCTTCTGGAGATTTATCGCGGCTATGTGAAGTTTTGTCTCTCAATCCAAGATTTTTCTGGTGGTGTACATATGGTAGTCTGTTCATCTTCCTTTAGTGAATGCTGTCTTGTAGTCTGATGGTCTTCCCATGTGTATCTCTAGTTGCTCGAGCAGAAACTTTGCATAATATTTGTATCCTACGATGCAGACTGTTCTTTTTCTGTATTCATCTATACTCTGTGGTGAGTTGATTTTAGGAATTAGTATTTGTAGGGTTGTGTTCCATTCCGTATGTAAGATTTCAATCCATGCTCTGGTGAAAATATCTAAGGTTCGCTCCATTAGCCTTTCCGGCCCGTGCTTATTTTGTGTATTCCAGGTACAGGTATTTCTTCTTACTATAGCCGTTATTTCTAGCAGTTGGTCCTTTGATAGTGGGTTATCCAAGGGCCAGCGGCCTTGTATTGATTCTGTTTGTTTATTTTTGATTTTTTCTTCCTCCAATTTATTTGTCCAATGTTGAAGTGATATGTATTTTTTAGTGTGTTTGTGTGTGTGTTATTATTTCTTCTGTATTTTTTCAGGTGTCTGAATGTTGGTTTAATCGTTGTTCTGTTGGAAGACTTTCTTTGTTTTCGAAAAATATTCTGCATTTTTTCTCCGTATGTCTTCTTTCGGTTTTCTTTATCATTTCAAAACTTCTTATAGTTTTTCATTTATGTTTGGCGTCCGATGTTGTTTATGTATGGCCTTCATTTTTTATCTGTTCACATCTTTTTTTATATTGCTGGAGTCATAGTAACTTCTTCATTTTTTACCGTTTTTCCTGCCACGATTTTTATTTTTGACCTTATTGTTGTGCAGTCTAGTTCTTCTCCTGTCAGTTGCTTTTCTATTTTGCAGTGTATTCTGTCATTTACGTGATTTTTGCTACAGAATTTAAGTTGCCTATTTTCTTTTTAAAGGTGTTTCTTTTAACTAATAAAATCGCGTAGGTATATGTATATTTAAATTCATCACCCTGTACCTCGGAAAGCAACCATTATCACCAATCCTACTTGAAACCTTTTTTTTTCTTTGACGTAAGAAGTAAAATCTTCTGAGTCTGATATCTCGTGATTATACTTTTTTGAATTTAACATTTTACTATGAAAAAAGTCATGTGTTTGTCTATTTGTGAATTAAAGCAATAACTAATAGAAATTTACTTTTCAACATTATTCTTAGTTATAAATTCACATGATTAGGTTAAGAATATATTAGTAATAATTAAATAGAAATAAATATATTGCGTTCTAAAATGCATCACTCAAAGAAAAAAAGTAGGAATGAAATAAACGAACTTTTTAATGTAGGGTTCATTCTATTTACGTATTTGTATTTATATCTACATAATCACAAGCACCTTCATTAGTGTTCCTGCGAAGAATATAAGATAGAATTTATAAAATACAGATTTTCTTTGGTATTTACAATATAATAATTTTCTTACCACACAAACACCATATATGAAAACAACCATGTCCAAGATAAAGTCAAAATTCCCCAAACTACCACTGCTGTGGCATATCTAAATAAAATGGCCATAATGATACAATAACCTGAAAGAAAAAACACAGTTACAGAAAACAATTTAAAATAAAAACCAATAGAACATTTACATGTAGATAACACTACTAATGCAGGGAAATTATCCAAAGAAAGGAGGAAATCTGGATAAAACTAGTACAAATCTGAATTTTTGCACAGACATTCTTCCCAAACCCAAATCCACAAAATTAACAAAAAGCCAAATATGGCTACCCAAGATATTGAGGGTCAAAATGTTTTGCAAATATCTTGCGTCCTATGCATCGGATGCCCCATCGGATGCCCATGTGAAAGTTGTAGAGAATTAAATTATCTTCATGTTGTCTTTTTTATTTTTTCCAACCCCTCCCCCCTTTCGAGATATTCAAGGTCAAGTTTCCAAAACATGTTTTTTCGCGAATATCTCGCGCCAAAAAACCGGACAGCAATAAAGTTAACATGAAAGTTATAGAGAATTCAATTATCTACAAGATTGGTATTTTGCATTTTTCCCCAAAACCTCGCCCCTTTCGAGATATTTAAATTCGAAGTTTAAGAAAATGGTTCTTTTGCAAATACCTCGCTTCCTGTGCATCGTACGTACATGAAGTATTATTATTATTATTATCAACAATTTCTCCGAAGCGAGGTGGCGGTGAAAGGAATAACAGACAATCAGAGGCGGCTTATGGGTCAGGCAACCCGGGCGTCTGCCTGGGGCGCCAGCCAAACTGAGGTTTAATTTTTTTTAATGTACCATTTCTATTACTTTTCGTTGGAAAATAATATCTAATATCAGTATCTATATCAGTTGAAATGGTAATAATGCCGATTAGTCGAATAAGAATAAGAAGAAAACAGTTAATTTGGCAACACTCCCCTCAGATAATGAACTGAATCAAATCTTCTGCAATTGCCGAAAAGGTTGCAACGCAAGGTGTGGTTGCAGAAAAATCTGAATGCTCCGAAGCTGGGTGGGGGGTCTCGTGTTTAAATAGAAAAAAGAAAATATTTGAACTGGAAAATCTTACTGCTGAAATAGAAGATTTAGAATGCTCAGACATTGTAACAACGAATGATAATGAAATTAGCAATGCTGATAATGAGGATTCTGATACTTATGACAGTAGTGATTATAATGTTAGCGATGATGATAGTTTACAGAATGAGTTGGAACTCAATGAAGTTGAGTATGAGTCAGAGTAGGATTAATGTAATAAGAGTCGGATTAAGGTAAAAAAAAAAAACTACTTATAGATAATTTATTTCTCTCCAACTTTCACATTGACCTCATGGGCCATCCGATGCATAGAACGCAAGACATTTGCAAAAAACTTTGATCTTCAATATCTTGGTAGCCATGTTGGGATTTGGCTTTGGGACACCTCAAAGAACGTATGTGCAAAAATTCAGATTATTACTAATTTTGTCCAGGTCAATTGCTAATTTCCCTGGACTATATGTTAGGTATCAACCGAACCTCACAAATTCTTTAAATTCTGTCTAACAAAAACAAAGACCTCGTGTTTCATGAATTCCCCAATAGTTCGTTAACACGGAGGAAACTGTTAATAGAAATCAGAACCATGAAGATATGCAACACACTAAGATGTGCTCAAAACATTTCACCAAGCATTGCTATATTATTACTTGCATGGATCAGTACATAATACTCATTATGAATTATTGTATTACTCAATGCTTTCATTACTTTGTATATTAATTTTTAGGACAATGGAAGAGTCTTAACAAAAAGGGATTCCAACACTACATTTACCTATACGAAAATATGGTGCTAGTGTTGTAAAGAACCATAAAATAGAAAATTGTATGAAAAGAAGAAAACTGAAAAAAAGAATTAAAAAGATTTAGAAATAAAAAAATAATCGAACAAGTTCAACTTGAGCTAAAAGAAATTCTGAAAATATAGAAGGTGCAATTAGTTGTTGTAGCAACTTGTCAACATGTGATATGGAAGCTCAAAAAATTATTATCAGTTACAAGTAGTTTCAGGGCAGGACGACATTGTTCTAGCAAATCGTGGGTTTGATATCTCAGATATTTTAAAGGAGAAGGGAGTGCTCTTAAGCATACCATCTTTCAAAAGAAAAACTTAATCTAAAGAAGAGGTAATGAAAACGAGAATGATAGCAAATCATATAATCATTATAGAAAATTTAATAGAATTAACCAAAGACACAAAATTTTAAAAGATAGAATTCCAGTGACCATGTGGTCTGCCATTAATGAAATTGCATATAACTGTTTTATGATGTGTGATTTTAAGGACAATTTTGTAAAAAAGTATATATCCAAATAAAATACTTCTATGAAATTTTCAGTTGAATGCTCCGAAGGTGGGTGAGGGGTCTCGTGTGTAAATTTTGCTTCGTTGAATTCGATAGACGACATCATTAATTCGAGTGATGACTGAATACGGTCCTTCCCAAGGTGGTTGAAGCTTCGGGTATTTCCATTATTTCCGCTGTGGGTTGTACAGCCAAACCCGATCTCCCACCTTGAATCCTCTTGTACTGCATTCCGATCATATCGAGCTATCATTCGGTCGCTAGCCTTGGTGATATGCTCTTGGACATTCTTCGGCTGTTCTCGACTTTCGTTCACATAGTTGCTCCCGGAAAGTGGTTTAGCATTGACAGCACAATTCTTACATTTGTGACACCAAGCCTCCACATCCTGGCGACTATTAACCCAATAGAACCGTTCCCGTACTTTACCCAACATCTTGTTTACGCCAAAGTGTCCACCGGACGTTCCGTTATGCGCTTCCTGGAGTACTTTTGGTACACGACACCTGGGAATCACTAAACGCATGGCAACCTCCTTTCCATCCGGGCTTTCCCATGCTCTCCTCAACAGCCCGTCTACGACATGTAGTGAACCCCATTGTGACCATAAAGCCTTCAGCCCCACTCCTTTGTCTGAAACATCCTTCCACGCTGGACGTCTTCTTTTGTTCTCAACATAGGTCCAATTTCTACATCGCTCAATTGCTCTTGCCTTAAAACTTCCTTTGTCCAATTCTCTGGAAGATCGACCTTGACAGTGTTGACTTCAATCATGTTCGGCAATTTTTCCACCTGAAGGTAGCATTTGCAATCTTCCTTGTCCGGTTTTCTGGATAATGCAGGAGTTTTGACTACTGCCTGCGTTGTCAATAATAGCCTTGTTTTCTGAAATTGGTCGTTCACTTTTGACAGAATAAACTGTTCGTTCCCAATCCTTAAGACTCGCTTTCCTACGTCAACAATAAATCCATACTGTTCCATGATGTCCAGTCCCAAAATGAAGTCATCCGTGATGTCATCCACGATGACCCTGTGGTTGAACCTTAATTGTCCAATCTGCAAACCCAGGTTTACTTCTCCATGAACCGTAGCCCTGTCCCCCGTAGCTGTCCGGACGATCACTTCATTTTGCCTCTTGGTAATATTTATGCCCGATATAAATCCTGGCCGTACTATTAATGACGTAGTACCTGTGTCGATGGTAAACAAACATTTTCTTCCATTCACATAGCCTTGTAACAGTAGACTATTCGAAATTTCTCGAAGCTGGGAAATCTTTATTTCTCTGGGGGCACTACATTCTCTAGCCAGCACAACCCCCCTGGTACTGTTTTTCTGCTTCTCTTCAACATTCACAGCATTTACTTGATTCTCCAAGTTCTGCTGTCGACAGTCTCGCTTCATGTGTCCTACCTTGCCGCAGTTGTAACATTTAATACCTCCGCTCGGCTTTCCTTTATTTTGTTGTTTTTTCTGCTCCCCGAGATCATTCAATTTATTGAATATTTTGGTAAACATTTTCTGCATCTCAGTCAACAGGTTCTGGTTCGTTTCTGGTTGCGATTCTTCTTGAGTTACAGCTCGCACTCTCGACCTTGGAGTATCCCTATAAGCGGCTTCTACTTCAAGTGCACGCACCAAAGCTTCGCTACTACTTTGGTGTCTCGTCAGCCTCAGAACTCGCATAACCTATTCGTGCCTTATGCCATCTAAAAAGCTCCCCACGGCTAATTGTTCCTGAAATTCTCTAGGTGCACTCGGATACGCCAGGTGTGCCAGTCTCTCTATTGCAGCTTAGAATTCTTTAAACTTTCCCCAGCCTTTTGTGTCCGTGATTTTAGCTGGGCCTGGTATACTTGGGCAAGGTGTTGGTCGCCATATCTCAAGTCCAAGGCAGCTTCCAAAACTTTGAAATCCCTTTGTTTTTCCACTGGGTAGTCTGAAGTAATTCTGAGGCTTGACCTTTTAGCGCCAGAACCAATGCCATAGCCTTTTCCTCATTATCCCAGTTATTCGCAGACGCAGCTGCCTCGAATTGTCTTTTATAGGTCATCCATGAGCTTTCGCCGTCAAAGGAGGGAGGTTTTAATCGAGGACCTGATGATGCTACTAGCTAGCCTCCTTTCTCTCTCAACTGTCGTTTAAGCCGCTCTACTTCTCCTTCGAACTCGCTCATCTTTTCTTCAAACTTATCTACTTTCTCTTCTACCTTGTCTACTTTTCCTTCGACCTTACAGACTTCAGCCTTTACAACTCCCACGTCTTCCTTAATTTTGTTAGTGATTGAGTTCATAGTGTCTTGTTGGATTTTCATTTGTTCGCTCAGTATTTTTCTCAGTTCTTCCTGGCGTCTTTCCTGTTCCTCTTTTTCTTCTTGACGCTGTCTTTCTTGTTCTTTTTTTTCTTGTTGGCGTCTTATTTTCAGATTTTCCATCATTTTCTTTAATTCACCTTCTTCTTGACGTCTTGTTTCTTGCTCTTCTTTTTCTTCTTGACGGCTCTTTTCTTCCTCTTGACGTCTTCTTTCCTGCTCTTCTTTTCCTTCTTGATGTCGCTTTTCTTGTTCTTCTTTTTCTTCTTGGCGACTTATTTTCAGGTCTTCCATAATTTCCTTCAATTCATCTCTTTCTTCTTGACGCCACTTTTCTTCCTCTTGACGTCTTCTTTCATCATCCTCTTGGCGCTGCTGGTCCATCATCTTCAATTCCGCAAGTAGGTCCTTCATTTGTTTCTCTCCTGCCACACTTCTTGTTTCTATGGGCATAAGATTATGTTAAAATAAAATAAATTTAACTGTCACGTCAATATTGGCATGAAACTTTCCAGAAAGATCTCGAAATAGAACGAAAAAGTTTTATCCAGAGTCTTTTGTCACTATCCAGTTCAGAGAATTTAATAATTTCCATTAATGTCCAAATAGAAAAGTTCTAGAAATTTTAGCACACTAAAACAAATGAGTCTTTTTCAGTGTCTCTGTCACTTTCCAGTTTAAAGTTCACACTAATGTCCCAATAAAATGTTCTACAATGTCTCAAAAATGCACTTTTTCACAGTTTTGAGTCCAAAAATAGTTCTTAAACAATGTCCCGTAAGTCAATTCCCAGTGTCACCACTAATTCCCGAGAAGAACACTCTTGAAACCTTTTCGAACAGTCCAGAAATCTTCTGTTATAATTCCGCTTCTGACACCAATTTGTGACGTGTTTACACACTTTTTGCAAGCACCCTGTATCGCGGGTTCGGACATTGTAATACCAGGGTAACACTAAACACTAATTTATTAACTTACTAAATTAAAACCAATTAATTACTTTACTTGTATTACTCTGTGTACTACAATTCACTACTTGATCACTTTACTCTCTTCTGATCTTACTACACTTGCTATCTAAACTGAACTTGTTCACTCTGCTTTACTCCATGCTTTATATACCTAAAGATGACAGATCTCGATGTTTCTGTGATGACGTCACCATTCTCCAGATCACTCTAGAGCTTCTAGTAGGTTCTCTTACTAGTAGGTGCAAATCTACATTTAGATATCCGAACTAATTACTGAATTCTGTGTTGCCTACATTGTGGGGTTGCAACACATCACAGTATTTTCGATTTTGTTGCTGAATAGTTTATCATTCTCTACACATATTACATGCAACATGTTCAAAAAGTAACAATTTGGCAACTTAAGCAACAATTCTTTTCAAATAACTCATCAAATTTCATAATATTTAAAAATCACTTTGAGAAATTTAAATAAGACATGCTCTGGAAGTCAATATGGTCATTTCAAGTTTATTTGTTTTATTTGTGCGTAGTGTTTCTTTTCTAAAATAATTCTGTAGCCTTCAATTTGTAGCAAATCACCACACAAAACAATATAGAATAACGATAACAATACCGAAAATTGACGCTAGCACCTCTGTCAGATTTTAATAATACTGAGTTATGGTAAATGCTCTATTAAAATAGATTTTTTTTCTTGTCTATTGTGGACCCTCAGGCTTGTGAATTCTTATCATAAAAATAAGGATACATAAAATTACTATACTGCTAGTAGTTTTTTAAAAGGACAGTAGTCTACAAATTCGCTAATTTTGAAAAATTATTTGTTACAACTAAAAGTTACGTTAGAAAAGAAAGATTGAACTTTAAATGATACATGATATCGTATTAAATTACCCATGGAAATAAACGATGACAAAGCAATCTTCCATCCCACTCTTCCAATATATACGTAGAAATTCTGAAATAAATATATATTAATTTAATAAGTTAATAAATAAAATATTATCAATTGCTAAACCTTGTCATCTGCGCTATAATGTGGCTTATAAACTTCATCGTAAGTTGCCTCGCTGTTGCTTTCCTCATCAAGGTCATCCCAACTGAAATGAAACTATCATTAGATACATTTACTTTTGATATAAAATATATTTATAGATATATTAAAGTGGCTATCTGCCTGCCATCAGCACTTGCCATAGACCACAACAGGTTAGATGAAACAGACCCATATTAAATAAATAACTCAAGTAGCACAAGAAACTGTAATAAAGCTGCACCAACATTGCAGCAGCAAGAACTGGCAGTTATTTAGCTACAGAAGCTACCGCGGAAACCTTACAATAAGGTTGCGACAGCGGTGTAACAGTCAAAGTGGTACATCATTTTCTTGCTTTGAAAAAGTTGCTAAAGATTTTAGCTGTAGCTATTTGGCTGGCAATAGAACCAGACTACAGCCTTTGAGCTGTATATTTTTGGAACTACATATAATAAACAATGCGGCTGTGCAATTACCTTTAATAAAAGTTATTGGATACCAATATGAAAATGGATGCATATGCTTTATTGTACATGTACTTATAAAACTATCAAGATGATTTTGACGACGAATCGTGCATAAAATTGCATGCGCTTATCACTGTTTCGTTAAATGTGTACTTCTGTATGTTAAATAAATAAATAAATAAATAAATATGTTCGAAGCGCTTCTTTTTACAAAACTATTAATCTCTTCAGAATCATAATTTTTTATGTATATCACCAGAAAATTGTTTTGTAACTTCTTAATGTCCAGTAGAAAATATTACAGCACTTTTTTATTACAAAAATTAAAGTAAATGTAAAAAAAATAAATATTGTTCAAAATAGCTGCCCTTCTCAGTTCTCATCGTTTACAGGAAATATGGCCGCTAAATGCAAAGGACCGATATGTGTAAAAAAAAAAAATAATATCTGTTGTGACTATATCCTTCGCGTTGTGCAATTGTGGGAACAAAAGAGGCTAATGACAATGAAATATTTAAAGCTGAATTATTTTGTACACTAATTTACATAATAGTTGATAGTAAATTGGCTGTTAAATGCAGCTGTAAATTCCAATCCGCAGCCAAAAATGTGGAAAATATAGTTTAGCCGTTAAACCGCATTTTTTTAGCCTTAAATTATATATAGCGCAGGAGTTTTAGTCAATATATAGATTTTACCCGGAATTAATTATTGTAAAGCTGAAAATTTCCAGGATTGTAGTTTTGACCTAGGACAATACGTACCAGTCCCCTACTCCCCCCCGTCGTCTTCCCTGTTTCTTTGGAGCAACAAGGGTCTAAGTCGCAAAAATTGCAGATCTGGCTATATAGTGCAACAGAAAGGTTGTTACTGGTCCAATTTGGGTCGAAATGATCGTAAAAGATTAGGAGAAGCATATTCGTTCACATTTCAGATGTTCCATGCACATTTTCGTTCATAATTTTCGGTTCTAGTTCTGTCAACATTTCAAAAATTTAAAAAACTTTTAAAAAACTTTTAAAAAATTTTTAAAAATTCCTAAATGGCGCCATTGTGGATAAATGAAGTCTCGGAAGGGAAAACGTAACCCAATAAACATTTCTCTTCATACTTTGGGCTTTTCATTGGTATACCTACCTTCTCTGTAGCGTCACCTGTTACGGAGTTACGCCACTCTGAGTGTAGCAGCGGCGACACTCGGATATTTAAGTGCGTTCATTGTTGCGTCTATCACGTCTAGTCTAAACAATCAAGAAGGCGCAACACGAGCTATACCCTTAGTTCATTAACTTTCACAGTTCTCTAAGGGTAGGCATTGGTTCATTGGTGCGGCAAAATTGAGTGACCTTAGTAAAGCCATGTAGCAGAGGAATTTTAGTTTTGACGTTTACACACATTAGTTGAGTGCTGCAAGCTTTTCGGGAGACCAAATCCTCATAATATTCTCCATAACTCCAGGGCCTAGTTCCTACCTGTTCCTACCACAAGGCAGCCAGCTCCTGCTAGCCAGCTACGGCTAATTTACTGTGCCTGCAAGGTGGACTGCGGTGTCCGGTGGTGGATATGGATGATGATCCCGACGACCCTATTTCCCAAGAGATCAATAATGTCAATTGTCTAGCCGAATAAAGTCATTTTCTGAGTCTGACAAGTTAAATTTCATTCAATAGATTTTATAAAATACCAATAATATATAAACAAGAATTCACAACTGGTCTCATCAGCGCAGCCAGAGTGACACTCAAAGTGGCGTAGCTTCGTAACGCGTGACGCTACAGAGAAGGTAAATACACAAATGGAAAGCCGAAAGTATGAAGAGAAATGTATATTCGGGTACGTTTTCCCCTCCGAGTCTTCATTTATCCGCAATGGAGCCATTTAGAAATTTTTTCAATTTTTGAAGTTTAGACAGCACTAGAACGGAAAATTATAAACGAAATATGCATGGAATATGTGAAATACGAACGGATATGCTTCTCCAAAGCTTTTATGATCATTTCGATCCAAATCGGACCAATAACGACCTTCTTGCTGCACTTTATAGCCAGCTCTGCAATTTCTGCAACTTAGGTCCTTGTTGCTCCGCAAAAACAGGGAAGTCAACGGGGGAGAGTAGGAGACTTTTTGGTACGTGTTGTCCTAGATCAAAACTGCAAATTTTCAGCTTTACAATAATTAATTCAAAGTCAAAAACTAAAATTCCTCTGCTACATGGCTTAACTAAGATCACTCAATTTTGTCGCACCAATGAACCAATGCATACACTTAGAGAACTGTCAAAGTTAATGAACTTAAGGTATAGCTCGTCTTGCGTCTTCTTGATTGTTTAGTATAGATATGATAGACGCAACAATGAACGCACTTAAATGTCCGAGTGTTGCCGCTACGACACTCAGAGTGGCGTAACTCCGTAACGGGTGACTCTATAGAGAAGGTAGACATACCAGTGGAAAGGCCAAAGTATAAAGGGAAGTGTTTATTGGAGTATGTTTTCCCCTCCGAGTCTTCATTTATCCGCAATGGGGCGCCATTTCGGAATTTTTTGAAATGTTGACGGAATTAGAACGGAAAATTGTTATGAACAAGCATATGCATGGAACATTTGAAATATAAAAGGATATGCTTCTCCTAATCTTTTATGATCATTTCGACTCAAATCAGACCAGTAATGACCTTTCTGTTGCACTTTATAGCCAGCTCTTCCATTTTTGCGACATAGGCCCTTGTTGCTCCGAAAAAACAGGGAAGCCGACGGAAGATAGTAGGGGACTTTTTGGTACGTGTTGTCCTGGACCAAAACAACAATCCTGCAAATTTTCAACTTTAGAATAATTAATTTCAGGTCAAAAACTAAAATTCCTGGGCTAATAGTATAATCAAGAGTCACTACTAGTTGTAGTTGCAAGAGCTCTAGAAGGCATATTGCAGCTGACTAGAAATTTAAATAGCAATTGCAGGGATTCGATTGTTTAATTATGTTACGGCAACGTTATAGCAGTAAAAATATTTGGATTAAAAGGTTTGAGATTCCAAATTGAAATTAAAGCTAATCGCTAGTTATCCCAACGTTTTCTTAGACAAAATTTAGCTGTGAAAATTTCTTGGTCCACACTGTGCTACTTGGGAAAATTTCGATAAACAATCGTTTAAATATTTACATTTACGATGGATTATACAAAATAAAATGTTTGTTCTAATTTATATTTTTAAAATAAAATTACAAATTAGTTAAGTAAGTTTTACTATCACACGATCGACGAAACGACCAAAGGGTCTAGCCGTACTTCCATGGCGAAACTGCCCCCGATAGGAACCTATATCGTAACCTATGTTATATTGTAGAGGGCGCTAATAGTAGTCGATAGAGTAGATATTAGCTCTATATCTTAGTTAATTGAGGAGCTATTTGAGAAAAAGTGTCCGGAGACGACTATTTTTCAAAGCGATATATCTTAGTTAATTTTAAAGCTAGAAAAATAAAACTAAATGGCAGTATTATGGTACACTTTACAGTTTATTTTATAGCATTTCCTATGGGCCAAGCCTAAATAAAAGTATTTAAAAAATGCAAAGAAAAGTTCTGTCAATCGATTTCTATCAGATCCAATTGAATTACCACTTTGAAAAAAATATATAATAATTATCTATGTCTTGCCTAACAGCATGCCAAGTTTCATTAAAATCCAAGAGGTGCAACATGTCGAAAAAATTTTTAAGTAAGTGGACCACCTTACACGACCACTATGTTGTCGCTTCTAATTTGCATTACATTTCATTAATCTTTGGAAAAGTTGCGTTTTGACAGCTCATAAAAAGTATATCAATGGTTGGTGGTGTCAACTAGAATATTACAATGTTTTTTTGATCTACTTTTATAGTGACTATAGTCGGTCTCAGTTAAGAATGCAGTTGTTTACGTTATGAGCGGAGCGCGAATAGTTTACACAGGATATGGGAATTCTCAAGTAAGTGGAATCCCTCCCATGGCCGACTCAAGCCAGTTGGTACATAAAATAAAAATTAATGGTTTAAATCGGCTTTTATTTGGCATTTTTCTTTTATAAATGCATCGAAATTATTTAATTCATATTGCAACATATTTTATTTAGAGTAATGAAAGTTCATTATAGACGCAAATCCTCTAAAAATGTCAAAGCGTTATAAGAAATGGGCAAACCTACTACTTGCTTGTGCTCGATATCAGGCGAGCTGTTCTTGTCTCTGCTGTTCTGAATTGTATCTTTGATCTCTTTCATATACCTGCCTAAAAAGTGTACACAAATATCATAACCTCCGTGTAAGTGCATGACCACGTCGTCACGTCGCGTCGGTGCACCGCACAGCGCACATAGCACCGCACTTCGCACATCGCACACTGAAATTAAATAAACCATTATTTTAAATGAGAGTGGCCATATCGACGTCCCTCGCACATCGCACAATAAAATTAAATAGAACCATGCTCTTAAATGAGAGTGATGAAATCAACAACTTGAGCTTCGCACATCGCACAGTTAGCACAGACGATACCGTGGTGTTTGTGAATCCTTATTTGTAACAAAAGAGATAAATATAACTATAGCAGTCTGATTTTAATAAAAATGGAAGAAAATAGCCGAACAATATATGAACAATTAGTACAATTTCTTTTGTATTAATATTCATAAATATCATAAAACAATAAAATAAACTTCGATGTGCGATGTGCGCTGCGCGAGAGAGATCAAAGATACAGTTCAGAACGGCAGAGACAAGAACAGCTCGCCTGATATCGAGCACAAGCAAGTCTTATAACACTTGACATTTTTAGAGGATTTACGTCGATAATGAGCTTTCATTAATCTAAATAAAATATGCTGAAATATGAATTAAATAATTTAAATGTATTTATAAAAGAGCCAAATGCCAAATAAAAGCCAATTTAAACTAGGGTGACCAGATTTTTGTTAAGTGAATGCTGGACACTTTTGCCAAGGGCGGATCTGGGCCTTGAGCTTGGGCTGAAAATAACAAAAATATTTTTCCTCGAAAATTGAAATTGATGAGCGGGAGGGAGAAATCCGGAAAAAAATTTTTTTTGATGAGCGGGGGGAGAAATCTAAAAAAATTTTCTTTCATCCCAAAATTTTTTGATGACCGGGAAGAAAAATTTTTTTGATCACAAAATTTTTTGATGAGCAAGCAAGTATCCCAAAGAAAATTTTTTCCAAACAAAATATAATGCTGTAACTTCACTATAACCTGAATGCTGAACTTATGCTGGACACTTGTAAGACTTTCCAGCGAAATTCCGGACATATGGTCAGAATGCTGGACTTTCGCTGGACACTCGTAAATGCTGGACAGTACTCCAAAATGCTGGACTTTCCAGCGAAATTCCGGACGTATGGTCACCCTAATTTAAACCGTTAATTTTTATTTTACGTACCAACAAGGGCGGATCCAGGGGGGGGGGGCAGTAGGGGCAATTGCCCCCCCCCCCGAGAAAAGTATTCGTTACGTTTTCAAGGCGATAATTTTTTTTTCGCATGAGGTGGGGAAAAAAAAATTTTTGTCCAGATTTTAATTTTGGAATTTTTTTTTTTGTATTTGATTTGCAAACCCCCCCCCTCCCCCATGAGGCGTTAAATTTTTTTACATTTTTAATAGTATTCTCTGTATCAGGTGGAAAAAATTTTTTTGGAATTTCATTTGCACCCCCCCCCCCCCCCCATTAACCTTTCTGGTTCCGCCCTTGTGTACCAGCTGGCTTGAGTCGGACATGGGGGGGGGGGGAATTCTACTTACTTGGGAATTCCCATATCCTGTGTAAACTGTGCTCCGCTCATAACGAAAACAAGATCAAAAAAACATTGTAATAGGCTAGTTGACACCACCAACCGTTGATATACTTTTTATGAGCTGTCAAAACGCAACTATTGAAATGTAATGCAAATTAAAAGCGTCAACATAGTGGTCCTAAGGTAGTCAGTCCACTTACTTTAAATTTTTTTTCGGCATGCTGCACCTCTTGGATTTTAATGAAACTTGGCATGCTGTTAGGCAAGACATAGACTATTATTATATATTTTTTTCAAAGTGGTAATTCAATTAGATCTGATAGAAATCGATTGACAAAATTTTTCTTTGCATTTTTTAAATACTTTTATTTAGGCTTAGCTCATAGGAAATGCTATAAAATAAACTGTGAAGTGTACCATAACACTGCCATTTAGTTTTATTTTCCTAGCTTTAAAATTAACTAAGATATATTTCTTTGAAAAAAAGTCGCCTCCGGACATTTTTTTTCAAATAGCTCCTCAATTAACTAAGATATAGAGCTAATATCTACTCGATCAACTATTATTAGCGCCCTCTACAATATAACATAGGTTACGATATGGGTTCCTATCGGGGGCAGTTTCGCCATGGAAGTGCGGCTAGACCCTTTGTTATTCAGTTTTCAACTAATTTCGTTTACGCATATATACAATCTCTGATGGCACATGGCGGCGCGGTGGCCAGCTGCCAAATCTATAATACTCGGCGAGCCGTTCGTCAATTTAACTTTAAATTTGGCATATGTTGGGTACAAGGTTTACAGTGTGTTTGGGTGCTGCAGATCTTGTTTTGGGTACACATTTTGACTAAAAGTTAGTACGAAATTAAACACTCCTTTCGTGATAAGTTTTAGTCAAAATTGTGCGGCAGCATTGGAGCTGTGAAAATTATAGTAGGAGATGAACATGTATAGGTTAAATTTAAAATTCTCAAGCGGATTTGCCTCGGGGGGCTCTTTTAAATCTCAAATGTTTTATTGCAATTTTATTTTAGCCTTATCAATCCCATGTGATTTTCAAGTGTATTTGTACTTGTGTAAAGAAGGAATTATTTGAGATAATCTACAAAAAGGCTAAATGGACTTCATCTAGAGTAAAATATTCTGGGCCATTACCATTACTAGAATATACAGGAATGTGCCGTAGCCTAATGGCAGGTAGAGTACTTCAAGGCCAGTCTAGATCATCAACGAATAAAATGTCTTGGCCACTGGTTTTATGCACTTGGTCTGAAAGTTCAAGGAGATATATTTCTGCAACGGTTGGATGTGTAATCAAATGAAATTTGCCAGTAATATTGCTCAGCTGGGACTTGTTAGAATGGCCTACTTCGTTTTTAAAAATACAGGGCCGGACTCGGAAAAAAAATCTGCCCTCCTTATTTTTGACAAAAAGTACATTTTTCTATCTTATTTCTGAAAAACTATTAGCGAATTCGAAAAGTACAGAAAAAATGCTATTAGAATAGCGATTCAATTTTGACGGCACACCTAAACCGTTCCGCCAAAAAAATCACAAAACAATTTAGCTCATGACGACAATATTTTAACCAGACATTTATTTATGGAATGGTTTCATAGAGTCTATTTAAATGCTTCAGACCCATATAACTTCTAAGACTTCATAATACATATCGAAAAAACCTTCCTACCCAGTAAGAAAAATACAAGGTCGTACTTGTGAAATTTTTTATTTGAACTATGGTATCTAATCTAGCTATCTAAAATGACAAAATCTGAATGGATTATGGGTATAATCTAGAAAAATCATGCGCATGTAAATGTGATAACACTTTGCGACGTCACCTTTTCCCTTCAGTTGGTTGAAGTTGTGATATTCTGTAAATTTTTACAGGTAGACACAATAAAACTCAGGTATTTGAAAAACAATATAATTAACAAATTAGGATAAAAACACAATATCTTTATGGTGTTTAAATGAAGTTATGTTAAATGGAGAAAAACAAATTGTGAAAAATTACTAAAAATATTTAAAAGTCAATACTAAGTGAAAATATCAATCGGTTTACATTAATTTCTTCTAACCAAAATACTGCAGATGTTAGCTACAGAGATAGGTTGGCATACGTAACTTTGACTGACGTTGACAATAACTGGTTTCTTTCTTGTGCTTTCTCCAGATGGTGAGTGGTTCAGGTATTCATATAAAAAATAGACAATTATGAGGGACTAGTTGATAATAAAATAAATTAAGGGCAAGAATATTTAAATATTGTTCAAGTAAATGACTAGGCAAAGATGCCAATATTTACTAACACTTTGACTTATGTCACTCTAGACAAAAACTACAACATTTATCTAGAATTTATTACAAAAGCATTGAAGGAAAACACTAAAATGCTTTCGTAATTACCAAGGCTAGATTTAATATCAAAAGTTATAAATTGACCATCATAGAAATTGTAAATGTACTTTAAATAATACTACCCGTACCAAAATTCTACTATAAACAAAACCTCTGCTAGCAACAAAACGGACAACAAAAATCCATAGGTTACTATTCCTTTCAATTTCAAAATCAAACTGTGTAGGTATCTTTCTTAATCAAAACAATTATTTAGTTTATAATTTATTATTATTGCTTTTTCTTCTTATCAACTAGGTAGGAAAGTTTTTGCTATGTATTACGTGAAGTCTTAGAAGGGATATGGATCTGAAGCATTTGAGTAGACTCTATTAAACTATGGATAATGCCTAGTCAAAGTGTTAGTCGTGATGCGCTAAATTGTTTTGTAATTTTTTTGCCGAAACGGTTTAGGTGTATCATCAAAATTGAATCACTATTATTCTGATAGCATTTTTTCTGTACTTTCCGAATCCGCTACTAGTTTTTCAGAAATGTGATAGAAAAATATACTTGTTTGTCAAAAATGAGGACAATTTTTTTTCCGAGTCCGACCCTGGATTTTTAAAACCAAGTAGGCCATTCTGACAGGTCCCAGCTGAGGAATGTTACTGGTAAATTTCATTCGATTACATCCAACAGTTGCAGAGATATAGCTCTTCAAATTTTCAGACAAAATGCATAAATCCCCCTGCATCTTCTTAACCGGTGGCCAAAACATTTTTTTCATCAGTGATCTATACTCGCCTTAAAGTGCTCTATCTGTCATTAGGCTATGTCATATTCCTCGCGAATCATCTTGTATCATTATTATTTCCAAGGAGCGCTTGTTTTTGGAGCTTATATTTGTAGTGTTAACAATAAACTTGGCTTCAATTTTTTGTCATAACACATGTCCTTGTTTCTTATAGCATCAAATTCATTTTATCTTCGTACCTGTTTGATATTTGCCTAAATCAATTTAAAAGAAATAAATACAATTATACAATTATTTGGATTCCTTTGTGGACATTCTAACTCCTGATACGAACCAATACCGGTTTTAAAAACCAGTTTTGGAAATGCAGAGAGTTTATAAAAACGTCCATCCGGCTTTAAAATAGATTTTAAGAAAGGTTTTAAAACGGTCTAAACAAGCTTTTCAAGAGTGATGGGGGTCTTTATGAGTAAATTTAGAAAAAGTCTTAACAAAATTCATAAGTGTGGGCCTTTTTATTCTAGAAGCTGCTTTATGATAGTTACGGATGTTGTTGCAGCAAAATAGATTTTTCAAGTCATTTTGTATGAAGTTTTATAGCACCCCTGTAGATATTTTAGAAACCAAAAATTGTTCTTTGGTACATGTACTATGAACTTATTTGGCAAGATATGATTTGTTGAAGGAAACGATAACTGCCTGTACACTCTAATAAAATTATTTCTGTGAAATTTTTCATACTCCAGTAAGCGTTTCATTTTGGTATTGGGTTCGATGGCACCAAATGATATGTTTGCGAAAGAATGGAGATAATTCCGAAGAATTACTGCGAGCCAGTGGAGAAGATTAATTTTTTATTACTTAGTTTTATTTATTTCCTTATAGCGCGCAAATTTTTAACCAATTAGCATAACCCGTCATTTAATTTAACACTATAATTCTGTGAACACCGCGTATATAGCATAAATATTTGTATATTCAAAGCATGTAAACAGGATTAATTTGGCGCCTCAAATAGTTTGGTTCAATTTCTAAATAAGACACACAGTGTAAATATTGGTTCATATGGACGCGCCTTAAACTGTAATCTTCCAGGAAATGAATCAACGCAAATATGCATGCATTATTGCGACATTGCACCGTTTTATCAATGGGTGGGTAATCTGTAAACATGCCGAATATGCGGATCTCATAAAATTAAAGAAATTAACCAGCTAAATAAGATAAATAGAAAATGTTTACGTGCCTCTGTCTGCTTTCAAAAAATTGTGAAAATGCTTTATCTATAAAATAAAACTTGTTTTCATATACTCCTATTTAAAACCTTTTCAGAGGATGCCCGCGGGTGGGGGGGACCATGTCGCCATCCTCATCCTAGTAACAGGAAAATACGAGGACGCTACATCGTTATGGTAGATAGATGTATCCAGGAAGGCCTTTCTGTAAGCCCGGGGAAAACTACTGTGGTAACTTTCACAGAAGGAAGAAACTCAACCTGGGAAAATTATATCTCCGGAGAAATGAATTGCAGGTGAGCAACGATGTCAAATATTTGGGATTGATTCTAGACATCGAATTAAACTTTAAAGCACACCTCGTTAGAGTGATTGCCAAAGCAACGCGGGCCTTAGGGGCCAGCAGAAGAGTGATAGGCAAAAACGGGGGACTACAACAAAAAATGATGCCCTGGTTGTACCAAAGGATTGTGGTATCAATAACATATGCCTCCCTGATCTGGTGGCACAAAGCCGGAAAAGGGGAGGAATGAGAAAACTAAGAAAGGTACAAATATTGACCTGTCTAGAGATAATGGGAGCAATGTGAACAACGCCTACCGCAGACATGGAAGCACTACTTTGTCTACCTTCACTACACTTATTCGCGGAAAATGAGATACTGCTAGCAGCGTACAGGCTGAACATAAACGGATACGGACCATCTAAGAATAGGATACCATACCGAAATGTTTCAGCAAATAGAAAAAAATCGACATACTAGACATGCAGTCAGCACAGCAGTCAGCACAAGCCAAAACTTCACAAGAACCTGACGGAAGAGGAGGGAATAAGGCAACTACCAAGACATTCAAATGATACCATATGGTATACTGACGGTTCAAAAACGTCAAGAAGTACTGAAACAGTTATGTGGACCCACCAGGTATAGACATTAGTCTGAACCTGGGAAGAACAGCAATGGTGTTCCAAGTAGAAGTCACAGCTACAGAAATCTCTCCACGAGAAATGATACAGAGGTAATATACTGACAGCCACGCAGATCTCAAAGCGATTCAGTAGAGATATGTTCTAAAACGGTAAAAAACTGTCTTGATTTCCTGGCGAAACTGGCGGAACACAATAGTGTCCAACTGGAGTGGACGCAAGTATTGCCACCAGGGCAATAAATGTAATGAAAAAGCAGATAGTCTGGTGCAAAAGAGAAGGAAGGAAGGAAGAGAAGGCGCAAGAATAGCTTGGACCCGAGCCAACCTGTGGGATATCATACATGGTTGGTTAACTGTGTAAAGAATCCATTTTACTTATAGCTTCTTGAAATTAAAAGTAATAAAAATATTGCCATTTTTAGATTGAATTGAACTTTTAGTAAAGTCTTAAACTTTCATTGAAAATTGCTATTTGTCTCTCCACCAAATGGTCTTTACGTACGGTAGGTCCATTTTTCATCATTAAATAAGTTTTGCATATATTAACTCCCTCCCTGATAATGTCACTGTTTCACTCTTAGTAAATATTCAGCAAACACTAATAAGTCTAAAAAACGTTTTATGTGCTGCACACCGTATAGTCCAATCAATGAATGCCCAAAAGGGGACTGTAGAGAACATTTTAGAGGGGATAATTTTTCTCTTCAGGGATGTGTTAGGGGTAGTCAGGAGGTAAACATACTAAAAGTCCCCGCCTCTAGCCCCGCTGTTTCAGGGGGGTGGAAAGGTTCCTTTTCTCGATTCTTCGCTTATAAATCGGAAACGATGCGTCGTATGGGAAAAGGTGATCTATGCAAAATTAAACGTAATTAAATTTTCCACAAGAATGTTTATATTCATTTTCTTCCTATGTGTTATAGTTTACAAGATACTCGCCAGCGAAAATAGATGATAAATAAAAAAAAATCAATGATGTACCTTGAATATTTCTATCAAAACGGTTCACCGTGGTCTGCTAATAAATCATAGTCATAAAACAATGTTTATTTTACAACACTCGACGTATTTACTAACGTAATATTTTGTCGAAATCTATACATTTCCTTAAATATACAGTGTGACTCACTTAAAATGAAGATACCCTTATAACTTTTTCATTTTGTTTCCGATTTGAATCAAATTTTACTCAAGTATAGAACAAATTAGGATCTACTAATGACCAGAAAATCATTCACCTGCTATAAAGACAAAGCCACTTGCGGTGCTAAAATATGCTGAAAAAAATAAAATATTTTGAATGTTAGAAATTCTAAAAAATGCATCCGGTCGGCGCCACAAACGTACATACACCAAAATTTGATTTGGTTATTGATGGGGGATATCTCATACATAAGCTCATCTGGGAAAGGAGGTCCTCAGTTTCCGCAATTTGTGGTGGCTACGTAAAATTCGTCGTTCGTAAGATTAAAAATTAATATGATTGTTAATCTTTTTCCTCATATTTTGGTACCGCAGGTAGCTTTGCCTTTATAGCAGGTGAATGATTTTCTGGTCATAAGTAGATCCTAATTTGTTCTATACTTGAGTAAAATTTGATTCAAATCGGAAACAAAATGAAAAAGTTATAAGGGTATCTTCATTTTAAGTGAGTCACACTGTATATTTAAGGTGTTCGGAATTCACCAACACCCGACAGTAAATAATTTTAAGTTTATTTAGATTAGCTTATTTTTTTATTATTATTATTACCTATTAATATAATTTTTCATAAAATATTAAATTTTACTTGTTGCCGCGTTCTCTCTTTTTTGTACATACTTGGTACTGCAAAAACCTCTACCTCGGCTCCCGACGAGGCCGGTACCAGGAAACGCTGCGACAAGAAGTAGTAGCAAACCGACTCATATACATGTTCACATGAACGATCGCTTACCCGCATTATTGAAGTGCAAATTTAAACTCATAATTTATACGGTGCATTAGTGCAACGTGCATACTCTAAAATTTGTGTTCGGTGTTCCCCGACAGTCCACTATCAGTAGCTGCAGTTCCTGCCGAATACGAAACCAAGAATTCCACACGAGGCTACCAACAACAGCCATAAGGTAGGAACTGTAATACCAAGTATCGTTTAAATATCGAACATAAAGTTGATCCCTCGAGCCAAAGATGCTCTAATTTTCTAGATAAATTATATTTGTTGGTAATAATAGTAAATTAATCACTTTTATAAAACGCGTGCACTCGCAGCGTTTTTTAAAGTTCTCTTTTTTGCGTTCTTCGCATTCTTCGCATTCTTTCTCAACTGTGGTTTACATTTTATTCATTATCACTAAAATAAATAGACGTATTTAATTAATTTATAAAATTATTAAATTGTTAAATCATTTGATCTGAATTATCATTTTTTTTTTTTGCTCTCATTTAAAATAAGTTACTTATTTAGTGTTTTGTTATATAATTTAAACAAAGAAAAATGTCTGCAAATAAAATAAAACAATATACTGCTCTTCGCGACATGCATTATAACGAATTAAAGGAGATCAAAGTGAAATCTGAACTTGCTCATGAGGACAAAAATTGTCATCTTTCCTTTAAAGTCGCCTTTAAACGTTTTAATGCAGTTTATGATGAATTTAAAAAAAATCATTCTAGTTTAATAGCCTTATATGCCATACAGGAGGGTGCAGATTTGGAGAGCCTCGAATTGGTTAGGTCCTCTTTTGAAAGTGATTGTAGTATAATACAAGAAATTTATTGTAAACTTTTTGGAGATTCGGATATTAAAATAGATCCATCAATGCAACGTAATATTAAATTGCCAAAAATTGAAGTACCTAAGTTCTCGGGAGATTATAAAAAATTTAAAACTTTTATTGACCTTTTTAATTCGTTGGTACATGCTAATATTGCCCTTTCGGATATAGAGAAATTTATTCATTTATGTAATTCACTAGAAGGTCCGCCTTTAACATTGGTACAGTGCACACCTATGACAGGAGATAATTACGTAATTGCCTACAATGCTTTAAATGGACGCTATCATAATAAATATTTAATCGCAACAGCTTATATTCAAGAACTAGAAAACGCTCCCAAGTTATTAGATAATAATGTTAATTCTCAAAATCTTAGACGACTTTTAGATACGTTTAATGAAAACCTTGCGGCTCTAGAAAACATGAAGTTTCCTACAAACGAATGGGATTTTCTTTTGTTTCGCATGTTACTCACACGTTTAGATTCAAAAACTCGTGCTCGATTTGAACTCGATCAAAACTCTGATAAAAATAATTACTTTCCCACTTTTGATTCTCTTAAAAAATTTGTTTTAAAACAATGTAATGCTTTGGATGCCGTCGATATTGCTTATCCCCAAACAAGAAATAAAAAACCGGATGTAAAATACAACCAGATAACTCGTAAATCTTCTAATAATTTAAATCTAAAACCCCGTACTACTTCTTCATTTCTTACAGACACTGACAAATTAATTTGTAATTTATGTAATGCAGAACACTCAATTTATAATTGTCCGATATTTAACAATAAATCTCCAAGAGATCGATTTGATTTAGTAAAAACCCGAAGGTGGTGTGTTAATTGTTTAGGAACTAAACATACTTCTAAAAATTGTGCCTCTAAATCATCCTGCCGTACTTGTAAACTACGTCACCACACTCTTCTACATTTTGCCGACGACGTTTCGAACCCCATTCTGAGCCCTTCATCAGAATCACAAAACACAGCAGAGCCACGTACCAACTCAGACATTTTATGTGGCCCATCCACATCACACGCTGTAAATAGTTTTACAGGAGTGATCCCAAACAAACAGGGAGTGCTTCTATCTACAGCACTTGTCGAGGTGTTAGATGTGCGCAATAACTATCAGAAAATTCGCGTTTTGTTAGATTGTGGCAGTCAAGTAAATTTTATTAGTCAAAAATGCCTAAATAGATTAGGTTTGTCTCGATATAATTTACCTTTTTCAGTTCACGGTGTAGGACAAATGCAGATGACTTCATCCTCAGGAGGTGTCACATGCACAATACGCCCGGTAGGAAAACTCGAACCGTCATTTACCATTGATGCAGTAATTTTACCTAAAATATGTAATGAAATGCCCACTGGCAATATTTCCATTAACTCTGTTTCTCACCTAGCTAATTTAAATTTAGCTGATCCATTTTTTGGTACACCCGATACCATAGATTTATTATTAGGAGCAGATATTTTCCCTCAAATATTGCAGAGTGGACGTCTTACTGGTAATATTGATGAGCCCTCTGCTCTTAATACTATATTTGGTTGGGTTATATATAGTCTCTCTTCCATTTCGCGACCCTGTACCCTCATTTGGCGATTCACGTTCACTTGCCTTGCGTAGATTTCTCTCTCTCTCGAACGTCGTTTAGAAAATAATCCCACACTAAAAAATCTTTACGCTGAATTTATTCAAGATTATTTGATCTCGGGTTATATGGAAATTATAAATACTCCTTGCCAAATATATAATCCTTATTATATTCCACATCATTGTATATTAAAACCCGATAGCACTACCACCAAATTAAGGGTAGTGTTTGATGCCTCAGCTAAAGCTCCAGGCAGCATTTCACTTAATGATTCACTTTTAGTAGGCCCGAAATTACAAAAAAATATTGCCACCATTCTCTTGAATTTTCGCTTACATTCTTATGTTTTTGTGGCCGATATAAAACAGATGTACAGACAGATTTTGATCAATCAAAGTCACAGAGATTTTCAGCGCATCCTATGGCGATTTTCTCCTAATGATCCTATTCAGGATTATAAATTAAATACGGTTACATATGGAGTCTCATCTTCTCCCTTTCTCGCGCTCCGCACCCTTTTACAATTAGCGCAAGATGAAAACCAAAATTTCCCGCACGCTGCTAAAATCTTAGCCACAGATACGTACGTAGACGACATAGTCACTGGTGCTAATACCTACGAACAAGCCCTCTCCCTTCAAAGGGAACTTATTCTTTTATTAAAATCGGGTGGCTTTGAACTTAGAAAATGGGCCAGTAACGATCCACGTTTATTAGCTCACCTCCCTAGCTCAGATTTATATAATGCCAATTTTTCGTTTGACGTGGAATCTGAGAGTCCTCTAAAAATTTTAGGTTTACAATGGCACCCCTCCCAAGACTCATTTATATTTTCGGTTACTCCTTTGGACAAAACTTGTACTAAACGCAATATTTCATCAAATATAGCTAGAGTTTTTGACCCACTTGGTATACTCTCGCCCGTAACATTTTTTGTAAAATATTTAATACAGCGATTGTGGTCCCTAGGATTAGATTGGGACCAATCTCCCCCAAATAATATCCAACAAATTTGGTCAAAATATATTTCGGAAATAACTTATTTATCAAAGGTTAGTTTACCTCGACAGTTAATTACGGAAAATTATAGAACCTGTGAAGTACATGGTTTCTGCGATGCTAGCGAACTCGGTTATTGTTCGGTTGTTTATTTTAGACTAATCAATTCAGATGGGAATATTTCTACCTATTTTGTATGTGCAAAATCAAAGGTCAGTCCTTTAAAACGCATCTCAATTCCGCGATTAGAACTGTGTGCAGCCGTTCTATTAGCAAATTTAATGTCGTTTGTTTGTGATACTTATAAAGATAAATTAAATTTTAGTAAGCTTTTCGCGTGGTCAGATTCCACTGTAGCGCTCTCGTGGATAACGTCCTCTCCTCACAAATGGAAAACATTTGTTAGCAACCGCGTGTCTCATATTCAACAGACATTATCTCCCGCTATATGGCATCATGTACCCTCTGCAGACAATCCTGCGGATTGTGGTTCACGGGGACTTTTACCCAGAGAATTATTAAATTGTCCACTTTGGTGGACAGGTCCCGCATTTCTGCAATCATCACACCACATTTGGCCCCCTTTTGCATCTCTAAGTTCTTCAACTGCGACATTTTCGCCTGAGGTGGTTGAAGAAGAAAAAAAATTCGCCTTAATCACATTAATTAACCTAGATTCGTTGGAATCTCTACTTCAGAAATACTCATCCCTATCAAAAATTAAACGCATTTTCGCATACGTGTTACGGTTTATTTACAATTCAAAATCTCCTCATAATATTCGAAAATTTAACGATTTCACAAATTATGAACTCCAACGCGCTTTCTTATTATTCGTTAAACGAGTTCAGCACACTTCTTTTGGTGAAGATATCACACGGTTAGAAAACCGCCGCAATGTATCCAAATATTTAAGAAAATTAAGTCCGTTTTTAGACCAAGAGGGTGTTCTCAGGGTCGGCGGTAGGCTACGTCATTCTCAACTTACGTACGACCAAAAACATCCTATCTTATTACCCCGTTGTAGTCGATTAACTGATCTCATAATTGAAGACGTTCATAATACACATATGCACCCCGGAGTTCAAATTATGCATTTTTTACTCGCACAAAATTTTTGGATACTATCTCCTAGACGCGCTATACGTAAAATTTTGTCTAAATGTTTCAAATGTTGGCGACTCAAACCTGTACCGTTTCAGCCCCCTATGGGCAACTTGCCGCCATCTCGGATTTCTCAAATAAAATCTTTTTCCGAGACTGGGATTGACTATTGCGGTCCTTTTAAAATAACTTTAAATAAAGGTCGAGGCGCAAAAACGCTTAAATCGTACATTTGCGTATTCGTTTGTTTTGCCACCAAGGCAATACATTTGGAACTCGCTTCGGATATGACTACCGAAGCATTTTTAGCCGCTCTTCGACGATTCATTGCCCGTCGTGGCCGTTGCTCTCATTTATATAGTGATTGTGGTACGAATTTTGTGGGAGCAGAAAAATATATTGTACAACTTTTTCAAAATGCGGCCAAACAAGAAAGCATTCAATGGCATTTTAACCCGCCGTCCGGGCCCCATTTCGGGGGATTGTGGGAGGCCGGTGTTAAGTCGGTTAAAACTCATTTGTCTCGTGTCATAGGTGAGCAGATACTTACCTACGAGGAGCTATATACTGTAATAGTGCAAATCGAATCATTGCTTAACTCACGTCCTCTTACTCCTGTTAGTTCAGATCCTAGTGATTTATCTGCACTTACACCAGGTCATTTCTTGACACTTGAACCATTAACAACACTTCCAGAGGAAGATTTAACCAATGTAAAATTAAATCGTTTAAATAGGTGGCAATTAATTCAACGCCTTCACCAGGACTTCTGGTCCCGCTGGCACAGGGAATACCTGCATACACTTAATCAG
This sequence comes from Rutpela maculata, assembly GCA_936432065.2. NCBI lineage: Eukaryota > Metazoa > Arthropoda > Insecta > Coleoptera > Cerambycidae > Rutpela > Rutpela maculata. Next base: position 80,916,461 of record OW386285.2, on the reverse strand, counting down.
CGTGGTAAATGGACTCATTCATCTACCCCTACTGTAGAACCTGGCACAATGGTGCTATTAAAAAATGAACTTTCGCCCCCCATGCGATGGCATTTAGGTCGCATTTTAGAAACACATCCTGGTGCAGACGGTGTCGTCCGTGTAGCCACAGTTCAGACTCAGCAGGGTATATTTAAAAGACCTCTGGTTAAACTATGTCCACTACCCATTTATAACCCTGTTTAAAATCATGCTTTTAAAGGTCGGCGGAATGTTCGGAATTCACCAACACCCGACAGTAAATAATTTTAAGTTTATTTAGATTAGCTTATTTTTTTATTATTATTATTACCTATTAATATAATTTTTCATAAAATATTAAATTTTACTTGTTGCCGCGTTCTCTCTTTTTTGTACATACTTGGTACTGCAAAAACCTCTACCTCGGCTCCCGACGAGGCCGGTACCAGGAAACGCTGCGACAAGAAGTAGTAGCAAACCGACTCATATACATGTTCACATGAACGATCGCTTACCCGCATTATTGAAGTGCAAATTTAAACTCATAATTTATACGGTGCATTAGTGCAACGTGCATACTCTAAAATTTGTGTTCGGTGTTCCCCGACAGTCCACTATCAGTAGCTGCAGTTCCTGCCGAATACGAAACCAAGAATTCCACACGAGGCTACCAACAACAGCCATAAGGTAGGAACTGTAATACCAAGTATCGTTTAAATATCGAACATAAGGAAATGTCTAGATTTCGACAAAAAATTACGTTAGTAAATACGTCGAGTGTTGTAAAATAAACATTGTTTTGTGACTATGATTTATTAGCAGACAACGGTAAACCGCTTTGATAGAAATATTCAAAGTACACAATTGATTTTTTTTTATTAATTATCGATGTTCGCTGACGAATATCTCGTAAAATATAACACATAGGAAGAAAATGAATATAAACATTCTTGTGGGAAATTTAATTACGTTTAATTTTGCATAGATTACCTTTTTTCGTACGATGCATCCTTTCCGAGTTATAAGCGAAGAATCGAAAAATGGAACCTTTCCACCCCCCTCTCCCCCTGAAGCGGCTGGGCTAGGGGCGGGGACTTTTAGTATGTTTACCTCCTAACTACCCCCCAACACATTTCTGAAGAGAAAAATTCTCCCCTCCAAAATGTTCTCTACAACTCTTTCATTGACTGGACTAGTACGTCAAAAAACGGCAAATTTAAATGTTTATTATCTCGACGAATGCCCGCCCAATTCAACGTTTATAAGTGGTATGTACTGTACATAGGAAATTAATTAAATTGTGACATTTAATAAACGATTAAAAATACAAATACATTTTATAAATGGTATGTAAGTAGAAAATAGCTAAATTATGACATTTGATAAATGTTTTATAAATGCGTTCAGTAAATGTTCTACGGATACTTTTTTTTAACTTTCTGTATTACATATTATCAACCACCTATAAAGCACGTACGCAGTCCCGGCTACCATAAATTATACGAGCGAATTATCCCCGAATTAGCGATAATCGCCGAGGCTAAAAGCCAAAAGGTCTCGCCTTGGGGGCACCGCCATGAGAGGTAGAGTGGTTTAATTTGCCCATGCTTTGGGCTAGCCATCTTTCAGATACATGTGCCTTTTCTTGTTCTTCGACAAAAGGTTGCCGCACCCAGGCCTCAAGGCCCATTGTGCTACTGCTACGAAATTAGGATTCTCAAGCCGGATTCTAACCAAAGGCCAAAATCCTACCTATGGGGGCATCGGCTAGGGCAGGAAGTAAGGACGTGGATGAAAGTTTCTTTCTTGTCCCCGCAGAACCTGCAGTCGTGGTTATCAGCTACCCCCTAGTGTGCAGGTGCTTTCTGAAAGAGCCGTGTCCAGTCAAAAGACTTGCCACGATCCTGCTTAGTCGCAGGATTTGTTCTGCTCGCTTCGGCAAGGGTCCTGAAATAAGGAGCTTCTTGGTGCTAAGGCTTTCGCGAAGCTGGAGATCTGGCTGCTGGTTTCCAAGTCTTCATCCGCATAGACTTTGTTGAGTGCTTAACGTTTCGACCACCTTGTCGTGGTTTTCTTCGCCAAGCACTCAACAAAGTTACATGGAAGAAGACCCGGAAACTAGCAACCTGCTTCAAGAATTCAATACGTGACATCAGAGGTTCTGACATACTCTGCGAAGTTAGATCAACCACCAAGATACTAACAAATTGGATGGACTTTCTTCGCAATATTCAGAACTTTTCAAACCGTTAGCTGAGTACGTACTTGAGAAATTTACAGCTACTGATGTATTCACGAACATCGGAGAACACATTCGTTCTCAACGCATTACAAATACAAATTTAGATGATCACAGTCGCTGCATAGAAGAAGCTGATGGGAGAATTATTTTGCATGTTAAAGACATGGTGGAAAATGGATTGCTCAATGTTCTCATACGTACAGCAGACTCTGATGTAGTGATTATTTACTTCTATGTTACACCAAAAAAACTTAGTCTAGAGGAGCTATGGGTTTTGTACGCAGTGGCAAAGCTCATCGATACATTCCGATTCATTTAATAGCTGAAAAGTTGGGAGAAGGAATGTCAGTAGCCGTAAGAGGATATCATACATTCACTGGATATAATACCGAACCATTTTTCCAGTCCAAGGGAAAGATCTCTACTTGGAAGACCTGGCAATCAAATCCAGATGCAATGGTTGCCTTTAAAAAGTTATCACACTCAATGGAGTCATTAAGTGACGAATGCTGTGAAGATGCATAGCCTTCGTGCAGTTCACCAAACAGGTCAGATTTGGGGACAAGCTTTGAACAGGGAAGGTGTCCCTGCTTCACCAGCTAATTGGGGATGGAAAATGTAGATGGGACAATGGATACCAACATGGGCAACACTTCCACAAATTCGGGATGCTTGCCTAGATCAAGTTAAGTTCTCCTGTAAAAAAGAATGTAAAATAAGTTGTTTCTGCCGGCGTAACGGATTTAGATGCACTGTGCTACGTACCAACTGTAATAAAAACTGTACCAACATATCAACTGAAGAATATATCGTGGAGTCTGACAAGTGTTGTTGCATATATTCTAATAAATTAATGAAATCAGTTGACTTTTTAAGTTAAATCTTAACACTTAATTTCACATTTCTCAAATATATTATGCACTACTATTGAAAAAAAAACTATTAATGCGTGAATTTCTACCACAATTAAACTCTTTGTTAATATTTTGAAAATAAAAATTAAAAATTCTTTTATTATTATTATTGAGAAACGCTTACTTTTTATATTAAATGTTTGCCATTTTGAAAATTCTGCCCTAAGGGATTTTTTTTGGCTCCTCTTCTAATATCATTCTATAAGACTTGTGGTGTGTCCATATTAAAGGAATAATTTTTGTCGTATGGTTACACGTACCGACCCTAGTATATCTTACTAAAACCGTTTTTAAACCATTGGGACGTATATTTTACGTGTGTTATACGTGTTAATGTTTATTGGGTAGTTTATACCAAAAAATAACCACACATTTAAAAAATAATAATAATTTAGCTAATGAACTAATGTTATACACATAGTACTTGAATAAATCAACTTACGAGGTGTGCACTTTTGATTTTACCAGTGATTACAATATTTTACTGTATTCTACTGTTTTTGTATCATCAATATGCTTTTCTGGTTTTTATAATTTATAATCGTAATAAGGCAACTTCAAATGAAATAATTTTAATCACCTTTTACTAGATGATCCACAAGATTCACATATTTCCATTTCAATTGGAAGACAAACTATTATTGCTCCCTTACATATTATTTAATTGTTCAAAAACCTACATTAAATACTTACTACTTTTTACTAATTTTGAGAGAAACTGCTTCACAGGTGCCATTCACTGTATATTCCCTAAAAGAAAACATTTCAAAATTAAATATTTATTTTCATTTTAGATGCATTGAATGGTGAAACTTTGTGACTAACCACATAATTATGAAAATTCTGTTCACTCTGGTATACTCAAAAAATATGAAAAAGGAAAATATACAATGTTAGGCTAAATAAGATTCTTGTGAATCGCTAATATACTGTCTTCGAAACACCCTACAAAATGTAGAAAAGCCATGCTAACTAGTTATTGCCAATTGTTAACTCGGAATGCACAGACGATGAGGTAGTTTCTACAAAACCAAAACACTCGAATAGTATAATACTTGACGTACGTTTCTCCAACCATGCTTGTATCATCTGGAAATGACTGAAATTATAGCAAATTTAACAATATAAGCTGCAATTATGTTAATACTGTTATGGTTCAGTGCAACGCACTAACCAATAAAGCGAGATATTTGGGACGAGGCGCTTGTCACCATTAGTACTAATTTCACATTTTACCATTTCTAAGCTTTCAAAAATATCCACTTGTCTATTTCTTGTTAAACTTTTAATTAACCTTAAGTTATTGGTATTTGTTCTATGATGGTTTGGTAGCACTACACTTTTATTCAATTTTTCCATATATGAGATGGGTTATATCTTCCACGAATCTACTTATAATTGGACTTCCTGCCTAAGATACTTCAAATTACAATTCTTGCTGACTTCATAAATCCCGGTTTGATTCAGTTTGGTTTGAGTCTTCTATTATGAATAGCTTAAGGTTAATTAGGAATGTAAAAAATAATAGACAGTGAGATGCTTTTGAAAACTTAGAAATTGCAAAATGTAAAAATGTATGAATAGTAGCAACACATTTTCGTGTGTTTTATAAAGCGTTTTAAATTTTTCATATTTCTAATATTTCGCGGGATGATATAAATTTCTGACAAAGAGATTTAGTGGGTGCATTTTCTTCTATTTTTTCTCCGTTATTTTTCTGTACTGTACTGTGTTTATGCTGAATTTGTTTTTTGTCAAATTTGTTGTGAATAAAAATAATCGCCTATATAATAAATCGTTGTTTTAGACTGAACAGTTTGGTCTCTTCATAAAGTTTCTTTGTTGAATACCCACGGTTCTTTTTAAAAATTACCTTAATAATATAATTTTGACTTATATATAGTCTATTTAACGTAGTATCGTATATTCCACCCCAGATTATGATTCCATATCGAACTATAGAGTCTGTAAAAGCTTTATACATAAACTGGTAAACTGATAAAATATTTCTTAGTTGATAAATTGCAGGCATCAAGCACCTAATTTTTGAGGTTATATATTCAATATGCTCTTTCCACTGCAGGTGTTGGTCAACTATTTAAAGCGGAAGACAAATTGAATGTTCATATTACTTTGGCAATTTTCATAATTTCTTTCGATGCATGTATTATTACGCAAAGTGTTATTTGTAATATAGTTTTCAATGGTACCTGAAATGGAGCAAGCAACATATTTTGTTTTTTCAAAATTTAACGTAAGCAGATTTGTATCAAACCACATACGAACGGTACTTAGATCACTAGACGTTTTTTATTTACTTTCTCCCAAGTCCTATCCCTGAATAATAGTACCGTCGAGCAAACTTGGTGGTCCAAAGATCGTAGTCCCTTGAGGTAAAGCTTTGATCCTAAAAGTTCTGTTCTGTGACTGGACCTGTGACATCTACCCCCCCGTTTCCGAGGGCAGGGAACACGATGGTGACAATATTTTCCGACCTACCCTTCACTTATTACCTCTAAACCGGAAGAAATTTTCCAATTTTCTGGTGCTAGGCTTGCGAGAGCTTGTCGGATCGTTTTTTTATCCATTCGAATAAAGTAATTAATGATTTTCACAGATGACCTAACCCACCCCCGAGGGTTGAAAACAACGAAAATCATCTGGCAAACGATATACTCCCGTTTTAGAGGGCTGGGAATACGATAGTGACAATATTTCAAAGTTGTGTAGCCTCCCGATAGTAACGGACGTGTGTGCGGTCGCTCCAGCTTAAACACAAAAAAGAACCGGTAAAAACTTAAGTAAATAAAATAAAATTTAACTGGAGGATAAACAAAAAAATAGGTTACAGAACGAAAAATTATTGGAATATTGAAGTAATAGTGCAGTTATATAATCAATAAATAGTGAAAAAAAAACAGAATTATTCAAGTTAACTTGTAAAGTGGCCAACACGTGCAATATAGCAAAGGAACAGCAACTCCATCACAGGCAACAAACATCTGGCATTAAGAGACCTCAATAAATCAACACAGGCAAGTGCAATAAACTATACAAATAAAGTAACTCAAGTAATTATCAGTGCAACAATAATTTAAAGTGGGCCGACAGGGGTAGACAACTAATATAAATATTGAAAGTTAAAAATCAAATAGACATACCTAGTAGGCCCCGAATGGAAACTATGAAATCGTGCTGAAAAAACAATAACGTGTCTCCGGTATTACAACAAATTTTAGCTGGTATCAGTAAACTCTAATTCAGTTGCTGCTAAAAATGGTCTTAACCAAAGCACAGGAAGGTGATGTTAAAAATATAGCAGGGGAAATAGTGAGAGAATGTCTTAATAATAAGGACTTCATGTCGACCTTCGCTATGCAAATATCTTCTATGGTGGTTAAAAATATTCGCGACGAATTCGATAAAGTAAATAAACAAATAAATACCCTGGAAATAAGACTAAATAAAATAGAGGAAAACAATAAATTACTTTACTCAGAAAATATTGAACTAAAAACTAAACTGAATACATTAGAGCAGCAAGTAAGAAAGACAAATATACCAGACGAATCAGAAAATCTAACTGTTCAAGCAAAATTAAATACGCTAGAACAAAATGCCAAACTCCACGAATTACGAGTTCTTAGGCTACCCGAAAACCCAAATGAAAACACTAAAGTAATAGTATTAAAATTAATCGAAGAAAAATTGGGAATCAACTCCTGCCAAATAGATACGTGTTATCGAATTGGAAAGATAGAGCATAATGATAAAATAAGACCAATTATCATCAAATTTGGAAATATGATAGACCGAAACAACGTTTTCTATAATAAAAAGAAACTAAAAGGTAGCAAAATCATGATAGTAGAAGAGCTCATTAAACCAAGAATGGAGTTATTAAAACTAGCCCAAGAAAAATTAGGCAGGCTGAACGCATGGTCAAGAGAAGGTACTATAGTCGCGAAATTAAATAACAGAATTTTTCATCTGAAGACCATAGAAGAATTGAACAAAATAACAGAAAACTAGTCACGCCGGAGGCACAAAAGGAACTTATATTCTCCGCTTTTTTTTCCTTTTCCATTTTCTTTTCTTTCTCTTATTAATTAATTTCTTCTTAAATAACATAATATTAAATACTTTTTCTTATTAACTACTACTTTCCACTAATCTCCCACCTCGACCTTTTATTATATTTTCAATATCTCTCTCTCTAAATAGTAAGCAAATAATTAGCATTAGAAAATTACTATGGACCCTTTCGAAATTTATAACCCAAATGATAATGTGGAAACTAATGTATTCGAGAACTGCAGTGACTATATATATAAATTTCATAACTTAGGTAACGATAGTAATCAGAAAATAGATATATTGCATTTAAACATAAGAAGCCTAAATAAAAACTATAATGAACTAACCATATTCCTTGAACAACTTAAAGAGCAAAATATCGATATTATAATCCTATCAGAATCATGGCACCCAGAAAATTTACAGAACTTTGACATTCCAAATTACACTTTATATAGCAATAACGGTCAATTCAACCAAAACGACGGAACCATCATATATATTAAAAAACATATCACCGCAGTTAACATAGTAAATGTTAAACTTACACAAGTCACATTAATGCGTATAGAACTAGTCATAAATAATACAAAAATTGGAATTATAGCAATTTATAGACCGCCCTCAACAGACGTGGATATATTCAATAATGATTTAGATACATATTTAAATAGAGTGAAAAAAATGAACATAGAAATAATAGTAGGCGACACAAATATAAATATAAAGAACACGAACTCGGAGGAGGTTAACAACTACTTGAATATTGTAAATAAATTTAACTATATCTCATATATTAATAATTACACGAGAGAAACAGATCAAACATGCTCATGCATTGACCATATATTCGTCAAACATAAAAATGGCAAAAAAGGGAATATTAATTTCATATCATCCATTATCAAAACCAGCATCACCGATCACTATCCAATCACTCTTAATATAAAATTCACAAACCAAACAGAACAGACACCCACTACTACAAAAAAAACAATACCAATAATAAAATATGAAAAATTATCCAAAGATCTAGAAAGAGAGCAATGGCTTGACATCTTAAGTAATCCTAATGTTGAGGAAGCAACAAATATTTTTATTAACAAATATAAAAACTATATAAAAAAAAAACACTATTGAAAAAACTCTAACAAACAAATCAGTTAAAATCAAGCCATGGATAACACATGGTCTACTGAACTCTATAAAAAGGCGAGACAGAATTAAAAAAAAACTAATTCTACAGCCCGATAATCTGGAATTAAAAAACTATTACAAAAGTTATAGAAACCATGTAACAAAATTAATAAAAATAACAAAAGATTTATATTATAAAGACAAAATCGCGGAAGTAAACAATAACTACAAAAAAATTTGGCAAATAATATCTGAGGCTACAAATGAAAATGAACAAAAAAATGAACATATTTCACTGGAGGAAAATGGCAAACTAATAAACGATAACGTACTGGTTGCGAATATATTTAATGACTTTTTTATAAATGTTGGAATCGATCTGAAAAATGAAATAAATCACAATCAGGGCCCGATCACTAATAATATACCTATACAACCTAAATCCCTATACCTGCCAGAAATAACAGATAATGACCTAATACTGCAAATAAGCAAATTAAAAAATAACTCTGCACCAGGGCTAGATGGTATTACTGCAATAACAATTAAAAAAACGCACACATACATTTTAACACCACTTAAATACATAATAAACAATATTCTGAACAGTGGAGTAATCCCTAATAAATTTAAAGAATCTGTCGTCACCCCCATTCATAAATCTGGCAAAAAAACAGATAAAAATAATTATAGACCTATCTCTGTCATTAACTGTTTTGCAAAAGTCTTCGAAAAAATCCTCCAAATAAAATTAATGGAATTTATTAATAAATATAAAATACTATCTAAAAACCAATTTGGGTTCATCGAAGGTAAGGGAACTGAAGACGCCATATATTCACTAGTTAACAAAATTATAGAAAATTTCAACAAAAGCAAAAAAACCATTTGCACTTTCCTAGATTTGAGAAAAGCATTCGACACTGTCCCACATGATGAATTATTAGAAACATGTGAGAAAATAGGGATTAAAGGAAATGTACTGACGCTTTTCAAGAATTACCTAGCAGAAAGAAAGCAATGCGTAAAAATTAATAATTACATGAGTGACAACAAAATAGTACGCATTGGCATTCCCCAAGGCACCGTATTAGGCCCCATTTTATTCTTAATATATATTAACGATCTATGCAACATCGACATAAAAGGACAAGTACTATCCTATGCGGATGATACTGTTCTGATATGTGAAGGTGATAATTGGGAAGACACACTGGAAAAATCAAGACACACACTACAGAAAGTATCGGAATGGCTCAATAGTAATTATTTAACACTGAATAAAGAAAAGACAAAATTTCTAACATTTGCCCCCACAGCTGCTGATACACCTAATATAACTAATATAAAATACGAAAATACATGTATAGAAAGATTTAGAGATTTAAAATATCTAGGAGTAATTGTGGATGATCATCTAAAGTGGCATAAACATTCGGAACATATAACCAAACGAATTAGGCGGATAATACCAAAATTCTATATGCTACGTGATATATTAACCAGACAAACCCTATTGGTTGTATATAACTCTCTAGCTGAGTCCATCTTGAGATACTCAATCAGTTGTTGGGGCGGGACATACAGTAATGCCTACACAACTCTTCAAAGTTCGCAAAATTATTTATTAAAAGTCATATTAAAGAAAGATAGACTATATAGTACAGAACAATTATACAAACAAAATAAAATTTTAAATATAAAAGGTCTTTATATATTAGCAGCGATAATATTCACACATAAAAAATCAAAAGCACCCTCAGCAAATAACATAAACACATACCATCAGACACGATCACAAAGCAAGGAATTATTGAAAGTGCCAAAATACAAAAAAAAATGTTTGTCAAAAGTTTGTGAATTTTTATGGTCCTAAACTCTATAACTTATTACCCACGGCTCTTAGAAAATATGATAATATTAAAAAATTTAATAAAATCGTAAAGAATTATACAATAGATAATACAGATATACTTAGTGCAGTTTTCAAACATTGAATCATTGAAACAATGCAGAAATTGTTAAACTATTATATATACAGCAATAAAATGTTTAAATCCTTACTTGCAATTAGTACAAGCAACAAAATTTAAGCAGTTCTACTGTTATTAACATTACTAGTTACATAAGAATAGAAATAGTTTTTAGTTTATAGTTTATAGCTAAATAGGGTTAAATAAACGTAATGACATACCAACCCGGGGGTTCAAGCAGCCTTTACACGAAGTGAACTTTTCCTTCAGTGGTTTGTAGGGAATTTATTGAGACGGGTCATTGTTTTTTTCGTTGATTATATATATAAAAATATTCTCGTTTTTATGCATTCAAAGATCATTCATTACATTTGGTTCATTATATAAAATTCCTTTTGTATGCTAATAGATCTTTTGATGCGTACAGCTATTTTTTTTTGCTGCGAGCTTGAAAAAAATCTCATACGTCACAAACTGTTATAAAAATAAAATGGCAAAAAATAAATAAAAATTTACCGTGAATTAACCCAGCGCCTAACCTAACACGAACAAAATAATAAGTAAACGCCAGGAAATAGGAAGCTATAAAACGCATTTCTCGCCCAGGAGTCTATCAGGGTATTTTTCACAGAAAGTTGGACCACGGTGAACGAAAAACTGCATAGATAAAAACAGAGGTGAAACAAAGCTAAACCTAAAACAATGTGATAGGCCAGTCGAAATAGATTGAAAAAGAATCATTTTGCGAAATGTCGTTTACCTGCAATTTTCTTTTCTTAAAGTATAGTTTGTGATGTAGAGAAACATATGTCAACTATCCGCACGTGTGACAGGTGGAACATACTTTAAAATTCAAAAATCGTCCATTTTTCTGCCATTTTCCGGATTATTTGCAATATACCTCGTACATGAAGCATTTTTTGAAAATATATCAAGAGATAGAAAAGTTGAGAAAATAGATTTTGAACATTTTATTATTCTTGACATTTTCCCAGAAAATTCTTCGTTTAAGAGCTACAGATGAAAGAAAAATGCTACTTTTTCAGTTTTTGTTTTTTTTTTAAGTGATTATAATAAATATTAATACAAAATATATCATCGGTATAATGTAAATTATGTTTAAATGTCCAATTTACAGTTTAAATAAAATATATTTACACAACTATATATAATTTACATGTTAAACAGAAAAAAATAATAAAACTTGAGGTATTAAAATGATGAGAAAATAAATAAATACATATTTTCACAAACAGACTATTTATTTTATGCATAGTATAGCGTACATGCATTTCATATATGACTTGATAGAATATAATAAGTTTATTTAACAAAATGATCTACTACAATGTAAAAAAAATAAAAAAACATAAAAGTAGCATTTTTTTTCTTCAGTATCTCTTAAACAAAGAATTTTCTAGGAAAATGTCAAGAATAATAGAACGTTCATAATCGATTTTCTCAACTTTTCTACCACTTGATATATTTTCAAAAAATGCATCATATACGAGGTATATTGCGAAAAATGGCAAAAAAATGACTATATTCCGACTGGCCTATGATAGAAGTTTTTTAGATCGATTGATAGATCCAGTTTTATATTTTTCAGAAAAGTTACAATTGTGTTAAAAAAATTTAAGTTGTTGTGATGCAATAAAATAGTAAGATTAGTGGGTAGTTGAATATTAAGTGAAGAAAGTTTTTTGATAAGTTCTGTTGTAGCCTCAGTGTTAAGTTTACAATTAAAAATAACATGGTTCAGATCTGCTTACAGTGATAATCACTGTTCGTCCGAGTCGAAATCGACACCGCAGTCCATCTTGTTACATTCATAACACAGCCACACAGAAAAAAAATTGTTTCTGATCTGGTGGTCTGACTATGTTTACCATGTGTTTTTGGGATCGCTGAATCCGAATCCGAGGTTTATTTAACCCCATCACATCAGGATTTTGCCATAACCTCAAAAAACCCATAATTTAAGCTATTAAACGCATATAACCCCAAAAATGAAGTTGTAATCTGAAAACCCAAGCTCTTAAACCCCGTAAACCAATAACCCACTTAACCCCATAACCTCATAACCCACTTAATCCCATAACCCTAAGAATGAAGTTGTAATATGAAATTGATTTCACAGCCACACAAAAAAAGTGGCCTGCGGATCAGACCAGTGTATACTTATGTATTTGGACTCGCTGAAACCGAATCTGATGTCAGAATTGTGGATTGTGAATAAGTGGCTCACTTAAAGAACTTCAAAGACAGCTTTTGATTTCATCTTGTGGCACACTTGTATTCGACAGCACTGTATTAGATATCATAAGGGACGGTGTCAAATCCTTTGGAAAGGTTTAAAAATACATAAATACATATCTTGTTATAGAAATATTTATATAATATATGACATCATATATTGCTAGTTCGGTATTCTTCTGTTCTCTTTTTTTCTCGAAAACCGTTCTTTCTAATAATAAATCTAAGTGTTCTAAATAAGCTACTAATCTGTTTCTTAAATATTTGCAATATTGTCTTTTAATGTAATACGTCCTAATTTTGTTTGTCTAAGACATCGCCGTGCTTGAAAATTTGTGTTATTACTGATTGTTTAAAATACAGCATACATTCATGTATTTACTTTAATTTTAATAATTCCCAGATGATGCCAACACGATTAGTGAAAGACCAGTCGATTATAGTGCTCGCGTGTAGTCTTCAAGCGGTTTGATGTTTGTGGAAATGCTACTTCATCGTCTGTGAATTTCTTCAATCATATTTTCTATAATAGGTGTTTTCAAGTCATGAGATATATAAAATTCACTTATTCTAGCTAAACCAGAATTTATTAAATTATTAGAAGACCGTGTGTTACTGGGAGAGAAACTTGATAAACTTGTGTGTCGTCAGCGTATCCTTGAATTCTACACGTTTTTAATTTAGTATAAAAATCCGCGCTGTAAATATAAAAAAGTAAGAGGCCAAGGATAGATCTTGGTACCCCGGAAATACTATTTATATTTTTTGATACACTATTATAGACAATAACTTTTTGATTTCTATTTGAAAGATATGAATAAAATAATTTGAAAGAAATTTGATCAAATTCTTTATATTTTAATTTCGCATACAAGAGACCATGGTTAACTGTACCAATTGATGTGGGGGATATCAGATTCGTTTATGGTGCATCAAAGCATGGATGAAAATGATGGTCTGATTTCTAGTAGAGAGTATTTTATTCTTTCTGTGTGGCTGTAGTATTTCTCCTTTACACGGTTAAAATGTATATTTCTTGGATTACTTGTAGTAAATACTTACGGTAGATATGTCATATCTTTTCCAGTACAATCCCACTGGTCATATTTAATATTTTTATCTCCACATACATTGCCACAGTTGTCATATCCATTGATTCTCCTAATGTCGGAATAATATAGTGTGTAAATTAAAAATGGCATCTAAAAAATATATATGTATAGTAGATATTTTTCGAGTTAAAATTAGCATACAGTAGAAGCCTGTATGAGTTTTCGTGTGAAATAAATTACACAGGTTTACAAAAAAAATGTTCGACCAATGGGACCAAGGTTTTTGACGTGCTGAATACAATGCCGTAGTCCATTTTGCACTATCACATCAGAATTTTGAGTACCTTTTTCGTTATGCACAAATTAATTCAGTCAATATTTTGGCCTGAGTTTTGTTACTCGGGGGTTTTTAGGGTTTCTGATCACGAATCTGAAGTCAGAATTTGATAATTTCTAAATCCAAGATGGCGGAACTAATATGGCAGATGCTAAAATCCAGACATTTATCAAAATTTGAATTTGATTGTGGCCCAAAAATTATTTCTCGGGGGTTTTGGGGGTCGCTTGAGTGAATTAGTTTGTGCATGAACGAATGCGATAAAGGTATTTTTACCACTTTTAGCTTAAGTTTTCTCGAAATTCTGATGTGATGGCGCAAAACGGACTACGGCATTGTGTTCAGCATGTCAAAAACCTTCGGAGTACGGTAACGGAATCCCATTGGTCGGGCATTTTTTTTGTAAACCTGTGTTATTAAAGCTGAAAATGTATATTTTATGTTTAAATACGTCACCGCAAATAACAATATGTTTCATGTTAATTTGGAATAGGTATCATTCATAATGTTTTATTCACTGATGAGGCTACTTTTTATAAAAATGGATTTATTAATAGGCACAATATCCCTCATTATGCTTCGAAAAATCCTCACTTTTTAGGCAAGTTGATAACCTGCACAGATGGTCTATAAACGTTTGGGGATGAATTATTAGAGAACATGTAATAGGGCCACATTTTTTTATGGTACATTGATTGAAGCTATTTATCTTCATTTTCTTGAAAACTATTTGCCACAATTATTGGTGAATTTTCTTGAAAGGATTCGAAATGGGATGTGGTTTCAGCAAGATGGTGCTCCACCACATTATTTAAATGCAGTTAGAGACCACTTAAATAATACCTACCCACTTCAATGGATTGGAAGGAAATGGCCTTCTAGATCCCCAGATTTTACAAAGATGGATTTCTTTTTATGAGGATATGTGAAGGAAATTGTTCATAAAGACACACCAACAACAGTACAAAATATGAAGGAAAAAATAATAACTCCTTTTAGATCTACCACACCGGCAATTTTAAGAACAGTAGAAACCTCATGTCAAAAGCGCATTGAGATGTGTGTCGATCAAAACGGGCAAAATGTGCACTTATTCTAATTTTTTCTAATGAATTATTTGAATAAAACTCTATTCTTAAAGTTTATTCTCGGATGTTGTACTTATTGCTCAATAAAACGAAAATGGTTGCAATTTTCCATAGGAAAGTATTTACAAAAAATGTTAATTTTTCATCTCTTCATCACATTGTCGAAAAATATACAGGGTGTTCCATTTGAAAAAATTGAGAAAATTCAATTTAAAAAATTCTTAATCTAAAAAAAAAATTTGGTCACCCTGTATATTTTTAGGAAGTAACAATGATTAAAAAACATTAATTAGATGTATCGTAACTAGCATTCACATAAGTTTCTCTTAAAACCCATAATTGAGACCTTGGTGATTTTTTCAATATGCATCTGTATCAACAAAAAAAATCATTACATCCAAGTGGTTGGGAGATAGTCAATAATAATATAGGAATGAATAGAGTATAGAAAGAGGCTTTAAAAAATGCACTGATATACATAGCATTCCATTTTAAAAAAAGGTATTTGATCCTGTAATTGCCTCTATAACGAAAATAATTTCTGGTTTTAGACTTTTTTATCTAGTTTACTTGGTTTTTTTTATTTCTAGCTATCGTAGAATTACAGTTATCGTTGTCCGACGCACTATTGCTCCACTCTGTATAACATTAATATTACAATTAACTTGTTGAATGAATTCCATAAAGTTTTTTTATTGGACGTGGAGGGGCGCCGAAGGCGCCCCTTTCCTTTTTTTCTCATGGGTTTGGATGGCAGATAGGGGGCGCCGTAGAAATCTCGCCCCAGGGCGCTGGTAGTGCCAAACCGGCGCTATACGTAATTTTCTGTTGGTAAATTGTTTATAATAAAACTTAACCACGAATTTAAAAAATAGTAATAATTTTACCAATGAATTAATATTGTACGCATAGTATTTACTGGTTAAAATAATTTGCGAGGTATATGTTTTCGTTTTATCAACAATTTTATCTCCAGTCAATATGTACATTTGTAAAACATTAAATATAGGGAAAATTTCTCTTCAGTATTGTAGGAAAAAGAGTCCTTATTAAAAATCCGGGTTTTCGACCTCTAGGGCGCTACTTTAGCCGTCATCTTGTTATGAAGGAGGGTAAAGCCAGTTTTTTTGGAATAACTGGTTCCTGTTGATACTTCGGTTGTGAATTTTGTATCAGATAAAATTCTCGACAGATTTCGTATAAAAATTTTTTGTACGATTATTACTTTAAAAGTTATAGTATCGCGAAAGTTTAACAATTTCTTTTATTTGTCAATTATACATACCAAAAGTACTATGAATCCAATAAACACAAACAAAAAAAGTGTATCCGTCCTTTTTCTATTTTGAGCAGTCTCTGGTATATTAATATCGGATATAGAGGTGATATCCGAATAAATTCTCTCATAATTTAGGATCTAAAAAAAAAAATTATAATGGTATCTAAATAAATTCATGAATTCAGAATCTAACCTTCGTCGGCGGTAGCATCCTCACTGTAGACATAAGGCTACTGAGGTTTAAATCCTGGAACAAGCAATAATAATTAAATGAGTAATGATTTCTCTGGAGTCAGTATTAATTGATCCAAGCAAAAATAACACTGTGAAAATTGTATTGTAGACCAACGAAACGAAATAAGATAAGATATAGCCCAAGCAATGAAGGTTTTTTGTCGGAGGTAATTAGAGATAAGCTGAATTTTTGCCGGTTATTAGGACTAATTAGAGGATTATTTTCTCAAAAGTCTCCGTCCCATCCCGTCATTATTTATTCTAAATTCATAAATTTCATATCATGTGTTATTCCTGAATATCTACTCTTTAAAAAGCTATTATAACATTTTCTGTTAACATAATACTTTTACGAAAATTCGCTAAAATATGCAAAATTTTCGCTTTGTATTTGTTTTTTTTTTGTGGTTTTTAGGGAACAACATTTTTATTTCGAATAATATCTCAAGATAGTTTGAATAAAAATTGTAGTGCAGTTTTCAACCTCTCAAACGATATACGCGCTTCTACTGAGGAGGTTGGGAACACGTACAGACTACAACAGATTAGTGTCTGCCACCGCCTTTACCCAGGGGGCGCTCGATGACTCTTGCTTGCGTAAAACAAGTAGTTATTCCAAGTGAGAAAGTTTGTATCTGAAAGTAGAACCGATTATATATTATAACATCTAATGACACTATAGGCCTTAATAAAAATATTAACTTTTCACAAATGTATTTATGATGAAAACAGGTTTTTTTTGTTATGTTAAGTTTTTGCCAGTTTTGGTTCGGGGGAGCTTTGCTCCTAACCTCAAAATTTAAGATCGCGGGAAATTTTGAATATTCTTGTTTATAATGTCTATAAATACAATTACACTTAATTATTACGACTGCGTCGTCTGCAACTTTTTTGATATCAACTTCGAGAACAGTTTCAAACACTAATCAAGAGATATCTTGAGATATCCCTACACTGCTTGTGTATGTAGGTTCGATAGCAATCATTTCTCTATTATGAGGTTGTTTGGCCGGCCACTAGAGGGAAGTCCAGGAATTTCCGAATAGTATATGGTACATGTATGGTAGGCACGTATGTAGTTGAGCTATACATTTTTAAATATATCTAAATAGAAAAAACACAAATTGTACTAAAATTGAAAGGGGAGTACTGGCAAGCCTTCCATTGTACTGCAAATAGTACAATTGTACTGGCAGCGGTAACGCTGGCGGTGGGTAGCCGGTAGTCGGGTAGGGGTATGAACCGTTGACCGCTCCTTTTGTTCTTGTTCACGTGATCCACACCTGAGGATCCCGAGCCTTCAATTCTAGGTATATTAATACTGCTGGAAAGCTTAAGAATAGCTCAACAAGTTTCACTCTACTTTTTTTTCGAATGATGTATAACAAATGTGATAAATAGTAAAGATTACATTTTTCCGTACTTAAAAATGCAAAAAATTACATAACTCATCGAATTACGAATAAAATATTAAATCCAGAAAAAGGTCAAGCCAGTCTCATTTCGGCTGATATTATGAGGATTAAAACTATACCTGTTATTTGAAATGATGAATGAGCGATAACTCAAAAGCTTGCAATTTTATATTTAAGGGAGGGTAGGGAAGCAAGCGCAAGGGGGGGGGGGACTTTTGAGGAAATGCAAAATTAATTAATTAGCTCCTAACAATTGGTAAAAATTCAGCTTGTCTCTGATTACTTCCAATATATGTTCATTTTTGGATTTCATAGCTTGCGCGAACGATATGGTTGGGGATTGAGCGCCAGAGCAATGTTCATGTTACAAGGCCTTTATCTCACTTCCTATGCATTTTATAAGAAAATGCTTCAAATGAAAAAATTTCCTCATTTCATTAACTACAGCTTACTCTTTACAGTATGCAGTTATTTTGAAAAATAAAAAAGTTACCTCGATCCACACTTTTTCGCTGTAAATTACACAAAAATCGCAACTTCTCGATTCATATTTATTTATTTTTCAGTCGTATGCTATCAATCAAATATTATTTTTGTATATACCGTTGGAAAGCGAAAGGTTTGAATATTGTAATATTAAAATATCAAGATTTTACGTCAACAAATGACAGGTATAGAGGAGTGGGAACATGTGAAAATAGTGAAAAAATGTGAAAATAGTTAAAAGTTAAAAAAAAGCTGTGTTTAATTTGGAAGCGCAAGGGGGAGGAGCGGGGACTTTTGGGAAAATGTACCTCTGAGTGGGTTTTAACAACTGGTCAAAATTCAGCTTGTCTCTAATTACTTCCGACATATGGTCATTTTAGCCCTTCGTTGCTTGAGCTAATAAGGATTAAGTAGAAATCTCGAAAATTACAGAACATAAAACTAGAGTGTACATTATGCTTTTCGCCGGTTTATAGAATTTTTTATATAATTGTTGCACATTCTACAGGACAGCCTTCATGGTGATTTATAAATAATGTTAGTTTAGACATTTTTAGTTTTATGATACTAATTCATTTGCTGAAATCTCTTAAGTATATAATAAGGTTAAAAAAAAGAAGGTACAATTCCCTACTTGCGGCTAGAACTCGCGACTCTTGGATTTCGAGACTAAACCAACCAACCAAAATGTATTTGTTTCTACTCCGGTAACTACAATCTATAAACTGACATCCACCACAGTGGTCAATTTGTCATATTTAGGCGGAAAATATGATTAACACTTCATTTTTAACTATATTTTTATTGAGAAGTGTATTTTTGTGGTTTGAATTTACGATGATGCCTAAAAAGTACATACATAAATATATACAGGGTGAATCCGAGGTCAATATCTCCTCAACCACTTGAAATTTAAAAAAAATGTCTCAGATAAAAATTGTGAGAGATGAAGAGAGGCATATTCTAAAATTCAAATCTACAGGGTGTTTGGCAAACTAATGGTGATGGTAAACTAATAGCAGGATTTTTAAAATAAACACCCAATAGTGAAATCGGTAAAGCACATATTTTCGTAAATTTGAGGGTAATTTTATATCATTTTGAATGTTTGTCAGGGCCGGCCCGATAGGTAGGCGAGCTAGGCACTCGCCTGGGGCGCTGGATCCTGGGGGGCGTCAAAACGCAAAAGACAAGTGATTTGCCGTAAGTCGGTTGTGGTTTCCGAACAATTAAACTTAAAATTTTAAACAGAAGCACGTACTCCAAATAATTCCGCCCCTGCCCGCCTACCGGTAAACGTGCTGCGTGATTGTGATTACAAAAAATCAAAGTAATACCGCACGGCCGGCGGTCGGTGGAGTAAAAAAGTTTGCGACGTGTCTTCGTGTCTATAATATTTGTATTTTATCGTTTTTACATAGGGCGCTGACGACGCCGACTGTCGGTCTTTTTTTATTGAGTTTTGAGTTTCTAAGTAACTAAAAAAGCAAATTGTTCAAATCAGCCTTTTATAGACATAGTGTTGGTAAGACCGGTAGCGCAGTAGCTTGTAACTTTACTAGCTTTCTTCGAACTTTGTATATTAATAATTATAATTAGGTACGTTAGTAATTAAAAATTAAATTTGTGTTGTGTTATGTTTGTTGACGTTCAATACTGACAATAATCAATAGTAATAGTGTATAGTAGAGTAGCAAATAATATAAATGTCTTAGAAATTGTCTGGGGTGCAAAATCGTAAAATAAAAATGGTAGTTCTGAAAGAAGCTGAAAAGAGTTCGGCATTTATGTCAAAATTTATAAAAATTTCGAAGTCTTCGTCTTCAAATGAACCACAAATAAATTTTAGCGAAAATGAAGTGTTCGAAGAATTTAAGGAGCGTGCAAAATGTGTAACAGTGCAGGTGCTTGACAATAAGAACGTTGGTTGTGCTAAAAGTGCTGAAACGGAAACTGAAACTACGAAAAATAAACAAAGGAAATAAAAAAGATGATAATACACCGATAAGTTATGACTATTCAGATATGGGAAATTGGCCAAGATTTTTAACTGCTTCAATTCGAGATGAAATAGTTATACATGGTCCAGAAAAAATTGAAGATCCTAATTCACTATTTTCCTGGGATGATAATCTAAATAATTCAAAAAACAAATGCAGGCACCTTTCTCTTTCTCATTGTTGTCGTACTTTACCTAACTGAGAAATGAGTCTCTTTTAAAGACTTGTCACTAAAAGTATAATTTACCTAAGAAAGTATTGAAAATTGGGAAGGGGAGGCGCAAAGTTTAGGACTGGCCTGGGACGAAAAATTTCATTGGGCTGGCCCTGATGTTTGTCAAGATCATTACAGGACTCTCAGAGTTAATCACAATTCTACAGGGGGTGTTCTACACGATGATTCAAACTGTCATAATTCATTTTTTTTTAAACGAAACACAATGTGTATTTTAACTTAAAATGTCCTTTATATATTCACTATTTTTCTTTAGCTCTTTCCGTATTGCACTTCCTAATATTTTGGGTTTTCAATTACTTTATAAATAGTCCTCCACTTCTGATTTCGCAAAAATTCAAACTGTTGAAACATTTTTAGAGAAATAACCATTTCCGAACTTCCGAAATGAGATGAAATATTTTCTATGTGCCTACAACAAAGTAAATTTTTATAATATATCTGGAAGTACATTCACTAACCTGCTATATATGACAAAACTTACAGTGAAACTTTGTGAAACTTTTTTTTAAATTCAAATATAAATGCATAAACGCACACTTAAACAAAATACATTCGTTGTGTAATTCTGCTTAGTAGTATACATGCCATGGGACATTCTTTATATAGTTAAAAACACTAACAATTAAGAAATACGACATTATAAGATTATTGGTATTTTTATGAAAAGTCAAATTTATATGACAAAAAAATAATTAAACAGGAGTCCCTAAGGCCAGGGAGGGCAACCGAATTTTAAAAAAAATTTTCGCAAACTGCCTTTTCAAACTTTTTACGGGGTTCTTAGAGAAGTGCTTCTGTAAATATTATTTCCCATATTTGTTATGGGTCCAATGCGCCACCGACGAGAAAAAAAATATTGAAATTTCACCAGCCGCCACTAAAAAAATTCCATAGAATACACATATTCTTGATTACAAAAAAAAAGAGTTATGAACAAAACAACTAAAATAATATACCTTTAAGTTAACAGATTACTTTCAATAAAATATTTCAGAAAATAAGTTGTGGAAAATTTATTATTAAACAATCTAAATGTTTAGTGATATACGAGAACAACAGAATTCGATCCATAAGATCCTCCAAATATGGTACATCACTGCGCTCAGAATGACAAAAAATAGATTTATTATCAAAATTGTGGCTTACAAAATTTACAACAAAGAAGTCCTATAGCTTCTATTTGGTAATAATGGCATTTTACAAGAAAAAAAAAGGCTGATAAGAAAATTATGAGTAAATATCTTCCAAATGTCTGTATCATCGTCTTGAGTTTTTGAGTTAATTTCTTCAATGTGGATCGCCTCTTTTGAGAAATTCGAAGGACTCTGCGTCTTCCATCATGTCGTAAAGTATTGTACTGCGGCGAAGAAGGTTAAAATTAACATAACCTATGAAAAATTCCCAAGAATACACATATTCTTGATTACAAAGAAAAAGATTTATGAACAAAACAACTAAAATAATATGTTAACAGATTACTTTCAATAAAATATTTCAGAAAAATAGTTGTGAAAGTTTAATATTAAATAATCTAAATGTTTAATGATATACGAGAACAACAGATTTTTGTCCAAAAAATGGTACTTTTGTCACATTGTGTGCAAAAGTCCCGTATCGGTTTATTTCTAGAAAAGTTTTTTCGGATTTGTTTCTCCCTCCCGCTCATCAATTATAAGACTGGGATATTATGAAACTCGGGTAAAAAAATTGCTTTCAGATTTCTACCCTTCGAGAAAAAAAAAAGAGGCACTTCATAGATTTCCGTCAATTCATATAACGAGACATCGGTAATCAAATCGTTCAACAAAGTTCTCGAGCACAGCGAAAACTTCTAAGAATCGAATACATCTCCATTCGTGCATCCCAATACTTCCATCACCAGTTTTGCACTGGAATAATACCGATGTAATTTTCGCGCTACGAACATTTAAATTAGCCGTATTGAAAGTACTCATAGAACAAAGTCAATATAGTGCCGAAGTTTATCTATATGCAATATTATCAACACTTATTTACCGACAATAATCGAAATTGAGGTTGCAATAAAACAGAATATGAGATTAGTTAGAATGTAAATAACGATAATAAACAAAGCAAACAAGGATGATATAAATGGAGCTAAGTTGATATAAGTGAAAGTCTTATGCGCAAGACACTGCACACATGTTGTAGAGTTTGAATACCTAGTATTCACTTTTTAAACTACATGGAAAACATCACTGCGGAAATTTATATTAAAATATGATGACACAAATTTAACAACTATAGAAATAAATTCTACACTACTGATTATTCTGCAACGCAAAAGCCCATCACAGATCTCAGCATAATACCATAGCATAGGAGCATAAGAATTTCAGCCACTCATAGGCACATACGACAAAGAACGTCGTATGTTTATTTCACATAATAAAATCCATAAAAATGAATAATTTTGCATCCTCCCTAGGTGCAGCTAGTGAAACCACCTGCATAAAAAGACCTGGAAAAGGTATGAAAGACTCCACATGATAAAATCCCTAGCGCCGTGTTGCCTCTTGCAACTCCTAAGAAACCACCTACACCACCTTTTTCAAATGCCACATCCGTACGTTATTTTAAGCATATTGGTATACTTGGTATGCTACAGTCGTTTAACAGTTACCTCGACAGTTACAAATAAGATATGTTGCAAAATAATGACAAGAAATGAACCTGTACCATATTAATAAATTAAGAGATTATGATAATATCTATTCATACTGTGCACTTCCGGCCTCCACACAAACTTCTAAGCATCGCAGCTCTCATGTACAGGTTGCTCTAAGCAGGCTGGTGTTACTCTGCGGCAAGCCTCACGAATCCGATCCATAAGATCCTCCAAATATACCAAGTATGGTACATCACTGCGCTCAGAATGACAAATATATCTATTATCAAAATTATGTCTTACAAAATTTACAACAAAGAAGTCCGATAGCTTCTTTTTGGTAATAATGACACTTTATAAAAAAAATGGCTGATAAGAGAATTATGAATAAATAATTTCCAAATTTCTGTATTATCATCATTGATCTGAGTTAATATCTTCAATGTGCATCGCCTCTTTCGAGAAATTCGAAGGATCTGCGTCTTCTATCATGTCGTTTTACTCTTTGATATTAGGTAAAGAATATTGGCAATATAGGCCGCGGCAAGTATTACAAACAATAGAGCAATGCAATCTAGCTTTCCAGTAGTCACACTTTGGAGCAATTGAAAAAATTGTTATTTTATAGAATATCCAGAGTAGGTGGTAACAACGTTTTAATCGGCCCCAAAATGCCATTCGCCATCATTCAACTGCAATTTTCTAGATAAAGTGAATTGCCGAGCCATGTTTGTAGTTGATACTGCACCTGATATAAATGTTGCTGAGCTGCACTGGGCATTGGCTGAGGTGCAGTTAAATTCACAGCTTTATTGTGTTCCATAAATTTAGCAAATAAGAGATATTTCAAGGTATCTATGAAGGTCCGTACATTGTCAAAAGCACTCGAACTCAAAAAGTTCTGCGGCATTTCTCGTCAGCAGGTTTCGCCAATAATTTCAAAGCCTATTAAGTAAGGATACTGTCATATTATATTCAGTAATTACGTGCAAAAATAAAATGTGATCATTACTTAATTTACAAGAATCATAACTTGAGGAATAAATTTCTGTTTCTATTCTTGCTTCTCCAGATTTCAGAGAATAAATATCTGTATCAGGTCAGGTCAAATTGTTTATTAGGGAATACTGTATAAAGAAGTTAAGAAGAATTTTTATCTGAAAATAAAATAAAAATCCCATCCCTAAATTTAATTTTTTCCACTCATAACTTCTTTATTATTATGTTGCGGTAAAAAGTTAAAAACCAAAGTTGTAGAGAATTGCATTATCTACAAAAACACTATTTCAGAATATTTCCTCAAGCTCATGGTTACGGAGATAAATAAAAAAAACTGACTACACCCTTATTTTGAAGATGGCGGCCGAATGACAACGCTTCTAGGCACAGAAACTGTTTTGCAGTCACGGCTGCCCCCATGAATTCTGGATTATATGAACAATTGTGATGTAGGTACTCGAGGAGAAAGCCCGGCGGGGCGCCAATTATTGTGGCCATACTGGGATAGAAGTCCCCCAATATGAATCCTTTTTTCGTTAAGAAAGCAGGACAGTGAAACAGCATATGCTGGGCAGTCTCGTCATCCAGATTACACTCTCTATACTTGAGGTTATCTATAACTTCCAGTGTATAAGAGTTGTCCGGAGTCGATAGTACGAAGGCGTAGAAGGGCCAATAAAAAAGTGTCAACCAAAATTCACTTTGATTGTTGCAATTTTAATTAAGCGATTGTAACTTCGGACTTACAATTGTAACTTCGACCTACAATTGTAACTTCGAACTTACAATTGTAACTTCGACCTACAATTGTAACTTCGGACTTACAATTGTAACTTCGATCTACAATTGTAACTTCGGACCTACAATTATAACTTCGAACTTACAATTGTAAATTCGACCTACAATTGTAACTTCGGACTTACAATTGTAACTTCGATCTACAATTGTAACTTCCACCTACAATTGTAACTTCGACCTACAATTGTAGATGCGATATACAATTGTAACTTCGATTTACAATTATTATCCAGATGATAAAGAATAAATGCGCCACAATCAGTTCTGTTCGTAGTTCTGTTCTTGTTGTAGAACCTCCCAGAATCGACGAAGGCAAAATACAAGTCGAAGGCAAAATACAAATTCGACAAAAAGATCATTTAAGTCTGAAAGACTTCAGAGCCATGAGCTAGCACAAAAGACCGGTATGAGTTCGTTCAGACATAAGGCACAACCAGGTGAAGATTCGAAGAAACACCGAATTTTCACTTAGGAAAATATGTTTTGGCCCAGGCCATGAGAGTGAAAGTATACTGTGGTCATGGAAAAATAAACATCATACTTTTATGAAATTATTTTTAACTTTTTAATTCCTCCATAAAAGACAATGACCACGAATATACAGTTATTATGGATATCATTCATAAGAATGAATATAAAATGTTAACTATGTTACGTATCAAAAAAGGGTGAATCGTTTAGTGGCGAAGGCGTGTAGCATCTGTAGGCAAATATTGGCAGAAAACAGTAAAAATGGACAAGGCTGGTTTCTCACAAAAAAAAGTTGGATGATCAATACAAAGCGATGGTAGGAAAGCCAAATGATAAAGTTATAAAGAAAACCGCTTTGTGCATAAGTAAGAAAAAAATCCATTTTGCCAAAAACTTGCTCGAAGGAGAGACGGTGTCATTTTCCCTATATTGAACATACATGGGGACTAGTAAGTCGTGAGACTAACCTAACATTATTAAACTTATGTATTAGTCGAACTCCGTTCTGTGAATAGTATAATCACGATATAGAACTTTAAAGCTAATCAAAAGCGAACCAGAATTTTTTAAGTAAAATATTTTTATATTATTCTCAGTCAGCCATAATTACCATAATTACCAAAATTCATAAATTTTAAAAAGCTTGCATTAAAGTCTGGGGAAGTTGCATGAATCTTTTCTACCAAATCGATTGTTAGCGCACGCTCTCATTTGTATGGTAAAATTTATCTTTCCTTAGTTGGGGAGGCGTAATTCTTTCACATTATATAATTTATTGGATAGGATATTGCAGAATTTCATTGTACTTTATTAAATAAATGGTATTCTTTAAACTATTTGCATTTTATTGATATCATGAATTGTTGCCAGTTTCTTAATCCCTTGAGGGTTTTCGTTTGGAAGACCGGAAACACTGAGTTAATCGGAGTCTCGTGATTCCGCAAGTTTGAAACTCAGTGTTCTGGTCACCTTACAGGAACTCGATAGCAATTTTCTATGCGATTTTTCAGGAATCATTAATTGTAGAATTCATTATTAGTAGGTGAATAAGTGGGATTCCGTGAAAAAGAAAGACCAAATTCTTATTAGAGAGAGGAAAATAGATTTTTTATTAGAGAAGAGCATCACTGATAATCTAACGTAGTGCAGCCTTGGCCTATTACTTGTCTATCGAGTTATATCTTATCTCGAACCCGCTTGGGAGTAGAAGAACGGGGCAGAACGCGACTGGCGCCCCTTAATAAATAAATTAGTGTCGCGACACGCACGATAGTGTGTTCTTCTACATTTTCTCATCAACGATCGCATCAATGATATTATTGTAGTTTGTTGAAGTTACAATTGTAGGTCGAAGTTACAATTGTAAGTCCGAAGTTACAATTGTAGGTCGAAGTTACAATTGTAAGTACGAAGTTACAATTGTAGATCGAACTTACAATTGTAGGTCGAAGTTACAATTGTAAGTACGAAGTTACAATTGTAGGTCGAAGTTACAATTATTTTAAGTCCGAAGTTATAATTGTAGGTCGAAGTTACAATCGTGTAGTTAAAATTGCAACAATGAAAGTGAACTTTGGTTGAAACTTGTGACCATTTTTATTGGCCCTTCTACGCCTTCGTACGATAGCGTCATCAAAGTTTTCTATCTCAATTGTTTTGTTAGACAAGTGGCTAGATACGTTGTAAATATTTTATATCAAATACCTGTTCCCATTAAATGAGTTTACGACCTTCCTTTATGGATTTTTTGTTTACTTAATTGCGCGTCGCCGAGAGTTTTAACAACTATTTTCAATAAGTCATAGGCGTGTTATACCTTGTAAAATATGTATTAATATATCGGTCAAATTATCAGCATTATTAATAATGAACACAAAAATAAATTAAATAAAGCAATTGAATATTTAGTAAAATCAGTTTTTTTATTGTTAGCGCAAAACGGGGTTTAGGTATATAATATTTTTGTTTTAAAGTTGCGCTATTGGTAGTGTTTAAAAAATAAATGGAAACTAAAGATAAGATAAGGTTATATAATTAAATACATATTATAATAAATAATACATAATTATCAAGTATAAGGTGCAGTCGGGAGTGGCCGACACGGCCGATTGCGATACCTATTTGATTAATATTTTGCTTTAATACGACTCGATTTACTTTTACGTGGTGCCACTGAAATTAACTACACAACCATATTTTTTATTTTTACTGTTTAAATAGGTATTCGCAGTAGGCAAAGTCCTATTGTACTCTCACTTGTTTCGTAATATAATTATTAAAATTCCCTCTAACAACTTTTTAAGATAAAACTGATATATGATCTGAGAGACACAATATTGTAGTCTCGATATCTTGTATATCCTTATATTTTCTTTTGGGTGAACACTAACCACGGAGTAAACTTTTCCATTCACAGTATTATATGGTTTCCTTTCTTGGGCATATTGTCAACTACACTTTAAATATAATTTCCCTCCATTGTTTCCTTATATTAAGTATAATACTAATAAATACTCATTATTTAGCAAACAACTACGGGCCATAAACACAAGCAACAAGTAGTAATCTACTACGAAGATCAACCACAGACGCACTGCGCGAATCTACATAAATCTTGCACCTCTCATTAAACAACTGCAGTTCCGGCATTTCTAGGTATGGGGACTTTTAGTATATTATTAAGTACATATACTTATACCCATTTCCGGTGAAAACAGCTTTATGTAAATTTGTCCGAATTTTCAGTGGTTTTCAAGCTAATTTGACTGCGCTATAAAAGACTATGCTCCACACAATGTATTTTAAACGGCACCGCGCTGGAATATTACTCACTTCAGTTGTTTTCTGTCCTATACGATGAATATCTCGAATGTCAGAAAAAAACCGCTGCCCAAGGAATCACTACTTCCACATCCAGATTTTCTATCCAAGTCACTCACAACGAAAAAATTTTGTATGTGGAAATAATTGCTTATGGAACTTTAATAATATAATATTTGAAATCCTCTACCCCAAAAACCTATAAAACGATACCCCACATTGGTAGTGGGGTGGGGGTGGTGCTAGGGGGTGGTAGTGGGGGTGGATGAAGTAAAAAATATTTTGAGGTTTCTGGTTCTTGTACACACACACTAAATCACAATTTTTTTCATCCCCTTTAATAATGGGGGTAATGGGGGTGGCTAATGCCAAAAATTTTTTTGAGACCTTAGCTTCTCTTTAATATACTAAATACCAATTTTCTGGACTCTTACCTGCTTAATTTACCTATTTACCCCAAATTGACCCCAATTTACCCCCAACCCTTCGATGGAACAAGATGAAAATATAATATAGTTCCATATCACGTTAATATACATACGTGTACCAAATTTCAAGTCAATATCTTAAACGGTTCCAGAGTAAACGTGCGCACAAAAAAAGTTACAGACCGACAGACCGACAGACAGACAGAATTTTTTTTCGCTCAAACTTAAAATCTCGACGTTTCATAACATTCTAAGCCTATTTGAACAATAAAAATTTTTAAAAATTTTTTTGTCGTTACCTCATTACCGATGTGGGGTATCGTTTTATGGATTTTCGTGGTAGAGGATTTCAAATATTATATTATTAAAGTTCCATAAACAATTATTTCCACATACAAATTTTTTTCGTTGTGAGTGACTTGGATAGAAAATCTGGATGTGGAAGTAGTGATTCTTGGGGCAGCGGTTTTCTAAGCATATGCCAAATGGCTTGTGTGGGAAAATGGTGGAAATTTCGCAAGCCTTTTGTTATATAGTCTTAGAATCACTTTTTCTAAACATATGTCAAACGGCTTGCGTGAGAAAGTGGTGGCAGTTTGCATACAATTTTCCTGCAACTTTCCGATGCAAGCCTCCGTTCCGTCCACATCCGATAGTCAAGCCAATTGTGTTATAATGCCTAACACATCAATAACATTCTATAGTTTCAAAGGCTTGCATGAGAAAATAACTGAAAAATCGAAAAAAATTTCCGTTAAATTTTCCGACCCCAAAATGTACTTATCCATTAGTGCCACTCAAGCTAATAAGTTTTTCGGGCTAGTGACGATGTACGTTTTCATACTTTTGATGGGCTTGTGTGGAAAAATCGGTAAAAATTTCGATTTTTTCTTACATTTTTTCTTACAAGATTACGCACTTATTTCAACCCTTATTTCAACCCTTTAGCCACCTGCAACACTAAAGCCTTTTGGTTTTCCGAAGTCAGGTTCTATTAATTAATCATTCAGTGAACATGGCTTGCGTGAAAATATGGGCAACAGATACCTTTTATTTCTGTTAAGGAAAATCGATTTTTCCATATGTTATCCCCAGGGGTCACTCACTCATTCTACTCAAAATCGATGTGCTTTTCAACCCTCTTCGAGGCTTATATGTGAAAATGGGGCACCTAAATCTGTCACTATCTGATGATCTAATAGCAACAAATTATCAACTATATCATTTGCAAATTCAAATATTTATGTTTTTCGGCCCACGCTAATATACAGGTACTATCTACCGTTCAGCATTTGAAAAGTAAGTGATAGTAGCTAAGATGCGTATTAAAGTAGCTGCTCAAAATGACGCCCATCAACTTCAATGCAAGAATTGCAATGCTCTCATTTCAATAATGGCTGGTCCCACAGAAAATATAAATAATATCCTTTTTATGCATTTTTAATAATAGTCATAGTACGTTATCGGAACAGTAGAAATTCAAAATAAAACAAGTTATATATAAATTTACTTTCTCACCCCCCTTCAAGCACTCCCAAGATGATGATTACAATACGACAACATGACTCACTTACCAACATCCAGTTATCAAATTACTTCCACATCCAGTGGAAGTATAGTAACGACAAAAAATTTTTTAAAAATTTTTGTTGTTCAGATATGCTTAGAATGTCATGAAACGTCGAGATTTCAAGTTTGAGCGAAAAAAAATTTTCTGTCTGTCTGTCGGTCTGTCTGTCGGTCTGTCGGTCTGTCGGTCTGTCGGTCTGTAACTTTTTTTGTGCGCACGTTTACTCTGGAACCGTTTGAGATATTGACTTGAAATTTGGTGCACATATGTACTTTAACGAGATCTAGAACTAGATTATATTTCCATCTTATTCCGTCGAAGGGTTGGGGGTAAATTGGGGTAAATTTGGAGTAAATAGGTAAATCAAGCAGTTAAGAGTTCATAAAATTGATATTTAGTATAGACAAGAGAAGCTAAGGTCTCAAAAAAATTTTTGGCATTAGCCACCCCCATTACCACCCCCATTACCACCCCCATTACCACCCCCATTACCACCCCCACCTCATTATTAAAGGTGTTGAAAAAAAAAATATGATTTAGTGTGTGTACAAGAACCAGAAACCTCAAAATATTTTTTTACTTTATCCACCCCCTACTCCCACCCCCTGTCACCACCCCCACCCCACTACCGATGTGGGGTATCGTTTTATGGGTTTTTTGGGGTAGAGGATTTCAAAGATTATATTATTAAAGTTCTATAAACAATTATTTCCAGATACAAAATTTTTTCGTTGTGTGACTTGGATAGAAAATCTGGATGTGGAAGTAGTGATTCCTTGGGCAGCGGTTTTTTATTGTATTATGACAAGTATTCATCCAGAGGTAATAAATATAAAATTAATTTTAGTCACCCCATTCATGGGGTCGTAACACCCCCGGGGGTAATTTTGAGACATGCGTTTGTGTAGAATATTTGCCTAAATATTATCGGGAATCAGTACCCTGACACTTCGTATAAAAATAAAAATTTAACATTTCGTTAACATTTAACACATTTGAAAATAAATTAATTAAAGGTAGTTGAACTTTATCCATTCAGTTATAATAATAATTGTCAGATGCAAATTACGTCATTTGAAAAACTTATATATGTTTTTATCATAGAAAAAAACATTCGAATTTAGTAAATGTTGTATCTAGTGTCGGCTAACGGAATTCTATAAAACTTGTTAGTTCAGTATCCGAATGAGATTTACACGGTAATCATTCATGAGGGATTTCAAATGCATTATTAAAAAAAAAGTACAGTTTTGTATATACAGTGTGTCTCGTTTAAAATGAAGACACCCGGATATTTTCGTAATTTGTTGAAATCCAGATTTGAGCTTTGGCACAATGGGCTCATTTAGCAATTTTTTATTACATTTTCTGAAAGATCTATTAATTCTAGAGCGAAATGCAAAAAAAAAGAATTTTCTAGGGTCTCTATAGACTTCAAAATTAATCAAGAACATATCAACACGTCCCAAACAGCACGTCCAATTGTAATTACGTCTCTACAAGATATACACATGAGAAACAAACTAGTACTGACCTACACATACGAGATACACTTATGTTTATATTGACAGAATTATGTGATACAATGTTTAATAATTGTATACCGTATGCACTCAAGATTCTAAACATTTTTATATAACGTAAAGAAGGATCATTAGAATGTTGAAATTTGACGTCCGTAGAAGATGCCTACAAGGTTTAAGTCATATGTATGTGTGATGTACCGTGCGTGTAATTTCCCGTTAGGCATGTACATCCACGTAGCGCGATAGATTTGACAACATAGTTGCCGTAAATTCCTCCGTCGAGCGGAGCGTTCCAGCCTGTTATTTCATTTTAGCCAGCTGGCACGCGCGATGTTGTAATTTTACTCCCGATGCCTAGCGTTCGGCTACACACACAGTATACTTGTGCCTACTGCATACACCACATAAAAGTGCGATATATACACATGATACAAATAACTATATATACACTTTTTAGTTGTGTCTTGTCGTGTCTACATTCGACTATTCGAGCATGGAACAGTGTGCGCGCGCATAGCGTCAGCGTGAGCATACCGGCCATGTGTATCTCATGTGTCCTCTTTCCTCTATAAGAGTGGTCATAGCCACACATATAGCAGGCATTTTTGTTTTTTAACAATATCCACAATAATTTATATTCGAAAGTGTTTGCAAAGATTCGGCAGTTTTAAAGATATCGAGTTCTTTTAATAAGAAAATTAGATTAAAATGCATTAAAAAGCAAAATCTAGCCATTGCAAAAAAACTTTTAGTTGTTTTTTCAAGGTAATAATTGCTTATAAAACCAATGTACGAATATACTTCTTTTCAATTTTAGGTCTGTTTTAGACCATTAAATATTCTATTTATGTTGTAGATGATATATTGTACCTGACCGTTTTTTCTCCAACACGTTTCCCAGGTTTGTATAAGTACTTCAACTTAACACATTCACTGCCGGCACCGCCCCAGGGGCGTTCATCCGATTTTGATAAAAACGCCGTGACCGCCCGAGAGGCGTTCTTCTATATACCTAATACAGGGTTGCACTAAATTGTAATTAATTAAACAAAAAAAAAAAGAAAAAAAAACGAAAAGAAAAAAAAATTTGTTTTTTTTTTAGCAAAAAATTTGGAAAATTTGAACTTAGTAGAGTGTCCACTAGCTAATCACTAGCTAATACAAACATTAAATTAACAAATTGCAAAAGAAAATAGGTGGCACACGATCAGTCGTCACTAATGAGCTCCGGCAGTGAATGTGTTAAAACTTTAATTCTTAACTCAGGTGACACTGGTGACAGTTTAATTAAATTAAATAAGTTCTTCTTAATTATTATAAATAAATAAAAATACTAGTAACTCGAAAAATTCAGGTTTGGGAACACGTAAAAAAATAGAAAAAAAAAAGAGAACTTGAAAGATTTTCATATATTTTAAATAAGGCTAGAAATTCAATTTCACACATAATAAAGACTTCATACACATCATAAATACTGCTTTTAGCATCCGAAATAACAGTCAACACGATAGCTCAGTTGGTAGAAGCGTCAGTACTGTAATACGGACAACAGAGACATGTAGGTTCGACTCCTACCCACCGCAATTGGCAACGGTAAGTAAAAATGAATTTAATAACTTAATAAACATTATAGTTTGCAGGCAACCCTTGTGAGAAGAAATTGGAGTGATGGTAAACAATATTAGATAGTTAATGTAAATAAAATATACGGATGGCTAACAAATAAATTCATAGGACAAAACGTATTTATGCATTAATTACTTTATTTTTATCAAGTAGACTTACTAACTAGTATGTAGTTTTATATGTTCCCATTGCTAAAAACCTGTGGGGGGATTACCAAATATAACCTGAAAAAGACGTCAAATTAACGTCTAGCATAAGACGTCATACGTCTGAAACATTAGGAAGTTAATCACTGTGCATCCGATAACACACTGTGGATCAAATTATTTGTGTATATGTAAATGGTATACTGTGGCTACATTGTGAGGCGGACGTTTAACCTTTGTGCATACGTGTGTGCCTACAATGTGTAAACGTAGCACATTTACATCGTAGAATTGTGTAACCTTGTGTCTGCATCTAGATATATCGTCACAATGCGAACACATCGTAATCGTTATTTGGTGTGCTGTATGGGGTGGCGCTTTCATGTTATAGCTGTGTGACGTCAATGTCTCTATCGCATCGGGAGACGTAGACGTAGCTGACCCGCTTGCCTAGTAGTCTAAGATCCGGCATAAGAAATTAATACCCTCATCTGTTATTCAGATAAGAAATAGTTTATATAAAAGATAACATGTAGGTTAATAGATCGCGACTAGGTTGCCTAGCCATATCTTGACCCGATGGCGTTTAATTTGAAAATTGTTTTCAGGCGAAATCGAAATTTTATCTTTAAACGTATTTAACAGCGAAACCATTATTCCTACAGGAATTTTTCAAGGAAGCAAATTCATCATCATTTTATAATCTTTCTAGTAGATCCCAATCAGTTTTTCCTAACACCAACGTTTATCTAGGTATTTGCAAGAGATGAGAAAAAACACGTTTCCTTATTTTTTTGTCGTAGAGTAAAAAACCGCTGCCCAAGGAATCACTACTTCCACATCCAAATTTTTTTATCTAAGTCATTCACAACGAAAAAATTTTGTATGTGAAAATAATTGTTTATGGAACTTTAATAATATAATATTTGAAATCCTCTACCCCAAAAACCCATAAAACGATACCCCACATCGGTAGCGGGGTGGGGGTGGTGATAGGGGGTGGTAGTGGGGGTGGATGAAGTAAAAAAACATTTTGAGGTTTCTGGTTCTTGTACACACCCTAAATCACATTTTTTTTTCATCCCCTTTAATAATGGGTGGGGGTGGTAATGGGGGCGGCTAATGCCAACATTTTTTTTTGAGACCTCAGCTTCTCTTGTATATACTAAATACCAATTTTATGGACTCTTACCTGCTTGATTTACCTATTTTCCCCAAATTTACCCCAATTTACCCCCCAACCCTTCGACGGAACAAAACGAAAATATAATCTAGTTCTAGATCTCGTTAAAGTACATATGTGTACCAAATTTCAAGTCAATATCTCAAACGGTTCCAGAGTAAACGTGCGCACAAAAAAAGTTACAGACAGACCGACAGACAGACCGACAGACCGACAGACAGAAAATTTTTTTTCGCTCAAACTTAAAATGTCGACGTTTCGTGACATTCTAAGCCTATTCGAACAATAAAAATTTTAAAAAATTTTTTTGTCGTTACTATACTTCCACTGGATGTGGAAGTAAAATAAAAGATAGCTCGACTGTTGTAACGGGTTTTTGAAGTAAAA
The DNA here is from genome assembly GCA_936432065.2 of Rutpela maculata. Taxonomy (NCBI): domain Eukaryota; kingdom Metazoa; phylum Arthropoda; class Insecta; order Coleoptera; family Cerambycidae; genus Rutpela; species Rutpela maculata. Next base: position 80,881,150 of record OW386285.2, on the reverse strand, counting down.
TTCTACACATCTGTACCCCTTACTCTTTGTGAACTTGCATTAACAAAGACTTTTTTTAAACATATCTGACTGAATCGGGACAGGTGCAGATCGATTTAGAATTAAATTCTACGTCTGTTAGGTTATCTTTCGTTGTTGTATTATTTTTGGTTGATTAGTTATTAACAGGAGAAGGTCGACTATCTCTTTTTTTGCAACGGAAAGAAATGGGCCAAAGACACTTTTCTAACAAAAAATCGCGATCGAGAAACGTCAAACGAAAAATGCCAAAAATGTCAACACTGACATTCGATTGCGGTGGGCAAGATTATTAGGTAAGCGAGGTAGGACTGTGGAGACATTTACGTCAGCGATTCGACCGCTTCAGCTTATGAAGAATTAGATTTTAAAGCAGTATATTTCTGGAACTACATATCGGATCGAGCTCAAATTTTCAGTGTAATAATTATTTGATGATTACTTCGCACAATTGTAATAAAAAGTGCAATATTAAATTTGACTAAATGACCACATCCTATATAAAACGTACATTTCGAGACTACCAACTTAAATTTAAGTAACAAACTGAGACAACGGCAGCTCCCCAAATGGGGCCCATTCCCGATATTTTGCTTCGCGTTGAATATATCGAAAAAAGTTATTAGAAAAAGTTGTTCAGTATCGAATTTTGACAATATACCAAACATTACGAGATTCGCATTTTTAGTTTTTTCAATATTTTTTTGCAGTCCACACACGGTTACAATTTTGGTTTCCAATTTAATAGGATTCCATGGAAACAAAAACTATGATCAAATTAAATGTCAATCTGATAAAACTTTGAGTTATAGTGTAAAGTTCTAATTTACGATCGTAAAATGCGTCTCTATTTAAGGGAAAAATCAAAATAATAAGGTTTTGGTGATGGGTAGTAGCAGAGAAGTAGCCACCGAATTTAACCGAAGACGATATTACTCATGGAACTGAAGCCACGATAAATGCTCATTTCAATGAAACTGACAGTGTACAGTTCATCTCAAACTTATAGCAACATGAGGCCCAGTGTTTCAATGCAAAGTTAAGCACTTTATCCTACAAATAAATTAGCTAGAAGTTTAGAATATGAAGTTGCAATATTAAAGTGTTTAATAAAAGCATATTCTAAACTTCTAGCTAATTTATTTGTAGAATAAAGTGCTTAACTTTGCATTGAAACACTGGGCCTCATGTTGCTATAAGTTTGAGATGAACTGTAATTAAAAGACCTCAGAATGATCAACCCCGTCGAATACATCCGCATCCTGAAGATAACGTAATCTTAGCTGCAAATCAAGCGAATCCGAGAGCGAGTCTACGAAATTTATCGTCTTAACTGAATATCGACAAGGAGAAAATTAGAAGGTGTTTTATACGTCATAAAATGAAGCTTTATAAACCAAAATTTTTACACATTTTGAAAGAAGGTGATGAAAATAGAAGGTTAGATTATTGCTATTAGGCCCAGGAAAATTTTTTAGACGACCGAAAATTTCTAAATAAAATTTTGTTTACTGATGAGGCTACATCTACCACTAATGGGGTGGTAACTTCTCAAAACTGTAGATACTGAGCCACAGAAAATCCTTATTGGATTGTTAATTGTAAAGACCAATATTCAGAGAAAGTTAACGTATGGTGTGGAATTTTAGGAGACCGAATAATTGGTCCGTTTTTTTAATAACTCGTTAAATGGTGAGGGTTTAGTTAACTTCTTCGATACGGAATTATGGGATGCAATTGAAGATCTTCCTCTTAATGTGGGATAGGAGATGTTTTTTCAGCTAGATGGTGCGTCAATATATTATTCCATGTATGTTCGTCAGTGGTTGAAAGAACATTTTCCAATGCGCTGGACAGGAAGAAGTATTCATTTTGAACTCTGGCCTCCTAGGTCACCCGATATTACACCATTAGATTTTTATTTCTGGGGAACAGTGAAGAATAAAGTTTACAAAACAAGGCCCAGAAATAGAGAAGAACTTTGTGCTAAAATAAGACGAGCCTGTCGCGAAATCAGCATTCCAGAGCTGAGAAGAGTAGCCAAACAATCGTAAAAGAATTGAGAAATGTATTCAAATTGAAGGAGGATTGGTTGAGAAAGGCTACATCCGATAATTAATTAAAATTTTCTGTTAAATAAATGTAATGAGTAACTATTTAAAAAACTGATCGTTACTTTAAACTGTTGTTTTTTTTTACTTGTTTCAGTTATCAAAAGTTAATTGTCTGTTTTCTTTTCTCCTAAAATGTATTTTTTGTCAAATCGGCACTTGTTCAATAAATTTTTTTGTAATTCCATGGCATCCTATTAAATTGAAAACCAAAATTGTAACCGTGTGTGGACTTTGCGGGAAAATATTGGAAAAATTAAAAATGCGAATTTCGTAATGTTTGGTATTGGAGCTCAAAATTAGATTCTGAACAACTTTTTCTAATAACTTTTTTCGATATCTTCAACGCGAAGCAAAATATCGGGAATGGGCCACATTTGGGGGGCTGCCGTTGTCTCAGTTTGTTACTTAAATTTAAGTTGGTAGTCTCGAAATGTACGTCTTATATAGGACTACAATTGTGCCAAAGCTCAAATCTGGATTTCAAAAAGTTACGAAAATATCCGGGTGTCTTCATTTTAAATGAGACACTGTAGAAATGAAAACGTCGTATTCGTTTGTCACTATAGGTATATTTATATTATGATATTTGGATTTACACAATTCACACCATCAGCGGATGCTCCACCAACATTTCTCTGATTTTTTGATTGCTTAGTATTGCAGATATCCAGACCTCCTTCCAGCTCTTGTTGAAAAGTGTACTGAATAGGGTGACTAGATAGTAAATACATTCATTTTAAGAGTAGTGTAGGTACTGTACTCTGTCCTCTTTTTCAAGTCAAAGTACTATATACTCTTTTCATTTTTTTTCCTTACGAGTTGCAGTTCCAGAATCTCGTTGTACTGAAGCTCAAGTTTATTGTACTCCATAGTTTCATTAACCCATTAGTCCAGTTCCTTCCAACAAGGCGAGTATACGGTCAAAGGGTGCTCTAGCTATCTCTTCCGGGGTCACAAATGGCTTCTCGAAGTATGAACACCTTCCAGCCACCAAGGCTGTGTATTCACATAGTATATGGTGAGGAGTTTCCTCATCCTCATCGAGCATCCTACGCTCTGGATTGTTTCTAGCCCCTGTATTGGTTAGGTATTTGTTTAGCATGCAATATTCTGTTAGGGTCAGCTAATCTGTTCTCATCTCAGCTGTTTTCTGCTCAACTTTAGCAATTCGTTGGTCTTAGTCTTGGATGGCCAGTCAGGTGAACATACGTGACTGTCTCATTCCTGTCACCCCTGTGCAATACAAGTTATGTTTCTTACTAATACTGACTTACATGACTTTGACTGCCCATTTGATGTGCTGATTAAAAGCCGTTAGGCGAGCAGGGTCTAAGTACTGCGGTTGGAGAAAGCGTCACACATCTGGTACACAGATAAATCCAATATGGACACAGGAGTTGGTGGGGGCGTGGCAGGGCTTGGTAACACCCCAACCATCTTCCAGGAAGAAATCTATGCTATAGATCAATGTGCCCAGGAATGCCTAAATAGAGGCACTCGAAGGGCAAAAATTTACATACTTTCAGGTAGCAGGCAGCATTAAAGGCTCTCAGGTCCTAATACCTTCGAGTCAAAAATTGCCCGGGAATGCAGACAATCCCTCAAGCAACTGGCAAAAAACTACAAGGTTACCTTGATGAGGGAACAGAAGGCAACGATTTGACTGATGAGAGCCTTGCAAAAAAAGGGGCTGAAGCCCCATTTTTTGGACCGGAACCGTTCTGTGGCTTATCTAAAGGACACAACGGAGAAGGTCCTAAAATTGGAAAAGGAACAAAAGAAGTCCTACTGCAGGAATACTATAGGCAAAAGGAGAGCAAAAAGGTTTATAACCTCTTCAACATAGCTTCTTCTCTTCTCTAGACTTTTACAACAAAATGTATGCCTCCGTTGCAGCAATTAATTGAAAGCTTGTAAAGCTGAACTCTTACACAGATATATGTGCGTTCATAACGACGGAAATAATTTTGAATATTTAATGTAACATTTTAGATTTAATGTTAATTTTTTTTATCATTCATTTCATCTAGTGTTGCCTATTTTGATAGCTATGTATTTAGTAAATGGATTATATTAATTGAAGACATTTGAAAAATTTTCTTAGAATTTAATTCCCTTTCAAATGTACTGCTTTCTAAGATTCCTGTGATTGATGAACATCTTTGGACCATAGCGCTATCTAAAGATCGAAAGATCGTCTTATTAAAAAGTCATTTATACATTTCAGAATTCAAATATCTCTTTTTAGTGGGGGGGTCATATTAAGTCATAAATTTTTTAAAATGAACGTAGCTGAAAGAAGCGATTTTTTTTTGAAGTCATTAGTCGGGCCCCATTGGTTACGAAAATGCTATTCATTGTGGTCGGAAGTCGCCGCTCAACTGCCAACTTTCAAACAAAACGGCTGCCGTGTCTGATTTTTTTAATTTCTTTTTAAATATCTTCTATTCTATTGGTCCTATCAGAGCATGTAAGGTCTCAAAATCTTTGTTTCTGAAAGGACAACAAAACTAAAGGGGTTGGAAAGTTCAAAATTTTAACAAAACCTAAAAGAAACAACAAACATGTGTTAACGCGTAATTTTTCAACTTTCTTCTATTACACGGGTTCTAGAAAACCGATTTTAATGAAACTTGGAGAGATGGCACCTCTTACTAAAGTGTCTAAGCGGTATATATCAAGAAGCAAAGAATATGGAACCTTTAAGGTTCTAAGAGCGTGTAACTTTGACAGACTCATTTTGGTTCTAGCTGATATATCGACTAATTATTATTTTTTCAAACCATTTTTTTGCACGATTGTTATTTAGCCATATATCCTCGAAGGCAATGATAAAATGAACAGGCTGCATATCGAGAAAAAAATGTAGATAAAGGATGGAAGCAACTTTTTTATTTGAAACCTTTTTTCTAGGATTAGGAGTTTTCGAAAAAATCGGATGAAGCGGCGCAAAGAACTTGGTCTATTGGTTAATTATCAGAATAGAGTCCTATCAAAATTCATTATTATCAGCTTTGTAGTTTGATTGTCATAAACAATTATTTAACAAAACTCACACACTTGTGCGACTTAAGGGTGGCGGTGCCGTGCTTAAGAAAATGAATTCGTAATTCGACAATGTCTCCTAAATCCATGAACCAATTGAAAAAATTCTTTGAAGGGCTTTTAAAAAACTTGATAGAATGACTATTGAAATCAACAAAATTTTTTTTTTGATTTTCGTACGAAAAAAAAAGTGTTTTCCTTCTTTAGTGCCATTCTATAAAGTTGTCTATACAAGCCCATCAAAATTTTGTTTTAATCGGTTCAGGGATGTAGGAGAAATTGTCGAATTACCTCCTCCGAATCGCCCGCCTTAAGTTCATCTATAAAACTAGTTTTCCTGCGAATATATTTCAAGCGATTGTCTTATTGGGACAACAAAATTAACATAAATTCATAAATAAAGCCGGCTGCTTTCACATATCATTATTAATAAATTAATAATATTTGTTAAAAAAAATTCTTAAGAAAAATGTGTATTTTCCACAATTATCAAACAAAAAGTAGAAAACAAAATACACTAACTAGAGGTTTTAACTTCGGAATAATGTCATATTGAACGGACTTCGTTCATTTTTGGCAGTATAATAGTAAATGCTTCACAGAAAAGTTTCTATATTGTGCGGGGACTTGCTAATTTATAGGGGGTGGATGCCACCCCCTCTCAAGGGGTGGAACTTAAAAAATATATATATTGATTGGAGCTGAAATAGAATCAAATTTTAAGAAGAAAAGGTTCTATGCAATTTTTCACATAAATTGATAGTTTTTAAGTTATAACGACTTCAAAATTGCGATTTTAGCTTAAAAAAAAGGTATTTGCAAACGTCTTTCGTCAAGTATCTCGAAAAGTATTATTTTATCGAAAAAATGTTACAAACTAATTACAGAAAGTACAAACTAGGAATTAATTATATTTTTTGTTTATTGATGTAGGATTAATAATTTCAGAGATATTTAAGTTTATATTTGGTATCCAAGAGTTTCAAAATTACCTTTAAAGTTCAAAATGCATTTTTTTCTAAAGCAAGTGCTTTAAATGAGCAACAAAATCTAGGTAATGCTACCTCTTAACGAAAAACTGTATTTGAGATATTTTTTTTTAAATTACTGGCTAATTAGAGTAACAAAATGGCGACCTTTTTATATAAAAAAATATAAATACGCAAATTTTTCCGTCATAACTTCTTTATTTCTCATGCTACAGGAACGAGTAAAAATCATTTAAAAGCGCAATTAATTGTCTTTCATTTAATTTCTTAGCATGCTTGACGTAGGTGTCACAATTTCTGAGATATTTAATATTTAAACTGCATTTTTCGTCTTATAAACGTTCGGATGCCATTTGCAAACTTTCATATCTCCGAAACTATTAAGTCTATGTAAATAAATAAACAAGCGAAATTCATTATCAGTTTATGAGCTTTATTTTTGGTCTCCACCCATTTTTCAATAAAACTAATACTTATTGAGATATTTGGAAAAGGAAAAAAAAATACGTTTTATTGAAAATACCTTTATAGTTTAAACTGTATTTTTTTCTAAAGCAAGTGCTGTATACACACCAAAAAATTTGAGCATCTACGTCATGCTATATATTAATGAGAAACAGTGTTTTAAATTCTTTTTTTATATTATTGGGTAATTACAGTAACAAAATGGCGACGTTGTTATTAAAAAAATGTGTAGACGCACGTTGCTTCGGTCATAACTTCTTTGTTTTTTATGCTACAGTAACAAATAAAAAACCGCTGCCCAAGGAATCACTACTTCCACATCCAGATTCTCTATCCAAGTCACTCACAACAGAAAAACTTTGTATGTGAAAATAATTGTTTATGGAACTTTAATAATATAATATTTGAAATCCTCTACCCCAAAAACCCATAAAACGATACCCCACATCGGTAGTGGGGTGGGGGTGGTGACAGGGGGGTGGTAGTGGTAGTGGGGATGAAGTAAAAAAATATTTTGAGGTTTCTGGTTCCTGTACATACACTAAATCACATTTTTTTTCATCCCCTTTAATAAGGAGGTGGGGGTGGTAATGGGGGTGGCTAATGCCAAAAATTTTTTTGAGACCTTAGCTTCTCTTGTATATACTAAATACCAATTTCATGGACTCTTACCTGCTTGATTTACCCATTTATCCCAAATTTACCCCAATTTACACCCCAACCCTTCGACGGAACAAGATGAAAATATAATCTAGTTCTAGATCTCGTTAAAGTACATATGTGTACCAAATTTCAAGTCAATATCTTAAACGGTTCCAGAGTAAACGTGCGCACAAAAAAAAAAGTTACAGACAGACCGACAGACTGACAGACAGACAGACCGACAGACCGACAGACCGACAGACCGACAGACAGACAGAAATTTTTTTTCGCTCAAACTTAAAATCTCGACGTTTCATGACATTTTAAGCCTATTTGGACAATAAAAATTTTTAAAAAATTTTTTGTCGTTACTATACTTCCACTGGACGTGGAAGTAAAAACAGTTGAAAGCTTAATTAATAACCTATTATTCTACCTATTAGCATCCTTGACGTAGGTGTCACAGTTTTTGCGATATTTAACTCTCACTCTAAATAATTATCTTGTGAACACTTTTATGCCAAATGTAAACTTAAATATCCGAAATTATTAATCCTACATCAATAAACAAAAAATATAATTAATTCCCAGTTTGTACTTTCTGTAATTGGTCTGTAACATTTTTTCGATAAAGTAATACTTTTCGAGATACTTGACAAAAGCCGTCTGGAAATACCTTTTTTTTAATATAAAATCGCAATTTTGAAGTCGTTATAACTTAAAAACTATCAATTTGATTCTACTTCAGCTGCAATAAATATATATATATTTTTTAAGTACCACTCCATGAGAGGGGGTGGCATCCACCCTCTATAAATTAGCAAGCCCCCGCACAATATAGAAACTTTTCTGTGAAGCATTTACTATTATATTGCCAAAAATGAACGAAATCCATTCAATATGACATTATTCCGAAGTTTTGCATATTTTTTACCTCTAGGTACTGTACTTTTCTATTTGTTTATTTTTTATGTCCATTTATTTTTGTTATTGTTTTGACCGATTAACAAACTAAAATTCAAGTGATATTTTTGTGAAAATCAGGAACATCTATTATATTGAGTAAAGCAACTTTGAAATTTTGATTTTACTAGCAATTGTTAGACTGTTTGTTTAAAACAGCTGAACAGTGAAAAAATGTAGAGACAATCTAATGTGATGTATCTAATAACAGTGAAAATTGACTTACCTTACAACTAATGATATAAATAAATAGGTGAGAAACTTATCACAGTTCCCGACTGGCACTATACCCATTGATTTCAACAAATACCTCGCTATTAATATAACTGATTCTTGGAATTATCATATCACTCAGATCCGCGAATTTCCGTTAACAGCTACACTTCTAGCGGTAGCAGTGGTGGGAGATCTCATTTCGCTCAGTTACTAACTAGTAACTAATTTAAGTATGTACGTACAGGAGATAAAATCGTTGACAATATAGACTGGCGGTACATGACCAGTCAGGTGCAACGTTTTTAAAATGCATGCCAATCATATATAAGAATGAAATTACCGTGAATATGCCAGAAACGCAAATTTTAGGCAGTCGTCGCGTGCAGAAGGGTGTGCAAATCGATTTTTTTTGTGTTTTTTTTTATTTTAAAATGGATGCCAATAGTGCCAAACGAAAAGCCGAAAAAGAATCCGGCGAAAATTCATTGGCATGCAGTTTACGCGCGCAAAACACACGTTGATGTGCACATTAAATCGTAAAATTTTTTGGTGTTCTTGATTTTGGATGATTTTGATTTTGGATTTTTTTTTAAGGCTTTTCGTTTGGTACTCTTGGCATCCACTTTAAATTTAAAAAAAAAACACAAAAAAAAATAAACAAAAAAAATCGATTTGCACAGTCTTCTGCACGCGACGACTGCCTAAAATTTGCGTTTCTGGCATATTCACAGTAATTTCATTCATATATATGATTGGCATGCATTTTAAAAACGTTGCACCTGACTGGTCATGTACCGCCAGTCTAATAGTCGAGAAATACTGAGATATGAAAATAGGCGCTGGCGGTCTTAAGCTGCCATTAATTAACAATATTTCGTAAGGTTTTGTTGTAAATATGTATTAATCCGCGGTTAATATAACAAAAGTGTTGTCAATTTTGGCCTTTTGGACCTGAGTGTACCAAGTCTACAACTGACAGAAGGAAAATTTTGAAAGAATTATTTGGTTGTTTTTAAGAAATTATCCCACACGAATGGTCGGTATATGTCATTACCGATATTAATTGGTGATTTCGAATCAAATGATCGAAGTATAATACCATTTTCGTCAAGTCAGATTGAGTAGCTTAGAGCTAATTTATAAATTGAATAGTCAATCGAGCTCAGATTTTGCGAGTAAGTACTTCGATAGTGTATACAAGGTGTTTCGTAAAGATTGGGACAACGCTTGACATCAAAACAAGATTTAACTCAAAAAGTAGTGGTCTAACTCTTTTTGTTTTCAAAATACAGGGTGGCAAAGTAAAAAATTGTATTCGTAATTTGTCTCTATCTTAGAGACTATTATACGTATCTGCTTCAAAGTTGGTAACGACATGTTTTTCAGGTCGCTAATTACAATGGTGCTATTACCGATGCCATATTTTATAGATGGTGCTAGTTACAGGCTTTTTACGTGACACTTTAAGCCATAACTTTTTTGAGGTTAGGTTTTGGACATTGTCTTCTACCATAATCGAAATGCAATTTGGTTTCTGAAAGAAAAGGTGTACTTGTTTAAACGCGATAAAATGCACCCTTTCAGAGAAATACGCGATTTACAACTTTACCACACACCAGTTCGAGGAAATTCAGTTATACCTAAAAGCCGTTTTCTTATCTAGTAAGTGTACGTGAAGTATGATGTCTTGAAGTCGTCAATAGTGCTTGTTGTAGACACGTATAATATTCTCCAAGATAGAGACAAAATATGAAAACAATTTTTTTTACTATACCACTCTGTATCTTGAAAACGAAAAGAGTTAGACTGCTACTTTTTGGGTTAAATCAACTTGTTTTGATGTCAAGAGTCTACGCTAAGCGTTGTCCCAATCTTTTCAAAACACCCGGGGTGTTGAATTTCTTCGAACTGGTGTGTGACAAAGTTGTAAATCACGTATTTCTCTGAAAGTGTGCATTTTATCGCGATTAAACAAGTACACCTTTTCTTTAGGAAACTAAATCGCGTTTCGATTATAGTAGAAGACGATGTCCAAAACCTAACCTCAAAAAAGTTATGGCTTAAAGTGTCACGTAAAAGTCCTAGCGCCATCTATAAAATATGGCATCGGCAACATCACCATTGTAATTAGCGACCTGAAAACCATGTCGTTACCAACTTTGAAGTAGATACGTATAATAGTCTCCAAGATAGAGACAAATTACGAATACAATTTTTTTTACTTTGCCACCATGTATCTTGAAAACGAAAAGAGTTAGACCACTACTTTTTGAGTTAAATCCACTTGTTTTGATGTCAAGTATCTACGGCTAAGCGTTGTCCTAATCTTTTCGAAACACCCTGTATATCCAGGCGTTTTAGACTTTTGCTGCCAAATTCGCGCCCTACGATTTTTTTTTATTGTGTTTATTTGGACGTCTTGAATAACACTTGGTAGTTACGCCAAGATACACCTGGAGGAGTTCGTGAAAACCGCGTCGGAAGGTCGCGGAAACCACGGACTCGCGATTAACTCAGTTTTTATCGCCCAAAGGGGAACAACACTTATTATAAAAGTTGTACATCTGCAAATTCTCTACCTTAATGATTCTATACATTTTTTTTCGTACGCCTAACCTAGTCGGGGAGCCCTCCCTAGCTGTATGTGCACCCCCCCCCCCCAACAATTTTATGCACTTTGTTTTTTGTGCAGAAAGTTTTTCTCCATCTTTTTAGTTTTTGTGTTAAATGACAAAAACAATATTTGCATTGTTTTTTAAACGGACGCCATTTTGAAAGTACAGCCAGTTTTTTCTTTTTTAGGACATGTCTTAAATTGTTCCTTAGGCTTTAATCTTTATGAAAAACATTGTCCCCAAGGATCGGGGGAGTGCCCGAACAGTTAGGGTGGGCTTCCGTAGTGTTACGTTTTATGTTGAATTTTATATTTTACTTTAAGAGATGAATCATTTATCTGGAAAATGGTAACTCCTATGCAAATATTGTATAGGAACAAAATTGTAGAAAATTTTATGCACTTTGTTTTTTGAAAGTTTTTCTCCATCTTTTTTAGTTTTTGTATTAAATGACAAAAACCATATTTGCAAATTTTCTTTTTTTAAACCGACGCCATTTTGAAAGTGCAGCCAATTTTTTTTTAGGACATGTCTTAAATTGTTCCTTAGGCTTTAATCTTTATGAAAAACATTGTCCTAAAGGATCGGGGGGGGGTGGGCTCCTGTAGTAACCGTTTTGGAGATACGACGCGGACTAAGTGAAAAATGCATTTGGTTCCGCCAAACCTCTTTCGCACCACATATTTCGCAATTATCTGCTTTCTATATCTCAGAATGAAAATTAAATATTGCTGTTATAGAGCTGGGTGGACCCTGTTATAAAGCTGTTGAATAATTCAGTCCTACTTTCCTACAGCTACACTTTCCTGAACATTTACCTTCGTACAGTTGCAAGAGTTACAGTTCCTTCGTACAGTTGAATTTAACAATGTGTCTGGTACTGGTGGTAACTGCGTTGGTACTGGCTGCAAAATATCATTCTTCGTAATCCAGCCTCACTACTCTAGATCAATGTCTTTTCTCAACCAGGTTTGAACTTGATAATATACTCTACACAAATGCTAAGACACAGAAAGCAAGATAATTGCAAAATAGGTGGTGCGAAAGAGGTCTGGCGGAACTAAATGCATTTTTCACTTAGTCCGCGTCTTATCTCCAAAACGATTAGGCGTACGAAAAAAATGTATAGGACCTTTAGGGAAGGGAATTTACAGATTTACAACTTTTATAATAGGTGTTGTTCCCGTTTGGGCCATAAAAACTGAGTTAATCGCTAATACGCGGTTTTCGTGACCTTCCGACGCGGTTTTCATGAAATCCTCCAGGTGTATCGTGGCGTAACTACCAAGTGTTATTCAAGACGTCCAAATAAATACAATAAAAAAAAATTTTCGTACCACAGAGGTCAATTTTACAACCAAAACGTCTGGATTAATATGGATGTATATGGAACATAAAAACAGTTTTGGTTTTTTAAATACAATAATAATAATGATGTGTTTATTATTTACCAAAGGAAAAATATTTTTATATAAAAAAGATATACATATAGAACATTAAACAGTATTTCGAAAACGGGGCTGCTTTAGCCATTACTTTATGGGGATTTAAGATCAGTTCAAGGTTCTCTATCTTTTGATAAAGTACGGCCCTCTCATCTTAAATTACCCTGTCTATACTTAATACCAATTTTATGGACTCTTACTTGTTGATTACCTATTTACTCCAATTTACCCCTCTACCTTTTAAAATCAAAATACAATCTAGTTCCAAATCTCGTTAAAATACATACATTTTTCAAATTTCAATACCTTAAACGGTTCCAGAGTAATTGTGCGCACAAAAAGTTACAGACAGAACGACAGATAGACTGACAAACAGAATTCTTTTTTTTGCTCCAGCTTAAATTCTCGACTTCTCATGACATTCTAAGCCTATTTGAGTAATAGTAACTATTTTCTCTGCTTGATAAATCACATCTGATGAAGAAACTCTCATTTGTCCATAAAATATTGTTGTACAATTTAAATTGATCATTCGATGCAACTAAAAATTGGCAAACAGAATTTTGTCGCCTTAGGGCCGGTTGTATAAGTAGATTAAACCAGAGTTTTGCTAGAGGTTTTAACTGAAGTTTTACTTGAGATTTAAATCGTAGATTTTAGTATTTTGAAAATAGAGTTTTATAGACAGTGTTATTATAGAAGAACCAAACACACTGCGTTTGATGGGCGCGACAATAATTTATTTATTATGGTCGCCAGGCACGTACTCCTTGACTGTGTGTGTGTGGTTGTTTCCACTCCCAGTCGAGTTCGGTATGTTTAAGAGATATTTAATAGACGAGAAAGGTAAAATCTTTACTTACCATAGATTGCTAACTGGCTTCTCTCTCAATGTAGCTTCTCTGTTGATGCACTTTAGCTTATTTATCTACCACTGTAATGGATCGTGTGCTTACAGATCTCTGATTCACGTTTATAGAAAATCCCTCTCGAGCTTTCGCGAGTCGATAGGGATATTGAGTTACCTATTTGTGAGGTCAGGAGACACCCGATACTCATCCGCGATCTAACACACAAAAGTCCTCGAGGGAAAAGACTTAAACATAATATTTCAATCAGTAAAATGCAACAGTTTAAATAATATCATTTATTGATTAAAATAAAAAATAATTACAATTATTTTTATGCAATAGCCCATCTAAGAATATATATATATATATATATATATATATATATATATATATATATATATATATATATATATATATATATATATATATATATATATATATATATATATATATATATATATATATATATATATTGTCGCAATATTCTCTCCAAATAATATAATAAATTGGAACATTTCACTTCAAACAATAAAATTAGTAATCTATATCAAATAAAACACAGAAACGCCACTGATGGTGATTACTTTATGCACGAGTGCTTGTGAGATGCAGAGGCACTCCAATCTCATGCTGAAGGCAGGTTTGTGTCGTTAAAATAAAGCACTGCAGTTGAATTTAGTAGTAAGTGTTTGAATTGTAAATAAATGTATTATTATATCTAGCAGTAAGAAAATAGTGCATACCTGTACATTGGAAGACTTTATTTGTAATTAACACCAAAACAAGGTATCGATAAGGTACAACGATGCTTAAATGAACTTTTGCACAAAGCCAAATGGTGGCAAACCAACAGGAACTCTTGACACACATGAGAGGGTGGTTTGAACCTAAAAATAATAAAAATTTATCAATAAATAAAAAGTGTAATCATAAATTTAACAATAAACAATTAAAATGGTGATAATTTGTAAGCTTAAACAAGCACAAACTTATAACAAAAGGACTACATAAGCAGGGTAGAAAATAACAAAAAGTTTAAACGGCAGGTTACGCTTGAAACCAAACTTCACAAGTATTTCATAAAAAGACTTATCGTAACAGGATAAAATGTGTCAAAACAGAAACAATATGGTTTATACTTACTCTACGACGTAAGTTTCCTTAAATTAAACTTCAAATGGGGCCCACAGTGAGAAAATCACATGGCTGTCAGATGAACTTTTCTTAAAATTGTGTAAAATAGTTATAAAAAGGCTTTTTCTTAGAGTATTTCACTTTGTTGTAATAGAGTTTTGCTAGGTCCATAGATTTAGTGTAGTTTTGTCCAACACATCATGTAGTATTTTGTAGGCGGTGACAAGTTTCTCCTCAAACGACATGCTAAAATGCATAGTTCAGTATTAGTAAAAATAATAGAGTAAGGTGTTGAAATTGTGTTTATAAATGTTAAATGTACTTTAAACTATAAGCAGGAATATGGTTTGGTAGCTAAAATTAGGTATTAAGGGTAGAATTTGTTAAAATATGTCCGAGTTCACATAACCATGAAAAATTGCAAATGAGGCATAAATCAATATGTATTGCATATCAGAATACTCAGAAAAGCATGAGAAATAAAACTCAAGTAGTAAAATAAACATTTAATAAAACACAAAGCTAGAAAAAGTAAATTCATAAATTAATTTTTTTTCCATTAAAAATCAAGTCGTAAAATTCTGTCAAATACATCATTTTGGCCCAATAGAAAGCCAGAATTTATAATTCAGTCATTATTCAAGAACGAAACTAACCGCACGCAAAATTTTAGCGGAAGACATAACCTAAAAATATCAATAAAGAAAAAAATTGAAATATTGAAGTCAAGTTAATGTATTAAGTTTCAAATCAAAGTAAGAATATTGTAATGACTCAAATATAGTTTCCTTGGTTATATGAAAACGAGAATTAAGAAAATAAATCTCAAATTTAGTAAAATTGTAAATTGTAAACAAGGGCAGTTTCCCTATATGTAAAAGTGTCATCGAAAAGATATTTTGGTACTCACCTCGGCACAAATTTAAGTGCAACGAAATAGTGCATCGTTTTAGTAATAATCCAGTATCCAGAGAAGTTTTATTATCAACAAAACAAGAACGAAACAGAAGGATCATCCATATCACCTCAGCTGTACTGTCGATTGTCAACACTACAGGCAAGTTAGCAACGACAACCAGAAGCGGATTTCTCTCCACATCTTGGTGTTTGCGGTCGCGCGGTAG
Organism: Rutpela maculata; assembly: GCA_936432065.2. Classification (NCBI taxonomy): domain Eukaryota; kingdom Metazoa; phylum Arthropoda; class Insecta; order Coleoptera; family Cerambycidae; genus Rutpela; species Rutpela maculata. Next base: position 80,865,529 of record OW386285.2, on the reverse strand, counting down.
CTACCGATCGGATGTAAGGTAAAAAGTTTCAATAGTAAATAAGAATAAAACCACATCAGAGTTTTCTTTTTTCTTTTTGTAAATCAATTTCATCTGAGATCTTTAAACAATTATATGTTTTATCGGCGCCCAACATTCATTTAAACTTAAGAATTTGTGTAATTTATTATTGTTAAATTTCTTAAAAAAAAAACAACCATATTCCAGTCAATCAAATAAAACCAAATCGATTTATCAACTACAGTGTTTTATTGATCGTTTATTTCCTGATTTGTATTTGAACCTACTTCAACCCTGAGAGGAGTGAGTTTGCAGACAGCAGACAGCAAAACAAATAAAAAATTTATTGATTTCCTCACTATTCGAGGGAAAACATAATAAATATATGTCAGCCTGAACGTGGGGCGAATATAAGATTACTGTTTTTTTTTAACAATCAGGAAAACGATCAATTTAAAATATTTTGCAAATTTTGAAAGTTCCAAATATTATAAAAAAGGTTTAATAAGAAATTCATTAAAAAGCTTAATAGTTCTGGCAATAGTTGTGAGAAATTCACATAAACACACATGAAATTAAAGTCAGGTAAGAAAGCCAATATGTCAGGTCAAGAGCAAGAAGCTGGTTCATCTACACAGCGAGAAGAACAAATTGGGGACACAGAACAAGTTGGGGCCACACAACAAGACCCTAACATGTTACAAAAATTAATGGACATGGTAGCAGGCATGAATGTACAAATGCAACAAAATATGGGACAAATAAACGAACAAATGCAACAAAACAGAGAGCAAATGGTACAGAACATTGGGGAAAGAATTAACACGCTTGAGGAAAATTTAAACAAGAGAATGGATGAAAAATTAAGAAAAATAGAAGAGACCATGACAGAATTAAGAAGTCAAGTAGAAAGCTGGGAAAACAGATGGGAAAGAATTGGAGAAACTATTAGTTGTGAGGTAAACAATAAGGTAAGCAAGGTAAGGTCGGAATTAAGGGCAGATATTTCAAGACAGGTAGAAAATAGGGTAGATGATTCGGTAGTTGAATTGGAAAATAAAATCAAAAAGCAAGGGGAAAATTTGGCGAATAAAATAAAAGAACAGGAGAGTTTAGTTTTACAGAATACGCGGCTATTAAGAGAGGGAACACAAACACAAACACAAACACATACACCCACATACACAAACATTTGCAATAAAACAACATTCTTTTTCTACGGGGATAATCGTATCCATCCCAAAGTATTTATTACAAGACTCAGACAACACATGAACACGTTACCAAGGGGAGCAAATTTAAAATCCAACATACAGACCATGTTAAAGGGAGAAAGCGAGTATTGGTATTCCATGATTGAAGGTAGATTTCAGAGTATAGATGAATTTGAAGAGCTATTAATGAAACAATATTGGAGTGATTTTACCCAGCAAAAGGTCAGGCAGAATTTGTTTAGTGGGAAGTATAATGAAAGACAAGGATTATCAAGGGAAAATTATGTTTTAAGAAAGATTTATAACGTGATCCATTTAGAACCGAAATTTACGGATGGTGAAATTGTTAAATATATTGCGAGACATTTTTCTTCAATCATTCAAAATGTAATAATCACACAAAGAATTAACACTTTAGATAACTTAATTGAGTATTTGAGGGAAATAGACGATAACAATCAGAATGTCTACCAGAATCTAAGTACAAACAATAATCAAAATAATAGGTATGATAATGGGAACAGATTTAACAGAGGGGGTGAATTTTACCAAAGTAAAAGCTATAATGATCAAGGGGGAAATCAAAATAGGTATAATTTTAATAGTCAAGGGGCAAATCAAAATAGGTCAAATTTCAACAATCAAGGGGGGTATCAAAACAGGAATTATCAAGACAGGTATAACGGCAATAATTATGGTAGATATGAGGGAAACACTAATAGATATGACAATAATCAAAGACGAGGTTATAATGAAAATCAAATTTACAGGGAACAAGGTAACAACGTAAATAGCTGGGAAAACAATAATCAACAAATGCCTAGGAGACAGGTACAGTGGGAAGATAGGAGACCAAATTATGATGAGTCAAAAGGGGGAAGTCAAACATATGCACAAGTGGCAAACACTAACATTCAAAGGGGGAGTACAATAGTTGAAAACGCGCAGAAAGATGTAAATAGAATAGAGACTGTTGCGCAAATTAATACCAGATCACAGGACCAGGATTTTTAGATAGGAAGTTTTTAAACATGCATAATTATGAACACCCGCGAGAGTACATCGGAACTGATACAGAAAATGAAATAAAAAATATTAAGGTTAGTCATTTGCCCATAGTAAACATTAAAATAAATAATATCATGTTAAAAACGCTAGTTGACACAGGGTCTGAAATAAGTTTAATTGATGAAAAGGTATTTAATAAACATTTTAATAATAACATAAATAACTGTATAAACATAGCAAAAATCAAATTGGTAAGTTTAAATGGGAAAAAGTTCATGTAATCAAACGAAGTTTTGAGCACTACTTTCAAGTTTCAAAATCAAGAATTTAAGGGGGACTTTATTATTGTGACGAACATGAATTATGATATTGTTTTAGGAGAGGACGTTTTATCGGAGATCAGGGCTAAAATAGACTTGGGGGAGAAAATATTGTTAATAGAGGGTGAAAGAATACCCATCTTTAATATGAATGAATTAATGGGCAAAGATCCCAAATTAAATGCGGTAATGGGCATAGATCCCAAATTAAATGTGGTAATGGGCAAAGATCCCAAATTAAATGCGGTAATGGGCAATGATCCCGATTTAAATATAGGCGAAAAGGCCAATGAATTAATAAATAATTGCGGTAAGCATATTGTGGAAGGTACCACATATGTAGTTAATACGAGTTTTGTAAAGTCCGAAGAACTCCTGATAAACTGTCTCTCCAAATATGATAAGATAGTACAAAAACTGTTACAAAAATATATTTCACTAATCAATTATGAGCCAAGGGTAGCTCAAGGGTATGTACACAAGTTAGAAGTAGATGAAAATAAACCTTTTAAAAGTAAAACTTATCCCATTCCATTTAAACATCGTATTCAAGTACAAGATGAAATTTCAAACATGATAAAATCAAACATAATTGAAAGTGCTAGAACAAATTATATAAAATCACTAGATATTAATAAAGAAAAAGGTAAATTGACTAAATCAAAAATAAGGTAAAATTTAAAAAATCACAAGATGAGGTATCAGAGAAGATCCACAATTTGATGTCCAAAGGGGAAGGAGACGAATCAGTTCCTAAAACAAAAAGGAAAATATTTTCAAAAGGGTATAGAATAAATGTTAAATCCGTAATGGTAAATAAAATCATTATTATTAGTTTTGTAATAGTAGATAAATTTAATTGAAAGAAAAAACACTGACGCATTGCGAAATATTTATGACAATTCAATAAGGGGGAAATTCCACGTAGGATTGCTCTACCCATATGACCCTGGTTAAATGAGTCATATCAAGTACGTAAAAGCACGTGTGCCTGTTTGGTTCGAATATCTCAACTTTTGACAGAACTAATAAATTTTTCACACGTTTCAAAATTTATTATTTAAGGGGGAAATGTCGCAATATTCTCTCCAAACAATATAATAAATTGGAACATTTCACTTCAAACAATAAAATTAGTAATCTATATCAAATAAAACACAGAAACGCCACTGATGGTGATTACTTTATGCACGAGTGCTTGTGAGATGCAGAGGCACTCCAATCTCATGCTGAAGGCAAGTTTGTGTCGTTAAAATAAAGCACTGCAGTTGAATTTAGTAGTAAGTGTTTGAATTGCAAATAAATGTATTATTATATCTAGCAGTAAGAAAATAGTGCATACCTGTACATTGGAAGACTTTATTTGTAATTAACGCCAAAACAAGGTATCGATAAGGTACAACGATGCTTAAATAAACTTTTGCACAAAGCCAAATGGTGGCAAACCAACAGGAACTCTGACACACATGAGAGGGTGGTTTGAACCTAAAAATAATAAAAATTTATCAATAAATAAAAAGTGTAATCATAAATTTAACAATAAACAATTAAAATGATGATAATTTGTAAGTTTAAACAAGCACAAACTTATAACAAAAGGACTACATAAGCAGGGTAGAAAATAACAAAAAGTTTAAACGGCAGGTTACGCTTGAAACCAAACTTCACAAGTATTTCATAAAAAGACTTATCGTAATAGGATAAAATGTGTCAAAACGAAACAATATGGTTTATACTTACTCTACGACGTAAGTTTCCTTAAATTAAACTTCAAATGGGGCCCACAGTGAGAAAATCACATGGCTGTCAGATGATCTTTTCTTAAAATTGCAAATGAGGCATAAATCAATATGTATTGCATATCAGAATACTCAGAAAAGCATGAGAAATAAAACTCAAGTAGTAAAATAAACATTTAATAAAACACAAAGCTAGAAAAAGTAAATTCATAAATTAATTTTTTTCCATTAAAAATCAAGTCGTAAAATTCTGTCAAATACATCATTTTGGCCCAATAGAAAGCCAGAATTTATAATTCAGTCATTATTCAAGAACGAAACTAACCCCACGCAAAATTTTAGCGGAAGACATAACCTAAAAATATTAATAAAGAAAAAAATTGAAATATTGAAGTCAAGTTAATGTATTAAGTTTCAAATCAAAGTAAGAATATTGTAATGACTCAAATATAGTTTCCTTGGTTATATGAAAACGAGAATTAAGAAAATAAATCTCAAATTTAGTAAAATTGTAAATTGTAAACAAGGGCAGTTTCCCCATATGTAAAAGTGTCATCGAAAAGATATTTTGGTACTCACCTCGGCACAAATTTAAGTGCAACGAAATAGTGCGTTTTAGTAATAATCCAGTATCCAGAGAAGTTTTATTATCAACAAAACAAGAACGAAACAGAAGGATCATCCATATCACCTCAGCTGTACTGTCGATTGTCAACACTACAGGCAAGTTAGCAACGACAACCAGAAGCGGATTTCTCTCCACATCTTGGTGTTTGCGGTCGCGCGGTAGCTACCGATCGGATGTAAGGTAAAAAGTTTCAATAGTAAATAAGAATAAAACCACATCAGAGTTTTCTTTTTTCTTTTTGTAAATCAATTTCATCTGAGATCTTTAAACAATTATGTGTTTTATCGGCGCCCAACATTCATTTAAACTTAAGAATTTGTGTAATTTATCATTGTTAAATTTCTTAAAAAAAAAACAACCATATTCCAGTCAATCAAATAAAACCAAATCGATTTATCAACTACAGTGTTTTATTGATCGTTTATTTCCTGATTTGTATTTGAACCTACTTCAACCCTGAGAGGAGTGAGTTTGCAGACAGCAGACACTCATGCAAAACAAATAAAAAATTTATTGATTTCCTCACTATTCGAGGGAAAACATAATAATAATATATATATATATATATATATATATATATATATATATATATATATATATATATATATATATATATATATATATATATATATATATATATATATATATATATATATATATATATATATATATATATGAAGTGACGGTGAGAGGTAAACTCTCATATGGTCAGATGCTACTATACGTCGAACAAATGTCACTGACGTATAGCGACTTGCTTTTTTGCAAGTACCAAGAGCGGCGACCTCTAGCCTTAGTGGGCTATACTCACTGTTTATGAAATCGGATTTGAAGGAAACAACTACTCAGCGGGCAAATACCCCGACCTGCATTGAATTACACCTTCAAATCGTGATCAGTAACCAACTATCATTTGTCTGTTCCTAACCAGACATAGACCGGTTTCGAACTTATTATGTTCTCATCAGTATGCCATAGGTCATGAGAGTTTACCTCTCACCGTCACTTCATTTGATTCAGTTTGTATAAGACTAGCAAGTTGACCACTATCATTTGTCTGTTCCATGACCTATGGCATACTGATGAGAACATAATAAGTTCGAAACCGGTCTATGTCTGGTTAGGAACAGACAAATGATAGTTGGTTACTGATCACGATTTGAAGGTATACTTCAATGCAGGTCGGGGTATTTGCCCGCTGAGTAGTTGTTTCCTTCAAATCCGATTTCATATATATATATATATATATATATATATATATATATATATATATATATATATATATATATATATATATATATATATATATATATATATATATATATATATATATATATATATATATATATATATATATATATATATATATATATATATATATATATATATATATATATATTTTAATAAATCGTCTTCCCAACTAGGGCAAGGACAAGTGAGGACGTTTATATCGGAACTACCATTCAATGGGGAGTGTGCAATAGCAATCGATTAGGTAAAAAGATTCACACAACTTCCTCAGAAGCTTATGCAGGCACTTTGGTTTTAGGACTGACTGAAAATGATATAAAATTATTTTACTTTTTTTAAAAATTTTGGGACTTTAGTGGTTAGCTTTAACGTTCTTTTAGTGCTTTTATCATTCACAACAACGGAGTTCAACGATATATGAGTTTATCTTGCTTTCCTGCGTCCGTCACGGCGACGTACCGGCCCCGTATAGGTTCGAAATAGAGTAAGTGACACGACTTCACTTTCGAGTGACTTTTTTGCAAATGGCCTTTTTATCTTACTTATGCACAAGGCGGTTTTCTCTATAATTTTGCTATCTCTGCATTTGGTTTTGCCATCATAGCTTTCTACCGATTCTCCAACGCACTCGTCCAACTGACGAGTCGCTGGATGAATCTAAATTTGTTTTGTTAGAGAAACCAATTTTTTTTTAATAATTGCACATAGACGTTACGCCGTATTCTTCGGTTCTCATCTTTCGGTACGTTGGACAGTGGGAAAAATATCTCGTCATGAAATGACGAGATTTTAAGTTTGAGGGAAAAAAATGTCTATCTGTCTGTTGGTCTGTCTGTCTAACTTTTTTTGTGCGCGCAATTACTCTGGAACCGTTTAAGATATTGACTTGAAATTTGGTACACGTATGTATTTTAACGAGATCTGGAACTAGATTATATTTTCATGTTATTCCGTTGGGGGGTAAATGGGGGTAAATAGGTAAATCAAGCAGGTTAAGAGTCCATAAAATTGGTATTTAGTATATACAAGAGAAGCTAATGTCTCAAAAAAAATGTTGGCATTAGCCACCCCCATTACTACCCCCACCCTATTATAAAAATGGTGACAAAAAATGTGATTTAGTATGTTTACAAGAACCGAAGGCTTATATTTTTTTTTTGACTTCATCCACACAGGTAAAAATAAGGATAGTTTTTTATCCACATGATTTTATTCCAATGCATTCAGACTAACCTAATTAACAGCTTTAAACCTAGTATAACTATAAGTGAAAAATTGTGTGTATTAAATAACAGACCTAAAAGTTTTAACCCTAACATTATCTGCAAATAAATGAATTAATGAAAGGTATTGGGCAGCTGAGGGTCATTTCCGAAGTAATTTTTCCCACGGAATCCGAATCTGGCCTCAGAATTGGCCCATCATGTCAACAATAAAAGCATGATTTTTTAGTTTTTTAAACTATTAATTTTATTTTGTAACTTTTTAGTCTTAAATAAACCCATACCCAGGAGGTTATAAAGAAAAAAATTGTCCGCCATCTTGGCGACAGACGCCATTTTCAATTTTTAATGATATAATATAGCCTGTGTTGCATTGTCACCTGACTTACAGGCGTATGCAAAATTTCAAACCTCTAACTTACCAAGAAGTGGGTATGTGCGTTTTAGATGAAACGCCCTGTATATATATCAAGGATATATATCTTATTGTATTTTACTCTCCAAGCTCTTTCATCTGATACCTACACCGAGAAAATTAGCCTAAAGAAAATCTTTGCTACCACTTTTTTTGCTATTAGAACATATATTTTTTTTATAACGGTAAACACTCTATGTTGCAGTTAAAAAAATCGGTATGCTGCGGCACTTCACAGTAACAGAAACATTTTTTGCTGGAATAATAAATAGTCTATACTGTAACACAATAAAATATTTTATAAAACTTTAATTTACAATCACTAAATAATTTCTAACTACCATTGGAATGTACTTTGTTACTTCAGAAAGTCAAATTTTGTATAAATATTTTGACTGCAGTTGAAAACTTTATTATTGTTCCTAAAAAAACTTAGCTGGTACAAAAGAGAATTCTTTAAAAAATTGAGCTAACGCATGCGCTTTGCGAAAGTAGACTCGGTTCTCTTCATAAGAGTGAAATTCTAATTTAGTCTTCTTATTGTTTTCGTTGGTTATGCTGCGCGGGCTGGAAGAAGAATCTCATTATTGCATTATTCTCTCATTCCTCACAATACAACATATTTGTACTGGGGCCACTACTGACCAGAGTAGCATACCTAAAGTACGTGCCACGTGGTGTGGTGCGATACCGCACCTATACAGGTGCCAATCTTTGGGTACTTACCGTGTGCCGTGTACACAAATTATGTATTAATTAGTGGTTAAGATATATTTTGTGATTAGTGATTACTGATTAGTGGTGCAAAGCCTTTCGATTCCAATTATTTTCGAGTTGTAGTTATCGTTATCCGTGCTTTGGCAAAATTTCTAGTATGAAAATGACATATTTATTTATCAAAATGTTGTTTCAAAAAGTTTTAATGAGCGTTTATTTTCCTTTCTTGTGGAAATCACTGACATAAGAGAGTTGCATTTTCTTTCGAGATTTGAAAATTTATGATACGTACGTTATAATTACACGAAATGCAAATAATTATGTATCAGTATGATTACGTTTAAGAAACGTGAAACTGATTTCATTTATTTATTTTCTGTCAAGAATTTTCAATTTTCATCTGGCAATGTTTATTCGTCCTTTGGAAAAAATTTTAGTATAATTGAGGAGCTTCCAGTAGAAAGAGACTAAGTGCCAAAAGTAAAATTTAAATAGCTTCTTTTATTGGCAACTAACCGCTTTCGGCATATTAGTAGGTGGTATGTAGAAATTTTTGATTGCAATAACTTAGAAATTTTACTTTCGGCACTTAGCCCCCTTCTACCGGAAACTCCTCTATTACATATTATTTATTTATCAAAATGTTGTTTCAAAAAGCATTTCTTTTCTTTTGTTGTGGAAATCACTGACATATAGAGTTGCATTTTCAGTAAGTGCCTATAGGTTAATAAATGTTAAACTGGTTTTATTTCTTTTTTTGCATTATATACAGCAATGTATTTTTAAATAAACGACCCGAACATTAAAAAACGTTTATGTGTTTATAAAACCACTTTTTCCTTGTCCTGAAAAAAAAAATGAATCATGCACCTAGCTAATTTTGTCTATTTAATTTAGAAGACCTTGTACAGGCTTTTCAGGATTAACCATCAAATTTTAAATTTGGATGGGACACCTCAAAATATGAAAAAAAAATCCTTTATGTATGAAGGTATGTTCAGAAATGCAACGTTGAAGAATTATACCACAAAAATGGCAGCTAAAAATTTTGAAATGGTATTACTCCTTCATGAGGCATTTTCGGATACCTATTATACCTCCATAGGAAATATTTTTTATATTTAGAAATACCTATTCCAAATTTACAATTTGACCGGTTAATCCTGAAACACCCTGTATAATGGCAATAAAAATCTTACTAGGATAGCAAAACTATTTTATAATGCCAGCAAAGTTACTTTATAGTAAAAGTAAACTACTTTACGACTATAGCCATATCAATCTACAGTGACTTCAAGTCTCTTTTTTGTGGTAGTGAAGTCAATTTATATTCCTTGCAAGTTAATTTATACTGACAGTAATATATTTTGCCAACAACAGCAATTGCTCCTTAACAATAGTAGCAATGTTATCTTCCTGGATCAGAAAAGTTATTTTTTATGAAATAAGTATACTGTAGTTGTAAAGTACTGCCAGCAAATCAAAATTATCTGCTACAGCACAGTACTACACTGGCGCCTATGTTATTAGAGTTTTCTGCTACTACAGCTTATTTTTTCGCTATGGTGGTGAAAAAATTTTCTCGGTGTATATTAAAGTGGTTATAAAGAAAAAAGTAGTCCGCCATTTTCTCGACAGACGCCATTTTGGATTTTTGATGATGTAATAAAGCCTATGTTACATTGTCATCTGACTTACAGGCATATGCAAAATTTCAAACCTCTAACTTACCAAGAAGTGGGTATGTGCATTTTAGATGAAACATCCTGCTACAGCTATAGCAACGCTACATAACTTATTGTATTTTACTCGCCAAGCCCTTTCATCTGATACCCATATCAAGGAGGTTATAAAGAAAAAAGTAGTCCGCCATCTTGGCGACACCTGCTTTTTGAATTTTTGATGATGTTTTCTAAATTAGCTTATGATCCCATAAAAATGAATTTGGTACCCAATATACATGAACACTACTTCGTTTGTTTGCGACTCTCGACCAAGGAGGAAAACGAGGAATAATTTTTAGGTTAGGTCAACCCAAAGTCACTTTTCCGCAGCACTATTCTGAAGTACAATGTCTTAAGAGTATTTGCCATTTTTTTATTTAATTTGATTGAAATCTCTATAGGCCAGTTACATATAATACATTAAAATCGCAAACTAACGGCTAGTTCTGATTTTTTAATATGTCGTTAGGACCACTACCAGTAGTGTATATCCAAGTTTGCAGCTTCGAAAGACCTGTGCTAACTTCGTAGCACTCGAAAAACCGCAAAATTTTCGCACTTGTTTCGCTTTTTTCGTTACATCTCCTAAACTATGCGTTTTTTCATAAAACATGTTATTTACGTTTTTAAAGTAGATTAAATTTGCTACAATATGAGACTGCTCTGTAGGTCCAATAGTTACCAAGATACAGCCCTCCAAAAATTGGCAATTTTTTTCATAAAAGTGAAACCCATGTACATCCACAAGAAATATATATTTAGCCTACTAATAATATATTTACACTGTAATTAATTCAACATTTATTGATATATATGTTTATGCAGTGTAACGAAGCTAGTTTCGCCACCTATGTTTAAGGTACTTAATTACAGACCGGCTTCGTTACTTGCCCGCATTAACATATAAAATCTACTCACACAAAGGTAAAGGCACGCGACTTTAGCATTAAATATACCGGGCGCGCTACTTATACCTCACCGATTATATTTGCGTAGACAGTATCGTGTATGAAAGATTAATTAGTATTTAATTGAGCAGAACCTGGTTCTACTCCCGTTGGTTTAAGTACCAACGTATCTGCACATTAGCAAATAGGTACAACTGCAAAAACTAATGTTTTGTTTTGCCTTGTACTGTTAAACTACCAAGAACACACATTAGCCACCTCACAGCTGGTATCTTTTACCGTAACTTGAGTAGTTTATGATAATTAAAAAATAGTTTGTACTATAGATAATAGTTTCTTTATTGTGCATTTTAGTATATAAACATGCTCTTATAATTCTAATATTTCATATTTCTTCCATCTATTTGTAAACAAATGAGACATAAACATCATCTTATCTATCTCAATGTTTTCACAGCGTTAGGAACATGCATTTTTTTAAATATAAAGCATAAACAAATTTCTTATAAGTAAGCTTAACCAAAGTTATATTACGAATCCATAATTAACTGCCTGCTAATTATGGATCAAAAAAACAGAAATATGTGATTTTCAATAATGTACATACAACAAGAAATAAAATCTCTGTTTCTTTGTTTTATGTTATTGGATTTAGTAAAATTATTTATATTTTTTAGTTTGTTAAAGCTACAAATCTAGATAATCTAGGGAACACAAGGCATAGTAGACTCCATAAGTAAGTAATTATTTTATACCATACAAACCACGATACACGTTGTTTAGTGGGTTTGCTTAATCAAACTATATTCTAATAGACTTTCCTATATAATACAGAAGAGCTAAGATTAAATCGGTTAGCTAAATATTATAAAAAAAAAAAATTAAATAGGGAAAAGTGGCCATGAAAGGGGCAGGTATTTAAAGGGACTCATCTCGTGCTGCTTTGCAGATTAAATTAATTTTAAAGTGTGCATTGGCATTTTCTGGCAAAAAATACACCGGCACACAAAAAAACAAAGTCGAGTACGAGAAGGCAGATCTATGTATTCCCATGCATTTTGGCCCGCTGAACACGAATCCGATGTCTGTTTTGCCTGATTGGCTCTTGAATTTTTGTTAACCTCAAAAAACACCTTAAGAATTGTACAGTTTTCTTTATCTGTTTAATTGTCGTATGCCATTTGTTTCTTTTTCTATTTTTGCGACTAGGACAACTCCACGTGGTGACGGCGGTCAACGATTTATTTCCTAGGTAAAAAAATGCCGTCATGGCAAAAGTAGAGAAAGAGTTTATGATGCAGGGGAGGGAAACCCCAGTATCGGCAGCCGGTCAGGTTGGGAAAGCGGGACCACGGGCATCGTCATCATGCAACCGCAGCTCTAGTGAAGTGGGAAACTTGGCTTCCTATGAGTATAGGGCTACAAGAAAGCACAACTGTGTAAATAATGCGAACTCCTTCTGTTTTGTTTGTAGTAAATCCGAGGTTCCGAAAAATCGAAAAAAAATCAGCGATAAAATATAAAATATTTATCTAAAATCTATACATGATAGGTTTAAGTATATTCATCAACCCTTCTTCATTATGACAATATAAGAGGAAATGTTCTTTCCTTGTGTGAAATATTTTCTAAAACCTTTTTCTCTTTTTCTGTATGAGCTAGAACGAACATCACTTGATGCTAAATTGTCTTTTTCCATAATCGCCGCTAAATATTCTTCCCTACCATTAGATGGACCAAGATTTCCAATAACATTATTAAGTTTATCATTTCACCAAATATTTGGAGTTTTACTTCTTATCGAACACTCACATTCACTATCTTCATATTCACTGTCACCTTCTTGACTTTCGGAACAATCAGTGTCCATTAACCCTCTTCTAGCATTAATTCCGGATACATTTGTATTGCTAAAAAATAACAATCTTCACGGATTCCACGCTCTTTCCATATTGTTAGATTTTTATATTTTACTTTTCAACGTTCTTTCCATTTGTCCAACATCTTATAACATAAGATGCAAGGTACCATGGAAAACCTTTATCCACTATTTCCATACTATAACATTTTAGATAAATATTCTTATTTTATCGTTGATTTTTTTTCTCAATATTTCGGAACATCGAATTTACTAAAAACAAGGTGAGAACTTTACACAAACAACTCTAAACCAAGAACTCTAAACCTTAATAGTTCTTGCCTTAGAACCTTAACAGTTTTCGTCTTAATTTATAATAGGTTTAAGTTTTTGGTTTAAAGTTCTTGTCTCAGGTTAAGAATTCTTAGTTTAAAGTTCTTGGTTTAAAGCTCTTGCCTTAGGTTATGTTAGTTTTAATGTTCTTGGTTTAAGTTTTTAATTAATTTGTCTTAGATTTTTGGGCATTTTAGGTGTTTTTTGAGGTTATGTCAAAATTCCTAACTGATCGGCTAATTCTGACCTCATATTCAGTCTCAGCGCCCCAAATGACGTATAGATATAGTGATCAGCTCATTTAAGCTTTTTATTTACTTGTTTGGGATTTTTCGGGCATTTTTAAGGGGTTTTTTGAGGTTAGCAGAAATGCAAGAGCCAATCGGGTAAAACGAACATCGGATTCGTGTTCAGCGGGTCAAAATGCATGGGAACACATAGGTCTGCCTTCTCGCACTCGGCTTTCTATGAATGTAGATTTCGTTTTATTTGGTGAATAAATATTATTGATTTTTTTTAATATAGCCTATGATAATAAAGTAGACAATGTTATAAATGTAGTTGGTGAGTTTTGTCCGAAAAGATAAGGATATAAAAAAGGCCATGGCAGGTTAAGATAAGTGTCCGTGCCATTGCAACCTTTTTGCGTGTGGTTCCTTCCAGTGATGTATCTTTGTGTAAGATACTACCACAAAAAGTTTTTCCCTCAGAGACTTCATAATATCTGGGAAAAACATTTTTTTCGAAAATTTGAAAAAAAAATTTTTTTCTTAATCAAGTGAACCAATTTGTTTGTATTTCACATATATTGTGAATATACTCAAGTCAATTTATTATTGATATTTTCTTGAAATCTTTTCATGAAGAAAACAACAATTGATGCTTCTGAATTTTTTGAAAAATTTATATACGTACTTACACGTTAGCGACCACCTATATTTTTTACTAATTATGCGCCATACAATAAGCTATAACATATATTTTTTACAAAACTCTATCAAATTGGCAAAGATAATGTTACGTGCTTACACCCCCTTCAGTAAACACCCTGTATCGTGGGTTCGGAAATTATAACACCAGGGTAACACTAAACAATAATGTATTTACTTACGTACTAATTACAACAAATAAAGAAAAAGAGTGTAAATTGATTAGAAACCCGATATATTAATAAATATATAAATTAACAACTGCTTGGATTACGCGTATTGAAAATTTTTTGGAGCAGCCTATGTATTTTTCACAATACATATTTTCTACAAAGCTCCATCGAAACGGTAATACATAAAAAATTATGTGTTTAATAATAAAAATACATAATAAAAAAACATGTTATGCTAATGATATATGATAATATTAGTCGTCTTCATCACTGTCCTCATTTATTGTAACACTGATATCTTCTGCGAATAATTCAAATAGTTTTACTGATGGTTTTAGAATATCGTCGAGAAACCTTGCATATGATAAATTCATGTTTAAGTTAAAAAAAAATAAATTAGTTTTCTGTTACTTATAGATGCATTTATTATATGCAAGGTTTTTCGACGATATTCCGAAATCATCAGTAAAACTTTCTGAATTATTCGCAGAATAATTGAGGACAGTGATGAAGATGACTAATATTATCATATATCATTAGCATAACATGTTTTTTTATTATGTATTCTTATTATTAAACACATAATTTTTTTATGTATTACGGTTTCGATGGAGCTTTGTAGAAAATGTATATATTGTGAAAAATGCATCTCGTTATTTCAAAAAAATACGTAGGCTGCTCCAAAAAATTTTCAATACGTGTAATCCAAACAGTTGTTTGTTGTTCATTTATATATTTATTAATATATCGAGTTTCTAACCAATTTATACTCTTTTTCTTTATTTGTTGTAATTAGTACGTAAGTAAATACATTATTGTTTAGTGTTACCCTGGTGTTATAATTTCCGAACCTTCGATACAAGGAGTTTACTAAAGGGGGGTGTAAGCACGTAACATTATCTTTGCCAATTTGACTACTGATATCTTCTGCCTACCTTCGATAGAGTTTTGTAAAAAATATATGTTATAGCTTATTGTATGGCGTATAATTAGCAAAAAATAGAAGTGGTCGCTAGCGTGTAAGTACGTATATAATTTTTTTTTTAAATTCAGAAACATCAATTTTTGTTTTCTTCATGAAAAGATTTCATGAAAATATCAATAATAAATTGTTTTGAGTATATTCACAATATATGTGAAATGCAAACAAATTGGTTCACTTGATTAAGAAAAAAAATTTTTTTTCGGATTTTCGAAAAAAAATTTTTTCCCAGATATTATGAAGTCTTTGAGGGAAAAACTTTTTGTGGTAGTATCTTACACAAAGATACATCACTGGAAGGAACCACACGCAAAAAGGTTGCAAAGGCACGGACATTTATCTTAACCTGCCAATGGCCTTTGTAGGTATTCATTTGAAGTGAGCCCGCGGGATTTTGAAAGGAACATCATCTCTTGCGCTGAAAGGGACACTGTAGAAGTATTATCAAAGGAGGAAATAAAAATTGAAATTTTAAAAAGAAAATTGATTCAATTCATTTCGTTTATTCAGTTACAGACGATATTGCAGATATAAATGTAACTGACGTTGAATTGAAATTGCCAAAACCATCAATAAATAGTGGATCAGAACATGTAAAATTCTTTTTTGCCTTCCCTATTAATTTTACAGGATTGCTGTTTTGTTATTACTCTTCTAAGGATTTTACTAGATCTGTAAAACAGATGTTCCGTTAATCCGTTTTTATTATTTAATATTGTAACACATGTTCTTTTGTTGCCCCTTTCAGCAATAAGTGTGTCCTTTTCAATACATAGCCTGTATTAAAAGGGACATTATCATGCAATACTTTATTATTATTTTTTATGAGAATACACTCTTATTATTCTTTACTTTGAATACTTCCATAAAGGGAGACAATGGTTGTCTATGATGTACTTATTAAATATTGTTTCTCTTAATAGTTGTTAATTATTTTTTGAGAATGTCCTTTTCATGGCCACTCTCCCCTATTATGTGGCCACATTTGCATATATTTATCTTTAATAAAACAATACGATAACCATTAAATCATTAGAGTAACATAAAAAATACGATTGGCGGCAGTGCCAGTTCTCAGCATTAAACTGCTAACTACAAATTATTGATAACAATAAAGATCAGCATAAGATTGTTATTTTGAAAAGATGATGTTCTATGATTGATTCTGAACATCTATTTTTTTACCCCAAAGACTAACTTAGAGTTTTCTACAAATGTCATGAGATTTTCTGACATTGCATAAGGTCGAGGTCCTCCATCATTCAATAAAATGTCTTCACAGAAGCAGAGAAATATGGTGTCAAGAATAGCCTGAAATTGAAGAAAATGTATTTAATTAATTTAAAATTCATGGAACGATACAGAAAAAAAAAGGACAAACAACAGTCGGCGAATCTTTAAGGATCGGTTTATTAATGGAGGGTTAAATTTGCTTGTTAGCTAACTCCAAGGTAATTTTAACCTCAAGTCAAAGTGTGAGTTAAACCCACATCCGTTTATCCACTAAATATTATGGTGTGGGTTAGGAAACCCTTGGATAACCCGAGGTTGTTAACGCATTCTACAGCTCTAACTTGATTGTGATTGGTCGAAAAATTAGTTATTTTTTGTTTGTTAGTTTTTTAAATTTCTGTTACTAAGTTAAAAGCATATATTTATTTTTGTCGAAAAATCACCTGACAGTGAGAGTAATATTTTCTGAGCTATAGTTATATTTTTATTTTAAGAAAATGAGTAAAACCCCAACAAAGGTGGGCATAGGCCCCAATATTTCATTAGCAGAGCGGTTACTATTAATTGCAAATGCAAATAAACATAAGCACGTGGTAGAATTGAAAAAAATTATGGAAGGACAAAGAAATTTCTTGGCGCAAAATTAACATTTGCTGACATTTATGCATCTTCATTGTCGTCTGAGTTATTATTTGTGAAAGTGTATGATGGTAGCGTTCGAGAAACTTTGACATTAAATGAATCAAAATGCCTCCTCATTATCTGAAATTGAGAAGGCATTAAATAGTGTTCCAAATCGAGGATGGATGGACAATTGCTGTCGTACTGTTTTACAATAGAATAAATTTGCACAATAGTGGAAGTAAGGAGTCGGGATTTTCCCGAAAAAAAAAAGCAAAATCGTACTAAAGTTATGAAACCTATTCCTTCCCCCGTTTTCGAGGCTGCTGAATACGAATAACAGGGTGAAAAAAGGCCAAAAACCACCCCTTTTTGCTTATTTCTCATATGACAGCTTGGCATAGACTATTTTTGCAGGATTCTTTGTTTCTTTATGTGGATATAACAGATGGTGAAAGGCGATGTCAGGTAGTAGACCGCAACCGCCCCTAGGGATGAAATCTACCCTGTCAGGGGGTGTAAAATTGTTTCTTTTTTTTCTTGTTAAAGACGTATACCCCACCCCCTCCTTTTCGAGGATGCTGACCAAGAAAAAAATGGTTTTACGATGGTTCGCCCCTTCCTTCAACCTTGAACTGTCATTATAATAATAGATAGCGACTTGACTGATATTAGGGACTCGTACTATTATTTTATTTGTTTTTGTCGCCTTTATTGTTTTCTGGGTAAATCTTGTGTCCTCAAGATATCCGTGATCCATCAATTGCTCTGGAGGTACATCGTGGGCATAGAGTTAGCGCGCTGATAACCCTAGAGTCTATCTATTTCTCTGGGAGCGATGAGTGCGTATGCCGCTGATATTAGGGACTCATACAATCATTTAATTTGTTTTCGCTGCCTTTACTGTTTTCTGGGTAAATCTTGTGTCCTCGGGGTGAATGTATATATTGTTATTTAATAATAATAATAATAATAATAATAAAGCAGGAGGGGCTTTTTTACATCTCACTAGCCTTTGGTGAGTAGCGACACCACTTACTCCAGCCGCGGGTGCAAAACCCGGACCGACAGCGCTAGCGCACCCGGGAGGGGAAAGAGACTTCCCCTCTGGTGTCGGCCGTGGGCTTGTTAGGCTAACCACCTAACAGGCCGAAATCTTCTGGTTCCAGGCAACAGAAGACAGGGCCCCCACAATCGACCCCATTCGGATGGGGGTCACAGGCAAGGTGGTGGGGCCCAAGCTACATGGACGCTTCGAGTGGACCGATTAGCTGAGGAATAATCTTCTGCTATGCTACGAAAGCAGTGAGCCCGCGCGAAGGGGATACATGGCGCGAATGCACGCTCTGTGGTGTGCAAGACACCCAGAGCACAGCGCCTTCACGCCGCAAAATCTGCGTGACTATGTATCCCACCTTCGCAGCAGGGGCTACGTGAGAGCTGTTCCTCAGCCGGTAAATGAGGCGGTCGAAGAGCCGCTGAATGAACCGGTTGTGGAGGCAGTTCTAGACGTTCCACCAAGACCAGAGGGCCTCGACACCAGAAGGGGGTTGCACTACATCAAACCCCTCAGATCAGAAGACCTAGCCAGAGTGGATGCTGAACTTCGTGAAGCGATACCAGAAGGGGCTGACATCTGGCACATAAATTGTGCCGTATACGCTGCTGCCCAGCGCGTAACTCCGGGTGAGAGGCGGAATACTGCCTCCCCACAGGAGAGAGCGGAGCGGCGTATACAAAAGATGGAAGCCAAGATCCGGTCGGCGAGGCAACACGCATCCCATATCCAATGTGTGATGGACTATATGGCGGCCAATAGGACTTTCACGCCTAAAGTTAGGCGCATAGCCGCCAATTTAAGACGCGTCCATCACACACTGAATGGGGCAGTGCTGCGAACCACCAAACAGCACTGCCTTGATCGGATACGGATGCTAGTGACTTGTAAAAAGTCACTAGTGAGGCGGGCGAGGGGGCCGGCGGAAAACAATCTCTTCCGCAAAAACCCCTCGCGCCTTTTTGGAACCGCCTCAGCGTGTTGTAGAGAATCCGCCGACTGTAGATCAGGTGGAAAACTTCTGGAAAACGCTTTACGGACAGAAGCTCCCACTCAACAGAGACACTCCAGCCCTGGCACACTTTGAAGCCTTTTGCCAAAGGTTTCAACAACCAAACGAGGTGTGCCAACCGATAACCCCAGAAGAGGTTCGAAGAGCTCTTGAGGGCTCTAAGAACTTTGCTGCTCCAGGTCCCGATGGGATAAATAACTTTTGGTGGAAAAAGTTTTCCAGTACCCACCACCATTTGGCCAGAATTTTTAATTCATGGCTAAATGGAGAGCAGCAAATTCCTTCTTGGGTTGTCGAGGGGCGGACAGTGCTGATCCCGAAGAACGGAGATTTGTCTAACCCAAAAAATTACCGGCCGATAACTTGCTTAAACGCATGCTACAAGTTTACACGCATCTTGTACATGCGGGTGCTCCAAGCAGTTGAACGGGTTTACGAACGGGTATATGAGCAACGAGGGTCAAAGAGAGGTGTCGCTGGCTGCAAGGAGAACCTGCTGATTGACAGGTGTGTCACGCAGGACTCCATGCAGTATAAGCGTAACCTCTCCATGGCCTGGATCGACTACCGCAAGGCATTTGACATGACATCGCACGAGGTTATTGTACACTTGCTCCGATGTCTTGCGGTACCTGGTCCCGTAGTGAGATGCATCGAAGAACTGATGCCGCTCTGGAGGACTCGCTTTACCATTACATCGGGTAATGATAGAGTCCAGACGGAGTCGGTAACATTCAGAAGGGGAGTATTTCAGGGAGACTCCCTCAGCCCCCTTCTATTTTGCATCTCACTACTGCCACTATCCGTTTCGCTCCGGAGAACCCGTGGATACAACTGCGGTATCCCTGGCGATAGGAGGCATAAGGTCACCCATCTGTTTTATATGGATGACCTTAAACTTTATGCCTACGGAGAGAGGGACCTACACCAGTCCCTCAGGGTGGTACAGGAGTACACGCAGGCTGTCGGCATGGAGTTCGGGTTAGACAAATGTGCACTGGTCCATCTCAAGAGAGGACGATGCGGGAACTACGGAGAGGACGCGCAGCTCGTGGACGGAAGCATCTTACATCATCTAGATGCCGGAGAGTCGTACACTTACTTGGGTGTCGAGCAACGCTCCACGAAGTGAGTGTAGTGAAAAACGCGGCGAGTATCAGCTCCGACTCCGACAGATCTGGTCTTCAGAGCTGTCGGGGAAGAACAAGGTGTCTGCTACCAACATGCTTGCCGTTCCGATCCTTCTCTACGCCTTTGGAGTAGTGAAATGGACTCAAGAAGAGTTGCGTCAACTCGACGTAGGAACCCGCAAGAAGATGCATCTCAATAGGAGTTTGCATTCTAAATCGTCCGTTCCACGGCTATACCTCCCACGACATCGGGGAGGCCGTGGACTCTTGAGTTTGGAGAGTCTCCATAATAGGATGGTTCTGGATGGAGCCTGTAAGGTCATCAGGAGTTCGAATCCCCTCCTCTGCATGGTCCGAGACCATGAAAATGCAGGGGTAGGAGCCTTTCTGTTTAAGGCAGCACAGAGAGCAGCCGATGAACTTGGTCTCTCCTTCGACGTCGAGCGGGTAAATCGCGACTCTGTCACCGAGTTGGAACCTGCTCGGCGAAAAGCCGAAATTAAAGCTGCAGAACACAACAACTTTCTGCAGCTGCACACGGATAAGCCAATGCATGGAGTTTCCTATAAAAATATAGAAAACCTTGGCTTATCCGAAAGGCTGACCTTTGCCTTCTTAAGGTCAGCCGGGCTGAAGTCTGAGACCGAGGGATTCATAATGGCTTGCCAGGATGGTGTATTTAACACCCTCGTCTATCGTAGTCGTGTCATGGGTATAGAGGTCCCTGATGTCAGCTGCAGGGCCTGCCGCGGGGCGCCAGAGACTCTTATGCACTTGCTGTCGGCTTGCCCGACATATGCAGTCTCGGCCTATATCCAAAGGCACGACGGAGCATTACGAGTGCTTTATTACCATTTAAGGCACTCGTATGGGATAAACGAAACACCAGTGCTGCCTTACGCTCCGGGGGATATTGAGTCCGTTGTGGGAAATGAGAAGTGTCTAATTTATTGGAACTACTCTTTTCCCACCATCAGGCAAATACAAGCCAACAAGCCTGACGTAGTACTCCTCGACCATCAACTCAAGACAATGTTCGTCGTGGAGTTCCCGGCTCCCGCAGAGAACAACATTGTCTTGAAGGAGGAGGAAAAACGGACAAAATATCGAGATCTGCTCTTCGAACTCCGCA
Source organism: Rutpela maculata (assembly GCA_936432065.2). Taxonomy (NCBI): domain Eukaryota; kingdom Metazoa; phylum Arthropoda; class Insecta; order Coleoptera; family Cerambycidae; genus Rutpela; species Rutpela maculata. The sequence continues at coordinate 80,843,922 of OW386285.2, read as the reverse complement.
GACTCTATCCAGACCATACTGTTAAGATAGTGGTACTGATTATAGGAGCCCTTGGTGGAACGAGACACACACTGCTTTCGGAACTCAAGATCATACCGGCATGACGAAATTCGGCAGAGATCTTAGCCGGCAGAATGCAGAAGGCCGTCATTCTCGGTACATTACGTCTGCTCAAGGCACACGATTCCCGGACCCAGTAGTCACTCACCCCACGGGCGTGGGGAGTGGCTACCGGTACTACCAGCTCCCCTCTGTGAGGGTCGGAGCCACAGAGAAGGGTGACTGGTTTTTAGCTAGCTAAAAATAATAATAATAATAATAAGAAGAAGAAGAAGAAGACCCCCATTACACATATAAACCCAATATAGTAGAGGAAAATCAGCTTGTTAAGATCTATTGGGACAAGAAGATACTAACCGACAGAACAGTGGAACATAACAGGCCTGATATCACATTGATCGATAAAAAGAAGAAAATAGCTTACTTCATGGATATATCGATACCAAATAGCCACAACTTAGACAGCAAATTCCAGGAAAAGATCACGAAATATGAAGCACTGACTAGGGAGGTTGAACGTCTATGGGAACTAAAGAAAGTACATATAGTTCCACTGCTGCTATCATCCACCGCAGTCGTTCCTAAATCGCTGAAGAGAAGTCTCACATTATTGAAACTACCAGAAAATACCTACCTGGCGATGCAAAAAGCAGTAGCTCTACAGACTTGCAGTATTGTCAGAAGTTTCCTTAATTGTTCCTCTGAAAAGGAGTAATTCTTGGTGATAACCCGAATTACTTTATCACAATACCCTAAAAAAGGAGAAGGAAAAAAAATAATAATAATAATAATAATAATAATAATAATTGGAACTACTCTTTTCCCACCGTCAGGCAAATACAAGCCAACAAGCCTGACGTAGTACTCCTCGACCATCAACTCAAGATAATGTTCGTCGTGGAGTTCTCGGCTCCCGCGGAGAACAACATTGTCTTGAAGGAGGAGGAAAAACGGACAAAATATCGAGATCTGCTCTTCAAACTCCGCAGACTGTATCCAGACCATACTGTTAAGATAGTGGTACTGATTATAGGAGCTCTCGGTGGAACGAGACACACACTGCTTTCGGAACTCAAGATCATACCGGCATGCCGAAATTCGGCAGAGATCTTAGCCGGCAGAATGCAGAAGGCCGTCATTCTCGGTTCATTACGTCTGCTCAGGGCACACGATTCCCGGACCCAGTAGTCACTTACCCCACGGGCGTGGGGAGTGGCTACCGGTACTACCAGCTCCCCTCTGTGAGGGTCGGAGCCACAGAGAAGAGTGACTGGTTTTTAGCTCGCTAAAAAAAAAAATAATAATAATAATAGGATGGTTCTGGATGGAGCCTATAAGATCATCAGGAGTTTGGATCCCCTCCTCTGCATGGTCCGAGACCATGAAAATGCAGGGGTAGGAGCCTTTCTGTTTAAGGCAGCACAGAGAGCAGCCGATGAACTTGGTCTCTCCTTCGACGTCGAGCGGGTAAATCGCGACTCTGTCACCGAGTTGGAACCTGCTCGGCGAAAAGCCCAAATTAAAGCTGCAGAACACAACAACTTTCTGCAGCAGCACACTGATAAGCCAATGCACGGAGTTTTCTATAAAAATATAGAAAACCTTGGCTTATCCGAAAGGCTTACCTTTGCCTTCTTAAGGTCAGCCGGGCTGAAGTCTGAGACCGAGGGATTCATAATGGCTTGCCAGGATGATGTATTTAATACCCTCGTCTATTGTAGTCGTGTCATGGGTATAGAGGTCCCTGATGTCAGCTGCAGGGCTTGCCGCAGGGCGCCAGCGACTCTTATGCACTTGCTGTCTGCTTGCCCGACATATGCAGTCTCGGCCTATGTCCAAAGGAACGACGGAGCATTACGAGTACTTTATTACCATTTAAGGCATTCGTATGGGATAGACGAAATACCAGTCTAATTTATTGGAATTATTTTTTTCCCACCGTCAGGCAAATACAAGCCAACAAGCCTGACGTAGTCCTCTTCGACCATCAACTCAAGACAATGTTCGTCGTGGAGTTCTCGGCTCCCGCGGAGAACAACATTGTCTTGAAGGAGGAGGAAAAATGGACAAAATATCGAGGTCTTCTCTTCGAACTCCGCAGATTGTATCCAGACCATACTGTTAAGATAGTGGTACTGATTATAGGAGCCCTCGGTGGAACGAGACACACACTGCTTTCGGAACTTGAGATCATACCGGCATGCCGAAATTCAGCAGAGGTCTTAGCCGGCAGAATGCCGTCATTCTCGGTTCATTACGTCTGCTCAGGGCACACGATTCTCGGACCCAGTACTCACTCACCCTACAGGCGTGGGGAGTGGGGCTACCGGTACTACCAGCTCCCCTCTGCGAGGGTCGGAGCCACAGAGAAGGGTGACTGGTTTTTATCTAGCTAAAAAAAAATAATAATAATAAATGGACGTTATTTTATAAGATAATTACATAAAGTTTATAAATGTATTTGAAATGGCGAAGTTCAGGAATTGGTCCTGTTCTACCACTTAACCCTAAAAAATGAGTTCAAATTAACCTAATCTCCGTTTAACCTAAAAATTAAAATAATAACAAAAAACAACAAAAAATGCCTACATACGAAATTAAAAATTTAGATTCATATTTTTAATTTGAATTAATTTTCGTTTACTGACTGCACAATATAATTTTTCGCATCTCATACTTAAATTTCTCAATTTTTGTAATACACTTTATATTAGCAGGTATTTTATTATACAATTTAGAGATAGTATAAGAATAGGACCGTTCAAATAAAGCAGATCTATGAAAAGGTGGAGTGATTAAAGATTTTCTACGTACATTAATATTATGAATATCTCTACGAAAACGAATTTTATTATATAGATAAGGCGGAGATTTGGTAGTCACAATCTTCCAATAGCAGACATAGGCATGTAATAACCTTCTATTTGCCATATTTAGCCAATTTATTTCTTTAATTTTATGAGATATGTGCTCTCTTCAGTTTATATTACAAATTAGACGAACACAAGAGTTTTGAATTCTCTGAATTCTACTTGATGTGACAATAACCATATAATAATAACGTTGTTTAGAACCAAAATTTTCAGAAAATCAGTTGGTTCCTGACTCCTTTTTTAAAGAAGATAAGAAGGGCGGATGTGCGAAGCGATGCGAATGTATAAAATTAGGTATATTAATTAGCTTTTTTTGTAAGACTTGTCAAAGTAAATTTTGTGAGAATTATGCGTCAGAGGATGGAGATGATGAACCAAGCACATAAACAAACGAATCCAATGATAATAATTATGACAATGCTGTAAACTTCCTAAATTTTATACCCACCCGAAGTGTATACTTTTGATCATGAGTGGGAAACGGACGATGCGTGCGATGAAGAAGGAGGCAATACCATTGAATGTGATGTTCATTTCGAGAAATATGAACCATATAATTCTCTTTGTAAGCGCCCTAGGTTATATTAATGTCTTGTAAAAAATATTATAGTAAACTTAAAATCGTGTCCCGTACATATAATGTATTAAACACAGAAATTATTACCAATAGTATTCTCTTTCTTATATCCCGTTTTAAGGAACATGAATTTCAAATCCTTGCGAGGATAAGTTCATTTCACTCAATATATAAGTTAGAAAATAAAAAAATCAATGTTTCACCCTCTGGAGGAGATAGAACCAATCCCCTGAGGTTGCTACAATTCACTCTTATCAGTGTCCTTGATCAGCATCCTCCAAAACAAGAAAAGAAATGAAACAATTTTACACGATTTTACGATTTTGCATACTTTCCGACTCCTTACTTCCACTACAAGTAATAGAAAAAGATGATTATATGACCAATTATTAGATTTCATAGTAAATATTCTTGTTACTATTGTTTTTTGTTTTGTTTGAATATTTACAAAACTGTTGAATATAAATGTCATTAAATATACTTGAATTTTTCTTGCTAATTTCACTGAAGCCCGACGCCAAGGGTTTGCATTTCTGACAAACTATGACTTGTGGTAAGCCGGTTTTACACAAATATAATAGTCTCATTCTAATATTTGTACGTTTTTTTATGAATAGAACTGTACCTATATTTTAATATATTAGAAATGATATTCAAATTCTTTAAAAAAGTAATATAAACCTTAAAAAACAATAAAAACTCTAATAAAATTACCAAAATCCGTTTCTAAAAGGTTCGCAAGTCTGAATTTTAACACAGTTACTAAAGATCCAACAATAAAATTAATTCTACCTAGTGCTCGTAAAAAGAAAAACCAACCTAGCCTAAACGACTAGCTTTAAATGTACACAATTTCATAAGACTAATACGACAAAAAGAAATTGCAACAATCGCCAAGATTTGAATCCGTAAAATTATTATCCAGAACTGGCACCTGACTCAAAACCTGTAGAACTTTAATACAAGGTATAATACATATTTGACAATAATCGGATCTTTAACGTATTTCGCAACTTGCGGAAACAGAACAAATTGATGGGACTAATTTACGGAACTTTACCTGAAATATTAGTATTCCGCAACTTTGAGATTTTATAAAGCAACAAAATACGCAGGTCTGAACGTTAAGGATCTGATTTTGCAGAGTGAAGGGGAAATGAGCGTTTATTTTCGATTTATTATAAATATAAAATAAATCATAAATGGTATAATATTTAAAATAGTTTCAGGCTCTCCCATTACTCTAAGGAATACAAATACAGTTTTTATCATAAATTTTGTATATAGTTAAATGCCATGCTCTAATAATGAAATTATTTTCATTGATAAACTACAATATTCAAGTACATCAGAAATTTCCCATATAAAAATATTTACAGTTCTTAGTCCACTCAAATTAGGAAAATAGCGGAGAAAAATTCTGAACAGCAGTTTCTCTGCAGTTCTTCTGCATAGAAAGTAAGAATTTTAGAACAACGTTTTGCTTATGCGCAGAAAAAAAAAGAAATGATTTTAGATATATATATATATATATATATATATATATATATATATATACGTTTTTTCGTGTTTTTTTTTTTCATTTAGACGTATATATCTCGAAAAGTATGCGTTTTTAAGGCTAAACGAACATAGGTAAACATGTTCAGAATACGACTTCCTACAAAAAAGAGGTTTTATACATTTTTCCGTTTATCCCATTGGCTTTTCCGGAAAAGCGACTTGAAATATATATATATATATATATATATATATATATATATATATATATATATATATATATATATATATATTGTTGTGAAAACGGAAATAATAAATTTATGAAAATTTAAAAAAATTATTGTTGAGCGCCAGATGGCCTAAACCATCAGATGCGACAGTCGAGAGAGAACTCGATGCTGCCACACCTCAGAGCATGAGGGTACCGCAACTGTGCAGTACAACTCCCTCTCAGATAGCCGGTTCCTGAAATGCAATGTATTCTCTAGCAACTGAAATAATACACCAATATTTCAAACAAAAATTAACAAATTTTAATGATCTGGACGAGGTAAATTTATGAATTTAACAAATACACAGTTTACATAAATAAAGTTTAAGATGAATGGATAATTATGCGTTTTATTTATTGGCCTTTGCAAATATATTCAAAAATTTTATCAACTGATCAGTGAAAATATAACCGATAAGGTACCTTTATACTTTACCGCTCTCGTAACGCCGCTGAGCTCAATCGCGCACAACTACCGTGAGTACGCCCCTGGATTCTCGTTCAAAGCTGGTTACTGATGTTACCAACCGCAGGTGCTTGAAGATTACTAGAAGTTCAGATGATTGGATAAAGCTGGTTTATTTATTTTCCCTTATTTTCTTCCTTCGGGACACTTTATTTTAAGGAAATCACTTTCGAAGCACGGGTTTTTATAATAGAATTAAATTTTACTTTAAGGTAAGTACCTTAGATATTTAAAATGGATAAATATGCGAGTCGGCTTTGGAAACTTTGAGTCTAGTTTACAACATTTTCATAACATTTATATTTTAAGCATAGAATACTTATCAATAATTATCATTCCTAACTCTATTCAAAATTTTAAATATGATTACTTCCGTAAACACACGGTTTCAAACAATGAAGTAAATTTTCATTAAACAAATTCTAGGTTAGGACTTTTCAGAGCAAATTTTATAACATGTTGCCTCTACGACCGCGTTTACTAGACTGTTTTTGCCACTTCTCGCGTTTTTATTCGCTGAGATTGACAGGAATACAAAAATCAGATAGTATGATTTTAATAAAGAATTTTGATTTTTATAAACATGTACTTTTTTATGCCTTTTACTTATTATATGCACATTTTAACATTGGAATGAGCTTTACTATGCACTCCCAATCATTCTGGTACCCCATTTGTACCCCCATAATGATTTTTAAGACACTTTGATAAATATTCTATATTGCTATTTTCTGACCTTATTACTACATAAAACTACTTAAAATTCGCCCAGATCTTACTTAATACACTAATTATTAATTATCTACAAACATTTATTACCTAGATAGGTTTAAAACATAATTATATGTGAACAAATATTTTAGGTACCCACCTCCAAGTTCATCGGTGAGCAGTGCCTAAACTAATACATAGTGTCCTATCAAAAGTTACACAAAACAACACTGGTGTCCTGAATTCACACCAGGATAAGAAATATTATATCTAAAGGAGTTTTAAGAAAAGTTGCAGTTCATTTTATGTGAAGGTATCTGGAATACACAAAGATTTATTAAGAAATACCTCCCAACGTGTCACAGTCCAGAGATTTTACGCTGCACTTCACTAACAGTTACTAGTCTTTGTTTTCTGTGAGTTTCATCTCATTACGATGTGTCCTTTTTGTAAAACCTTCATATATGTATGTTTACCGAGAGATATTTTTTCAAATTTTCTTATTACTAGATTTTATGTTAATTTTGCTCATTATTAGCGTTCATATACGTATTCTAGTACTTAATACGTCATCATTGTCCACTATTATTTTCCTTTACTCTAATTTGTAGCACTATTTTAATAAAATGTTTTATTTTTTTAGTTTGACGAGTCCACTACGGGAGTGTTCAGAGAGTTTATGGTTTCTACAAGAACAAAGCTTGATTCTACACATTTGAGCCCTTGCTGTGGTCTCTCTAATTAGTTATTTTAACATATTATAAGGTTTGTCCACTTTTTACATATGGTTTACCCTACTGGGTGTATCCTTTTATATTTAATTATCATAAATTATACTAAACATAATGCATGTGAGCTTTTTTCAAATAGAGGTGTTTTACTTAAGCTGCCATATCACATTTTAAGTCTTACTTGAGGTTATTGACCTCCCCTAGCTTCATCGAAGGGTTGTAAGTGCAGTTCCTCATACACGAAGGTAACAATATCGTGCAATGAGTTATGTACCTCTGTCTGTCGCTACGATGGCTTATTTTCCCTGGCTTTTGCCCTAAAATATATATTTTTGCAAATGTCACAACAATATATATATATATATATATATATATATATATATATATATATATATATATATATATATATATATATATATATATATATATATATATATATATATATATATATATATATATATATATATACGTTTTGTCGTGTTCTTTTTCATTTAGACTTTCATATCTCGAAAAGTACACGTTTTTAAGGCTAAATGAACATAGGTAAGTGTTCAAAATACGATTTCTTACAAAAAAAGTTCTATGCATTTTCCCGATTAACCCACTGGTCTTTCCGAAAAAGCGACTTGAAAAATATATCTGTTTTTTCGTGTTTTTTTATTTTGAATGCAAATATCTCGAAAAGCACGCGATTTTAGGGCTAAATGAACATAAATAAACTTATTCAGAATGAGATTTTCTACAAAAAAGCTCGTATACATTTTTCGATTATATATATATATATATATATATATATATATATATTGACCACTATCATTTGTCTGTTCCATGACCTATGGCATACTGATGAGAACATAATAAGTTCGAAACCGGTATATGTCTGGTTAGGAACAGACAAATGATAGTTGGTTACTGATCACGATTTGAAGGTGTCATTCAATGCAGGTCGGGGTATTTGCCCGCTGAGTAGTTGTTTCCTTCAAATCCGATTTCATAAACAGTGAGTATAGCCCACTAAGGCTAGAGGTCGCCGCTCTTGGTACTTGCAAAAAAGGCAAGTCGCTATACGTCAGTGACATTTGTCCGACGTATAGTAGCATCTGACCATATGAGAGTTTACCTCTCACCGACACTCCATTTGATTCAGTTTGTATAAGACTAGCAAGTTGACCACTATCATTTGTCTGTTCCATGACCTATGGCATACTGATGAGAACATAATAAGTTCGAAACCGGGATATGTCTGGTTAGGAACAGACAAATGATAGTTGGTTACTGATCACGATTTGAAGGTGTAATTCAATGCAGGTCGGGGTATTTGCCCGCTGAGTAGTTGTTTCCTTCAAATCCGATTTCATATATATATATATATATATATATATATATATATATATATATATATATATATATAATGTCTTTTTTTCTGCGCATAAGCAAAACATTGTTCTAAAAGTTAAGTACTTACTATCTATACAAAGAAACTACTGTTCAAAATCTTTCTTTAAAACGGCGTTTTTTTCCTAATTTGAGTGGACTATCTATTTGTTAGAACAATAACAAGTGTCCACAACAGTTTTAAAGATTATACTGTGTGATTTCTTAATTTATAATAATTCGAAAATAAACGCATATTTACCTCTCACTCTGCAAAATCCTATCCTTAAGAAAAGCTAGCACATTCGACAGAAATCCTGAACTTGAGCAATCATATCCATGGTCTAATTTTTATTAACTTTAAGTTTTATTCTTCTTTTAGAATAATTTAGAGAAACAACAGATTTAATTAGAGTTCTGCGAAATGAAATTAAGTTTTATTTATACATTTATTAGGTAAATTTCTCCAACCTTGCTCAGTCTAACCTTTCAATTGCAATAGCGCTACTGCACCTTGAATGCCTGGCTCACTCAGGACCATACTCTGGTTTTACCCAATAGTAGAGCAGCTTATCATGAAAATGTGGACACACCGGAAAAAACCACCAATTTTTTTCCAGGTACGTAACTTTCAATCTTTGATAGTAATCAACTCCTCCGTCGGCCATCTTGGATTTTATTGCGGCCATTTTGAAATATAGGTATATTATCAATATCTCAGTTTCCAAATCACTTAGGACCACAAACTTGGTGTCTAATTACACATATTTGGGGTCAGAGAATTCAACTACACAATTGTAAATATACCACATTATATATTTATTCACTAATATAGCTACCAATTACAAACTATTCACTGATGAACTGTTTTGTCCGGTGTGTCCACATTTTCTAATATGTTTTTTATTTTGTTTCAGATTGAATTGTAATACAAGATGAATTGGAACAAGTGCATGAACTGTAAAAAAAAAAACTTCAGAAAATCTAAACTGTCCACTCCATGCATATGGGATCGAAGACAAGACAACACCATCTTTCTTGAACAATATCAATGAGTTTAGAAGCGTGGAGTCATTGCCAGTGAAACTAAATTTTGGAAGCGACATGAGTACGGATGAACTGATCCAAAACCATGGTGCATGGCACAAACATATTCACATTCTAATATCTGAGAAATGTGATCCGACAAACCATCATTTAGAACTTTACAAATAACTTTCGGGGTATTAATAAAATTTGTACAGAAATACAACTTTTGCTGCTTACAGATATTCTTGTGGGTTCATTAATTACCATGTCTAAGTTGTATGTTTGGAGTAAATCACACAATTCATTTTTGTTGGTAGAAGTAGAAAGATAGTCAATATTTAATGTTGAATATAAATCGCTAGCTACAGAGTTCTAATCGTTAACTTTTTACATTATTCATTTGATTAATATTCAATGCCGCCCTTAGTCCCTTTTTCCGATGTTCCGGTGCTAGACATTTTTTTATTAGAACATTTTATGAATGAAGGTTTTCCAGAATTATCCAGAAAAGTCCAAAATTTCATCAAAATAAAAAAATTGAAAAATCTAAAAAAAACTACAAATTACTTGAAAATTACCCGACAGCTTGGGTTTAATTTCAAACAATATTGTCATGATTTTTTCAAACAAAAAAACCCAGTAAAATGATATTTTCGGACTTGGGCATTATTTGAAACAAAATTTCAGTATTTTTTGATTTTGATTAAATTTTGGACTTGAGGTTTTTGCAGGCAAGCTTCCAACATTTCTGATCCCATCTCTTCAAAAATCAAAATTTTGTTTATGGAAAGAATATATCATGTTATAATCAACTTGGATGAATACATTGAAACGTATGCATAATATATAACATATGGTGCAACATAAATTGAGGTGAGGTACGGTACCGATTCCAGTGACTGGACATCGATCGGCGAAGTTAAGCGCGCCGGGCAAGTCCGTCACTTGGATCTCGCGCCCTGGTTAAGTGGTAGAGTAGCATTAGTTAAACGTCGCCAGGACCTTAGGAGGGGACAATGCCAATCACAAAGTTTCATCGGTAAAGCTAAAGCTGAAGTGGGGCAAGTTCTAAATACTTTGTCCTAATAAAATAGGATTCTTTTTGTAGGTTGGAAATCTAACCTGTAATTAGCAGTCTATTTTTATTAATCAACAATATTGAAAAATTATTTACGTGACTTTTTAAATATTTGCTTGAAGCCAGTAGGCTTCAAGCTAAAAATGCGTATATAAACATTAAAAATGAGAATAAACTTGAAAAAATTAAAATTTAAGGTTATGTTGGATACATAATGCAGATGCCCTATTGTAGTGCTGTAGGTAGCACCATCTATTAACCATCTATTAATGAAGCAATGAAAAATGGTACTATTGGAAATGATGAAAACGGTGTGTGAGTTATGAGTAATTGAGGAAAACTATTAGTCTGATTGATAATTATCTAATGGAACTTCAAGTGTAATGTCTTCTTCTTCTTCTTCTTCTTCTTCTTCTTCTTCTTCTTTTTCTTTCTGATGGATACAAGTGAATTGTTCTAACAGTGATGCATCAGATGTCTCCTCGCTGACATCGTAAGAATCCTCTTCTGATGGCGATTCAACATTGGAACACGACTGGCCTTGGCAACTAGTACATGCTGATGAACAAAACAATCCAACTTTTTTGCAGTCGCACTTAGCACTACACCTCTTTTTGGTTGCAAAAAATTATATTGAGGAGTTTTTACGGTGCGGGTGGGAATAAAGTCTGGATTGGTTCCAACGTATTGTCAATTAACTTCCAACCCCAGTCTTTTGGGTCCAGTTGATTACCAAGCCACACTTGAACTTGATAATATACCCGAAATAGATGTTGATGAGCAGAAGTAGAGGTTGGGGGAAGACAAGCTAATTGCACTCGTTTATTGTTACGTGTATTTTTACAAAAGATAAGTATCGAAACTTATCTAAGCAGGTAATTTTTTGGGAGCTCCATATACAGAAAGAAGGAAGCGAATTCCGTTGGTGATTACAGCTTGTGGAGTAGAGTTACTCTCTTTAAAAACTTTAGCACAATTAACTAAATCTTGTTTTTTCAAACAATTTAAAAACTGTTGTTTTACCCCTCCTGAAAATTGCTGATGTCGTATCGCAGCCAGTTATTGCGTGTAAAAATAGTATGTGATTTTGGCATTTTGAAAAAGCAGATAAACTTTTGGATAAATATATTTCCGATCGCTGTTGAGCCTTCCCAGGTTTTAAAAAATAAATAATTTTTTCGGTTGGAGTTCGAGCAATAAGTAATATCAATAAATCAACATCTTTACCAACAACAATTGTTCTATTGCTGTTTCAATTATCAGGACATCAGCGTCATTATCAGCTTGTTTGACAAAAATATAAATTTTTCTTTCAGTAATGAACCGAGACTTGTTGTGAGTATTTGCAAGAAATTTTTGTTGGCTTGTGGGAACTGTAATAAATTGATCAAAAATGACATCAGAAGATGAAGATGTTATTGTAATTCGACGACGTTGTTCTGCGGCTTTAATATTTTTCTTACAATCGGTATAGCCATCAAATACTACAGTCACCCTATGGCCAAAATATCTACGTACATACTGAACGTATTTATCTAAAATAATGTTACATATTTCTTCGCGATCCCACACTACGCGGTGTAATAGATATCCTCCATCGATGATGTAGGTCTTCATGCCACGATCAACAGTAACAATTTCACTTTCAGTCAAAGGTTTACTACAAATGAAGCAAAATTGCGACATTTTATTTTAAAAACTAAGAACGGCACAAACTTTATTAGGAAATATTAGCAATAACCACGTGTTTTCACTACGAAGGAACGTTCAAGACTAATAGTATTTCGTTTAGGCCTTTGAAAAAGGAGCAGGTATACGAGCGTTGCCACGCGGACAATTGAATAGCAAACAGGTGTTGCCCAAGGTTATATGGGCACGGTAGCTCAATCGGTTAAGGCGTATTGAGTGGCGAATACGCTGATCGACTCGCTACCGCGCTCTGGGTTCGACCCCCAGCCCCGGTATTGACAACATCGGGGGGTGTGGATGTATGTCTGCGTTTTTCCGAATGTGTAACCTCCTTCCGGACAGCCTTGGCTTTGGATTTGGGGGTTGTCTACTATCTGTGGTGTGTTTATGTTTATATAAAATGAGGGACTGGGTTTCTTTTGTGTTTATATTCTCAGAATTGTATAATTTGTACGTACAAGTTACACCAATATTTTTACTTGTATTACGGGTCCAGTAATGTATATAGGCGACGTACTCGTGCATATTATGGAGAACACAACTTTTTCAACTTTTTGAATCGCTATATCTCAGAAATGGTGATTCTTAGGAAAAAAAGTGTAAGAACAATTTTTATAGATAATTGCATGATCTATAATTTTTGTCGGATTTATGATAAAACTTACTGTTTGGCTGAAAAATGCAAAAAACCATATTTGCGAACTTTGACCTTGAATAAATGTTTTTGCAGATGTGGGATCGATGGGGACTTTTCACATTTCATTTATAATGGTGTTCCCAACATTCGTACCAATTTTCAGCTCTATGCGAATTATTGTAACCTTAAATGTCTATTTTAACCGGATTAACAGAATTCTGAGGAAGTATAAAAGAATTGTGAGGAAGTGAATGAAGTATACGTAATTCCGAAGAATTATACTGTAACGTGCACGGTGCCGTTACCATTTTTCTTGAAAAACCAGGTGTCTAACAACGATAATAAAAATAAGTTAAAGTGTAAATAGAAGCATAGATATCAAGTATATTATGTTTGATTTAATTTAGTTGGAATACTTGTTGTATCGCAAATCTTACAGCAAATTATGATTTTGAGAAAAGAGTGGAAAGTGATTACTTAGAGGTTATGACATTGATTTTTAGATCATAATATTTATTATTTGGGCTACTTTGTATATAATGATGAGTGAATAAAAATTAGAGTCATAGTCCAATCAATGAATGCCCAAAAGGGGACTGTAGAGAACATTTTAGAGGGGAGAATTTTTCTCTTCAGGGATGTGTTGGGGGTAGTCAGGAGGTAAACATACTAAAAGTCCCCGTCCCTAGACCCGCCGCTTCGGGGGGGGAGGGGGTGGAGAGGTTCCTTTTCTCGATTCTTCGCTTATAAATCGGAAACGATGCGTCGTATGGGAAAAGGTAATCTATGCAAAATTAAATGTAATTAAATATTCCACAAGAATGTTTATATTCATTTTCTTCCTATGTGTTATAGTTTACGAGATACTCGCCAATGAAAATAGATGATAAATAAAAAAAAATCAATGATGTACCTTGAATATTTCTATCAAAACGGTTCACCGTGGTCTGCTAATAAATCATAGTCATAAAACAATGTTTATTTCACAACACTCGACGTATTTACTAACGTAATATTTTGTCGAAATCTATACATTTCCTTAAATATACAGTGTGACTCACTTAAAATGAAGATACCCTTATAACTTTTTCATTTTGTTTCCGATTTGAATCAAATTTTACTCAAGTATAGATCAAATTAGAATCTACTAATGACCAGAAAATCATTCAGCTACTATAAAGACAAAGCCACTTGCGGTGCTAAAATATGCTGAAAAATATAAAATATTTTGAATGTTAGAAATTCTAAAAAATGCATCCGGTCGGCGCCACAAACGTACATACACCAAAATTTGATTTGGTTATTGATGGGAGATATCTCATACATAAGCTCATCTGGCAAAGTTTCCGCAATTTGTGGTGGCTACGTAAAATTCGTCGTTCGTAAGATTAAAAATTAATATGATTTTTAATCTTTTTCCTCATATTTTGGTACCGCAGGTAGCTTTGCCTTTATAGCAGGTGAATGATTTTCTGGTCATAAGTAGATCCTAATTTGTTCTATACTTGAGTAAAATTTGATTCAAATCGGAAACAAAATGAAAAAGTTATAAGGGTATCTTCATTTTAAGTCACACTGTATATTTAAGGAAATGTCTAGATTTCGACAAAAAATTACGTTAGTAAATACGTCGGGTGTTGTAAAATAAACATTGTTTTGTGACTATGATTTATTAGCAGACCACGGTAAACCGCTTTGATAGAAATATTCAAAGTACACAATTGATTTTTTTTTTATTAATTATCGATATTCGCTGGCGGATATCTCGTAAAATATAACACATAGGAAGAAAATGAATATAAACATTCTTGTGGGAAATTTAATTACGTTTAATTTTGCATAGATTACCTTTTTTCGTACGATGCATCCTTTCCGAGTTATAAGCGAAGAATCGAAAAAAGGAACCTTTCCACCCCCCTCTCCCCCTGAAGCGGCGGGGCTAGGGGCGGGGACTTTTAGTATGTTTACCTCCTAACTACCCCCAACACATTTCTGAAGAGAAAAATTCTCCCCTCCAAAATGTTCTCTACAACTCTTTCATTGACTGGACTATCAATATAATAATTAAATTAAGAATTCAAGATACTTTATGAGAGGAATACTAATTAGTAATGGTCAGCTTCACTGTTTAAATTTTGCCTCCAGGAAGTGGGAGAGTGTTGCCAACAAATGTAATATTAGATAGGATTACTCTAGAAGTTTTTATTTGAATCTGATAAAAAATAAAATAAAACATTACTTGGAAAGGAAAAGCAATGAGACTATCCATTTTTCTGCTGATTTTGTGACTGGCAACACACTGCTTAAAGTAATCAAATAATTTTAAATAAGATTTGAATTTGATTTTCAACGTATTTCAAGACACCCGTTAAGGTTAGTACATTATTGTAATGTGTTACAACCCTTAGAATAAATGTAGTGTATTTGCACCTACTCGAGAAACCTACCAGAAGTTAGTTCTGGTGACATCTGGAATTATCTAGAGAATGGTGGCGTCATCACAGAACAATCGAGATCTGTCATTTTTGGGTATAAAAGACCGACCGCATTCTCGGCGAGTAGTTCAGTAGTTCAAAAAGTATAGAAAGTGAGGTTAAGACTTCAAGGATAAACAAAGTGATAAACATTGTGATTTTAGTCAGTAAAGTGTATTTAAATTAATAATAGTATTGTGAAGTATCCAGTAAATATTTAATAAAGTGTGTTAGTGGACATCTCTTGTTATAATTTTTGGAACCCACGGAATTTGCGAGGGTGGTTTCCTAAGGGTGGAAACACGTGACAAATTGGTGTCAGAAAGCGGAATTTTATGACAAGAGGAGCTCTGAAGTTGTGGTGGAGTGTTCGAGAAGTATTCTCGAGGTTTAGTGCTAACACGGAGGACTCATTTACTGGACATTTGTTCGAGGGTTATTTTCGAACAGGAAAATAGTGTTAAGTGCATTTTTGAGACATTGTAGAACATTTTATTAGGACATTAGTGTGATAATTAAATCCTTTCAACTTAGAAGTGATAGAGAAACTGAAAAAGACTCATTTAGTGCGTGAAAATTTCTAGAACTTTTCTATTTGGACATTAGTGGAGATTATTAAATTCTCTGAACTGGATAGTGACAAAAGACTCTGGATAAGACTTTTTCGTGCTATTTCGAGATTTGTCTAGAAAGTTCCATTGCCGATATTGACGTGACAGTTAAATTTATTTTATTTTAATTTCATCGTATGCCCGTAACAACAAGAAGTATGGCATCCGATAAACAAATACAGGACTTATTCGAACAATTCCAAAAAATGATGGCGCAGCAACGGCAGGAAGACAAAGAAGAACAGGAGAAAAACCGTCAGGAAGAAAAAGAAGAGCAAGAAAGAAAACGCCAGGAGGAAGAAAAACGGCGTCAAGAAGAAAGGGACGAATTAAAGAAAATTATGGAAGATCAGGAAACAAGACGTCAGAAAGAAAAAGAGCATGAAGAAAGAAGACGTCAGAAAGAAAAAGAGGATGAAGAAACAAGACGCCAAGAAGAAAAAGCCGAATTGAGAGAAATGATGGAGGACCTGAAGATACGACAGCAAGAGGAGAAAGAAGAGCAAGAAAGACAACGTCAAGAGGAAAAAGACACACTCAGAAAAATAATGGAAGACTTGGAAGAAAGACGCCAGGAGGAATTAAGGAAAATCCTGAGCGATCAAATAAAAATACAAAAGGATTTAATTCGTCAAAAGTGAAGTCAAAGAAGAGATAAGCAAGGTAGAAGAAAAAGTAGATAAGGTCGAAGGTAAAGTAGGAGTAGTCGAGACAGAAGTCAGTCAAGTAAAAGGAGAAGTAACTGAAGTTAAAGAGAAAGTAAACAAGTTCGAAGAAGAAGTCAAAGGAGAAATAGACCAGCTTAAACGACAGTTGAGAGATAGAGGAAGCCAGCAGGTGGTATCATCAGGACAGCGACTAAAACCTCCTTCTTTTGATGGCCAAAGTTCCTGGACGACGTACAAGAGGCAGTTTGAGGCAGCAGCGTGTGCGAACAATTGGGATAATGAGGAAAAGGCCATGGCATTAGTTCTAGCACTAAGGGGCCAAGCTTCAGAGTTACTCCAAACCATCCCAGTTGAGAAACAAAGGGACTTTAAAGTCTTGGAAGCTGCATTAGACTTGAGGTATGGCGATCAACACCTTGCCCAATTATACCAGGCTCAGCTGAAATCCCGGATGCAAAAAGCTGGGGAAAGTTTACAAGAAGTTGAAACTGCGATAGAGAGACTGGCACACCTGGCGTATCCGAGTGCACCTAAAGAATTCCAGGAACAATTAGCCGTGGGGGCCTTTTTAGATGGTAAAAGGGACGAAGAGGTCAGGCGAGTTCTGAGGCTGACGAGACACCAAAGTAGTAGCGAAGCTTTGGTGCGTGCACTCGAAGTAGAAGCCGCTTACAGGGATACTCCAAGGTCGAGAGTGCGAGCTGTGACTCTCGAAGAATCGCAACCAGAAATGAACCAGAACCCCTTGCTGACTGAGATGCAGAAAATATTCACCAAATTATGCGATAAATTGGATGGCCTCGGAAAGCAAGAAAAACAACAAAATAGAGGGAAGCCGAGCGGAGGTATTAAATGTTTCAACTGCGGCAAGGTTGGACATATGAAACGGGACTGTCGACAGCAGAACTCGGAGAGTCGAGTAAATGCTGTGAACGTAGAAGAGAAGCAGGAAAACAGTACCAAGGGGGTTGTTCTGGCTAGGGAATGCAGTGACCCCAGAGAAATAAAGATTTCCCAGCTTCGAGAAATTTCGAATAGTCTACTATTACAAGGCTATGTGAATGGAAGAAAATGTTTGTTTACCATCGACACAGGTACTACGTCATCAATAGTACGGCCAGGATTTATATCGGGCATACAGATTGACAAGAAGCAAGATGGGGTAATCATTCGGACAGCCACGGGGGACAGGGCTGCGGTCCATGGAGAGGTCAACTTGGAACTGCAGGTTGGACGGTTGAAGTTCAATTGCAAGGTCATTGTGGCTGACATCACGGATGACTTCATTTTGGGACTGGACATTATGGAACAGTATGGATTTATTGTTGACGTAGGAAAGCGAGTCTTAAGGATTGGGAACGAACAATTTATTCTGTCAAAAGTGAACAACCAATGCGAGAAAACCAGGCTGTTGACAACGCAGGCAGTCAAAATTCCTGCATTATCCAGAAAACCAGACAAGGAAGATTGCAAGCGCTACCCTCAGGTGGGAAAATTGCCGAACATGGTTGAAGTGAACACTGTCAAGGTCGATCTTCCAGACAGTTGGTCAAAGAAAATTCTGAGGCGAGAGCAATTGCGCGATGTAGAAATCGGACCCATGTTGCGAGCAAAAGAAGAGGGAGCGCGTCCAGCATGGAAGGATGTTTCCGACAAAGAAGTGGGGCTGAAGGCTTTATGGTCACAATGGGATTCACTTACGGTCGTAGATGGGCTTTTGAGGAGAGCATGGGAAAGCCCAGATGGGAAGCAGGTTGCCATGCGTCTAGTGATTCCCAGGTGTCGTGTACCAGAAGTACTCCAGAAAGCGCACAATGAAACGTCCAGCAGACACTTCGGCATAAACAAGACATTGAGTAGAGCACGGGAACAATTCTATTGGGTTAATAGTCGCCAGGATGTGGAGGCCTGGTGTCGCAAGTGTAAGAATTGTGCTGCCCGTGGGGAACCATTTTCCATGAGCAACTACAGAAATGGAAGTCGAGAACAGCCGAAGAATGACCGAGAGCAGATGAACAAAACTAGTAACCGATTGAAGGCTCGTTATGATCAGAATGCCAGTACAGGGAGATTCAAGGTGGGAGATCTGGTTTGGCTGTACAACCCACAGCGGAAGGAATGGAGATCCCCGAAATTTCAACCTCCTTGGGATGGACCGTATACTGTTATTACCCGAATTAATGATGTCGTCTATCGTATTCAACGAAACAAAAAGTCCAAGATGAAGATCGTACACTTGGATAGACTGGCGAAGTATGTGAAAGAGGCTGAATTGCCTGACCGGGACGTTCAGGCTTAAGGAGGGGGCAGTGTAATGTGTTACAACCCTTAGAATGAATGTAGTGTATTTGCACCTACTTGAGAAACCTACCAGAAGTTAGTTCTGGTGACATCTGGAATTATCTAGAGAATGGTGGCGTCATCACAGAACAATCGAGATCTCTCATTTTTGGGTATAAAAGACCGACCGCATTCTCGGCGAGTAGTTCAGTAGTTCAAAAAGTATAGAAAGTGAGGTTAAGACTTCAAGGATAAACAAAGTGATAAACATTGTGATTTTAGTCAGTAAAGTGTATTTAAATTAATAATAGTATTGTGAAGTATCCAGTAAATATTTAATAAAGTGTGTTAGTGGACATCTCTTGTTATAATTTTTGGAACCCACGGAATTTGCGAGGGTGGTTTCCTAAGGGTGGAAACACGTCACATTATTTTATGTTTTGAATTTAATATATGTTGTTGGGGATAATAAATAATTAATAAGAAATTAAAGTATATAAAAAAAAATTTTTTAACGTACCTCATGGTAATCAATTTTTTTCTCTTCTCTCAAATATAGTTTGCCAGTTTAAAGAACTGCATAAAAGAAAAGGAATAATAATATTTCCACGTCTCAGTACTAAATCAAAGCATTTATTCAACTTTTGGATAAAGGCGGTGTCGTCCCCCGCTACAAGGGAAATTCATAAATTCCCATCGTTCAAAGCTCCCGGAAGGGTTTATCACTGCATCTGCTATGAATTATATCCTGGCAGACTACATAAAAACATGAAAGTCCTATTGTACACAGACAAGAAAGCCAAGTATTCCAATTTCAAGGGAAGGGTTGAAATTCCGAGGCCTACGACAGAAAAAGAAAGAAATCCTGGTATCCACTGTAAATTAGGCAAGTGAGGGATCCCGAATCCAACGAGGCCACCTAGGACTGGTAAAAGTCATATATTTTCTTGTATCTATGGGTCGCGTGCGCGTGACGTCACAGGTCCCAGACCTTAGGAAAAACAAACCGCTGTCATTAGCTGTCAAATGGCGACTGACTGAACCTCAGAATTAAATTTTTCGTAATCCTAGAGTTTTTATCGATATTATATCATACAAAATGGCTAGTTTTTATTGTATTATTAATTGTGGAAGTGTGGCAATCCGAGACAACATCAGTTTTTGTAAAATAACGTCGATTTACAGCCAGAAGAGGTTAGGTTAAACAATTCCAGGCATTTAAAAGAAATGCTTAAAGTTAATGCAAGAATGATTGTGATAGTAATAACTGCTGCTCAAACAAGCAATAAACAATCCATGGTAGAGAAAATTAACATTTTATATTGGTTTGTCTCTATTTTTAATGACTATTTCTTATTTAAATTTTAGTTGAGCGAAGCATGAACTGCACGGAGGGGGAGTATATTTAAGAGAATACAATTAACAATTGACCTTCATAAAATAGTAAAATACATGTTAAACATTTTATATAATATATTATAATAAAAAATTTACAAAAATTACAACGGTTTGCGTAGTCCAATCTATAGGCATGTAAGGTATAGACGAGGGGGTAAACCGCTGGAAGAAATTGTGTACATCTTATTACATACTTCAAACAGTTTACAGTAGTTACGTCAGTCTTTCATTGTTTATTTTATAAAGGGTCTTTTTCACAAAATTTACAGCGGTTAATCTCCAACCATAGCCATGTTCATTGCTAAAAAACTAAAAGGAAAGATTTCCTGTTAAGTGGTGAACATGTTTTGTCTAGACTGGCAACACAATCCCAGTGAGCATTAAGGAACCGTCTGAATCTGCAATAATCCAAGGAGTCAATGGCTTTTATTCATGATGCCTAAGATTTCATATACTGAAAAATTAATTTCTGCATTAGTAATTATTTAAAAACAACATTTAATTAGGCAAGCATATATGAAAAAAATGGTTGATAACTAATTCTTACCGTTGTAACAAGCTTTTATCCTGCAAATTTCTTGCAGAGTACTTCTTTCACCTAATCACAAACAGCTTCAAGACTTCTCAATGCCTTGAATTCGTCCTTCTGTCTACGTAATTCTTTCAAAAATCAAGTAATTTGCAACATCCCTATGTGTAACATTTGGAAATACATCAATATTTGTACTAAAGTATTTTTTTTTCTCAAAATATAAGGATATAATTCGATGGCAGCCATATACCTAACCTCTACATCAGGAGACAATTCTGCAAAATACGAACTAACCGCCATCCTGACGAACAAAATTGTTTATATAACAGTATTAAGAATAGTTGTAGATGTTAAATAATCCAACAACAAGTTCTCAAATGGCACAAACACTGCAAAATTCACTTTAAAGGAACACGTTTAATCGGCGGATTTCTCAATGACAGCTGTTTGTTTTTCCTAAGGTCTCAAAATCTGTGACGTCGGCGCACGCGACCCATTAGACATAAGTTCATCTCCAGTATTTAATAACCTGAAAACAAAATATTGAACCTGGTAATGGTTATACTTTATTTATAATATTGCAAATTTAATTACCATACTATAATCTATATTATATCTGATTTCATTGTATGGAAAAATTTTGATGATACAATCTTTATTCATTTTTTTTATAATTATTTTCAAATTATTCCCTTAACTGTCAAAATTGTAGTGTGATTGGTTACGTTTCATGTTCAGCCGATAGGCAATTTCAATTGTTTTCACTGCCTTAACCGACAAGGAACGGTGTTTGTGAGATAACCACGTGGCAGTTTAAATTTTAAAGAAATGTGCATTCAATATATATGTAAATGTTAATTATAACAAATACCAAAAAAAAAATAATTTATCAGGAAACTAATAAAATCAGAAATTCCAGGTTTATGTCTGTAGTATTATTTAATATTACCCCAAAAATCTCTTACTATCTCAACTTCAACTAAAGGAGGCATTTGTTCACATAACTAAAGTCTAACTTATTAATACTTTAGTTGGTGCTCACACAATAACAATAAAACTTTTGGTCATGGAATAAAATTCATTTTTCAAGAGGTTCAATCTCACAATGATAATCCACGTCCCAGCCAAGACTGTTGCATAGCCGGCGCAATAGTTAACCCCGAGGGCAACTTTGGGTTATAATACAATACATATATTAACAGAATTTCGAAGAAGTCCAGGAATTTCAGCCTGGCCCCAGGCATGATCCCACTCAGATAAATTTATAACAGAAACGGAAATAGTTTAGCACGATAGTTTAAAAACTGTACAGTGTCTAATTAACAATGAATTAAAATACTACGGGAGCCCACCCTAACTGTACGTGCATCCCCCCCCCCCCCCGATCATTGGGGACAATATTTTTCATAAAGGTTAAAGCCTAGGGAACAACTCTAGACATGTCCTAACAAAAAACTGGCTGTACTTTCAAAATGGCGGCCATATGTAAAAAAAAACTGTTGCAAATGTTGTTTTTGTCATGTAGCACAAAAACTAAAAAATATTAAGAAAAACTTTCTACAATATTTGTTGTTATACAATATTTGGATAGAAGTTACCATTTTCCAGATAAATGATTCATAATAAAATATAAAATTCAATATAAAAAGTAACACCTCATTCGCTTTCAGATTCCCTATCGCTGTCTCCCGATGCATCGAATATTTCTTCCAAGTCTTTTTCCTCTACTGCTTCATTTATGATCTCGTTATCATCCTCACTTTCGATTTGATTTGGAGTTATCTCCTGAAGAGTTTCAGTAAGCGATTGAGGTAGTATTTTAGCTGCTGAACAACAAATAGGTTTTCCATTTTCTTGTCATCCATAACCGTTCCAAGGATTTGAAATATTGTGAATACCTTCATCAGCTAATCGCCAAATACGCGTTTGGTAAGCACTCCTTTTAATATGCTCGATAAGACACGAAGAAAAATTAACTTTAGTGTCAATTGATAAAGACAAATCTTTGTCATCGCATTTCTGTCTAATGGTAATTAGGCGAAGATCGTCCATGCTAGCGCATTTCT
Source organism: Rutpela maculata (assembly GCA_936432065.2). Classification (NCBI taxonomy): domain Eukaryota; kingdom Metazoa; phylum Arthropoda; class Insecta; order Coleoptera; family Cerambycidae; genus Rutpela; species Rutpela maculata. Next base: position 80,820,897 of record OW386285.2, on the reverse strand, counting down.
TTGATCCATATATGGTACATGTAAACTCCTCTAATGATGCGAATAATTTATCATCAATATTCCAGCTGCTCCCCAAATCTTGAAATGTTCGGATATAATAATAATAATATCTATTTACAAATAAATATACAATGTAAATATATTCTCAAGTAAAAAGTAATTATTCATAAATAAACATTAAAAAATGAGAAAAACAAATTTTAGATAATAAATATGTAATAAATTTAATGCAAATATCCAGGTTTGCTTAAGTTAATGCTTGTCTGCAAAACCGGGATACTGGGATACTTGGGATTTAAATAATTTAAATTAAATATATTGCATTATACATTTAGACTGTAAAATTTTTTAAATAAACAATAGTAGAGGTTAAAATTGAAATTATTAGTACAGTGTCGTTCTATTTGACATAAATTACAAAATTCGCTGGTTGCTTACCTACAATAGAATAGTTATTTGATTTTGTATTAACCAATGCGAAACTGTTTTTTTAAAGCTTTTTAAATATACTCTATTTTTTAATACTTGTGGGAGGGTATTGAAAACTTTTTGTCCAACGTATTTAAAATAACGTTGCCCTAGTGTTTTCTGAGCTTTAGGTAATGTTATATGTTCGTGGCGTTTATATCTTGTATGATAATCATGTAAAATATTGCAAGATAATAGATGATTTTTTGCCAAGTAAATAAGCGCTGCTTTGTAGTACAAATTTCTCATATTTAATATGTCATAGTTTTTGTATACCAAACTCCGATTAAAGAACTTATATCTAGATACATAATGGCATTGATTTATTTGTCGCTGAAAGACTCACAATCTAAGGCACTTCTTCCCATAAGTTGCTGATTGGCCCATCGGCGTGCACGATCGGCTTCAGTTCGATTATCATAATATCAGTTGACAGTTCGGCCATCAATGTCAATAAATGTTTTTCGTGTTCTCCGACCAAAAACTGGTGAAAAAGTAATTTTATTTTAAGTTGTGATTTGCTTAATACCTAAATAATATTCTCTATTCATATTTACACAGTTTAGTGACAATATATTTTGTGCAAATAAATAGTGTAGTGCTGTGCCGTTTGCAGAAAGCAGTTTAGAAAAGAAGAAAATCGATCGTTCCATAGTCGTAACATGATGAAGTTCAGTTTACAGTTATAAAGTAAATAGCAATTAAATTTTAATATCCTTTCAATACATATTTATCTTACTGTAATATCGTATGCCTACATCACGTTATATAAAGAGCCGGTAATGCAGGAATTGCAATAATTCATTTTAATGAAAATATTTACCATTCTACACATTTTCTACACACACAACGCCACTGTTGCCTATGGGATGTGATGTTCATCTATCCATTTTAATGGACATATAATGTGACTATGTTAGGAGCAAACAAGGTATATAGTGAAAAGATAGCCTGTTATGTATCTAGATATAAGTTCTTTAATCGGAGATACCAAATCAGAAAGGTGTCGTATATTTAGTTTGTACATTATTTTTATAATACGCTTTTGGGCAACTTCCAAGGGCTTCAGGGTATTTGCGTAGGCACCACCCCATCCAACTATTCCATACGTTAACAAGGACTGTACTAACGCATAGTAGATTGAACGTAAGTTTTCTGTATTGACAATCGAGACCATTTGCTTAAACAAGTACATTAACGATCTTAGCTTTTTTGTTAAAGTTTGAACATGGTGATCCCATTTCAGTCTGCCATCTATTATTATACCTAAATATTTAAGTGATCACTACTTTCTATTGTCCACCAGTTGTTTCTGAACGGTAAATGTATTTTTATTTTCTCGTTTGCAGGTAGGCCATTTTTATTATTTGCAAATGGCAAGTACTTAGTTTTATCAAGGTTTATTGTAAGTAAATTGGTGTCAAACCATTTTATAATATTTTTGCAGATCTGATTCTATTGATTGTTCTACGTCTTTCCACGAATTTCCTTCTACATAGAGAACTGTGTCGTCTGCAAACGAAATGATACTTCCTGAACAATTTAAGGCAAGTAGTTGATCCAAATAAATAATAAATAAAATTGACCCCAAGACAGTTCCTTAGGGTATTCCGAAGGTAAGTTCTCTTTGTGTGCTATGATTATTATTAATTTGAACTATTTGTTGTCTTTTTTCCAGGTAACTTTTTATCAGAGCGTGGCTGGACCACGAATCCATAGGGAATGAAGTTTTAATAAGAGCCTTTGATGACTGACCGCATCAAAGGCTTTTGCGAGGTCGATAAAAACTCCTGCACATGCCTTACCGTTGTCCAAACTGTTATAAATTTTACTTACTAACAAAGCGATGGCATCATTCGTAGATTTATTATTCCTAAATCCGAATTGGAGATTAGACAGTAAATTATGTTTTATTAAAAAATCTTCTATTCTCTTTTTAAGAGCCTTCTCAAAAATTTTAGCTACATTTGATATTAAGCTGATTGGTCTATAATTCTCCACATTATTTTGATCCCCCTTTTTGAAAATTGGTTTTATTATAGCTATTTTAAAATGAGTGGGGCATGTACCTTTCGTAAATATTAAATTAATGATATGACAAAGTGGCTTCGCTATATTTTTAGATATATCTTTTAGTACTTTCGTAGTTATATTGTCAAAACCTGGAGATGCGTTATTTTTTAGAGAATTAATTATTTCTTCGATTTCATTTTCATAAACAGGTTTTAAAAACATCGAATTTAAATTATTTGGAGGTAGGTCATTGCTTTCAGCCATTATATTATTATTTTTTATATTATGAGCCATTTTTTCACCGATAGTGGCATAATGGTTATTAAAGATATCAACAATTTTTTTTCCATCTCTTACAAGTAAACCATTTTCGTACAAAATTTCTTTTATGTTATTAGAAGTCTTTGCTTTATTTTTATTAGTATAATAATTTATTGTTTCCCAGAGTTTTTTGCTGTTATTTTTGTTTTGCTCAATTAAATTTTTATAGTAGTTTTGTTTTAATTCAGTTGTTAAATTATATTGATAAAATTATTATTATTATTATTTAAGTTTTTACTTATTTCGAAACTTTATAAAAAGTTACCATAAACCTGTAAAAAAAATACAAATTTAAAAATCTATTTTTTTTACAGGTTTATGGTAACTTTTTATAAAGTTTCGAAATAAGTAAAAACTTAAATAATAATAATAATTTTATCAATAAATAACACAGCTCCACAAAAACAAAGAAAGGTCAGACCAGCGAACCAGACCCATGTATCCCTATGTATTTTCGGTCACTGAATCCGAATCCAAGGTCAAAAAAAATCGTACACCCCCAAAATCATTAGCTAGAGCCAAAAAACACCCATGGGCTGGGGTAAAAAGAATATTAAGCTACGAGAATAGTTGTTACATCTTAATCGATCGAATTATACAAATTAAGGTTAAACAGCAGCGTACATACAATAGATATGAAACACACCCCCAGTGAGGGGCGAAAACTAGCCCCCATTTATAAAAAAATCGAACCAAAACAGTAATGACTGCTGAAACAGCTCGAAATGCCTAAGTTTTGTTAAAGTGATAAGAAACTGCATAAGGTCCGGCGTAATCTTCATAAACAGCTCCTATAGGGTTGAGAACAACCACCCTCAAGTTTAAAGGACACAAAATAAGAAAAAACGTAAAATCCAACAGGATTTCTATTTTGCGTAGAACTCTAAAATAGAACTTACGTACCATCAACGTCCTACAGTGCCAACCCTCAGATGGTGAGAAAACTACCCCCTATGTAGGATTTATCCATAAAAAGTTACAGTGACTTCTATAAAAATTCGAAACCCCTGCGTTGTGTGGAAGTGATAAGAAACTAGACTATGTTCGACGCTGTGCTTGAAAACCACCTCCATGGGGTTGCGAGATGCCACCCCCATATACACAGGATGCTGGAAGTGTGCAACACGATTTTTGCCAGTCATAGCATCCATAAAAATGGAAATCCGGTTAGTCTCTCTGTTTTCCAGCATCCTACGGATATAGGGATGGCATCTCGCAACCCCGTGGGGGTGGTTTTCAAGCAGAGCGTCTAGTTTCTTCTCACTTCCACACAGCGCAGGTGTTTCGAATTTTTACAGAAGTCACTGTAATTTTTATGGTTAAATCTTACATTGGGGATATAGTTTCACACCCTCTGAGGGTTGATACTGTAGGACGTTGATGGTACGTAAGTTTCTAGTTCTATTTTAGAGTACTAGGCAAAATAGAAATCCTGTTGAATTTTACGTTTTCTCTTGTTTTGTGTCCTTTAAACTTAAGGGTGGCTGTTCTCAACCCTATAGGGGCAGTTTATGAAGATTACGTCAGAAGTGATGCAGTTTCTTATCACTTTAACAAAACTTGGACATTTCGAGTTTTTTCAGCAGTCATTGCTGTTTTGGATCGATTTTTTTATATATGGGGGTTAGTTTTGGCCCCTCCCTGGGGGTGTGTTTCATATCTATTGTATATACGCTGCTGTTTAACCTTAATTTGTATAATTCGATTGATTAAAATGTAACAACTATTCTCGTAGCTTAATCTTCTTTTTACCCCATTCCAGGGGTGTTTTTTGGCTCTAGCTAATGATTTTGAGGGTATACGATTTTTTTTGACCTCGGATTCGGATTGAGCGACCAAAAATACATAGAGATACATGGGTTTGGTTCGCTGGTCTGAAATTTCTTATTTTTTTGTGGGGCTGTGTTATTTATTTTATTTCTATATATTTTATACTGGTTTAGATGTATTTCATTGTTCGTTTTTTTATATTTTTTATGCAATTTGTCTCTGACTTTCATTGATTTTAATAAACCTTCGGTTATCCAGGTTTTTTTTTGTATTTAGTACTAGTGTTTATTACATATGTGCTTTTATTAATACAGTTTTTTATTATATTTATGAATATTTCCGTAGCATGTTCTACGTCGTCACTGTTATATAGTGGTTCAAAATCCGACTCATTTATTAAGGTTTTCAATTTTTTGTAGTTTATGTATGAATTAATGTTTCAGTTTCGTTCGGTTCATCTTCGGTTAATATGTTATATTGTAGTATGGTAGGATAGTGATCAGTGACTTTAGAGTGTAATATTATAGGAATTAATGTTTTATCTTGGATATATTTACTTTTAAAAAATATATGGTCTAAGCAAGTTTTGGAGTTTTTGTCTGGTGTATTTATTAATTAATGATTTGAAACCAGTTTCATACATCATATTTAAATAGTCTTGAGCTTCGTCTGCTTGGCTTAAAATATTTATATTAAGGTCCCCTATTATAATTTCGGTATCACTTGTGGCAGTATTTTTTAAATAAATAGACAATGCATTATTAAAACTATTGGTATCAATTGGATGAGGCTTATAAATTGCCGTAATAGAATTTTTCTTTTTTTCGTGCTCAATGTCGATTCTTATAATGTTTATAGAGGCAAGAGAGATTATATTTACTTGAAAATTATATATGTTTTTAACGTACACAAGAACACCATCATTCTGATTTATCTCACCGTTATTGTATATCAGGCTGTAATTTTCTATGCTAAATAGATCTAAATTTTGTAATTTCCATGTTTCTGTTAGTATTATGACATCAAAAGTGTTTTCAAATTCGTCTAACAAAACTTCAAGCTCAGAAAAGTTTTTACAGATACTTCTTATATTAGTATGAAAGATTGTAAATCTTTTATTTTTGTTATCTAAGTTTTTTTTCGCATCTTTGTAGTTAGTAGCTTCTATTGTAGGTATTCAAAAATATTGAAATCTTTAATGTAGTTATTCATTTTATTTAAATAATATATTTATATTTTATAATTTTAATGATAAGTTAACCAAAATTCAGAAAATAATTATTAAGTGGCTTAACCTAGTCGTATAAAATGCTTACATGTATGTATGATTTTAATTCTTTTTATTATTTCTAATGTTTTTTAGACTATTATACTTGTATGTTTTCCCTCTATTTTTTGTGGCTGTTCTAGCTGTTGCTTCTTCCACCATGGGTTGGTTTTCGTATTTGTTTTGTTCTAAATTTTTCTTCTCTTTTGTCTTCTTTGGCTCTGCTTTTTTTTCTAATATACTATTTGTCTGTGTTTAATGTTCTTCACTACTGCTCTCGTCCTCACTACTGGAATCTAGATAATTTTGCTCACTTGTGTTTTCGAGTTCGTTCGCCGTGAAAGGTTGATTGTTTATGAACAATTTGTTACCAGTGATTTTTACGTCGTAGTTTTGGGCTTTTGCTATTTTTAAGTGGTGTCTTAAAACTTTTTGTTCTGCTTTGTCTTCCACACATAGGTCATTGGCAATATAAATTCCGTGTTCTCTTAGCTTTTTTAATTTTTCTCTATTTTGGAACAGTGGTTTTTTTCAAATACGAGATAAATTCATCCTATCTTATATATATTATTGATATCTTGCTCTTTAATGTGTACTTCTAACAGATTGTTAATAAGTTCTAAGGTATTATTTAATAGTTCAGCTGTTGAGGATTCTTGTAGACCAAATATTACTACATTGTTTTTTCTCGTGTTCCTCTCCAAGTGTATACACCTTTTTTCAACAACTGATGCAATGTTATCTTGAATTTCAGTTTTTATTTCTTCTGCTTGTTTTTGACTTGTTTTTACTAACAGGCTGTAGAGTTTAGCATGGTCTGGGGGCAATTCTTCATCAACCATAGTACAGCAGATATTTATACAAACATACGTACACACTGATAATTTATTGTGACCACTGGAGGTAATTGTCCTCTACCTTTATCCAGGTCTTATCTTGTAATTTACGATTTTAACCTTTAAGTTATCAGTTTTCACACTGAAGTTTACACTTTATACTCACGTTTTTTCAGTTCACTGTTGGTTATTTAATATCACCCTTTACCATATATTTGGTATATTTTGGAGAAAGTAACATTTTTAGGGGTTTTCTCTTTCCTTTTCCCTTAAAGGCGCTGACCGTTTCGCATCCAGTAAATGAATGAAAGCTCAGTAATGCCGAACATTTTTGAGGTCCTTACTTTTCTGCCAATGCGGATATGTTAATAAGCCTTCTATTATTGCCAAATCCGGTATCAAAGAGTAATTTATAATTAACCCATTACCTCCCACGAATATTTTTTCTTTATTCTTATGAGTTTTTTGCTTTAGTTGGCCACTCCTATGCACACTTATACTAGAAAAATTATTACAAAAATTTTTTTTTGCAAGTTTTTGAAAAAAAATGGTGTACTCAAATGGGTACAATGGGAGAATGTATAAGAAAATAATGCGAAATTTTAAAAGTCATAAAAAGTTTTTATTTGTTTTATAAATGCGTTACAGATGAATATTATTTATTTCTTTGAATGAAATACTATGAAACAATCACGCTCAATACATAAATTAACGTCAAACTTTACAGAACTCCATCTTGCTCGTAGGTGACATTGACGGCACCTTAGTTGTTTTTCGATTTTTTTTAGGAAAATGAAAAAATGTAACAGTAACCAGTTGAACTACAAAGCATCCAATCCTTGAAACCAAATCTTACTAGTTTCCCCTTTATAAATTGTTTGCCGGAGTGGTGTCCAAAGTATTTGACCATAGCTTCATTTATTGAAAGATTTGGATGAAGAATTTCCTATTGATGAAAATTTGTATTTAGCAAGTTCATCAGTGGGCGTAGCTTATACATTTTATCAGACATAAAGTTTAGTATTGTCATCAAAGTGTATGTACCTCTTGATTTCTTGAAATTTATTTCGAGACATACTGGGAGCTACGAAAGGTACAGAAACACCTTCGTCAACTCACCAATACATGGGTTCACGGAGTAATTAGGGGTATCGGGGACGGGGTATCCAGAAAGCAAAAAAATTCCTAAAAATATTTTTATCTCTGCCTCCCCCCACCACAAAACCATGGTTATTTTTGTGATGCATAAAGATTTGATTGCTCAACAATCAATTTTATAACCTTATCGTCAAACAATCTTTCAAAAGATTGAACTGGATTATCATTCTTTACATCTTCTATCATTTTCCTTGGTCTCTCTTCGTTGCCCATAGTTTTTATCCTTCATATAATATCTTCATAATTCTTTGTCAACTTAGGCTCCTCCTTTTTACTATTACTTTTTGAACTTCTAATTTTCTTGGCAAATAGTAGCGATAACGGCACGTCGTCATCGCTATCATAGTTACTTTCTACATTCTCCCTATTTCTAGCAGCTACTTCAGATAACGGAATTTCGTCGTCTGAGGAATAGTGAAGTTCTACTTCTTCAGAAATATCGCTGGGAAAGTTGAAAATACCCATATCGTTATCGTCAAGTTCTTCCTAATCTGTTTGCATATCTACCTCAGGCGGGATAATAACTAGTTCTGACTTGTGCTTTGCAGAAGAAACTTCTTCCATTCCTTCTACTAATGTTTTGAAATGTTTAAGTTAAAAACTTTTCAAAGCGATTGGTTGGAATTCAGAATCCATGTAGAAGCAACGTATGAAAAGATATTCCGAATTTACTTATACATATCTTCCCATTGTACCCAAATGGGTACACTGCTATTTTTCTCAATTTTTTTTAGAAATAATGCAAAATGGTGTGTCCCGATATTATAAACATGTAAAATACATACCTGAAAACCCAATTTACCAGCTCAAATGGAATATTTTAACTTTCACGTTATAAAAACTAATTTTTGAAAGCACAGGATTTAGCACAACTTGTTTACTCAATCTCTTAAGTTGTTATTTACTACAAATACCCCAGCCATAAAAGACCTTAGTACGTGCTTCCTACACATTACAAAGTCCTACCAAGATATTGGTTTTTAGAAATATTTCAATAGAAGTTGCTGGGAGGCAAAAATTCACGGTGTACTCAAATAAGTACAGTGGGAGGTAATGGGTTAATTTTATTAGAATGAGCCAGCAGAATCCAAGAGATGTCACTATCAATACTTTTAACCCTAATCTGTTCATAACCCATTGTTCCCGTTTTCGAGATAAATGTCTGCAAATTATAATATTATCATTATTATTATTAATTTTTTTCAGTTTATTTTATATTTTGTTATATTAATAATACAAAGTTATATTATACGCCTTACAATAATTGTCAAAGTTATATCATCCATATGATTTACCGATATATGAATTTCCATGTTTTCTTAATTTTGGACTCTTTTATCTGTAGAGACAAAATTGTAGAAAATTTTATGCACGCTGTTTTTTGTGAAAAAGTTTTTCTCCGTCTTTTTTTGTTTTTTGTGTTAAATGACAAAAACAACATTTGCACCAGTTTTTTTAACATATGGCCGCCATTTTGAAAGTACAGCCAGTTTTTTTAGGACACGTCTAGAATTGTTCCTTAGGCTTTAATCTTTATGAAAAATATTGTATTAAAGAATCGGGGGGTGCACGTACAGCTAGGGAGGTCTCCTCGTGTAAAAGATTACTTACTGTCTTAGTGACCACCTACACGAGAACATTAGAGAATAATGCCTTAAGGTTACACAATTTAGCGACTTACCTTAAAGGCTGCGAGGGTAAATATTGCAATAATAAATGAAATAACGAATGCCGTATAAAGAAGATTCTCTTGGTCCACGTGTCCAGGTTCTATATCCTATTGGAAAAGTGTAAAATATTAGTATAAATAAAATATTTCATTTATTTGTCAAATCTTATAGGTACCAATTAAAAAATTTCTTATACTGATTACACACTCTAAAAGAGCGCTATAAAAATGTGTGGAAAAATATTTATGTGCTCTGAAAGATCTACACTAAATTTTAAAAAAGCTTAGTAAGGAATCACCAGTAGCTAAATATCCCAGTCGTGCAGGCTAGCCTTTCTTTGGCGGAAATATTTTGTGTTTACAATTATTAAAGTCACAACTTCTATAATTTCAACGGATTTGCTAATTTTGATGATGATGAAAATCCGTCGCCCTCTGTGCCACCCAAGTCAGTCAAGTTAAAGTTATCAGATACTTTTTTTTAAGTGTTCGTTTTGAAATTCTCAATTTGTCGAGCCGGATTTTTGATTTTTAGCTACATTTTTTTATGAATTTGATCTAAAATTGAATTTTTTCTAAAAAATATCGTTTATTGCAATTAAAATCAATCTACAGGTCACAAATATATAGAGATTCGCACAAATTTAGTTTTAAATCTTTATTTTACAATACATAATCGATCTGCCGAAGTAGATTTTTCATTTCTTTTTTTTTATTATTCTTGACAACTACTAAAATCGCTGTCAAATTAAAAAAAATTACAAGTGTGTCTGTCTTTCGTAATTTTTAAAATAAGAGATACCGTGTGTGTAGTCGCGGGCTAGGCATGGGGAGTAGAATTGCAACATCGCGTGTGCCAGCTGGCTGAAATGAAATAACAGAGCTAGAATGCTCCATCGATGGACGAATTTACGGTTGCCGGTATTGTCATATTTCTCGCGCTACATGAATGTACATGCCTAATGGGAAATTACACGCACGGTATAAAGTGTTTTAAAACTTTCTACTTTCTCTTATAATTCATATTAAAATGAAGTTTTTACTTTTGGCAGTTGTCAAAATTTCTCTCAACTTAATGAAAATGGCGTTTAATAACACAGGTCTACAAGTATTTTTACGCGCTGAAGCCAATTTTGAACAAAAAAAAATTCTGTAGCGCCATTTTTTGTCTACCACCCATTTTGTCCCCTAGAAAAGGTTCTGATCTAACTTTTCTAAAGTGTTCTGACGCACTGAAGAGACATTTTGGACAAAAAAAAAATATCGTGTAAGCGCAACTTATTCTTATTGCTACCGATCTCTGCACCCTAGTATTTTATCTTGGTGTTTTTTAGATATTTTGGATCTCCCTCTAAACCGATGCAGCGTACAGGATGTTGGAGTTTGCGACCGAGCAGTGTTTTTTTTTTAATGACACCGGCACTTCCGACGTTTGGGAGTAGTCTTGCCAGGGCAACGGTCACCCACTCTGCCCTTTTGGATACTTCTTCAATGTGTTCCCCCATGTGTCTAGTAGACACAACCGTTTGTGTATTTGTAAAATGTACCTTCTCACAACTCTGACCATGCCCAAAACCGTGTTAGAGTAAATTATACGCGGCCACAACGCCGTCGTGTAATCTATACTAAATAATATTATTTTATACTTATTGCAGTATTGTTAACTTTTCAACTAGATACATACCTCTATTAGTGAGTGAGTTTTCATTAATCACAATAATGAACGACATCAAAAAGAAATTATTAGCAATCTGTGACAATCAATGCGAATTTTCGGATGAGATCTTTGTTAATGTCAGAGATTTTAGGGTGTTAGTATGAACGAAATATAATCCTGAACAATTTGAAAGTGGCTGTAGTGCATTTTGCGATCATTGTATTGCCGGCTTTTCTAACCTCACAAAAACACAGTGGCTATTTAGGAAAACTTGGCCTAACCCAGTAAACACACTAACGTGAATAACACTTGGAAAATTATACCAGAAACAACGTTTAATCAACGCAAAAATGTCGCCGGTTTCAACGGCAATTTCAACGTTTCACGTTAATTAAACGTAAATTAACGTTGAAAAAACGTGTAGTTGAATATTGAACCAATTATTACACGTGTAAAAATCAACAAAAATCAACCTACTAACGTATATTCAACCAAATGACGTTAGATATACGTTAAATACACGTATGTGTATTTACAGGGAATCTCACGAAAACGCTGTACCGTAAAAAATTTGTTTGCCACCATAACAGTTTTAATAAAGTGAATGAATTTAAGAGAAAAAAGGAAACTGTGAGAATGAAGGGGAAAATGTGCTCTGCTGAAGTTGATTAAAGTTTAAAAAGACAAATAAGGACACAATTAGAAATGATCCTTTACTAAAGAAAGGAGTTTCACTAGTGATAGCGGTATGCAAATTAAAAAACTATAATTTTTATACACTTTACATTATGTCGCGTTATTATGCTTTATTACAGGTCATTTTCGTTCATAATCATCACATACATGTGGCCGAAGCGTATAGCTTCTTGAAAATGGATAATGAAACGAAACAAATTTTCTTAAATTACTTTGATCACTTTCATCCCCTCAAAAAAGGCAAAAAACAGGTCTTACTTGTCCTAAGGTTCTGATCTAATTTTTCTGAAGTACTTTGACGCGCTGAAGCCAATTTTGGACAAAAATTTTTTTTATCGTATGTAATATCACTAGTGCTTAAAATTTTATCGAAGTTTTTTTCGAAAGCGTGTTGCCTGGTAATATAAAGAGTGCAAATTGACAGTTTATTATCTGATTAAATCCCGACCGCTTTAGCGGGAGGGATTTAATCTTTGATAATAAACTGCCAATTTGCACGAGTTATATTAACTAGGGGCAACTTAGCTTGAGAAAAAATTCATTAAGTATATCTTCAATATTATGTTCAGTAATTAATTGCCTTCAGACGTTTCCTTGTTGCTTTTTAGAGATTACTCACCTTTATCTTCAATTTCATCATTTACGTCACATAAAAATGCATTTCCAAAGCGACCCATCTAATAAAAAACAAAGTAGGTTTAAATTATGACAATCAAGAAAAACAATATACGTTAAACCATAGGTACTGTAACTTATAAGACTAGTCATCACAACAAAGCACGCTTCGACCAATCACATTACGGGTGAAATCACACAAATTGCATATTACCAATCTATCCCTTTTACGTTCTTAGGCTGCCGGCTCAGATGGTATGGTACCGCCATCTAGTAACGCTAGCTTAACTTAGTTACTAGCCTAAACAGTGAATTGAATTATTATATTAAAGTGTTTATTAATATATATTTATGTATTTAGTCCTTGTTTCTAATTTGAGAAGTTTGATAGTTAAGTTAAGGTTTACTTGTTTAAGTAGAGAGACTTTAAGTACAACGAATTATAATGTATATAGTGATACTGCAGAGTTTTGATTTTCCAAATAAGTGTTAGCTGCTTTGTAATGATTGATGAATTACCATAAGTAAGTACCTACATTTGTGTATTTATCATGAAATAACTGATTTGTCTGCTTCGTAGATATTCATATTTAATTTTAGTTGGGAAAATTGTTTTGTAATTATGTTAGATATTAATCCATTGAAAGCTGTGTACCTATAACTTGTCCCGAACCTATATAAGTTCCACACAGCATTGGCTTTTTAGGTTATTAATACAGTACTACAATTTACAATTTACGTTAACAATTGGTAATAAGCTATAAAAGGTACTTATAGATAACATTTAAAAGCACGATTTGTCCTATTTGCCGAAAACATGTCACGACACAAAACGTCAAAAAATTTTCGCAATATTTGCCGCTACAGCGACCTAAAAAATTAGAGCGATAAATTTTGCATGTTGGTCCTGTCAAGAGCAGATCTAGCTTGAATTACCACTAATAATGACGTTTGATTGGTGCAATGTTGTGAAAAAACGGGCTCTCATTGGCTATAGCGTTAATGAGTGAAATAATCGTGTCAATTTCCCTCTACCACCTCTTTTATCCCTAAAAAACTGACACAATAGAAAAAAATTTTTAGTCCAAAATTGGCTTCATCGCGTCAAAATACTTCAGAAAAGTTAGATCAGAACCTTAGGATAAGAAGATCTGATTTTTGCCTTTTTTAGGGAATAAAAGGTGGTGGTAGAGGAAATCTGACAAGATAGAATTTTTGTTGTCCAAAATTGACCTCAGCGCGTCAAAATAGTTCAGAAAAGTTGGATCAGAACCTTAGGACAAGACTCTTTTGTTTGCCCTTTTAAAGGGTATAAAAGGGGTGGTAGAGAAAAACTGACACGATAGAATTTTTTCTCCAAAATTGGCTTCAGCGCGTCAAAATACTTCAGAAAAGTTAAATGAGAACCTTAGGACAAGACCTTTTTTGTAGATCTGTGTTATTTTTGTTACTGTAGTTACCTACCTAATCATTTTGTCAACTTCTATTATACCAGTTAATCTAAATTTATTATTTAGTATTTTATTCTTTTTAAATTTTCATGTGTTAAATTTATGTTACATTTTAATTAAAATAAAAACTTCGTATTAAGCAGATTTATATTTTCTACGTATCTTCATTAATGAAATATTAAGTACATAACCAAACAAAGCATAATGCACAGCTAATATCGTGAATCGACGAACACGTCGTCAATAGACACTCGGGTACGTTTCATTCAAAACTGTGTACGCGAGTATATTTCCAATTAACCAATAGGAGCTTTAAACATAAATTTAATCTCAATTCTCGATATCAGTTCTGCATGATGCTTTGTTTAATTGTGTACTTAATATTTCTGTTTCTGTGAGGTTAGAAAAGCTGACAATCCAATGATCGCAAAATGCATTATAGTCACTTTCAAATCGTTCAAGATTATATTTCGTTCATACTAACACCCTAAAATCTCTGTCATTAACACAGATTTTATCCGAAAATTCGCACTGATTGTCACAGATTGCTAATAATTTCTTTTTGATGTCGTCCATTATTGTGATTTATCAAAACTCACACATTGATAGAGGCATGTATCTAGTTAAAGAGTTAACAATACTGCAACAAGTAAAAAATAATATTATTTAGTATTGCGGTCGGGTATAGATTAGACGACGGCGTCGTGGCCGCGTATAATTTACTTTAACATTATTGTGGGCATGGTCAGAGTTGTGAGAAGGTACATTTTACAAATACGCTAACCGTCTATATGCGGCTATATCCTCTGTGGGATTTTTACTCAACTAGTCGCGCTTTTTTTCACTCTCTGGGAAACTCCTCCGTTAGTAATGGTTCATTACTGTCAGTGTCACCTCAAGGTGTTCATTTGTTAGTATCTTTATGACCTCTGGCGGGATTCCGTCTGGACCACCGGCTTTTTTAATTGCCAAACGCCCTCCTGACTTTCTCAGTTTTTCTGTAGTGAAAAGGGGTGGAGGATTAGCCACATTATGTTTTGTCCATGATATGATACCTTCTGTGTGGAATAGTCCTGTCGTTATTTCCCAGATCGTTATTGTCTCTATAGATGCCATCTTCAGTCGTTTGCAAACGATCCTATATACTTTCCCCAGAGATCATTCAATATCCCTGCACAATTCATTCAACTGATTTCTCTTTGAATTAGATGTAGCTTGTCTTAGCTTTTCTTTTGCCTCCTTGTACTCTTTTTTATTTTCTTCTGTTCCCGTTCTTGTGTATTCTCTTCTCTTCCGTATGCATTTCCTTGTGTCAAATTTCTGCATTCCACCAATACATCTGTCTCTGTGCTGGTCTTATCCTTTTCGGCATCGCACTATCACATGTTCTTATCATCAATTCTGCTAGTTCTTTAGCTGTCTCGGGTTTCCTTTCACCGAATTCTTGTCTTAAGTGGTAGCATGTTTCACTCTATCCAGCTTTTTGACATTCCATCCTTCAATTCTTCCACTCCTTGTCTGCTCATTGTTGACTGTCTCATAGTTTGTGTACCTGTGTGTTTCTTTATTACTCACTTGCCACCTTTTAATTGTGCGTGCCACCGTCTGCCTTGATATGATCACGTCAGGTCTCGATCGTCTTTCTTCCTCTGGAATGTTGGAGTTTTCCCTTCATTCACAACAATCAGGCTGTGTTCTCATGCCCATTCATTTAATACTCGCCCCTTCTGTTGTTTCTTGTGCTTCCTCATACAGTTGAGCTAGCATTGAAGTCGCTAATCACTAATACCGGTCCTAGTCTTGCCTTTACATCATCGCCGATTAGGGATTGCAATACCGGTTAACCGGTTAGCCGGTAATCAGAACAAAAAACACATGACGATAATTACCGGTTATTTTAATTTTTTACCGGTTACTTCGGTAAATTCTGAACTTACGATATGTCACGTATTCAACATTTCTATTTATGTCAGTGATTAGTATTCACTAAATACAGAGTGACTGTCCCAACACTGAGCGCTTTTAACAATAAATAAATAATATTATAAAAAGTAAAATCCAAACACCAAGCCCTAAGAAATACAAGAGAGACATTGACAATATCTTGCAATAGGAAATTGAATATTTCACTGTCGCAAATATCCGTGGAATACATTTAGAAGTCGTTATTACCAATTCTCAATTAACTTATCGACCCACCAATATCGATTGAGGAAGGGCATCTTCAGCTAGTGGTATTCTATGCATAAATATCAGACGATTAACAGATATAGCTTTGAAAAACTAACTCTTTTAACGGGTTACTTTTAAAAAATATTGTATTTTTAGATTAGGTATTCAGTAAATGCCCTATTTGAGTTTATGTTTATAATTTTTGTTATTTAAGTTGATATTTAGTTATTTGCAGAATAATTATTTATTTAAATTTATTTCATTTACATTTTTTCCATTTGATAAAAAACCTTCTGTTTGTTCATTATATTAAACATACGTATATAAAAATGTTTTTTGTTAAATTTAGATAATTTTGTACATGGAAAAAGACAATTGCCATTTTCAACACCCTAATCATTCATTCTAAAAATTACCGGTAAATACAGCTTAACCGGTTATTTACATTTTTATTAACCGATTTAGCGGTTATTAAAACTTCCGGTAAATTGCAATCCCTATCGCCGATGTCTTCGAACTTACTTATTGCACAATTAGGCGAGATATAGCAACTATATATTACGCCTTGTTTAGTTTGTATTGCCACATAGCCTTCCCCAGTTTCCACGTTTTTGATAGCAATTCTTGTGTTTATTACCCATATCTCTCCCTTGATCCACCCAGGTTTTTCACTCTTTCGCAGATTAGGAACACTCACTAGGACTACATCTACTTTTTGTCTCACAGCCAGTGTACAGCAGGTCTTGTACAGTCCGGCATTTATTTGCAGTATTTTAATTTCGAACGTGGTAAAGTCGGTATCAGGGATTATGACGTGTGCGTCACGAAAAGCGTACGGTCTAAGATGATTTGAAGTGAGGGATGAACAGTGTCGGATCAACCAGTTTTGCACTGCGGTTGAAATGAAGGAAATAAATTAAAAAAAACCTAAAATAGATTTATTTAAAATTACAAAATTAAACAAAATAATTCTCCACTAAAAAATGAAAGTAAATAATGAAAAATAACAAAAAAAAAATAAAGAATTAATATTAATAAATAGTTGTAAATAAATATTTATTATTGAAATAAAAAAGAACAACAACATTCAGTCTTCCTCTCCTTCACTATTATAATCATCACAAAAATCTTCCTCCCCAGAACTTTCCGCCAGATTTATTATAAGTTTGGGTGTTTCATCATATCGTACTTCTTTTTCAAAGTCTTGCCTGATTAATTTCTCAGTGTGCTGTATACAGTTTGTCCAGACTTCAAGGGTCGCTCTTTCTAGAGCATCATTCCATACTTTTAGCACATTTTCATCGCTATGTCCATTTTCACCAATGTGTCGATCATAATACTGTTTACAGATCCCCCATACCATCTCTATGGGGTTATATTGGCAGTGGTATGGAGGTAATCTTAGTACTTGATGACCGTGTTCATTCAGCAGCTCATCTATAACGTATCGCCTTTGACTTGGGCAGTTTTGCTTACAAATTTTTAATAAATCGGTTTTAAAGTCCTCCTTCTCCTTGTTGTATTCGATATTTTTGTTCTTCAGCCACTCTTGCAATTTTGTTTTGGTCCAGGAAGTGTTCGGTAATTTCTCTGCCAGTGAGCTATGGTATGATGCATTATCCATAACAATTATCGATGGTTCTTCTAACATAGGTCTTAATTTTTCCAAAACCCATTTTTCAAATAACTCACTGTTCATAGAATCGTGATAGTCAGCACTTTTTGATTTTGTTGAAAATATTAGGCTAGCATTTTCCCCAAAACCATTTCTATTACCAGCATGTACTATTATAAATCTTTTGCCAGTATTTTCGTGGCCCTTTCTGCAGCTTTTTACATCTTCATCCTGCCATGTTCTTTTGAAGGCCCCCTTTGAAAAAATCCATGTCTCGTCCAGATAGACAAACTCAAGAGGACTTTCGCTTTGAAGATTTTTAATATAGTTTCTCAAAAAACTAATACGGTTATGGAGGACGTTACTAAGCTGACAGAGATAACGCCGATTATTTTCCATTTTATATTTAAATCCACCTGTCTTTAAGAGTCGCCCTAAGCTTGCTTTGGAAATATCAATTATACCCTTTGCCTTTAGTTCTTCATTCAATATTTGAAGTGTCATATGCCTTCCATCCTCCTTCATGCTATAAATCACATTCCTCACTTCTGCCTTGATACTATCATCCACATCATCACTTTTTTTTTTCGGCACCTTATGTGTTTGCCCCATTTGCCCCATTTTTTGTTCATGAATTATTCGAGAAACACTGCTTAAACTGATTTTTAAAAAATCGGCTACCCTTTCTTGGACAGATGTAAGCGGACGTAACGGTCCATTATTTTCTTTTTCCCGTTGAAAATACTCCAAAACATTCAATACAAGTTGCCGACTCTGTTTGTTAATAGTGCAACCAGGCATTGCGGTGAGAAATTTATTTTATTTACAATAATAACACAACCACAGTAATTAGACTACTGCGTACAGAATTATTGTCAATTAAGAAAGAATTAAAAGAATTCAAAGAACAAGCAACACAAAAAGAAAAATTCTATAAACAAAAACTAAATATGATAGAGCAACAGTCACGGCAGAAAAACATAGCTATATTTGGATTTAAAGAACGAAATGGAGAGTACCTGAAAAAGGATGTAGTAGAGTACTTTAATAATTTGTACATTCATTTTTTAAATAATATTAATATAAATAATTTAATTACACACACGCTTAATTTAATTTAATACAACAATATCTAATACACATATAGCTTGAATAATAAAAATAGTCCGTTATTCAAGTGATTATTATTTATCTACCTATTACTTATTTAAAATCTAAAATATTGTCGCACGGCTATGTCGAAAGTAATTGAGAAGGCACAAACGTTGTCCCAGTATCGATTTGAACCACATGCAAGAATGACAGAGATGAACGTATAATTGTAAATGTTTTATAGAGTGGAAAGTCGTAGGTAGCTTTACAATTACCGCTTGATATGTGTATGAGTGAGAACAAATCTTAAAGCAAGGCGTAGCTCGAACCGTACACACGTCATAAACCCTGATACCGACTCTAATTATCTCCACTGATTCTGATCTCCCTTTTAAATGCTGGACATCCTATAGTACTTGATCTGATGTTTTTGCCTTTACATATTGGGCATTATTCTTTATTAGTGCATTTCCTTCACCGCATGTCTAACTCTTCCGTATCTTAGACATAGTATGCTCCTATCCGCCCCCTTGCACGTTGCTACTGTGTGTCCGTACTCCCAGTATCTGTGAAGTTTCCTGACTTATACTCTTTCATGTATAGACGGCATCGCATCCACCATACTCTTATATGCTCCATCATATTACTTGTCCGCAACTTCCAAGGGTGCTATTATTGTCGCTATTTTTTTGCCCGTCACGAATTATCATAGAAATACAGTGTGGACTGTTCTCCAACTCCCTGCTTTCAAACAAAATTAAAAAGGTTCATATTTTTGGCAATACATCTATAACAAGCAATGGTGTCCTATTACCCTTTTAAATGAAAGCGGTGACCCCCGTTTTAAGCCCTTTTCTAAACGAAATCACGCTGAACTGTGAGCTAAGGTTTGTACCTTTAAGTTTCTATACTTTTTGTTAGACTGCGATTAGTCTTTAACACAATTTTTAACCTACTTAAGTTCTAACTAGCCTGGTTTCTATAAAGTTCTCTAGAGCTTGAAATGTCTATGTAATTTTGCTTTGAGTGAACTTACTAGACTCTTGTGAGTAAATTTTTACTTTCTAAACTATTTTACAACTATTTGAATCCTAATTAACAATGTTTTTTGTTTATTTTCCAGTGGTGTACCTAAGAAGGTTTTCTAACACTCCTAATTTCCCACACTGTAGTCCTTTTGGGTGTAATTGTGTGAATTCGAAGCACTAGTTTGTTACTTATGTTCTACAGAGTGTTTCACTTTTGAAGTATGTTATAATTTTAATAAATAAAACAAAGTTTGAGTCTTTTTATAATTTATGCTACAAAATGTGTTTTAAACATTGGCTATCGCTTAAATATTCGCAAATGCTTCTCGATACTGAGCAAAGTCAATCAGCCATACAGCTTTCAAACTCAAAGTGTGCATCTTTGGTATGCATTTTATATTGACAATATTTTTAGAATTGTTTTTATGAAGATAAATTTTTATTTTGCTATATCTGAATTTTATAATTTTAGTAATTAATTTATCACTTGTGAGAATTTTGTTTTACTTTTTCTTTATATTTGTGTAAATTACTGATGACCGATTATGTATATATCTAAATGTTTGTTAGTCGATTGTGTATTATGTTTGTTATATAAATTTTGTGACTTATCCAATATCGTTGTATGATATCTATGGATGAAAGAAATTATCATTGATGCCCGTATCACTCTGGAGTTTCTCTATTTCCGAGTATCTGTCTTTGTACAGTTTGGATACACCTTTGGTCATATCCTGGTTATCTATACATATTGCCAGAGCCCACTTAGTCGTAGTGCTGAGCGGGTTTCCTGCCACTGTGTTGGCATGCTCATATGCACTGGATGGCCATGTCTCTTTTATTACATCCCTCACCCCCTCCCTTGTTTGTATCGCTTCCTAAAAACCTGTTCTGCTATCTCAGTTTCCCCCTCCTCGTCTCCCATAGTTTGTGTACCTAATACTCATACTTTAAAAGTTGAAAAGAGTAAATAAGGTTTTATTTAAGATTTTACCTGGAAATGATTTTTTTTTCAAAAACAAAGTGACAATAAACTCTTAATCTAGCATACATACATCTACATACTCTAATGTTGAACGTATAAGTTCTACAGATTTGGCTACATACACAAGCATATGACACCCACTAATGCTAAAATATATGACGTACAATGTAACACCATATTTTCACCCTATCGCCTTTGGAGCCCCCTGGGGCTATATGAGATTTCATGAGTTGCATCCATTACAACTTTTGATCAGCACGCTCAGAACTATTGATCCCCAGTTACAAAAAATTTGAGCCAAAATTTAAATGTCATTGATTTTGTGCAGGGTCCTTTGACAGATGAAAAGAAAAATTCTGAAATGCACCTAACTAAAAAATTATATACTTTCACTTTTTCCAATCATCTTTTGCCTCTTCGTGAGAAGTACAAAGATTCAGTATCTTTATACTTCTGAGCTCTGGCTAAAAATATATAACAATACCGATCCCAATTTACTCTTATAATTAATCGGGATTCTGATATTTTGGGATCTTATATCTACCTTCAATACAAACAAAACTTCTCACTAGTGTTCTGTTAGGTATTATTTTTCCTAATAAATAAGTAAATAACTGAATATTTAAACTTACCCACGTAATACCAAATGTCGAAAGAACGGTAATGAGTGCAATAAAAAATTGAGCCATAACCAGGATAAAGCTACTCACACATTCGATTACAAATATATTTATAATATTATGCTTGATAATTTGGACACATCTTTTTCCAGACTTGTAGAATGGTTTACCATGCATTGCTGAAACAGTTATTAGTATTATGTATGTCAATTTCTCAAATGACCCCCTAACTTAAACCAGATGTTTTAACTTTCATAGTTGATTCATTAGTAGAAAAATAAAATTCAAAAAATGCCTTGAACACTCCGATTAAAGAACTTATATCTAGATACATAATGGCATGAATTTTATGATCCCGAAAGACTCCCATTCTAAGGCACTTCTTCCCATAAGTTGCTGATTGGCCCATCGGCGTATTCGCGGCCGCTCGTACACGATCGGCTTCAGTTCGATTATCATAATCTCAGTTGACAGTTCGGCCATTAATGTCAATAAATGTTTTTCGTGTTCTCCGACCAAAAACTGATGAAAAAGTAATTTTATTTTAAGTTGTGATTTGCTTAATACCTAAATAATATTCTCTATTCATATTTAAACAGTTTAGTGACAATATATTTTGTGCAGATAAATAGTGAAGTGCTGTGCCGTTTGCAGAAAGCAGTTTAGAAAAGAAGAAAATCGATCGTTCCATAGTCGTAACATGATGAAGTTCAGTTTACAGTTATAAAGTAAATAGCAATTAAATTTTAATATCCTTTCAATACATATTTATCTTACTGTTTTATCTTACTGTAATATCGTATGCCTACATCACGTTATATAAAGAGCCGGTAAAGCAGGAATTGCAATAATTCATTTTAATGAAAATATTTACCATTCTACACATTTTCTACACACACAACGCCACTGTTGCCTATGGGATGTGATGTTCATCTATCCATTTTAATGGACATATAATGTGACTATGTTAGGAGCAAACAAGGTATATAGTGAAAATATAGCCTGTTATGTATCGGAGCTTGAACACAACAAAAACTGGTTGCAGTTTAGCTTATTCCGTATTATTTTTAGAAAATGATTTATCTTGTTACTCCGCAATACTCATGGTTTACAATAAACATACAATGAATATTAACTTGGCCTCGGACACGTCTCGCGCTCCGCCTGCAACCGGCGCTAATCTCTTTCCATGGAGGACAGCGCGAAATTAGCTACTGGGCCCAAAGACTTGGCACACCAGGTTACCTGGGCGAAATTGGCTATCGGATACAATGAAAATACGGAAAGAAATCGGACTTGCAACATGGAATGTAACAGGTCTCTTGCAGCCGAGAAAACTTTGTCTGTCGGAGAAAGAACTGGCACACTCAAACATCAAAATAACAGATCTTTATGAGTGATGCATTATAAGGACTACGGAAATATTAAATACACGTAGGAAAGAATGACATACTTATACATACAGGATGATAGATCAGATTAGATTTTAAATGGGGAGCTAGCTGATTGGCCTTGAACACCGTGACTCCCGTGGATCTATTGTGGCACTCCTAATCTACTTTTACTTAGAGCTTCTTAGCTTTGTCTTTTGTATCAGACTCTATTTTCTTGCTAAGGGCTCCTTGGTATAGATACCTGCCCTTGGTTTCTTCTCGCCAAGTAGTTGGAATCTCAGTCTGGTTAGGCCCTCGCAATGACACAGCACATGTACTGGGGTTTCCTCTTCCTCTTGATAGAATCTGCATGCTGCATCCTCTACCAGGCCCATTAGACTTATATGTCTATTAAGCCTATACGGTCCAGTTAGAAAACCAACCATTATCCTAATGGTCTTTCTATTTTGACGTAGTAGGTCTTCCGTGAATTTGGCCGCTCATGCTTTAATTAATTTTTGGCCAGTTTCTGTCGTAGGGCAATCTTTCACCATTCTAGAGATTTATTTTGTACCCATTTATTAATGGGTGCTCGTATGCATAGCTTAGTCACACCGCAAAAAGGTTTGGGTCCCACTAGGGCCTTACACTCGCCATCCCGGGCCAGTTCATCTACCTTTTCATTTCCCTCGTGTCCCTCCTGTCGGTCTCGGATGACTGGGGTTGGGCAGGACTATTGCCCTTTACCCCAATACATCGCTGTAGACAGGGGACCAGCCTCGTGCAGGGCGGGCAAACTTACTTTGCGTCGGCCCCACTTACAAATGTGAGCGGTGCAGACGATTTCGGCCCACCTCCCTGGGTCCTGGCTCGTTGGACCTTGCTGGCTAAGGCCTCTTCTGGCGTTCCTCTGTCTCGATCTTCTTTTCTTCACCAGCCGCAAAAAACGCGGCTCTCTTAAGGGGTCTACACACGATTCAGCGGCAGGGACCCGACATTGTCTTCAAAGCGTACCGACAATGTACGCTTTGAAGATAATTGGAATTCCAGCGGACCAGTTCACTTTTACGAATGAGTTCAAAGCATGCCGACACGGCTGGCTCCCTGCCGCTGGATCGTGCGCAGTGTCCTTTAGGAGGTCGTGTGTAGACCCCCTTTAGGGTCTACACACGATCCAGCGGCAGGGAGCCAGCGTTGTCGGCATGCTTTGAACTCTTTCGTAAAAGTGAACTGGTCTGCTGGAATTCCAATTATGTTCAAAACGTACCGACAATGTTGGTTCCCTGCCGCTGGATCGTGTGTAGACCTCTTTTTTTGATCTCGCTGGCCGGCTTCACTTTTTATGCCAATTAAGGAAATGTAAACAACTCGAATACGTTCTTTCACAAGTAAGTTCGTCGACCTATTCAGGAGTAGGTCAGGACTTACTCAACATCAGTAGTGTATCTTCGCAAATTTATTAATAATTTAATATACTAAATTACCTCAGAATCCTCTAAAATTTTGCAGGGGCTTTCCCACATTGAAGATTAGTACACCATTTTATTTTCCACATTTCTTGGTAGATCACGCTGTATAATAATTATTTACAAAATTACATATAAATTATTACTTAAACGAAGATTTATACAGAGTGACCCATTTAAAAGCGGGGCACCTCTCTAAAATCTTTATTTATTGTGCAATTTGAATCAAACTTCACTGTATATTTAAGGGTAGAAGTAATCATTGATTATGACGAAACTCTCTAATGTTATTATTATATTAATGTTCGCTAAAATATTCTTTAATTTTTCTTTTAAAATTAGTATAACTTTGTATATCTTTGTATCTCTTTTATGGAATGTGGTATGCGGTTGTAAATATTAGCTGAGCAATATGAAAATGATCCCTTGAACGAAATACTAGAGTGAAGAGGGATGTGTAATATGTGTATATTTCTCATGCTACGATTGTGGATATCTTCTCCAAAAATAATTTTACTAGTTGCTGGTGTGAATAATTTTATGTACAAGACACGGGTAGTGAATTTCTCTACGCACATGCATTTTGTTCCATCAATATTTAATGAAAAATGAGGTAATAAATTCTCTACGCCTAACATTCGCAGCAAATCGCATACACGCATTTTGTACAACCTGTATCCTATGCACAACGTAAGCTGTAAGGCAAGGACCACAAGCAGTGTCACAGTAATCAAATAGAGATAATACTAATGAATCTGCAAGTTGTAGTTTGACATTTGTGCTGAGTACATATTTACATCTGTATAAATATTTCAACCTACCAAAAGCTCTTCTGATAATATCATTAATGTGTGGTGAAAATGACAAATTATTATCAATAGTAAGTCTTAGGCTTTTACAACTCTGTTGAAATTTTATCGAAACATTATATAAAATAATTTTATTTTCCACATCTACTTTATTGCGCTGCTTGGTGTTCCCGATTAATATAGCATTGGTTTTCAATGTATTTAAAGGCAATGCATTTTTAACTGACCACATATTTACAGCAACCAAATTCTTCATTTACTTTATCTATCGCGGTCTGTCGATCTTTGGGATAAAAGGACTCATACATTTGAGAGTCGTCGGCATACATAGGCATATTTGAGTTTACTTGACTACACAAATCCGAAGTATATATAACAAATAACAAGTGTCCTAAAATTAACCCTTGCGGGACACCTCTTGCTATATCTAATGTCTCAGAATATATTACAATAGTTCACAAGTTCAAAGCCGTGTTAATTCTTGATAAAGCTCATCAAAATATGAGTGAGGACTGGATTCGGCATGACAAATGAAGATTGAAAAAATAACTATTAGTATTTAAGAAATTTTATAGAAGGATTCTTAAGAGGAAGAAATTTCCAATAAAAAAGTCCCAACTCCCGAAATTCCACCTTTATTATTAATAATTTTAATTTAATGTTGAAAATGGAGCTCCGCGCGGCAAAACTAAGCCGGCCGTAATAAGTAAAAATATTTTTTTACGTTATTAAATATTAATTTAGAAAGGTAAAAAAATTATGGTATTATTTAGACACTTAAAGGAGCAATATCCCGTTGTAAAAAAAATTTTTCACCGGTTTTTCATAAAATCGGCCTATTGTTAATTAACAATTTTTTTAGGCTTTGCGTTCATATTTCAAGTCGGATAATTGTGAAAAAAAAGCCACTAAAATTATTTCGCTTCGTGGAGACCCTACGTCAACTATACTTTATGGGATTATGACATTGCGATGTTTTTAATTGTTATAGTCTATTAGTTATTAATTATTTAACCTAACAAAAAACTAAAAAATGAAAAAGTGAGGTTGAAAATTTTTACTAATTTTGATTTTTATTGCTGTTTTTATATTCAAAAGTACTATAAGATCACATAAACTTAAAATTTTCATTGCTAATTGTTTAAACAAATTTTATAAACAAATAGATGAATTACGTATTTTTGAAAAAAATTTGTTGCCATTTTATTGGTTATAAAATATTATGATTAAAAGAAAAAAATGCTTAAACAATTTGATTAATTGTCTATAATCATTTTTTTCCTTGTTTCAACATTTAAACAAATTAAGAAAAAAATTTATTATTAGCTGGAAAAATTAAAAAAAATGTTTGTTATTAATTTATTTGTTTCTTTAATAAACAATTTATTATTAACAATCGCCGAATGTGTTTATATTTTTTTTAGATAGGAAAAAAATATTAAAAACAACCGTGTACATAAACATGTCAAAAAATTTGAAAACCCTAGGCTTAAAATGCAGGTTATTAGCTACCCTTTCAGTGTATACTGCCTAAATTGTGAACCCCGATTTCCTAACCTCAAAAAATATATCAAATATGAGAGTAATCACTTTTTTCTATTTCTACAAGTCAAATCTTGATCAATTTTGACAATCCTGGGCTTAAAATGCCGGTTATTAGCTACCTTTTTTTTTGAGGTTAGGAAATCGGGGTTTGCAATTTGGGCAGTATACTCTGAAAGTGTAGCCAATAACCCACATTTTAAGCCAAAGTAGATCGAAATTGATTAAGATTTGACTTGTAGGCAGATTTGTGTCCAAAAAAGGCTTTTTTTTCCACTGTGCGACGGCATGACGCCATTTGCTAACGCGTAATTAATAATATGAGTTATAGCATCTATACAGTATGGAATACAAATTTTCAACATATCTGAAGAAATTTCATCCACTCCCATGGTTTTTATGTCATTAATAATATTTTGTACAGCTAACAGGTTCAAACTCTAAAAACGTGCTAATTTCTGCGTATATATTGTTTTGAAATTCCTCTACAGTTGCTAAATCAGCTGTAGTTTGATTTACTGAATTAATAAAATGTAATTAATTTTGTCTGGCTCTAATAAATCATCTGGTATACTAATCTTTTTTTATTTCGAGTGAATGTTTAGCTTATCCAAGGTTTTTCAGAGAAATTTTGAGTTATTATGGTTATAGCACAGAGTACAGTAACTACACAGAGGCGAAAGCAAGCCTTCCTGCCAAAATCAAATTTGTATACGAATCGCCATTTTTAAATGGTAGTCAATCAACCTCACTTTTGCGTCGACACTGTTGACGTCGCTTTAAGTTTGGATTTGTGAGTTTTATTTCCACTCATTTTGGGAGGTTGAAAACATTAGCCGAGAATTAAAATTTTCATAAATTATACCTAGTGCCCAACTCAACTGAAAATAGGCGCCGATTGTATACTCCAGGCGAATTAGACTTTTGCTGCCAAAATCGTGCCCTATGAATTTTTTTTTATTGTGTTTATTTGGACGTCTTGAATAACACTTGGCAGATACGCCAAGATAGACCTGGAGGATTTCTTGAAAATCGCGTCGGAAGGTCACGGAAACCGCGGATTCGCAATTAACTGAAACTGGAACAACACCTATTGTAAAAGTTTTACATCTATAAATTCTCTACCTAAAGGTGCTATACATTTTTTTCGTACGCCTAACCGTTTTGGAGATATGACGCGGACTAAGTGAAAAATGCATTTAGTTCCGCCAATCCTCTTTCGCACCACATATTTCGCAATTATCTTGCTTTCTATGTCTCAGAATAAAAATTAAATATTGCTGTTATAGAGCTCGATGATCTTTATTCTCTACCAGAATGTCTCATGGATTTTATTTACATTTATTTACAGTGAATAAGTCAAAAAATGCATTCGTTTCCGCACCACCCTAGAGGTAGAATGCTCGGCGCGCTTTGTTTTACATGGTTCCCCAGAAGGCCTAAACCATGCCGGATCTTAAATTAGTCAATATTTCCTACTCCTTGGGTATCTGAAACATTATCGTCCAATGACAAATCGTTGTCATTACTTTCATTCTGATAAGATTCTACGTCGCCCATTTCGTCAGTCATAGCAATTATAGGTGCGGTACTCAAGCAGAAGTGACCGTGGCAATGGCCACAAACTACTGAACAACTCATTCCTACTTTCCTACATCTACATATTCCTGCACAACCCTTCGTACAGTTGCAAAAAATTGAATTTAACAATATGTCTGGTGCTGGTGGTAACTGCGTTGGTACTGGCTGCAAAATATCATTCTTCCTAATCCAGCCCCACTGCTCAGGATCAATGTCTTTTCCCAATGAGGTTTGAACTTGATAATATTTAATTTTCATTCTGAGACATAGAAAGATGATTGGGAAATATGTGGTGCGAAAGAGGTTTGGTGGACTAATTGCATTTTTCACTTAGTCCGCGTCGTATCTCCAAAACGGTTAGGCATACGAAAAAAATGTATAGGACTTTTAAGGTAAAGAATTTACAGATGTATAACTTTTATAATAGGTGTTATTCCCGTTTGGGCCACAAAAACTGAGTTAATCGCGAATTCGCGGCTTTCGCGACTTTCCGACGCAGTTTTCACGAAATCCTCCAGGTTTTTCGTGGCGTAACTACCTAGTGTTATTCAAGACGTCCAAGTAAACATAATAAAGACGCCTATCTAAAACGCCTCGATTATAAACAATTCAAATGGTAATATTTTTCAATCCAACTCGAAATACACGCAGTGTATCCTTACAAATAAAGAAGAAACAGAAATAAAGTAACAACACATTTCTCTCAGTGTGGGTTGCCTAAACATGATGTTCATACCTCATTATACCTTCCTACATCTCGTATATTCAATTTTTTATTTACCAATAGCCTACTTTTTGAGATGATCAACATTTGCTCCTACACAACTTTAAATATGAATTCAACTCTTAATTCGCAAAAATTGGGAAATTTCAAAAAAGCAATTTTACATTCCTGAAATTTGGCATAGAGATATAAAATTGCATTCTAAATAACTTTTCTTAGTGGAATTTTTTCATATTTTGAAAAATAAAGGTACTTTATTAGTGGTGATTTTTACAACTTTGCTTAAAAACACCCTGTAGAACACCAAATCAAGTCATTTTTGGTATACTTTAGTTTTACAACAAGCAGGACTCAATCCCCAAATACCATTCCAAAATTCCAAAATTTTTGGTACATTACACCTCTTGTTACATCTATCCTGGGACATACTGTATACATATATATGAATTTTAGCGTTTTTTTGGCTCTTTTTCTATTTTAACGAAAAACTATGGATTTTGGTGAAAAATATCAAGAGAGCAAAGTAGTAGAGCATAAAATTTCCTATAAATTTAGTATCTATCTTTTTTTTTTTTTTTTAGAATTCCGCTTAGTTTCGCTGCTAGAGGGCGCGAAAGAAATAAATATACATACAGACTTTTGCGACTTTTTAGATGAGCCAAAATTATGCATTTTTATGAAAAATTACACGAGATCAAAGTCGTAGAACATAAAATTCACTATCTTCAGGTGTTTTCTAGTTTTTTTTTTTCTCATAAATATATATATATATATACTAGCTGATGCCCGCGACTTCGTCCGCGTGGAACTTCATCCACGTGGAACATTGGAACATTGACATACCAACCCACTGCACATTCATTGCATTTAAGGAAACCCACTGTGTATCCATAGTGCTCGGGAAAATCCACCGCGCATACATAGTACTTGGAGAAACCCACTGCGCATCCATAGTACCCGAGGAAATTTCCCCCTCTTCGTTCACCCTTTCCGGGGTTTCTTTTTGAAAACCGTCGAGTAAGTATCTTCCTATTTCTTCAGAAAAGTTCATCGCTCGAATGATCACGTTTCTGACTTAAACGATTTAAAAAATACGGGAGCGCTTTAAACCATCTACCACCCCCGTTTTCACCCCTTCAAAAAGTGAAAATCGAAATTTCGTCTCACTTGTGTTTAATAGATTCCAATAAAGAGCATTTCTGCCAAATTTCACGCTCATACCTAGATTAACCGTTTTGTTAAAATTTCAGATTCATTAAGTGAGCCACTTACTACAAAAATGGGGGTCCCCCAGGGTACTGTTCTTGGACCAATACTTTTTTCAGAGTATATTAATAATTTATTCTCCCTTGATGTGGGGGCTAAATGTGTCTCGTACGCCGATGATACGGTATTGTTATTCATGGACAGTACCTGGGAGAAAGTAAATAAAAAAGCGTCTAGCGGTGTAAGTACGGTTCGAAAGTGGTTTGACAAAAATTTGCTTACGCTAAATTATAATAAAACAAAATTTGTTGCTTTTTCAGATTCAGGTGCAGGTGAAAACTATATTACGAATACCACTTTACATAATAATACATGCATCCAAAGAAATTATGAAAATTGTCAATGTAATATAAATATTCAATCTGTCCCTCACTTTAAATATTTAGGTATTATAGTTGACCAACACCTGCGATGGAAAAAAGGATATTGAATATATAACCTCAAAAATTAGATCCTTGATACAAGTATTTTATCAACTAAGAAATATTTTTAATAATAGCATGTTAACCAATATATGTACATAAGGTTTTGGCAGAGTCTATATTTCGATATGGAATCATAATATGGGGTGGAATATACGACACTACATTAAATAGATTTTGTATAAGCCAAAATTATATTATTAAAGTAATTTTTAAAAAGAACCGTACGTATTCAATTACCAGATCAATAATCTGGGAAAAAATAGAAGAAAATGTATACAAAATATCTCATTGTCAGAAATTTATAATATACCTAGGACCAACGTACTACAATATCATCCCACATGAAAAATATACAGCAGTTTATAAAACACCAGCTGATGCCCGCGACTTCGTTCGCGTGGAAGACTTCTTGCGCGTGGAATTAAGAATATTGACGCAGTAACTTATGCCTATAAAGAAGTACTACATATTCAGTGAGTACTACTATAGTACTCAGGACGTACACTCAAGGGAATTTACTGCGCATCTATGGTACCCGGAGAAACCCGCTGCGCATTGATTGCACTCAAGGAAAACTTCTGCGCATCCATGGTACTCGGGAAAACCTACTGCGCATCCATAACCCTTGAGGAAACCTACAGCGCATCCATTGTACTCGCATTCATAGTAATCGGGAAAACCCACTGCGCGTCTATTATACTCGAGGTAACCCACTGCTCATCCATAGTACTCGGGGAAACCCACTGCACACCATTGTACTCGAGAAAACCCACTGTGCATCCATAGTACTCTGATAAACCCACTGCGTATCCATTGTACTCCAGCTGATTTAAATAGAATTAAATTTGCTGAAACCGTTTTTTTCTATTTTTTGAATTTCGACAAAAATGAAGGAATTGGAGAGGGCAGGATTTGGGACTCTTTTTTTTCGGTAAAATATCTCCATTCTGTCACCGTAATTAATCGGTAATTAATTGAAATCGATCTCATACGATGTTCGCTTAATATCATGTACTACTTTACCGCTCCGTTAATCTCGGCCCTTCGAAACAAAAGTTTCTGAGAAAAATTGTTTTTTTACGCTCTACAGGAAAATGTGTAATTTCCTATAT
Organism: Rutpela maculata; assembly: GCA_936432065.2. Lineage (NCBI taxonomy): Eukaryota > Metazoa > Arthropoda > Insecta > Coleoptera > Cerambycidae > Rutpela > Rutpela maculata. The sequence goes on along the minus strand of OW386285.2, from coordinate 80,789,166 downwards.
TTCCTCGAATATCTCGATAATTATCGTTTTCTACGAAAAATTTGTAGATAGCTTATGTAAAGAGAATTGATTGAGCTTTCCGACACTTTTCTTATTTTTTCTCTAACATAAAAAACAAAAGACTTATGACCAAATATAGATATTTTTGATCTCAACCTCTCGTACAATTTTCTAACGTTTATACACTTTAATGAAGTGCCAACGTCAACTTCCATCCACAACTTCACTTCAGGATGCATAAATTTCGTATTTTTTAACATTATTATCAATATATCACGTCTGAGCATCGCACTAGAATGTTAAATGGTGGCTGAAGCTCTTCGAAATAGCAGATATGAAGTCGGAAGAGCATGTCAATGGACCTATAATTGGTCCTTCTCAAATCGTGCTCGTGATCTTTGAACGAAGGAGAGGAATAAGTATCAAAAACGATTATCACAAACTGTGCACCATTTCTCAAAAACATATGCAACAATTTTTTGGATGTCTGCATTAGTCATTCGTGCTGCTACACAATCGTCTGCAGCTCGACCACTAGCAGTATTAAAAAGTAAATAAAAGTGATTATTAACACATCTATAAGAAAACTGTCTGTTCTTTAACATTAATGAAGAATATAATTGTCATGATTTGACTATGTATTGCCATTTTGGCAACGTCTACCAAAGATTTAGCCACATTTCAGCGGAAATATAATGTAATTTTTAATCGAAATAGTGCATAAACTGTGCTTGTAGAGGAAAAATCAGCTTTGTAGATTAATATTCCGCGGCGGAAAATGCAAAACTTCTCCGTGAGCTGCAAAAGCCCGGAGCTCAGCGGCCGCGGTCACGCGCTTGCATTCCATTACGTCTATCGAGTCTTCAGCAACATGAGATGATCGGTAGACTATTTTTTGGATGTCTCATTCAATAAACTAGGTATTCCAGAAAAAATTTCAGCTTTAAATGGATATAAGTAAAAAATGTTTGATTTTTCCACACTTTGCGTGGGTGGTAGACCTGACATGACAACGCTTCCGACGCGGTAGAATATCATTTTCCGGTTTGTTTTCATGTCCTTTGTGACTATATAAAATTTCAATCTTGTAGATATAATACATTTATACAACTTTTTGTAACAATTTTTTACTCATTTTTGCAACTCTAAACGTTTCCTTAGACTTGCACTTTCATCATTGATACTTTTTATATTAGAGGAAAAATAAAAAAGTGTCGGAAAGCTCAATCAATTCTCTTTACATAAGCTGTCTACTTTTTCGAGAAAAACGATAAATCGAGGAAATGTAAGAAATTACACGTTTTCCTATAGAGTGTATGTAAATCTTAAAAAAAACAATTTTTCTCATAAACCTTTGTTTCGTTATTAAGTGAACATCGTATATGAGATCGATTTCAGTTAAATTATTACAAAAGTGGTAAAAATGGTCTTAGCGGCTTCATTTTAACGTGTCTACCACACTGTAAAATTTTCAGAGTACGGGATGGGCGCTTTTCCGCACGCGCAGAACCTAAACCTGTCGTTCTAGCGCGGTTATGATGTTTTATTACAAAACTCAATTTTTTTATTTTAATTGAAAGATTATGCGTCAAATCAAAAGAAAATTTTTTTGTCCGAAAAAAAAGAGGGCGTGTTTGTCGAGTCCGACACCTGCAACATATCACTCTAGCGTGGTACCGTTTTGTTATTGCAATTTTCAATTGCAATTGCTCATAATTGCCTAAAAGAGATAGTTCATAAGTTGTCCGACAAATTTTCAGTCTTGTTTTTTCAATCCGACAACCTGAATATGTCAGTTATGGCAGGTTATGTTATGCGATCGCAAAATTTCGGACAAAAATCACACGTGATAGATTGGTACGTTTCTGAACTAAATATAGCACTGTCCGACAAAAATAGTGGATCATACAACTAATCCGACAAAAAAAAAGGTTAATACGATGCATCGAATTTTTATTTTCGTGTATAATTAGCTGCAAATATGATCTAAATTAATGTTGATATGCTGTATTATGATTTTATTTAATTTATACTTTGATAGAGGATAATTGTGCAATGTATTGTAAATAAATAAGTACTAATAAATTAATTAATAAATAAAATTAGTTTTTTTTGTGAAAAAAATTATGAAAAATGATCAGACCTGATTTTGTTCATAACAAATTTTATCTTTTATTAAATTCATACCTTTAGAGAAGATAATTATGTCGGACTGAAAAAACGAGGTTGAAAATTTGTCGGACAAGTTATGGATTATCTTTTTTAGGCAATTATGAGAAATTGCAATTGAAAATTAGGTGTTGTGCAATAACAAAACGGTACCGCGCTAGAGTGATATGTTGCAGGTGTCGGACTCGACAATCACGCCCTCTTTTTTTTTGGACAAAAAAATTTTCTTTTCATTTGACGCATAATCTTTCAATTAAAATAAAAATTTGAGTTTTGTAATAAAAAATTCGTAACCGCGCTAGAACGACAAATTTAGGTGCTGCACGTGCGGAAAAGCGCCCATCCCAGTGTGGTAGACTCGTTAAAATGAAGCCGCTAAGACCATTTTGACCACTTTTGTAATAATTTTCAAAAAAAAACGCTGTATTGGGGACTATTATTTCGAGCCAACTCCCACCGTTTCGGAAATATCTGCGAAAAATAGCAAAAAACAGCTTGAATTTCGGAGCTGAAAAAATTGCAAAAACATGCAATCTTGACACGTTCATATTTTTCGAAAAACACCATTGGGACGGCCGTACGATGTCACGATGTAAAGAGGAAGTCTTCCAGATAAACCTGATCGTAAATTGCACGGAGAAATTCGAAAATTCAGCTCGGCACTAACGAATCAAAAGTGGCATTTTGTGACATTTCAAAAAATCGATATCTCTTTTTGCAACATGTTGTTCAATTTTTTATTCATTTTTGCAGAACTTATAGATTGGCAGAATTGCACCTTCACCATTGATACTGTCTAAGCTATCATGGGAAAAAAGTCTAGCTTTATAGAAATGATGTCACGAAAACTGTCGCTACCTCCCTGGCTATTAGATGTTACCAAACATGGTTTGAAGTAGACATTTATGATATATTTTTAAAATCAATTAATAATTCGCGTTGCATCCCAGCGAGTTTTCTTTTGATCTTACAGAACAACATTCGAAAAAAAATGTTGCACTTGTAAAATAAATAGTGACATTCAAAATTTTGTAAATGGAATAATAATTTTTATTTGTGTCAAAGCACGTAATTAATATATTGGTAATTAGTGCAAAGATATTATTTTGTTTTTGAACGTAAAAAGGATCCACGCAGTGGAGTGAAAGTATGGTAACGCAAAACAATTTTTTTTTTTTGTTGAAATGTGTTTGAAATATCATGAAACGTCAAAATTTCAAGTTTGAGCAAAAAAATACTCTGTCTGTTGGTCTGTCTTGCGGTCTGACTAACTTTTGTTGTGCACACGATTACTCTGGAACGCTGTACGATAGTGACTCGAAATTTTGTACGTCTATGTATTATAACGTGGTCTGAAACTAGATTATACTTTTATCCTATTTCGTTGAAGGGTTTTGGGTAAATGAGGGTATTAAAGGGGGTAACAAAATAAAATTGTGATTTAGTGTATATACAAGAACCAAAGGCTTCAAATTTATTTTTGGCATTAGCCACCCCCACCTTATTATTAAAGGAGGTAAAAAAATAAAATTGGGATTTAGTGTGTATACAAGAACTAAAGGCCTCAAAAATTTTTTATTGCATTAGACCCATTATTAACAGGGGTAAAAAATAAAATTATAATTTGGTGTGTGTACAAGAGTCAAAAGTCTCAAAAATTGTTTTGGCATTAGCCATTCCCTCTACCACCCCCATTGCCACCCTCACCCCATTATTAAATGGGGTAAAATTTCACACCATGATTTAGTATGTATACAAGAACCAAAGGCATTAGCCACCCCCTCTACCATGTGCCATATCGTTTTATGGGGTTTTAGGGTAGACGATTTCAAATATAATATTAAAGTTCTATAAACAATTATTTCACATATGGGAGTGCAAACATAGCATAAACATGTTTTTGACGCAAAAACCAAGATGGTGGACTTTCCGGAATATCCGTCTCTTGTATTTCTGGCCTATGTATATCCCCAATTAGGATTCTGAAGTCAAACTCACTACACGCCATGGGTCAATGAAAGTCTGGTCAGGGGAAGGTCATATATTATATCAAACCCACAATTCGTAGAATCCAGCCTCTTCAAAAGTATAACAAACGTCTAATAAATTCAAGTCTGGACCTTAGTTAATGTACGCTAACTGTGATATATTTACCTATCAATATATATGCATCTTCAGATAAATACTCCACGATATCCTCGATGGTCCCCAAACAGCATTCTACACAAGTTCTCATAAATTTATTCTGTATACATGCTTTCATAATGACGCGAACAATCCGCATTAGAATAATAACTATTGAACCAAAAGCAATGCTACCTAAATGGAATTTACAGGTAACGGTGAAACTTGTCTTAAGAGGACTGTCCAAATTTTCTTTATCTCTGTAAAAACTGTTATTATTAGAAGGAAATTAGAACTTTAAAATACAATTTATTATGATTTCATTATGACTAATTGATAAATAAATTAATATATCTTTTCCAACACTGTGAGGGTTGAAACAAAATAGAGGGAGAGATAGTGATGGATTTGGTTAAAACTGATTCAACAAACTAACATTTAATCAAGAGAAAACTCAGACTTTTAATATCTTGTAATAAAAATGAATAGAATAGAATAGAATAGAATAGAATAGAATAGAATAGAATAGAATAGAACAGAATTTATTGATGTATTATACATATAGTATTTACACAAGTCATTCAAGAACAACATAAAAAATAAGAATATATAGAGACAAAAAAACGAAAGATGTATATATATATATACATACACGTATATATAGTCACAAACGATTTAGGTATAATATAACAATAAATGATTAACCAACAAACTAGAATGGAGAAAATATATTTAACATATATCGAAATGAAAACACAGTACATTTTTGATTTTTGAAGTAACGTGTGGCAATCTACTATGTAAACAAAATTAGTAATGGTCAGCAAAACTATGGGTGTGAGCACACTTAATGTATAGAATTAATGTACTGAATATCATTTGGTTTACAAAATCCTTAAATTTCGACGGGTTTTGGTACATCTAAATATTCATTTATTGAATAGAAGCAAAGTGTTAGAATATAGTTTTTTACTCTATTTTTAAATTGAAAATCGTTTAAGTTTTTTATATTAGAAGTTAGGATATTATACAGATTTGTATTCAAGGAATTTTTCAGCGATTTTGTGAACCTGAACTTATCCGGAACAATTTTATCCGCAAATCTGGTGTTGTAATTATGTATATCAGCATGTGTACAGAACAGTGATTTATTTTTATGTATTTCTAAAACTTGATAATATATATGCCGAAGGAAGTGGCATTATTCTAAATTTAATAAAAAGTGGTTTGCAGTGATCCCTGAGTCCTGCACCAGCTAATACTCTTACTGCATACTTTTGGAGTCTGAAGATTTTTATAGATTGTGATGAATTACTCCATAGGATCACGCCATAAGTAAAATGCGAGTGAAATAATGAGAAGTATGCAGTATATAAAATTTCTGTTGCCTAAGAAGATAATTACAACTTGCCAGTTTACTACTTAAATTATTTATATGGGCAGACCAATTTAGCCCACTATTGAGAGTGATCCCCAAAAGCTTAACATTATTTATGGTAATATCATTATTGTTAGAACTAGAAAAAAAAAGCCTGTGTTTTATCTGGATTTAATTTCAAGTAGTTAGCAGTAAACCACGTTTCAGTTTTATTTTCATTATCTGGTCAAGGTTAATCATATTTGGGACAGTATGAACTAACGTTGTATCATCCGCCAACAAGATACATTTTTCCGGCATTAGATAATATGAAAGATCATTTATGTATACGATAAAGGGCAGGTCCCCAGTATCGAACCATGGTACACCATGTTCTATAGTTTTAATATCTGATTTACTTTCGCCAATAATGACACATTGTTGTCTGTTTTTTAAGTAAGACTGTATAAGACAACGAGTTATTCCTCTAATGCCGTAACGCTTCAATTTATCCAGTAGCAAGGTGTGGTTGACACAATCGAAGGCCTTGTTGAGGTCACAAAGTGTGACAGCACTCTGTTTACCCCCCTCAAAACTGTTTCTTTTAATATTTTAGTGTTTATGTCATAGATATCGACAGCGCTTGAATCTTTCAGTGAATTTATAGCAGTTATAACCTCAGCTTCCGTAACTGGCTCCATGTTATAGAATGTAGAATTTAGTGACTTCTGTGAGTCGGAAAGAATCTCGAAAAGTGTAACTAATTTATAGCTTATGGAGACTATGTCTCCCCCCCCGTTTTAGAGGATGCTGAACACGATGGTGGCGGTTTAAACTCTTTTCGAGTTAACCCCACCCCCCAAACGGCCAAAAACCGCCCCCCAAATGGGTTAACGCGAATACGGCGTCTCATACCGACAAAACCTGCGTCACCCCCCGTTTTCGAGGATGCTGAACACGATGGTGATGCTGGATCGTCTCTCCGAAGCAAAGTAACCTCTCTAACGGCCAAAAACTACCCCTTTGATACCCGGTTTAATGAAGTGCACCGGATAAGAGAAAATGAATCATATGTTCACAGATCATTGAATACACACCGGATGATGATTCTAGGTTTCTTGATTGACAGTTCAACTGAAAAAATAGGCGCATACTGAAGATAATGATACCGATAATGACATTATGTTGTTAAATCTGATCCCCGAAATTCACATTAGCGAATCTGATACCGAAACGGCCGATGAAGCCTGTGAAGTTGAAGGATGTGATGTTCACTACGAGGTATATGAACCCTGTAATTCCACTTGTATATATAGTAAATAAGTATATATTGTACCAGTGATTCCATATACCTGATTTTCCCACCTAAAAACTAGACACAAAGTGTGCGCCTATTTTTTCAGTTGAACTGTCAATCAAGAAACCTGGAATCCGGAAACCTCTCATCCGGTGCACTTCATTAAACCGGGTATCAAAGGGGTAGTTTTTGGCCGTTTGAGGGGTTAGTTTGCTTCGGGGAGAAGATCCAGCATCACCATCGTGTTCAGCATCCTGAAAAACGGGAGGTGACGCAGGTTTAGTCGCTATGAGACGGCGTATCCGCGTTTCACCCCTTTCGGGGGTTATTTTTGGCCGTTTATGGGGTGGAGTCAATTCGAAAAAAGTTTAAACCATCGCCATCGTGTTCAGCATCCTCGAAAACGGGGAGTGATGCAGGTTTTGTCGTTATGAGACGGTATATCCGCGTTAACCCCTTTCTGGGGTGGTTTTTGGCCGTTTGGAGAGGTGAGGTTAACTCGGAAAGTGTTTAAACCACTGCCATCCAGTTCAGCATCCTCAAAAACGGGGGGTGACGCAGGTTTTGTCGGTATGAGACGCCGTATCCGCGTTAACCCATTTGGGGGGTGGTTTTTGGCCGTTTGGGGGGGTGACGTTAACTCGGAAAGAGTTTAAACTACCGCCATCGTGTTCAGCATCCTCAAAAACGGGAGGAGGGACATAGTCTCGTTAGGCTATAAATTATTTACATACCTGTCCGACTCACAGAAGCCACTAATTACTATTACTACTAGGATCATTTTGTGGAAGAGATTTTATGATATTTTCTGTTATTGAAACAAAGAAGTTGTTCAGAACATGAGGTTCAAGTTCGGAATTTGTCCTGGTAATGTTTACCTGTGAATTTCTTTCGAAATTTACCAGTTTCCACTCATCCCTTGCTTTATTATTTGAGTTTGACACAAAGTTGCTGTATGCAGATTGTTTAGTATTTAAAACAGAATTTTTATACTGTGCTTGGTAATTTCTATAGATTTTATAATCGGCAGGGTTTTTTGTGACATCAAAAACGGTTTTTATGACAAATAAATTATTTTTCATGTTCTTTAAATCATTATTAAACCAATTTATAGGACAATTTTTCCTAGGAATAATCTTTTTTTTAGGAAAATAACTATTAATAAGATATTGATATGTATTAACTAGAAATAATGATAACCTGTTTATGTTAAAATTTATACACTCAAATTCACCCCTGTCTGCAGCACTCAAGGCAACTTTAAATCTGGCAATGGCCTCCTCGCCAAGGCTCCTCCTCCAGATTGCTTTTGAGATTTGTTCACCTTTACTGACAATGTCAATAAACTGACCCGCATGGTCCGACAAACACGGATCAAAGACACCCGGTACGTAATTGAAACCTCCCAGATTCAATAATATATTATCAATGCAAGTAGAACTATTTGAAGTCACTCTCGTAGGTTCAGATATGCTTACTTCTAAGCTGAATTGACTAATTAAACATACTAGCTCCCCTAGATTAGTTGAGTTACCCAAAAAATTTATATTAAGTCTCCTACTAAAATAATTCTTTGGTATTTGGTAGACATATTGGTTAAGAGTTCCTCAATCTTTTCTAAGAAAATTTGAAAGTAACCCATACCGGATCTGTATAAGGTTATTATTACCATGCCTAGGCTCACAAGTACAAGACCACAAAATTCAGCATCAAATTCCCTTGAATACCTGTCCAAGTTTAATGGTTTGCATTTCATGTATAATTTCACAAATATTGCCACACCACTATGTATGCTGCCAGATCTACAATAAAAAGAACGTAGAGTATAAGTTTTTATATTAACTAGCTAAACCCATTATGACCGGAATTAACTTTTTCCTTAAACTAAGGATTATTTTCTACTTTTTATGTAAAAAGAATCCAGAATAAACAGAAAACAATTTTTTTTCAGAAAAAATGTTTGTATTTATATTTAAAAAAACTGTTACATATATGTAACACTAGGTCAGTATAGTGACAGTTTTGGTCTTAACGTGTTTTTATATGAAATATTACATTACATTCTAGGCAAATGCCAACATCGCATTTTTTACACATTGTTCTGGTGCTGGAAGAACATCCTTCACCTGCACAACGCCTTCTCTTTTGTCTGGAATGGTAATAAGGAGGTGATTCATCCCGTCGTAGCGTACATCGTCTGAAATCCTATTTTGAGATATACTGGATCTTGACACGGATACTCTTCCTGAGCTCTTGGGTGGATTTAAAAACATCTTCAAATGAGCTTGAGCTATGAACCTTCTAAAGTCTAGCTGAGATATATTATTGTTCTTTATGTAAATGATCCAGGCATTGTTTATCGAAGCATCAAGGAGCCAGGTAAATATGCTCCACCACCATTTTTTTTAGATCTAATGCCTATACGGTAGGTTAAAATATTCTGGTCCATCAGATCGGTTCCGCCCATGTTTTTATTGTATTCACCTACTAAATGGGGGCGTGTAACCTGGATGTATTTTTTTTCCGCCTGACTATATCTTTTGACATTCGACGTTGGAGAGACACCGTGATATGTGGAGCCAGCTCTAACAATATTGTTATCTGTCCACTTTACAAATGGTATCCCATGTGTTTGGTCGATGGCTGAAACAAAAGTTCCACGTTCGTTGGCTTTCTTAAGATTTTTTTTTCTTCCAGAGGACAATTTCTCGCCAACCTGTCTTCTCTAAACGTTCCAGTACCACCGTAACCGTTGGATCTCAAGAAGTTAAAGAGTCACGTTGGTAAATAAGTTATCCAAGTAAAACTTATAGGGTAGTACTAGATTTGGTAATTCCTTGATCATAGAAACGAAGGGGGCCGCAGTTTTTCCAAACATTTCTTCATATTCTGGAACAGCATTTGGACTTCTACCCTGATATAAGTTAATATTAACTAAGTACCCATCAGGACTATTTAGGCTCCACATTTTGAAGCCAAACTTGATAGGTTTGCCCCTAATGCACTGCTTACAACCGTGCCTTCCAAAGTATTTAATCATGGATTCATCAAAATCCATTTGTTCAACAGGCGCGAAGTATTCAGCACAGTGAATAAACCTCAAAATTTGCATAAAACGATCCCTCCTCATAGCTTCACTAACAGAAATATTTTTCATGTCCTTAGCAGAAATCCCAATAGTGACGTTCTGAAGGTTTAACATCATAACCACTGACAATCAAAATAGCTATGAAACATTTTATTTCTTGTGCTGTAATTTGCAGATCAGGACAGTTCGTAAATATAGCGTATTTAGTCGATTCTGATATCGTCATCTTAAAATTGCTCAAAAATTTGCAAACAAGACATCTCACAATACTTTGAGTAATTCGGTATTGGGAACGACCGTGAGCCGTTATTTAAAATGTCGCCATTTGATATCCATTGCACATCATCTTTGCGATTCGTCTTTTTATCTGGCATTGTAAACTTTATACTTTCTTTACTATTCCCACCATCAATAACTTTTTGTGTTCCCAATTTTCTGCAAGTGACATTTTTCGATTCTGACTGTGTAGAAATCTTAGAATCTGACAATTTGATTTCAACTTTTGACCTAAGTTGTCGGCTTGTCGGGTTATCCAGGGTACCTCCTTCATCTTCATCCATTGAGTCCTTATCGGTCAGAATATGGCTCTCTGGTGGTTCAATAAAAATCTCATCCGCGTCAGCCTTTCTGAAACCGAAACAATCAAATATTAGTAGTTTAGACAGCATAAACAACAAAATGTCGTCTGCACAGTTAAAAACATTTATTTTTAAGTATTTGTTAGTTGAATAATTTATAAATTTTAAAAAAATGGCTAAGTATAGGTACCATAACAGCATAGTGTTACATATATGTAACGCGACAAAATAGCCTCCCATATAACGCGAAAAATATATTAAATCATATAATAAACTGATCTTTGAATAAACCTAAGTTATGCACAGACGTAAGCTAATCTAATAAATAATATGTTTAAAATACTTACTCGAACTGAATGCCGGGATCTACAGCATCTGCCATTATAATACAAGTTCGGTCACAACAAACGAGGTAAATATCGAGACATATCTAACAAAAATGAACATGGAGGACAATATCGACCCTCCTGGAGTAGTTCCTAGCGACATCTCTCAGAAATATATGCAGTTAGATACATGAGCGCCCCACTCAAAGGTTTCTGCATTCCTTACATATATGTAACGCTAGGTCATAATGGGTTAATATTATCTGTGTTAAGCCAGTGCTCTGATATACATAAGACGGAGTAATTATGAGTATCCAAGAATAAGGATAATTCGTCAATTTTGTTCGATAAACACTGTATGTTAATATGAAATATGCTTACATTATCTAGATATGCCTTGTTACTTCTATCCAAATTGTCACTCTTTGTATTTGAATTTACTTTTGTTTTTAAATTTATACTTTTATACGTATCCAAAGGAGAATACGTTAAACTCCTAGGTATATATTCGGATGATTACCTTATCTGGGCAAATTCGAAATACCTATCTTTCCCTTTTCCACCCTAGACTCCTACCATGCATCAGCAATTTTTCAACAACAAAAGAATGATTACACGTTGGTGCTAAGTTTACGGAACACTATCATCAATCAACTTTCATTATGCCCCTCCCTTCACTTTTTATTTACTGTAGTCTTGTCGAGATTTACAGATGTTCGTCCAGTCTCTCTATCCATACCATGAGCATCATATACTGGACATCTTACAGTACTAGTCAACTATCGTAGGTTGGCCTCTCAGGTGTGCATAGGATGAATAGAGAACGTCATTGTATAACGAGGACAGACTAATGGCTAACCGTGGAAAGTACAATCGTGGGTAGAAGTTTAGCACGCTTGATATAAGAACACATTACTTTGTTATTTATCAGTTTATCGCCATTTTCTTGTATCTTAAAGCGTTACTGCAGTTCATTCTCAAACAATTGATTCAAATAAATGAATTTGGCCCGAAAAAAAATATCGAATTTAGTTTGCGGCACCCTCTACAATGGTTCCAATTCCTGAAAGAATAATCCCTGGAAAATTTGAGTCAAATCGGTTAAGGGGAAAGCGTGAATTGACCTTCTCTGAGAAGTAAACAATAGGTAGGTGGGTGTTAACTGAGAATGGACAAATATAAAATAGTTTACCAGACCCTTTTCTTAAGAAAGAGGAAAGTTGTTGGTAGAGGGAGTAAGTGAATCGTCTGGAAGGGCTTGTTGTGGTAAAGAGAGTACGGCTTTAACAATATCTCACAAGCCGAAGAACAACAATTGGGAATCCTTTGCGATTGGTGTCTTCAGGATATTACGCAAGCTGTAAGTTCCGATACCACAGCTACAAATACAGACGTTTTCAATGGCACTTGTGTTCTACTAGAACAGTTCTGGAAAGATACCTGCTATATCTGGATTACCGACACCACATTTAAGGAGTTGGTCCTTATAGCGGTGTTCGAGGATTAACAAACGGTCCATTGTTTCCAATTTTTAAAATGTTTCAGCAGGAATAGCCCCAAATGAATAAAGGATATTTCATGTCTGGGTTTGAAGACCTGTATGTCAGCGACCACCTACAAAATACAGGTGAAATGTCCCAGTTTATACGGCGTACTTTCGAAAATTCAGAACGTCAACCCCGAGAGGATTAAGGGGAGTTTCTGGAATTAGCAATCATAGTGTTGGGAGAAGTTCCCCGAGAGATATATCCGTTCATGCTCCAGGAGAAATGCATCATGTAAAAAAGCAGGACATTTTATGAACCGATGTCCAGAAAATAAGAAAAATATCAAAGATGATTCATCTAATCAGTCTAGTGTATTTAATGCTCTGTTTCTGACAGGCGAATTCGACAAATCTGATTGGTATATTGACTCGGGATGTAGTGTTCACCTTACATCTAGGAAAGACTGGCTTAAAAATGTATCCAAAGAAGTCTAATTGAAGGAAATTACAATGGCCAATGACAATAAACTAGTCGTAGAATGCAGGTGACGTAGAAATCATGACAATAGCTAATGACAAGCAACATTCAGTCACGGTTTGATTCGCCAGCATTAATGACAAATTTGTTATCAGTAAGCCAGTTAATTAAAAACAAGAATCTTTCGTGTAAATGGGTGCGAAATTTACAACAGCAAACATCAGTTGATTGCTACAGCAAATTTAGTGGATAATGTTTACAAAATAAACTTTAAGGAGCCACAGTTAAATTTAGTAGCAGGTTTAGCAATTTCTGGAGAAATATGGCATAGGTGTTTTGGTCATCTAAATTACAAGGACTTAAATTTAATGAAAAATGGACTCGTTGATGGTTTTGAGTGTAAAGGTTCTGTGGTCAAAAGTGACTTTGACTTGCGTGAGGTTTGTTGTGAGGGCAAACAAGCAAGATTACCCTTTAACAATAAAGGAAATAGAGCAAGTTCTGAGTTGGAAGTGATCCATGGAAATTTATGCCGACCGATGGAAGAGACATCCCTCGGAGGCTCGAGATACTTTATGGCATTGGGAGATGACTGTACTAGAATGACTTTTGTCTATTTTCTGAAAAGTAAGGATGAAGCCTTTGAAAAATTCAAGAAATTTAAAAACTATGTAGAAAATCAGAAAGGAAAAACAATTAAAATTTTCCGTAGTGATCAAGGTACCGAGTTTGATAGTATTCAGTTTAGGAATTACTATAAGCTACATGGAATATTGCATCAGTAAACAAATCCCTACACTCCTCAACAGAATAGAATGAGTGAGCGAATGAACCGTACCATTGTTGAAAAAGCTCGGTGCTTGCTGTATGATGCAAAATTGAAAAATATTTTTTGTGCAGAAGCTGTGGCGACTGCAGTATACCTCAGGAACCGTTCTACAGTTTCAGAGATTGAAAAGACACCTTACGAATTATGGCACAACAGAAAACCTGATGTAAGTGCAATAAGAATTTTTAGAAGTAAGGCCATGACCCTCATCTCAAAAGAGAAAGGAAAAAATGGTATAAGAAATCAAAGAAATTGATTTTGATTGGTTTTATTGACAACATAAAGAGTTATAGGTTATACGATCCGGTTGAACAGAAAATAATAACGAGCAGAGATGTAATAATTGAAGAAATTGTTAAAGAACCTAAACAGGCGATATTTGAACTACAGAAATCAACCGATTCAGTGGGGGCTGAAATTGATCAACTAAATAATTTCTCTGATCAAAATTCTACAGATTCTGAATCAGTAGATTCAACTATAGGCCAAGCTAGATAAGTGCCAGAATTAAAAAAATAATAATAATTCGTTACAGCAAACTGATAGCAGAATATTTTAGAACATATCACAATCAAAGAAGGAAAAATAATCCGAACCACCTGCAGTTATCTGGGGTGAAATGGGGTTTTTAGGGGTGAAAAACGGTTTCTTTGCGATTTATGACTTAACTACGCATCCTATCGAAAAAGTTAATTATAAAAGTTGTAGGTAATAAAGAGATCTACAACTTGTGTGGAGAGCATTTCTATCCTAACCTCAAAATTTTTCGAGATACACGCAAAAAACCCCTTTTTCGATATTTTATTTTTTCTTCCACAAAAATAATTCGATTGGTGAAAGTTTACCTTTTGTTGTCCCACATAAGCACTATTTTTTTTGGAGCAAAATATTTAACGGTTGTTTACTTCAATTCTTAAAAAAGTGAAATTTTCAACTGCGATTCCTCATAAAAGTACTTATCCGATAGAGTTCGGACAGGGCTCATTTTTTTTGTTTTTACTTCTACTTTCAATAAATAAAAAAAATATATATATAATGCAATGGAAAAAAATTGCCGGAAAATCGTAAATTCCGAAAAAATGCCCTTTTTCGTTGTATGTTTTTTAATTATTGTCAAAAATTTGTTATTATTTATTACAATTAATATAATTTTGTAATATCAATGCATGCTACAAACAATAAGGAAAATAATTAATAATTAATTACATTCCTCAACCACGTTTGAATTATTAAACAAACAAAAAAAGTATGATCTTGATTTCTATGCCTTCTATTGTAACGGTATTGGTACGGCGTATAAATGACCGCATTTTTATTTATTTGATAATTGCAAAAATTGATAAAAATTGCTTTCATAATATAAATAATTTTTTGTAAAAATAAATGTACTTTTTAACATATAATTTTAATATATTATTTACATTTTGTAGTAAACATACAATTAATAATAAAAATAATAATAATAATAATAATAATAATAATAATAATAATAAGCAGTAGCTCAATCGACTGTCTATCGCGCTCTGGGTTCAACCCCCAGCCCCGGTATTGACAACACCGGTGAGTGTGGATGTATGTCTGCGTTTTTCCAAATATATAACCCCCTTCCGCACAGCCTTGGCTTTGGATTTGGTGGGTGTCGACTATCTGTAGTGTGTGTTTTTAATAATAATAATAATAAAATGGCTTTATTTAGGAATAAATTTACAGCATATTCCTAAACTAAGGCGAAGTCTAGCTTAATAGCTACTCAACTCAACTTTTTACATTATAATAATTTAAATCTAATCTAAGTCTAATCTAAGTAAAACTAAACATATAGTATAGAATTAAACATAAAAACTAAAGACTAAGAGAAAGCAATATGTGTATATATACCCACATACACATACATCCGCACATATAAAACCAATTGCTATCTTATAAAATTTGGAGAGAGAGGAAATGAGATTTTATCGTTTTGCGAAATTTAAAATACTTAGAATATAACATTTTCAATGTGTAATATGCTTTTTTTAATAAAACTGCCACGTGCTCCGTGAAATGCATCTTATAGTCAAAAATAAGACCTAAATTTTTTGCTTCATTTAGAATGGGCAAGTATTGCCCATTGATAGCGATCTTTAGATTTGCCTTCGTGTATTCCCGTGTTTTATTAGAAGTAAAAAACAATACTGCACTTTTGGTGGCATTTAGTTTAAAACTTTTTTACTTAAAGTTAGATATTAGACTTAGATTAGATTTATATTATTATAATGTAAAAGGTTAAATTGAGTAGCTATTAAGCTAGACTTCGCTTTGGTTTAGGAATATGCTGTAATTTTATTCCTAAGTAAAGCCATTTTTTTTTTTCGCGTACGCGATTCTGGACAGTTCTCCCGTGACTCCGACATTCTCACGAGAGAAGCGCCAGCGAATTATTCACAGCCACTCCCCGCATCCATATTAAAATCATGTATTAAAGAGTACATTTATTATTTTTACAAGAAATTATTTACATTATGCTTAATAATTAAAATTAACAAAGCAATTTTTATCAATTTTTACAATTTAAAAATTATTAACAATCAAAATTAACAGTAAATATACTTAGATTATCAAATAAATAAAAATGCGGTCATTTATACGCCGTATCAATACCGTTACAATAGAAGGCATAGAAATCAAGATCATACTTTTTTTGTTTGTTTAATAATTCAAACGTGGTTGAGGAATGTAATTAATTATTAATTATTTTACTTATTGTTTGTAGCATACATTGATATTACAAAATTATATTAATTGTAATAAATAATAACAAATTTTTGACAATAATTAAAAAACGTACAACGAAAAAGGGCATTTTTTCGTAATTTTCGATTTTCCGGCAATGTTTTCCATTGCACTATATATATATATATTTTTTTTATTTATTGAAAGTAGAAGTAAAAACAAAAAAAATGAGCCCTGTTCGAACTCTATCGGATAAGTACTTTTATGAGGAATCGCAGTTGAAAATTTCACTTTTTTTTTTAATTGAATTAAACAACAACCGTTAAATATTTTGCTACAAAAAAAATAGTGCTTATGTGGGACACCAAAAGGTATACTTTTACCAAGTTTGAGCTAAATCTAATTATTTTTGTGGAAGAAAAAAATAAAAAACCGAAAAAAGGGTTTTTTGCGGGTATCTTGAAAAATTTTGAGGTTAGGATAAGAATGCTTTCCAGATAAGTTGTAGATCTCTTTATTACCTAGAACTTTTATGACTAACTTTTTTCGATAGGATGCGTAGTTAAGCCATAAATCGCAAAAAACCGTTTTTCACTCCTAAAAACCTTCCCATTTCACTCCAGATAACCGCAGGTGGTTCGGATTATTTTTTCTTCTTTAGTTGTGATATGTTCTAAAATATTCTGCTATCAGTTTGCTGTAACGAAATATTTTGTTGTCCAACCCTTATCTAGCCTGGCCTACTAGTGATGAAGATTTTGTAATTGAATTGCCTGAAGAATTGCCACAAGAAAACACAGAAATCCGAAAGAATAGCTAAACCAAAACAATTTGAGGACTACGTTTCTTATACTTGTGTGCAAGAATTCAGTTCTAGTGATGACCCAGTCACTGTCAAGGATGCTATGTCAAGACCAGATGCTGATTTGTGGAAGAAGGCTATGTCTGAGGAAATCCAATGTTTTGAAGCCAATGATACCTGGGAGTTGACGGATAGTCTACCAGATTCATCAACAGTTGTTCCGTGTAAGTGGGTTTTCAAGCGAAAGACCGGTGAAAGTGGAAAAGTAAAACACCGTGCGCGTTTAGTTGCAAAAAGTTGTATACAAAAAGCTAGTGTGGACTATGATGATGTGTTTTCGCCAGTAGTGAGACACTCTACATTAAGGCTGTTGATTGCATTAGTGGTAAAGTTAAATTTAAAAATAACGTATCTTGATGTAAAGACTGCATTTTTAAATGGTATACTTGAACAACCCATATACATGAGGCCCGAAGGTTTTATTGTAAAAAATCATGAAAACAAAGTATACCGTTTAAAAAAGGCAGTTTACATGAATCCTATTTATTAAAAAGAACAAACATTTATGGACTTTAGGTGCATTATATGTAGACGATTTTTTTGTTTTCTCGAATGATTGTAAAAAAGTTAAGTCTTTAAAATCAAAATTAAGTTCAGTATTTGATATAAAAGACTTGGGTGAAGCTAAGCAATGTTTAGGTGTTAAAATATCTCGAGATTATAAAAACAAAGTTATTTTCTTGGATCAAGAAAATTATATTGATCAAATTTTGAAAAATTTTTGAATGGAAAATTGCAAAATTGCAACTACTCCTATGGAGACGAAGGTTGATGTAGAAAAAATTGTAGATTCTGGTAGAAACTTAAACAATTTGCCCTATCAGAATCTCATAGGAAGTTTAATGTATTTAGCCGTGTTAACCAGTCCAGATATATCATTTGCGGTTAATTATTTGAGTCAATATAACAATAATTATTTAGAATATCATTGGCAATGTGCAAAAAAGAATACTTAGGTACTTGAAAGGTACAAAGCATTAAATTAAAATTTTCAAATTGTAATGATAATGATGTTTTCAATTTAGAGGATTTTGTGGACTCTGATTGGGCAAATGATCATGACAGAAAATCATAATACACTGAATATATATTCAAACTTTCTGGGGGTCCCATTTCTTGGCAGTGTTGTAAACAGAAGACTATTGCATATAGCAGTACTGAGGCCGAATACATAGGCCTTAGTGAGGCATCTAAGGAAGCCATGTATTTAAAAAATATTCTGGGAGAATTAATTAATATTGAAGGTAGCGTTATGATATATAATGACAACCAGAGTGCACAAAAACTGCACAAAATCAATGTTTCATAAAAGATCAAAGCATATCGATGTAAGGTACCATTTTGTTAGAGAGTGTCTCGAACAATTTAATAACTATTCATTACACAGCCACACAAAAAAAAATAAAGTGTCTTGACCCCAGAGACTGACTAGGTAGACTTTATGTTTTTCGGGTCGCTGAATCCGAATCCGGGGTCCATTTGATCCCATGTCATCAGGTTTAAGGTAATTTGAAGGTCAAATTGAGATATGACCGTGAAAAATTCCGTAAAAAATTTATGTTTATGTTATTGAGGTTGCTGAATCCGAATCCGGGGTTTATTTGATCCCATGTTATCAGGTTTAAGGTCATTTGAACGTCAAATTGAGATATGACCGTGAAAAATTCCGTAAAAAATGTATGTTTATGTTTTTGAGGTTGCTGAATCCGAAATCCGGGGCTTATTTGATAGCATCATGTCAGAATCAAGGTCAAATAAAGGTCAAACACATGAAATTCAATAATACAATCTTTTTTGATCCCAGATTCTGAAGAAACAGAAAATTTTACGTCCAAATACATCCTGAACGGTTTATGGAACCGATTTCTTAGGTCATTTGTTGGTTATCAAGCGGTCAAATGCTTATTTTCCATTTCTTAGCTGATATATCGATTATGAATCGAAAACTTGCGCCTATGACTAGTGACCTTTAAGTTTTTGTGGTCGCTTATCAAGATCCCGGTATCCATTTGATACCATGATGTATAAACTGAGGTCAAACGAACGTCAAACGCTATAATTCGAATGATATAATTTTTTGGACCCTGAAAGATCATCTGCAGGTCAAATACAGATTTCTTTTGAATCTTTCAACTGAATTGTGAAACCGTCAGCATTAGCGTTACCCGATATATACCACGAGGAGGTTGCGTGAACGGATTTTGTACATCATAATGGGCTTACTCCGTTGCCTGCCGTCACCGCAAGGAGGTGCCCTGGATGCAGACACAAGTGCTATGCTGATTTGGGTATAAAGGTTGTTCCATGCAAAGAAATTTCATGATAAGTTGCAGAGCGAGAAAATGAGTTCCATAATTACAGTGACATTGTTTGGAGTTGTGAAGCTCAACAACTTTAATTATAAAGAACAGAATTTTTGCTATGAGAGACTAAGTAATAAAATTATGGGGTTACTCGGTTATGGGATTATTGAGCACTGTGGTCATTCGAGTAAACGGATTCATCAGCTTTCATCGTCTGTAATCCCCATTTTATAGCTACGGGGTCAGGTTTTTAGAGCTATTAGGTAATTGGGTTATTGAATTTTGAGGCTATTGAATTCAGCAGATTTGGATTTAGGTCTTTGGACTTAAAAATGTACCTAGTTTAAAACATCTCAAAATAGTTTAATACCTCCATATGAAACCCAAAGTTCGGTTCGACTCAGATCAAGACGTATTTGGACGTAAGATTTTTTGTTCTTTGAGAATACGGGGTTAAAAAATTTATATCATTCGAATTATGGGGTTTGACCTTCGACTGACCTTGGTTTATACATCATGGTATCAAACGGATACCGGTATCGTAATAAGCGACCACAAAAACTTGAAGGTCACTAGTCATAGACGCAAGTTTTCGATTTACAATCGATATATCAGCTAAGAAATGGAAAATGAGCATTTGACCGCTTGATAACCAACAAATGACCTAAGAAATCGGTTCCATGAACCGTTCAGGATATATTTGGACGTAAAATTTTCTGCTTTTTCAGAATCCGGGGTCAAAAAAGATTGTATTATTGAATTTCATGTGTTTGCCCTTCATTTGACCTTGATTCTGACATGATGCTATCAAATAAACCCCGGACTCGGATTGAGCAACCTCAACAACATAAACATAAATTTTTTGCGGAATTTTTCACGGTCCTATCTCAATTTGACCTTCAAATGACCTTAAACCTGATGACATGGGATCAAATGGACCCCGGATTCGGATTCAGTAACCTCAAAAACATAAACATAAATTTTTTACGGAATTTTTCACGGTCATATCTCAATTTGACCTTCAAATGACCTTAAACCTGATGACATGGGATCAAATGGACCCCGGATTCGGATTCAGCGACCCGAAAAACATAAAGTCTACCTAGTCAGTCTATTTATTTTTTTTGTGTGGCTGTGTTATCAACAAACTGATGAAATGGTAGCAGATATTATGACGAAGAGTTTGGCAAGAGTCAAGCATCTTTATTTTGTTAAGAAGTTAGATCTTCAAATTTAAGATGGGCTCTTGATTATTTGAGATATACTGTCAACTGTTATATTTCCTTAATGTGGTAGCTCTGTTCTAACTATGAATAAATCAGTCGTTGCAGTTACTCAGATGAATACGGTGGCTTTTTTTTACCCAATGTGTGATTGTCCAGGCTACTGTTATTGCTACTCGGGCCACGGTTATTTGCACTAGCTATTTCCCTGTCAATGCCTGGTTAAATGTGTCTACACCAAAAATGCTTTGAACGTTGCCGTGCCAACTCAACTTTCACGAGTTGTCCCTGCAATCTACAAAGGATACCGACTAGGTTGGCCCAGCAAATTGTATCCCGTGTAGCTCCCATAAACGCTATCATATTTTTTCTTTAATAACTTAGCATCTCAGTTTATCATTTACTTATTGTTAATATCATCGTACACTAAAAAGACAATGACCGAAAAGCCTATAATTAGTTTGACTATAGACCACCAGGTGGGGTACTCCTCATTATCAAACGCAGGTTATATTATATGACAAGTTCAGAATGATTAAACCAAGTACGCATGGTGCAATCTGTTGGATATATTAAGAACTGGCTTGGATTGTTCCCCATTATCAGTGACATTATTTGTCGTGGTTGACAATTATTGTAGTAGATATTCGAGAACCTGGGGCCGTATTTTCGAGCTTGATCGAGGCCATGTCGTGCACGAAAATGTGGGATTATCGCATGAAAATATACGTTTCGTATTTTCGAGCATTATGAACTCGGATGCGAACCTTCCGCATGCGACTGATTTCGGGCGAGATGCAACGGATGGGAGTTTAGTACACGATAAAGCGATTTCGTGTACAAATGAGGGCAAAGTGATCGTTTTGGTTTGTTTTATTTCGTACAACATAACCTCAATATATCCAGTTTAAGTTTTTGCTGTGGTTTGTTTATTATTTAGGGACTTTAAAGTAGACTTATTTGAGGTAAAACTACTCTTCAATTCCGGGTGAGCCTCAAGAAAATCCACCATTTCTTTCTTTTTGGTCTGCACTAATATATCCTATTATCCGCTGATTGCTTGTGCATTATAAATCATAATATTCAGTCTTGTAATTCAATCAACCCAAAATCTAGAATTCAATAATATTGACATACAATATTGTAACCCGAAAATATCGCCGCATTCACATATAACAGCTGATTAGTATTAGTGACATTAGTGTTTTCTAGGGGTTTCAAGTCCATCTGGTTGCACAAAATAGCGTTGCCACGTTTGCTATACGACATTTTTACGTGTGCAAAAAACAAATCTCAGATGGTGTTCGAAAATACCACTTCAGAACTATAAGCGAAATTTTTTAAACGAGTCGTGTGTCAAGTATTTTGCATGCGATAAATATCGATGGAGCTCGAAAATATGGCCCCTGGTGTCTTTCTTGGCAAATATTATTTTTAGCTACAAATAATATTTTCCGAATCCTAGTCAAACCTTTCATTATTATCATCTCCTAAATAAATAATTAGGAAATAATTGACTAATGGAATACAACTCAACATGACCAGCGTATTCACTATCCAACGATAACATTCATATTCAGTTGAATTATTAATGAACAGTCTATAAGGTGGGTCACTAATAATAACAAAACTTTCATAATATTACTATTTATTTTAAATTTTTTCTGCGACTCGAATATTCATCATTATTAAATAAACAAAGAGAAACAGCGCCAAATTATCCCTTGCCGTCACCTAAACTAGTAATAACATACCGTTCCATGATGAAAACCGATATTCTCCAAAAAATATGCAAGAATACTTTATAGTCCAATCAACGAAGTAGGTGGTAGAGAACAGGGAGGGGGAGAGAATTTGTCTCTTCAGGAATGTGTTGGTGATAGTTGGGAGGTAAACCTACTAAAAGTCCCCGTCTCTAGCCCTGCCGCCTGAGGGTGCGAGGGGGGTGGAAATACCTTTTTTAGTTTTTTCGTTTATAACTCGGAAGCGATGCGTCGCGTCGGCGTCGTACGAAAAAAGTAGTCTCTGCAAAATTAAAGATAATTAAATTTCCTATAAAAATGTTATTCGCCAGCGAAAATCGATAATTACTAAATAAATTAATTTATTAGATATTTAAAATTTCGCTATCAAAGCGGTTTACCGTAATCTGGTAATAGACTGGCGGTACATGACCAGTCAGGTGCAACGTTTTTAAAATGCATGCCAATCATATATGAGGCGTTTACTGCCAGAGTGGCCTAACCAACAAATATGTATAACAGAAATATTAATTAATAGAAAATTGTTTGATTTTTAAATTTGATTTTTAATTATTAATTTTGTTTGTTGGAAATTGATGTTTTTTATTTGTATGTGTGACACTGAATTTATTTATGCCGTAAAGATTTATGCAAAATTGTTTCTTTTTCTTTTTTTTTAATGCTAGGCCACTATAGCACAACCAAATTTTTTCAAAGTGTTGCAAAAAAAGTTCACTTGGGCCATCATAGCATTAATAAAGACCTTTATATCAACAAAACATTTATGTACTTGCAAAAATGAACCGTGGAAAGGAACAAGTTAGTCGAGTCTACGAAGGTTTTCACTTCTTAATTCTCAGCAACAGCTCCGATTTTGATCATTATTTTTAAATGTGTGTTTTTTAATATTATTCAAAATCGAAAACATCCCGAGTGGCGCAAATAATTATTTATATTGTTTAAACAATAATAACAATATTTACAGGAAGAAATGTTCAAAATATTTTTTTTCGCGGTATTTCTAAAACATTGAGTTGTCTTTATTGAAAATTTAAGTTCAAAAATGTTTCTCACAGTCGGGGTTGATAATTATTTATATTGTTTAAACAATAATAACAACTTTTACAGGAAAAAACATTTTCTTTTATGTTTTTTCGCGATGTTCATGAAAAAGTTAATTTGTTTTTACTGAAAATTTAGTATAATAAATATCTTGAAGATAATAATTATTTATATTGTTTAAACAATAATAATGACATATACAAGAAAAACATTTGTTTATATTTTTTCGCTATATTTATAGAAAAGTGAGTTCTTTTTATTGAAAATTTAGTATAAGAAATATTTTGTAAATATAATTATTTGTTCTTGATTATTATTTATATTTATTATTATTATTCGTCTAAGTAACCTCCTCGTGTCTAATTATAGGCCACTACTGTACTACTGAATTTTCACATTTTTAGTATTACAAGAGTGGCCTGGTGCTGCCATCTAAGGATGAAGGTAGCTACCGAACATATACCACTATTGGAAGTAAATAATGGTTTACACTCTGGCAGTAAATGCCTCATATATGAATGAAATTACCGTGAATATGCCAGAAACGCAAATTTTAGGCAGTCGTCGCGTGCAGAAGGCTGTGCAAATCGATTTTTTTTGTTTCTTTTTTTTGTGTTTTTTTTTAATTCTAAAATGGATGCCAATAGTGCCAAACGATAAGCCGTGAAAAAGAATCCAGCGGAAATTCATTGGCATGCAGTTTACGCGCGCAAAACAACTTGATGCGCACATTAAAACGTAAATTTTTCTCGTGTTCTTGATTTTGGATGATTTTGATTTCGGATTTTTTTAAGGCTTTGCGTTTGGCACTATTGGCACCCATTTTAAAATAAAAAAAAAACACAAAAAAAAATCGATTTGCACAGCCTTCTGCACGCGACGACTGCCTAAAATTTGCGTTTCTGGCATATTCATGGTAATTTCATTCATATATATGATTGGCATGCATTTTAAAAACGTTGCACCTGACTGGTCAGGTACCGCCAGTCTATAATAAATCATATTCACAGAACAATCTTTATTTTACAACACTCGGCGTATTTTTCTAAGGTAATATTTTGTCGAATTCTGTACATTTCCTTAAATATGTAATGTGACTCACTTAAGATGAAGACATCCTTATAACTTTTTTATTTTGTTTCCGATTTGAATCAAATTTTACTCAAATATAGAAAAAAGTAGGATCTACTTATGACAAGATAAACATTGACCTCCTAGAAATGCAAAGCCATCTGCGGCACCAAAATATGCGTAAAAAAATAAATAATCATTTTTTATCGGAAAATTTTGTTAATGAAACTTGTTCAAAATTGTCTAAGAACCTTAATTCCAAAATAAAAAAAGATTAAATTTTCATTAAAATATCATTTCAATCGGTTTACTTGTTTAGAAAACTGTACTATGACGATTTTATTTGAAATTAAACCTAATAGTCCGGTGACATTAGGAAAATTAGTCTGCCCCTACAGAATTTCCTCAGGAATCAGAAAAAAATAGTGTTGATCACTCAAAATGGCAGCTTTAATGGTTATTTAACTTTTTGTAAACAAAATGAATTTTGCAACTTACTTGTTTGCTTATATCTTCGCTTCTAAAGGTCATAGAAAAACGTTCGATCCGTCAATTTCTTCGCCATGGGTTGCCCTATAAGGTAGGTGTATGCATAGAACGAATTTTTGATTGTTAATAACATTTGATGATAAGAAACTGAAAAAATTTAATTTTTCGATCGTCGAACTTTGAAGTACTGTAGAAACAAATATAAAATCTGCATGTTAATGACATTATAAGAAATAGTACATATTTTCACCCTTAATGGAATGCACTTTGTCCCGTTGCAAAATATTAATTTTTTTTTTCAATTAATTTATAAAAAAAAAATCAAACTTATACTAAAAGATCATATTAATATTTTACAGTTCTGTTTCGGTAAAAACATTGTATTTGATGTACATTTACATAATCAAAAAGAATATTGCAAAAAAATTTTAATTTGCGGCTCTTTTACGCAAAAAATCAATTTTGCAACTTAAACAAATGTAAATATCTCAGTGGATTTTGCATGAAATTTATTGCAACTAACGGCATTTGAATTGTCATAAAAAAATACGAATTAAAAAAATATATTTGCACCGATGCTTTGGAGCCAAGATATGAAGAAGCCATGTTTTTTGCGATTACGGCGAAATTTGAAAATATTTTTACTATTTAACTGAATATACCTCAGAGTGTGTGTTATCACTTATGAAAAGTGCCCTGTCTATATATCTAGATGTGACATGGAAAAAAAATCGAGAAAATTGCATCCTTGGCGCTCGCGATCACGCTAGACACCAGATTCCCTCCCCCTTTACTGCTATTGGCGTACTTGGACAGTTTTACCGCCACGGCAGCTTTATTTCTCTTTTTCTCGGCTTCAGGAGTGGCTAGGTGGACGTTTTTTTTTTTATTCAACTTATTTATTTCTCAGCTTTCCGATTATTCGATTATTTTTCAATCATTCAATCATGTTACTTCATAAAATAAATATGTAAAGATTACATACAATTTATTTGATAAGACATTGATGGGTGAATAGTTTATACTCTTATTGGGGATAAGAAAGGTATACATTTTGTATTTAAAAATTAATTTATTGAATATACAAAATTATTTTTCTGACCTCGTGAAGTTTGACTTACTGGAAATGCGTTATGTCAAAACGGTTTCCATGGTAACGGTCGTCATAGTTACCACTACCCAATGGTACTACTCCCATGGTGGGCACTCACTTAGTTGTGAAGTTAGGTAGTCCAGAATAGTGGAAATGATCTACAAAGAAGCAGTTGCTATGGTAATGCTTACCACGGTTACCAGTACCTTAGGGTACCAGTCCCATGGTGGGCACTCGCTTAGTTACGAAATGATTAGCTGTATTAGTATTTTTTTTTTAAATTCGATTGTGTTATATGTCAAAATGGTTTCTATGGTAACGGTCGTCACTACCCAGTGGTACTACTCCCATGGTGGGCACTCGCTTAGTTGTGAAGCTAGGTACTCCAGATCAGTGGAAATGATCCACAAAGAAGCAGTTGCCGTGGTAATGCTTAGCACGGTACCAGCACCTTAGGGTACCACTCCCATGGTGGGCACTCGCTTAGTTACGAAATGATTAGCTGTATTAATAATAAAACTCAACTTTTTTTGTTGATTATAATAAAATTAAAACAAAAATACAAGTTACATTAAATTTTTGAACAGAAATCTCCATATTCTAGCCGCATGGCCACGGATTTCGAGACGGCGATCGGTCGCGCGTTATTAAACTGAAACTGCTTTTTCGTATATCATTTCCACTAATCTGAAGTACCTAGCTTCACAACTAAGCGAGTGCCTGCCATGGGAGTAGTACCATTGGGTAGTGGTAACTATGACGACCGTTACCATGGAAAACATTTTGACATATAACACATTTCCGGTCGACGTTTCGAAATCCGCGCGCGCGGATTTCGAAACGTCGACCGGAAATGTGTTATATGTCAAAATGTTTTCCATGGTAACGGTTGTCATAGTTACCACTACCCGATGGTACTACTCCCATGGCAGGCACTCGCTTAGTTGTGAAGCTAGGTACTCCAGATTAATGGAAATGATATTCGCGAAGATAAAACAAACGAATCCAATAGGGATTTACCTTCGATACACACAATTCACCAATATGTGACAGCGATTTATATATCATAACAAATTTCCGCTGTTACCTTATACGTGAATTCCTTTGTATCGAAGGTAAATCACTATTGAGTTCATCTGTTATATTTTCGCGAATACAAAGAAGCAGTTTCAGTTTGATAACGCGCGATCGGTCGCCGTCTCGAAATACGTGGCCATACGGCTAGAATATGGAGATTTCCGTTCAAAAATATAATACAACTTGTATTTTTGTTTTAATTTTATTATAATCAGTAAAAAAAAGTTCGGTATTATTACTAATATAGCTAATCATTTCGTAACTAAGCGAGTGCCCACCATGGTAGTGGTACCCTAAGGTACTGGTAACCGTGCTAAGCATTACCACGGCAACTGCTTCTTTGTAGATCATTTCCACTAATCTGGACTACCTAGCTTCGCAACTAAGCGAGTGCCCACCATGGGAGTAGTACCATTGGGTAGTGACAACCGTTACCATGGAAACCATTTTGACATCTAACACATTTCCGGTAAGTCGAATTTCAAAAAAAAAAATTACTAATACAGCTAATCATTTCGTAACTAAGCGAGTGCCCACCATGGGAGTGGTACCCTAAGGTACTGGTAACCGTGGTAAGCATTACCACAGCAACTGCTTCTTTGTAGATCATTTCCACTATTCTGGACTACCTAACTTCACAACTAAGCGAGTGCCCACCATGGGAGTAGTACCATTGGGTAGTGGTAACTATGACGACCGTTACCATGGAAACCGTTTTGACATAACGCATTTCCAGTAAGTCAAACTTCAGCCCCAAGTTTTTTTAGGTTGATTTCCTGTGTCGAACTCGCTGTTTGTTTCATCTCGCATTTCTGCGATCATTGTCATCATCGTCATTATTTATACCAACATTTTCAATAACTTCCTCATTTTCTTGCATTTCATTTAAACTGACAGACATCAATATTGATTTAATTTGTTTTAAACAGGGAAATAATTATTTAATACATAACATAACAATAATGCGTGATTGCTTAAATTATAGGATTTATAAAATTTAAAAAAAAAACGGTGCCCAAGGAATCACTACTTCCACATCCAGATTTTCTATCCAAGTCTCTCACAACGGAAAAAAAAACAATAAAGCGATGATATGTCACATGGGTAGTTAGGGTGAGAATGGTGGTAGTAGGGGTGGATGTAGTAAAAAAATTGAGGCCTTTGCTTCTTGTATACACACTAAATCATAATTTTATTTTTATCACCCCCTTAATAATGGGGTGGGGGTGGTAATGGGGGTGGCTAATGCCAACAAATTTTTTGGGACCTTAGCTTCTCTTATTTATACTAAATACCAATTTTATGGGCTCTTAAACATAAAACACACCACAGATAGTAGACAACCCCCAAATCCAAAGCCAAGGCTGTCCGGAAGGGGGTTACACATTCGGAAAAACGCAGACATAGAATAGAATAGAATAGAATAGAATAGAATAGAATTTTATTCATGCTATACATATATATAATGTTTGCATATGTCAGAGATAAAAAACAAACGACTTAATTTAAAAACAAGTATAAAAAAAACAGAGTCATACATCCAAACATACATCCACACCCACCGGTGTTGTCAATACCGGGGCTGGGGGTCGAACCCAGAGCGTGGTAGCGAGTCGATCAGCGTATTCGCCACTCAATACGCCTCAACCGATTGAGCTACCGTGCCGGTAGCTTAATTTACCCATTTACCCCCATTTCCTCCAACGGAATAAGATCAAAATATAATCCTCCAGATCTCGTTAAAATACATGCATGTAGCAAATTTCAAGTCAATATATTAATAGGTTCCAGAGTAATCGTGCGCACAAAAAGTTACAGACGGACCGACCGACAGAGCGACAGACTTTTTGCTCAAAGTTAAAATCTCGACATTTCATGACATTCTAAGCCTATTTGAACAATAAAAATTTTTACAATTTTTTTTGCGTTACTATACTTCCACTGGATGTGGAAATAATTATAAGATGTTTAATTATAAACTACTGAAATTATTTTATCTATAATAATCAAATAATTGAATAATTGAAAAATAATCGAAGAATCGGAAAGCTGAGAAAAAATAAGTTGAATTAAAAAAGAAGTCCATTTAGCCACCCCTGAAGCCGAGAAAAAGAGAAATAAAGCTGCCGTCGCGGTAAAACTGTCCAACTAGCAGTGAAGGGGGAGAGGAATCTGGCGTCTAGCGTGAGCGCGAGCACCAAGGATGCAATTTTTTTTCCATTGCCCATCTAGATATATAGACATGGCACTTTCTGTAAGTGATAACACACACTCTGAGGTATATTCAGTTAAATTTTCAAGTAAAAATATTTTCAAATTTCGCCGAAATCGCAAAAAATGTGAATTCTTCATATCTCGGCTCCAAAGCAGGGGAGCAATTTTTTTTTTCGTATTCGTGTTTTTTTATGACAATTAAAATGCCGTTAGTTGCAATAAATTTTATGCAAAATCCACTGAGATATTTACATTTATTTGTTTATATTGCAAAATTGATTTTTTGCGTAAAAAAGTCGCAAATTAATTTTTTTTTGCAATGTTCTTTTTGATTATGTAAATGTACGTCAAATACCATGTTTTTACCGAAGCACAATTGTAAAATATTAATATGATCTTTTAGTATAACAGTTTGAATTTTTCTTTTTATCAATTAATTGCAAAAAAAAATAATTAATATTTTGCAACGGGACAAAGTCATTTTATTAAGGGTAAAAATATGTACTATTTCTCATAATATCGTTAACATTTTATATTTGTTTCTACAGTACTTCAAATTTCGATGATCGAGAAATTCAATGTTTTCAGTTTCTTGTCATAAAATGTTATTAACAATAAAAAATTCGTTCTTTGCATATACCTACCTTATAGAAGAACCCACGACGAAGAAATTGACGGGTTGAATGTTTCTTTACGACATTTAGAAGCGAAGATATAGGCAAACAAGTAAGTTGCAAAATTCATTTTCTTTACAAAAAGTTAAATAACCATTAAAGCCGCCATGTTGAGTGGTCAACACTATTTTTTTCAGATTCCTGAAGAAATTGTAGGGGGTAGACTAATTTTTGGCTTGTCCCAAAACTTTCCGAGAAATCGTTATTTTTTAATCTAAAATCACCGGACTATAAGCTGCCGGACAGTTTTCAAACAATTTGCAGCTTTTTTAAATAATTATTTTAATTTTATTTATATTTCAATTTTTTATTTTTTAAATTTTGATTAAATTTTGGATTTAAGGTTTTTGGACAATTCCGAACAAGTTTCATTAACAGAATTTTCCGATTAAAAAAATGCCTAATATTTTTTATTTTTTTCCGCATATTTTGGTAATGCAGGTGGCTTTGCGTTTGTATTTTAAAGTTTTATATTTTAATAAATGCATTTTCTACAAATGGTTGTTATACAATCAACTTCTTCCCAGATTGTAATTTTTAGAAATTAACTTTAAAATTGCTATTCTTAAAACCTTAAAATTCTTCCCAGGTTTTCCCATTACTACAATTTTCCCATTACTAACAGGATTCTCACAAACTTTTTTGCCCTGACTTGAATCGACGTACATATACATATATTAACAAATAAATAAACTTTTAATGAAATCCAGAAACTCTATCACCATAGCAATGAGAAATGGAGCTCTAAAAGTGGTTTCATTCGATTCAGCATGTCGAAAACCATATTCAACGATATACCCCCGCGCCCGCGCCCGCGTACAAAAATGCAATTTATAAATATCCTCGTATAACTTCTTGTACGGCATAATTGCGCCTAGTCTATCACTTTTTTCCTCTGCGAAAATTTTCGTAAACGCGGCGTTCCTCCTCGGCATGAAAAAGACGATTTCTACACGTCGGACTGGAAAATCAGCAAATATATTTTGTCGGACAATTTGAGAATTGGATTCTACATATATATTCTATATATTTCTACAAACTGTCCGACAAACATTTTGGAACGTTAAGGGTGTCTACCACCCTAAACATAACATAACATAACATTAAAACATTTATTGATAACCATCTGATTTTTTCAAGATTGCTTAATAAAAATTTTCGAATTGTCGGACAAAATTGCCGATTTTCCAGTCCGACGCGTGGAAATCGTCTTTTTCATGCCGAGGAGGAACGCTGCGTTTACGAAAATTCTCGCAAAGGAAAAAAGTGATGGAATTACGCCGTACAAGAAATACGAGGATATGTATAAATGGCATTTTTGTAACGCCATGTCCTAAAACGACGTTTATTTGACGGTTTCAATGAATCAAAACAATGTCATTATTAACAATTGTAAAATAAAGAAAAAAGAGTGAAATAAAGGAATTTTATTTAACAGTGTGAAATAAAACTTACTGGTTTCTATGGAAACAGCAATAGAATTTAGTCTATTTTTACAAAATTATATTGTTTTCTAATTTCGAATGGCGATACAAAAAATTTTGTATATAACTCGAGACTAAAATGTGTTTTTTTTACTCTTGTTTTTTTTACACTTACTGTGGTTTATAGCACTCGCCTTCGGCCCGTACTATAAATGCCCCACTCGTAAAAAAAAACACAATTTTAGCCACTTGTTATATAAAATACTATTATAGTGAATACAAATTAAAAAGCGTTGCACGTCATCAAACCGTTGATCCAGCATTCGACTATATAATTGCCAGATTGTCAGAAAAGTATCGGCCTTTGGAGAAATGATAATAATTTATTATTTTACTTCTTATTAGTCGGAGAGCAGCCAATCTGTAGGAAGCATTTTAAAAGTAGTCTATACAACTCGCGAACACCCACCTAAAAAACAGATGATATTATGTAAAATGACCTTCTAGATTTGATTTTTGAGTTCGCCCGTTAATTTGAGATTGCCAAATCGGTCAATTCGCAAATTTTTTGAAAAATTTTAAAATTATGTGTTAATTTTTGTTTTGCACATAACACATCATATCTTTTTTATTTTAATTCCGATTTAGACCAGTATTTTACACATTATCCCTCCAATATTCTTGGACAGGCTGACGGCAAAGAATATAGTGTAACTAATAATATAGTGCCTAAAAAAAATATAATTACCCTCTATTGTCGCGGTTTTTTAAAATTTGCACTGAAAAATACCCGATCGAGGTAACTTTTTTATTTTTAAAGAGAGAGTTATAGTATAAACGAGAAAAATGTTCCATATACTTTAAACAAACTTTTTTATAAAGAGATTTTTTTGAAATTCGGCTCATGTAACGAGATGACGCCGCGCAACTCGTCCGCATTAATTTAAGGCATAACTTCTGTTAACGTCTCCCATCTGTGGTGTCGTTTAAGCGATCAAGTGAGTCTACGGATTATTTAGTTTCTATTTGCAATTAGATGTTATAAAATTATGTAGATAATCTCGAAACATACACATTAAAAAATATGTTTTCATTAATTATAACAGCAAGTGGGTACTAAAGATTACATTTTCCTTCGCATAAACAACTTATGTTACATTGCACGTTTGCTTTGCTACACTTGCACCTTGTAGTACAGTTATATAATTTACATTTACAAAATGGAGTTAACTCAATAAAATTGGATTTTGGGCTTTTTGAAATCATCTTTGGAAATAAGATTTCCTCCTTTAGGTACCATCCAAAATCTAAAATATTTGGAATTCTGGGCTTAATTTGGTAGGCTGTCTTGTAAATAGCACATTGCAGAAATGCCCTTTTTACTTGTATTCTCTGTACTAGGATTTAGAATTTCTGATTTTCTTTTATAAGCAGTTCGGGTATACGATCTTCTACATTGTGCATGGTAAACTGGATTTAGTGATAAAAATAAATTTTTCTGTTCTAAATATTGTTTTAGAGCCACAGAAATGTCATCGGATGTTGCATTTGATCGGTACATTTCTAAAATCGTAAATGTCGCTCGCAGACAAAAAATTTTCATACCATTGTGTTAGTGAACGAATTCTGAACAACTTTCAAATTGTCCGTCTGTCCGTCCGTCACGTTTCTTGTAAGCACGATAACTCAAGAAAGAAAATTCCGATTGTACTGAAATTTGGACAGTAAATTAGTGTTAGCTAGAGGAAGAACCCCATTTGAACAAAATTGATTGGTAAATAAAAATGTTATTAATGATTTAAATGTGAAAAAAATATATAATTTTTATGTTTTTGTAATTGAATAGAAATCTGGTGAAATGATATTTCATTTTGATATCTAAATATTTATATATTTTACAAATATACATTTCATAATGTAATATACAACCGTGAAAATATGATTTTAGCTCGTGTCTTATAATGTAAAAATTTACATTCTTTTACGTGTAAGGTGGTGGTGTAGCTCTTTTGACTCGGAATCCAAAGGTTCCGGGTTCGAAACCCAAATGGGGTTTGGTATAGTTTCTTTTTTATTTTTACTTAATTTCACACTGAGTCTTTTACCAACTAAGTTCGTACTATAAAATTAAAACTGTCTAAAAGTAATATTATTTATAAAAAACTGCGAAAAGTATCCTATTGAATGTATAACAATTATATAAAAATCCAGTGAACAGGCGAAGAGTACGTTTTTAGCTTGTTTCCTTTGATTTCCTATCCGAGTAATTATAATTTATTATGCCTAACTATGTGTTTATAACGCACTAAATATAAGGACTGAGACAAAAAGCACTTTCAACTTAACATAAATGGACACTGGAAAATAATCACGTGCCTGCGTTTAGCTCCAGATGCGATTGCGGCCGATTCATAGTAGCGCGCATTCGTTCGGACGCTGAAACAATCAATGAATATTTCGATAAGGGGGCAAAATTTCAAAAAAAAACTTCTTATAAAAGATTTTATTTAGTTCATTCGGAACATTTTCTTCGGTTATAGCAGGCACCTAACTTTAAAAATAAAAAAGATACCTCGATCGGACATTTTACTCTGCAAATTTTAAAGATTTTGCGTCAAAGAAAAGTTGTTATTTTTTTTTTGCCAACTAATTATTTTTTAGGTAAAGTTTTTTACTTTCAACATATCAAAGAATAGTTAGAGAATATTATGTAAAAAAATTGAATCATTCTGAAGTAAAATAAAAAATATATGACGTGTTATATGAAAAACAAAAAATAACACATAATTTTTATTTTTTTTAGAAAATTGCCAATTAGGTCATTTTGGCAATCTCAAATCAATAGGCGAATTCAAAAATCAAGTTTAGCAGGTTATTTTACATCAGATTACCTATTTTTTAGGTGGGTGATCGCGAGTTGTATAGAGGGTGTCGAATTCAGAGAGTCTGGTCTTCCACTATATTAACTAAATAATTGTATGATAACAACGTTTTAAAGACATAAGGCTTTTTAATGCATAAACAACTATAACTTACCTCTCTTACAGCGGTTAAAGGTAGCAATGGGCCATTATTTTCTCGTTCTTGTTCAAAATAGCGTATCAAAGATAGCGTATACTAGCTCTTGGCAGCGCGGCTACTTAGCTGTTTTGGCATTTTATAAATGCAAACATAAACCCAACAAGAATTATTACAACAATTATTATTACACTGAGAGTTCTGAAGAGAACTTTATTCGAATAAAAATTTAGAGCCCCAAACAGACAAGACACGAAAGTA
Source organism: Rutpela maculata (assembly GCA_936432065.2). Lineage (NCBI taxonomy): Eukaryota > Metazoa > Arthropoda > Insecta > Coleoptera > Cerambycidae > Rutpela > Rutpela maculata. Next base: position 80,754,209 of record OW386285.2, on the reverse strand, counting down.
AACGTACGGGAAACCACCGATCATAACAAATCAATGTCAGGTAAATTCGGGTTCTGAAAATAACCGTCCCAGAACTATAAGAGAACTGTCAGGAGTTTGCGCAGTTCCAAATCCGACCGCATCAAAAGCAACTGCGCAAACTCCTGACAGTTCTCGGACGGTAATTTTCAGAACCCGAATTTACCTGTCAATATTGTTAAGCGATCATCGGCAACGTCGAATCCGTCGGACCAATGCTACCAACCTCAAAACAGAAAATTTGAAATGATTAATAATTTAATATTAGGTTTCTTTTTTTTTTTTAATTTAATGTAGTGGTATGACTAGACTGGATTTATGGCGCCAACGATGACGTGCAACGCTTTTTATTTTGTATCTACTATATGTACGCGGGCACCTAGACTAATACCGATCATGCGGTTTTGGGTAGCTACATATATAATTTATTTATATATACATTTTAAGGGCGTTTTTTCACTGGCCGATACGATACCGACACAATACCGACAATGTCGTACCGATACTGATGAATACCATATAATAACACAGCGCCGACAAAATGTGACAAAACGGTATCGTATCGGCAAGTGAAAAAGAGTTCCATATAATTTTATACGTTTGTGCTGCCCCGATATCGTTGTATCGGTGTCGTTGACGAAAAATCGGTATCGTTTCGGCCAGTGAAAAAACGCCCTACCGATGAAATGTTGAATTTAATTTAATAATTACACAGGCACACAAAATAAAAACGTGGTCTTTTTCTGGTACTCCATTGGGTAACCCATATGTAAATCACGCAAATAACCAACAAAAAAGTTATTCTCGCTATTTACTAAAAAGGAGCTAAACGGATACCTGATTCGTATTCAGCATGTCGAAGTAAATGGGGGTTGCTCAATGCAGTCCCAGAAACAGACCCTGTTTTTTGTGTCTGTGTAAAGGGGGATTTCTGCCTCCAGTCAAATTTAATCTAACCCACGTAAAAATGTTCTTTTGAACCCCCCGAACAGATGCTTAAATGCAGCCAGGTCCAAAAAGGTCTTCGTTTCGAGATATAGAGCCCTAAAGATCGTTCCAAATCCAGAATCGCCCAAAGTTACTTTGTCTTAATGACTAAATTATATTGCTGTTTCCATAGAAATCAATAGTAAAACAACGAAATATTAAGTTTTAAGTCTCACTTTTTTTAAATTTATTTTTCACTTGTCAATCATGACATTGTTTTGATTCATTGAATTTCCTACTATCCAAGAACGAGTGTGTTATTTTTTTTTAAATATCGGCATTTTTTGAGTATGTGGACACGAATTACTGATCGAAATTGTTTAGGTAAGATTACCACAAAAAATTCCATAATCATAGATCAAATAAAAATCAATGGACCTGATTAAATTGCCCATTTAATGGGCATTTAAAATAAAAAACATGATACAGTTCAGATAAAAAACAAATAATTCTAATCCTAGGAAGCTCGGAGAACAATAATTCATCATAAGATTTTGAGTTACAGAACTTTTCATTTCGCATAAAAAGAATCGCGTAGTTGCTCCCAGTAAAAATATTTCTATATAAAATATCCAAATATAGACCAGTCAAAACAATGTTTAACCTCCTAAAAAATCCGAAAGTTTTAAAACTTCGCATACTTATTTAAAGGCACCTAAGAATGAATATACCGAAAGTCCTTATGACTATGAGGCAAGCTCTAGCGGCAATTAGCGAAAATAGGGCACTTTATTTGGTTTTTCGTTAATATCTCGAGAACCGTTGGTCGGAGGCAAAAGTTGATTATATACATAATTAAGGCTTATCAAATTTGCTACAAAAATGATTATATACATTTTTCTCGTATTCCCAATGGTTCCCCAGTTATAAGCGCTAAAAGAGAGCGTTTTGTGAAAAACCACGCTAGGGCGGTACAATATGGCATTTCTAATAATATTTGACAATAATAAGTTACTAAATTAAATATAGTACTTACAATGCCTACGCCGACGAGCCGCTACTGCTATCGTCCCCCCCTCACTACCTTTCCTTCCGTCCACAACTAAACCGGCGCGGAGCTGCAGTTAGTTCCAGTCAGGCTTCCCTGCTATCTCAACCATCTGCCAGTGTTATGTAGCCTATGTTCTCAAGCTTTATCTTGGCTACGGCCGCACGGTGGTGTTTGATGGTTATTCAGCCGCCTCATCCAGTACAAAAAGAGCTGAACAGAGCCGAAGGTACAAAATAAAGAGATCAGTTGATATAAACTTTGGAGAGAAAGCAGTAGTAACAGTGAAACAGGATGATTTTCTTTCTAACGGAAATAATAAATGGAGACTAATTTCATTCCTCATAATTGCCCTTACCAGCCATGGAGTTCAAACAGAACAAGCATCCAGTGATGCTGACATATTGATCGTCCGGACAGCACTCATGAAATCCTTCACTTGTGACAAAGTAGCAATAGTAGGTGAAGATGTAGATCTTCTTGTTCTCCTCATGGCCTTAACTCCGGCTGAACGAAACATATTATTAGTGAAACCAAGCCATGGCAAAGTGGCAAGGAAAGTATATTCAAGCCAGCAATTGCAAACTTTGGATATGAAGGACAGCATACTTCTTGTGCATGCATTCAGCGGATGCGATACGACTTCAGCTGCATATCGAAAAGGAAAATTTTCCTGTTTCAAGTTGTTCAAAAAGCAAGCTGTACTGCGAGGTATTGCTGACATATTTAACAGCCCAAGTTCATTCCATGAGGTTGTAGCTGCTGCTGGAAACAAAATATTCCTTGCATTGTACAATACGCCCAGAAAGCAAGCCTCTCTTAACATGTACCGTTACAATGCTTTCACCAAATCTGTATCCAATGCTAAACCCGACCTTTCTGCTCTGCCGCCCACAGAAGGAGCAGCAAGACAACATGCTTTTCGAGTGCACGATCAGTAAACTATAACGGTTGTCTCAATCAGCAGCTTGTGGGCGAGAGAGACGCGCGGAGCGGGGAACCGAATTGTGACGTAGGTTGTAGACCGCTCCGGTATATTTGTCTTTATCATTTGCATGGAAATCAGATATATCCATCTCTCTTGCACATTTTATTTATTTAATTATTCAATTAATTTTCCATAGACTTAAGTCTCTGTAATTTTCTTATTTAAATTTTTATTTTATTTTTTTCTCTACTCCATCGATGAATTGAACTTGATGACCATATCACTCTACTTATTTAATGCTGAAATGAAGAGAACAAGGAGAATTATATACGAGACATCTGAGAGTGCGAGCGAGTGCGAGCAACATAAGCATAATATTTGCAGATCAAGAACCAAAGTCTAGGTAGATCCAGAGCCGGCGCTAGTTGTCGTGTGTACAATGGCAGTGTGTTTATTTTTAATATTTTTATGTTGTACTCTCAACTCTCACACTTCAGGAGTAATAAACTAGTTTGCTGTCGTCACAGTGTGTATACTATTCGTTATATCAGTATTTATTAATTGAGTGAGTAAAAATTACTAACAAATAATGATTATTACTTAATAAAATAAGAAATTTGACACATATATAATTATAATTATATTGTAGGGTTAAATAATGCCAGAAACGCGATGTACTGTTGCAACTTGCAATAACAGCTTACAAAAATGCAAAAAAGCTGGAAGAAAGACTACGTTTCATCGTTTTCCTAAAGATGAGGCCCTTTGTGCAATTTGGGTGCAAAAGTGCCGTCGTGATGGAGAGTGGAATCCTGAAATGTGTCATATATGTTCAGACCACTTCAAATTTGAAGATTATGAGAGAAACCTTGCATCTGAACTATTAAATTTACCTTCAAAGAATAAATTAAAAATTGCGGCTGTGCCAACTTTAAAATTACCAAAATCCGATGAGGGTGATATAATATCACCTACAGAAATGCATTACAATAGGATAAGAGATGAAGAATTATTGATAGAAGTATTAGAAAAATCACAGCAAGATGTAGCCCCAACTGTAGAATCTTACAGTAATCTTCCATTTATGTCCACATCACAGAATATTACAGTTCCTTCAGCGACTAATTTCCTTGAAGTTGATCATGTGTTACCTGTAGAATCTTAAAGTAATCTCCCATTTATGTCCACGTCACAGAATATTACAGTTCCTTCAGCGACTAATTCCCTTGAAGTTGATCATGTGTTACCTATAGAATCCTACAGTAATTTTCCATTTATGTCTACATCGCAGAACGTTACGGTTCCTTCAGTGACCAATTCCCTTGAAGTTGAACATGCACTACTTGAAAAAAAATATGAAAACTTGAAGATGCAAATGGAAACGCAAACTAACATTCTACACGAATATAAAAGAAAAATTGAACGCTTAGAGACATCATTAAAGAAAACTGAATCGCAACATTTAACCGAGTTTAAATACAGATCTAAACTTGAAGATACTTTGCGGCGCTTTTTAAGTAAAGGACAAATAGACTTGGTTTTGGGCACTAAAAAGAAAATTGTGTGGAGCTCCGATGACATCTCCAATGCGTTTGCAATACGATATTTTAGCAAACGCTGTTATGTGTACTTGAGAGAAAAAAAGAAATATCCATTGCCAGGAATATCTTCTCTTCAGAGATGGGCTGCAAAATTAAATTTGAGAGATGGGATTCTTAACGATGTATTAAGAATTATGGAAATTGCTCAACATGGCCTAACGGAAATGGAAAAATGTGTGGTACTTGCATTCGATGAAGTGAAAGTACATTCTATGTACGAATACGATAAAGCTAAAGATGAAGTTGTGGGCCCACATTCCCAAATGCAAATTGTCATGGTTAGGGGACTGTTTTGCAAATTTAAACAGCCAGTTTTTATTGGTTTCGACACAAAAATGACTAAAGAAATTTTGATATCCATAATTGAGGAACTCCACAAAATTCATTATAACGTCGTGGCTTGTGTGTCTGATTGTGGAGGGGGTAATGTGGGTATGTGGGGGGAATTGGGCATCACAATCAAAAATCCTTTTTTTCTGCATCCGAAGACCAAAGAAAAAATTTATTATTTTGCGGATGCCCCTCATCTCTTGAAACTCATAAGGAACTGGCTAATTGACACCGGTTTTGTTTTACAAAATGGAAGTAAAATCACTGTTGAACCAATTAATCATCTCGTAAATTCAACTGATACGGAAGTTAGTTCTTGTCATAAATTACAGAAATTACACCTTGAATGTTCAGGTAGCCAGCGACAAAATGTGGCTTTAGCTGCTCAAGTTTTGTCCCATACAACTGCCACTGCTCTGTTGCATTATCTCCCGGGTCCTGCTAAAGAAATGGCAAAGCTTTTAGGTCACTTTATAGAGAAAGTAAACAAATGGTTTGATGTTATGAACTCTTACACAATTTCCGCTTCTGTTAAAACTAATAAGCAGCCCTATGGAGTAAATAATGAAGAACAAGATGAAATATTAAATGACATGTATGATTTAATGACGACTATGAGATGCACTAATAAGGAATCTATCCAAATTTTTCAAAAGGGAGTTCTGATGTCAATTACTTCGTTGATGAATCTTTTTAAAGATTTAAAAACTAAATTTGATATTTCTTATCTGCTTACGCATAGGTTAAATCAAGATGCATTAGAAAATTTTTTTTCACAACTCCGTGGAAGGGGTGGATTTAACGATCATCCATCTCCGTTAGATGCCGTTTATAGGCTTCGCATGATAATTCTTGGGAAGAATCCTGGTGTTGTGCAAAAAAAAATGAATACTGTGGAGTTGGAGGATAGTGAATATATAGTCAGTAGCGTTTTCAAAAATACAATTGATATTCCAAAAGATATCCTAAAAAATAAAGACGGTGATTCTACAGATTCGATAACTATTTCTTCCAGCGAACAGCTCTCGGATAATGAACAACCTAGCACATCATCAAGTAAGAAGGAAGACATTAAAATCTGGTCAGAAAATGACGGGCTAGAGTATTTGGCAGGATGGGTGGCCAAAAAATTTAAGGACAAATATCCAGATTTAGGTACACATACTTATAAATTAACAAGCGATCACCCATATGCAGTTCCAGAGTGGATTTCCCATCTGTCATTTGGTGGATTGATTCAGCCATCACAAAAGTGGTATAGTGCGGTCAAAATATTGAATAAAATATTTTTGAAATTCAACAAAGACCTTACTTTTCGAAAAGGGGCCAATTTGGTGCATAGAATGTCAAGAGTAGCAGTAAAGAAAGTTTCGGGTGTGCCATTTGAAGTAATAAAAGCATATTTATTGCAAAGAACATTTATTAGAATAAAATATTTAAATAATAAGAAAAAAGAGAAACAAACACTAAAACGAAAAGCTAAGAGATTAACACATACGAAAGGTGCGAAAAAAATGAAGAAATTAATGTCTTAAACAGGAATGCTTATTTATTATATAATAGTAGTGTTTATTGGTGTTTTTGATACAATTCAGATCACTGCACAAGTCAAAAGTACATGTTTAAAAATTTCTGTAGTATAACTATTAGTTTGATAAAAGCTAGTTAAATTAATATAATGTAGTATAAAATCGATAAAAGCATATAAAACAATAAGATACAAAGTAAATTTAGACAAACTATACACATAAAAAACAAAAAAATGAAGCTCATGAAATAGTTGAAAGATTTTTTTTTTAAATATTTTTACACTGTGCTTAGAGAAAAGTTATCACATGCAGAAATTCATTTACATTATAAGAAGCTTTTACTATGGGCATATTCTTGATGTTATGTTTGTATTTATTAAATGGTAATGACTGTATATACGATGGAAGTTTGTTAAAAAATAAGTTTGATGACATTCAGGATTTTTCCGGTCGAAAATAATCCACTTGAATAACATTTCTTATTCAAGTACTGTATTCATGATAATTACTGTTTGCTGAATATTTGTTTACATTTTCAACGCGTGTATCAGTCATTCAAAAATGTATTTATACGGTATTGTTAAAATATTATGTTCCACAAAGATATTTCTTAAGTCTTCTCTGTAACCTAAGCCAGAAATTATTCTGACCGCTCTTTGCATAGCAAAAATTCTGTCTGCATGGCAGGAATGTCTCCATCCCATAATTGCGTAACAGCAGACTGACTGGAAGAGACTATGGTATGCCTCCAAGCAGACATTTTTAGGTAATATTTTACTTAAGTTTTTTAATACAAATATATTTTTTGATAGCCTGGCTGCTAAATGATTAATGTGGTTTTCAAATTTTAATTTTGGATCCAAATATAGCCCAAGAATTTGACTTCTGGATTACTTACATTCTCCTGATGTTTGAGGCTAAAGGTGATATTTGCAGTTTTTGTATTATTTAATGAAAGTTTATTGCAAACAAACCATTTTTTAAATTCTCTTCGATCCGTGTATTTATACCAGATATCTATGTAAGTGTCGAAATACTTAGTATCACCTGCATACAATATTGTTTTTATGTCAACGAAAATATGTCTTAATATATATTATAAATAGTATAGGTCCTAACAATGATCCCCATGTAACACCAAGATTGATATGTGCTCTATTTGATTGTGAGTTTTTAAAAGATACTACTTGGTTTCGCACTGTAAGGTAGCTGTTTAGCTTAGCAAGGAGAATATCTGGATGGACACAATCGAAGGCCTTCGAGAGATCACAGAAAGTGCTTATCACATAATGTCCTCCCTCGAAGCCCTTCGATATGTATTCCAGCAATTCCATGACAAGTAGGGTAGTAGATTGGTCTTTTCTGAAGCCAAATTGGCTATCGCTGAGTAAATTATTTTCCTCAAAGTAAGTATACAATTGTAATTTTAGGAAATACTCATAAATCTTTGAACTGTTATTTCAAAGTATTTCTGTAATGGGTCGATAGGTGTTGGGATCGTTTTTGTCTCCTCCTTTTAAAACTGACACTACTTTTAGGCATTTAAAACAAGAAGGATAGATACCTTCTCGTATGCTATAGTTTATTAATTTTGTCAGTGAACAATGATTAAGTCTGACCAATTTAACTAAGATAATCATCCCAAGTATATATCTTGTTCTTGTTTTTTAGATTATTTATGGTATCACGCACTTCAATAAATGTAACTTCTCTGAAACTAAACCGTAGGTTTGCTTGATTTACAGCTAGTTTATTTAAATAATAATCAGGATTTTTATTGCGAGATATAATGCTCTCAGCTACATTTACAAAATGAGCATTTAACTCGTTTGGATTCAGGTTTGTTTCTATGTAACTACTAATGAGTTTATCACCTCCCATGCAGATTTTATCATGTTATATGAGTTTTGTATGTTTAGTATATGCCATTTCTTTTTTTTTTATTTCTCCTGTAGATATACCTAAATTCTTTAATGTGTTTTTTCAGTGAAGCATTTGGAAATTTTTTTTGAATATCGTTTATAGTTTTAAATAATCACTCATTTGCCGTAAGTTTTCATTGAACCAAGAAATATTTTAATCTTTTATTGCACATATCTTGTTTATTGTTGGAAAGGCCTTGTCCATAGCATCTAATTGGATTTGCAAAAATATGTTGAATTTAGCGTCTGAGTTATAGTATTGACAATCGATGAAAGACCAATCATGGTTTTCTATTAGGTGAAACATTTTTGATATACCTTTTTTGTTAAGGGTCGTTGTATGTAATTTTGAGGCATAGGTACACATTTTCTTATGGAAATTCTGATATTGATAGCTAAGTGATCTGAGATATAAAGATCCAAAACACTGGTAATAAAATCTAATTTGTTGGAAAAATATATTAATATATTATCCAGGCAGTTCACTGTTGAAATTTTTTCAAATATTTGCTGACTTGTGATTTTTTGAATTGAAATGAATATTAAAGTCCCTGTTTAACAGAATATATTTGCTATGGTTTGGGTCCCAGGACTTGCGGGTCGAGACTCGAGACACACTTGTAATAATTTTATTAACAAAAGGTCATAATAAGCTTCATTAGCTCAGGCTTCCCACACTCTGTCTGTTAGTTTAACGAATAATTACTTGATACTCGTACGTACGAACTTACTATACACAATAAATTTAGAAAAGGATATGGCCTTAAAGGTGTTCAGGCATAATCCCACGGATGGTAGCTTCGCACCACCGCCCGCCCACTCGAGCGAGTGCGTGAACCAAAGGTCTGAACCTGCGGTTCCTTTCGTACTGAGCAGGATTACTATCGCAACGACGAATCATCAGCAGGGTAAAACTAATCTGTCTCACGACGGTCTAAACCCAGCTCACGTTCCCTATTATTTATATGACCAATGGCTAGAAACTAAATGATGATTATTGATGATTACTTCACTAAGTCTCTTTTATGTTTTATAATTATAAGATTTTAATACCAAAAAATAAATTTGTGTATGAGAATTAAATATATATGAATTGTTTAGACTTTAATTACCGTTAAAAATGTTAGAATTTGATTTTATATTCAATAAATGATTTTTATTAAAATGGTGACTTTATTGATACATCTTGCCAAAAATTAACTCGATTCTAATTCTATTTTGAAAAGACTCGAAGTCCCGGGACTTTGATATTGCGATGCCTCGTGTCCCAGGACTTTGAGAATGTCCAGATTTCCCAAACTGTAATATTTGCTTAAGTCAATGATGTTTAATATATGTGCAACTTTATCTAGGAAAATTTGAAAATCACTGTCTGGTATTGATTAGTTATAATTTTTTTTAATAAAAACGTATTATTTATCTACATTATAGTTTACAGTTGTGTAATAAAGATAAAAAAATATTTGACTAAGAAAATATCATTGAATAATTAAATAAAATGTGTGTGAGAGAGAGGGAGGGAGAGATATGTTTATTGCTCCATGTATACAAGTGCAGCACATACCCTATAATGGGCGTTGCAGGTGTCATAGTACAAAATTCAAAATGGGTATATAAAATTGACTAACAATTTTAAAAATAAGACTAAAATAGAAAAGATTTTTATATAAAAGTTAAAGAACGTACACGGTCATATAAATGTAAAATTAGTATACAATCAGATAAAATAAACAAAATTCACAGGTTTAAAATTTGTGTGGTCACTGAAAATCTCTTATTCTAATATGTAATATGATTTTGCTAATGGCAAGTTTTCAGTTTTTGCAGCAGAAGCTCTCTAATAGTATGGGAGCCAGCGACACTCTTTTTTGAAAGATCTGTTTAAAATAATTTTTCTATTTTTTTTTGTGTTATATTTAGGATGTCTTTCCACAAAGTCGACCCCTACAGGCGCACCAGCCTGACAGGACTTTTCTTTGCTCTTGCCAAAGCCATTTTCTGTCGAAAGGCTGGCAGCATGTTTTGTTAATTTTAAGTAATAGGCTACTTGTAAAAAAAAATTACTTTTAAACACTTTTGCCATTTGACTATTTTTCAATTCTATATTTATGTTAATGACAGGAGCACGTCAGTCTGCAATGAAATGGTAGGAAATCATTTTCCGCCATTCGGTAATGTCAATAAGGAACAAAAAATCTCAGCTTTAAACATGTATAGCATTGAAATGCTGCTGCCTTGCGTTGGACCACTAATGAAGTATGGTGTGAATTTGTTTTGTGGATAAGTTACATTAATATGAATGAAAAATAGATAAACCAAGTTCAAACGAATATAGCAACTAAAAGTGTAACTGTCCCCATACTATATAAGCTAACTTACTGAATATTTTATTATAACACTTTTTTGAACATTGTGATTTGGTTTTTGTATTGAAAGAGATCTCTTTTATTTTTGGTAGGGTAATAGAGACTTATTTTCTGAAACAAATTATTATCGACTCATAAATATATAAATTTATTATCTGACCCAGCAAACGTTTTGCCATATAAATTATAAATTTTTGTCCAAAAAAATAAAAATAAAATTTCTGGATAGGGTCACCCTTATCACCTAGGGGTATAAAAATCGGTCAAGCCGTTTCGGAGGAGTTCGATAACAAACACTGTGACACGAGATTTTTTATATATTAGATTAGTGTTAGTATATTTTATATTTTATGTAAATAGGTTTTCACTCTCCGTTTAGAAAATTCTTTTCCAAGCATTTTTTTGTAAAAAGTATTATCTGCTCCTGTACAAAGTTCCTAGATATTACTTGATTTTGCAATATTTATATTCATTCAAAGGTAAATACAGAGATTATAGCATATTCTTTTAATGTATGTTCATTTTAATTGAAAAAGAAATGTAGTTAATTTCTTTAAGTACCTTCTATCTAATCAGCAAATTCTAAGTGAGGTTATAAAATTAAAAAAAAAAAAACATTTATTAATACTACTAGAATGTGCTCATTTTTAATTTGAGATAGTTGTTTTAAGAGTTCTGATATTATAACAACGGTATCTATTTATCTACATCCCTATATTGCATATAGTATTCAATCACAGAAAATCGAAACATATAGCTTCTATTAATCAAATCTTTGCTATTAATCGTGTGCTGGCTAACAAAATGTCTAGAGCCGGCCCTGGTTCGGTCTACAACCTACGTCACAATTCGGTTCCCCGCTCCGCGCGTCTCTCTCGCCCTCAAGCTGCTGATTGAGACAACCGTAGGGTTTAATGACCGTGTTTCGAGTGTACCACCAAATTCAATTTTGGCTTGGGAATGAACTTCCTCCTGTACAGTGGGGTTGGAAGGTGGAAAGCGATCGGCTAATCCCTGTGACAACAGAGGATCCAGCAGCACCTGAAGCTGTCCTTAACCTCATTTGTTGCACATGTACAACTGGATGTGGGAACAGATGTAGCTGTCGAAAGGCAGGAATAATGTGTACAAGCATTTGTCACAACTGCCATGGCGAATGCTTGAATGGTGTTACTTCCAACCTCGAAGAAGTCTTTGATGACCCTGATGATCCCGATGTCATAAACCTTGAAGAAGCAGATCATTCAGTGCAAATAACAAACACTGAACATTTGGTACATAAAGGTCAAAGCAATGTGCTTGCTGGAACCAAAAGTCAGGTGAGATTGCACTTTTGTATTTTTTTTATTATTCATTTACCTTGCAATAGTATACATAAATCGGTTGTCATGTTCATATGTTATTTTACTGGTCGCTTACTACTTTTTTATATTTACTTCTTCTGTTTTATTTATTTCTTATATACTTTCTTTTACTTACATGTTTTTATTTGTATAATGGTTCTCTCACGCCTTCATCTCATGCATACTTACCTATTGTTTCAGGCAGCAAGTGTAGAAGCTGGCCAAGATAATCAAATTGCAGGGCCTTTTACCAAGAAGCGATTCAGAGCTGATTGATTTTTCTGTACAAAATTTTCCTTGGAATAACCTCAGGATTTTGTTTGTTCATATATTTCATTGTTTAATATACCTACATCATGTGCCTCATCAATATACACCATAAGTAACATACATCATGTGCTTTTTATACAAAATTGTGAAGTTTATCTCCTCAATTATCCTTAGTATACAAAAATGTAGGTAAACCATATGTCAAATATTATTAGAAACGCCATATTGTACCGCCCTAGCGTGGTTTTTCACAAAACGCTCTCTTTTAGCGCCTATAACTCGGGAACCATTGGGAATATGAGAAAAATGTATATAATCATTTGTAGCAAATTTGATAAACCTTAATTATGTATATAATCAACTTTTGCCTCCGACCAAAGGTTCTCGAGATATTAACGAAAAACCAAAGAAAGTGCCCCATTTTCGCTAATTGCCTAGAGCACGCCTCATATTCATGAGAACTTTCGGTATATTCATTCTTAGGTACCTCTTAATAAGTGTGCGAAGTTTCAAAACTTTCGGATTTTTCAGGAGGTTGGATCATTTTTTGAGGTTTTTTGACTGGACTAATACGTTGCTTTTAGATAATATTATTGATGCTAGGCATAGACCACCACAGGCACTTGAACTTCCAGTTGCATAAAAATCAGAAATATATTGTATCTTTGAAAAAATGCGATTTTAACAGAAGTTTTTTATTTAAAAAAAAAAGAATCACAACTTTATTCTTGAATTGAAAAAACTGCAGCGAAGCCCTTGAAGACCCACGGTGTCATTAACACGAGTAAGAAATATGGTGTTATTTAAGAATTAATTATGCAGTTCTGAATTTCCATAAAATCAAAGCCAACTTAAATTTAATTTTTTCAATTTTAAAACGTATTTGGAACGATCTTTAGGGCTCCATATCTCGAAACGAAGACCTTTTCGGACCTGGCTGCATTTGAACATTTGTTCAGGGGGTTCAAAAGAACATTTTTACGTGGGTTAGATTAAATTTGACTGGAGGCAGAAATCCCCCTATATGGTGTGCGGGGTCCTTTATGAATATCACCGGATCCTCCGCCATTTTCTAGAAAATCGCGTATGCAAGTGATCTGTATCTGGGACTCCATTGGGTAACCCCCATGTATTTCGACATGCTGAATGCGAATCAGGTATCCGTTTAGCTCCGTTAGATAGATAGATAGATAGATAGATAGATATTTACCAATATAAGATACAGGTTAGTGTACATTTGGCAGGTCAGGATACATACATACATATAAAATTTAACATTTTCAAATATAATGGTGTATAAAAAACATATTATTACAATAATATATAATTACATAGGACACACATATATACACATATAAATATATATATACACATATATACATACACACATGGGTAATAAATAGATAAGTAAAATAACAAAATAAAAATATGTAGACATGGTGCAGTGTAGGTTAAAGTTTACAGACTGTTGTTAATTATATTTGTCTAGGAACTCCTTTACTGAGTAGAAACCATTTTTCAGTAAAGTTTCTCTAACTTTAATTTTAAATTTGCTTAGGGGGAAGTCCCGTAAAGCTTGTGGTAAGCTATTAAATAATATGATACAGTTATATTCAGGAGAATCTTTGAAAGTTGTTGTCCTATGAGCGGGAATTAACAATTTGTCACCTTGCCTTGTATTATATACATGTCTCTCATTTAAACAAGTGAATATTAAAGGATTGCTTTTAACAAATACTAAACACTTGTACCCAACAATTTTTAGTAAATCGCGAAAATAATAAATTATGAGTTTTTTTCGATTATTTTCGCGATTTAAAAAAAAAAAATGATTGCCAATGGAGCTAAACGGACACCAGATTCGTATTCAGCACGTCGAAATACATATGAGTTACCCAATGGAGTACCGGAAAAAGACCACTTTTTTATTTTGTGTGCCTGTGTTATTAAATATAGCACAGTAAGTGAAGCTTTTAAATCACAGCCCTAAAACGATGTAATGAATTTCCAAATTTTTTCTTCAACATGCTTTATAAAATATGTACATAAGAATCTATATTGTCATTTTTTCTGCTTTTTGGTTATGGGTGGTTCTCCCTTCATAGGGGTTGTCGCGAAAAAAACAAAAAATACACATAATCTGACAGAGAATCAATTATAATAAAGAATTATACACGTTTTTGTTAAAATGCATATTTTTCGAGTTATTGCGAACTGAAAATTGCAATTTGCACCCTCTAAAATTCAGTGTTCCTAGACGTTTTTTTAAATTATTCAAACAATGTGGACTTTAATAAAAAAATGCAAACGAACAAAATTAAAGCTTTTACGAAAACAAATCGAACGGTTTTGTCTTTTTTTCTCTGGTATAGTTTTCAAAATATGGCATTTTCAAAATGGCGCCGAAACGTTCAGAAAAAATATACGACCTTAAAATCTAAAATTATTCAAAATCTACAACTATGAGAATTTGTATTCTTGTAAAAATTAAAGGTATTAAAATTTGCTTTCGATTAAGTGTATTACGACCTTTTATAATGAAAACTAAAAAAGTTGCAAACAAGAAAGTAGCGCATTTAAAAATTTAGACGCCATTTTACTTCCACATCCAGTGGAAGTATAGTAACGACAAAAAAAAATTTAAAAATTTTTATTGTTCAAATAGGCTTAAAATGTCATAAAACGTCGAGATTTTAAGTTTGAGAGAAAAAAAATTTCTGTCTGTCGGTCTGTAACTTTTTTTGTGCGCACGTTTACTCTGGAACCGTTTAAGATATTGACTTGAAATTTGGTACACATATGTACTTTAACGAGATCTGGAACTAGATTATATTTTCATCTTGTTCCGTCGAAGGGTTGGGGGTGAATTGGGGTAAATGGGGGTAAATAGGTAAATCAAGCCGGTAAGAGTCCATAAAATTAGTATTTAGTATATATAAAAGAACTTAAAGTCTCAAAAAATTTTTTGGCATTAGCCACCCCATTACTACCCCCAAGAACCTAAGCCTCAAAAATTTTTTTTACTTAATCCACCTCCACCCCCACCCCTCTGCCGCCACCCCCAACCCCCACTACCGATGTGGCATATGGTTTTATAGGTTTTTGGGATAGACTATTTCAAATATTGTGTTGTTAAAGTTACCTCGAGTAGTATGGATACGCGGTGGCTTTCCTCGACTACTATGGATGCGCAGTAGGTTTCCCCGAGTATTTTAGATGCGCAGTGACTTTTTCGAGTATTATAGACCGCAGTAGGTTACCTCAAGTAGTATGGATGCGCAGTGGCTTTCCTCGAGTACAATGGATGCGCAGTAGGTTACCACGAGTATTATGGATGCGGAGTGGCTTTTCTCGAGTGCTATAGATTCGCAGTGGTTTACCACAAGTGATATGGATGCGCAGTGGATTTCCCCGAGTAAAATGGATGCGCAGTGGGTTACTTCAAGAAGTATGAATGCGCAGTGGCTTTCCTCGAGTAAATTGGATGCACAGTGGATTACCTTGAGTAGTATGCGTAGTAGATTTCCTCGAAGAAAATGCTCGAAGTAGAGTACTTTTATCGTGTAGTTTACGGCACACAATGATTTTTTATATCTTTGTCATGCCATTTTCTGCGTATTACTGCCACATTCAGTTGAAGTATATTAACGCAAATAAAATTTTTGGAAATTTTCATTGTTTAAATATATATTTTAAGTCTGAGCAAAATAAATTTGTCCGTCGCATCGGTCTGTATGTTAGTCTGGTATCTTTTTAGTGCTCACAATTACTCCGAACCGTTTAAGACATTCACTTAAAATATGGCACAAGTATGTATTTTAACGAAATCTGGAACTAGATTATATTTTGATCTTATTCCGTTGCAGAGTTGAAGGGTAAATTGCGGTAAATGGGGGTAAATAGGTAAATCAAGCAAGTAAGAGTCCATGAAATTGGTATTAAAAAAAATGTCATTAGCCATATCTATTACCACCCCCCCATTATTAATGGTGGTGAAAAAATAGTGTGATTCAGTGTGTGTACAAGAGCCAAAGTTATCAAGAATTTTTTTCACTTCATTCACCCCCATCACCAACCCTTCCTCTATTACCGATGTGGCATATAATTTTATGGGTTTTTGGGGTACATGATTTCAAATATTATACTATTAAAGTTCCATAAACAATTATTTCCACATAGTGGAGTACAAATATAGTATTTTGTTGTAAGAGACTTGGATGTGGAAGTACTGATTCCTTGGGCAGCGGTTTTTTTCACTCTTATTGCTCTAATTTCTTATTAATTCAGTTTTTTTTTTAAATCCTTGTAGAAGTTGTTGATGCATATTATTACTAACGTGCCCAAATTTTTTAGAAATTTTAAAGTAATTATTTTTCATTCTGTACCCATTTTCAATAATGAAAATTTTCATAATTTTTTGAGAAAAATCGGGTTTTTGGAAATTGCTAGGAGAATATTTTTTTTTTATAAAAAAATGGTAAGAGTACAAAAATGAAACTTATAAAAAAACGACTAGTTTTTTTTTTTTTTGTTTTCCAACGACAAACTGTTATATAAAGGTTTAAAGATTGCGCTTGAGCGCACACGCAAGTACAGCAAGTTACGTATTTAAAATTGAAATATCTCAAAAACGATAAGATTGATAAAAACATGATATAAGAAGGAAATGAAGCTTATAAAAAAACGAAAAGTTTGGGATTTTATCTTTTTTTCCTATGACAAACTGTTCCAGAAATATGACAGTTTGAAATAATGTTGAAACTTTTCAGTTTGTACGCGCATTTTAAATGTCTATTGTAGTTAAAGAGACGAGCAATAACCGTCTATTTTCGAAGAATACGCAGAAAAGCAGGTTGCATTGCACTTTAGCATGTTTCAGAGTGCATATTAAAAATGTTATTTAATTAGTTTAGTTAATTGCATTAATTTGGTATTTATTTATAACAATCTGTATTTTTAATAAAATTAGACACATTACCATACTCTTTTGTAACCATTTTTAATTCACCATTTTTTAAATTAATTTAGACCTCATAATTATATTCAGCGACCTAAAAAACACAAGTATATGGATTTTCGTAAATTTATTTTAACATTAGAAAGATTATTAATTTTTCAGTATTTAAGGGTCGCTTCAACCCTTAATATTTTCGTCTTTCCTATGTTTTGACCTCATAATCATATTCAGCGACCCCCAAAAAATTAGTATATGAATTTTCGTGATTTTATTCGTAAAATTAGAAAACTTAATTTATCAGTATTTAAGCGTGATGTCAACCCTTAATATTTTCGTCTCATAAGTTTTGACAGTCGTATTCAGCGACCTCAAAAACACAGTATATATCGATTTTTGTTGATTTATTCGTAAAATTAGAAGAGTTATTGATTTTTCAGTTTTAAGGATGCGACAATATAGATTTTGATGTACGTATTTCATAAAGCATATTGCAAAAAAAATTACGGCAATTCCTATCATCGTTTTCAGGTCGGGAATTTTACCATTTTTACTGCTTCACTTATTGTACTAATAGTAATATTGTTGAAGTATTAATGATAGGTTAATAACCTACGAACAAGAGTAAATCAGATTCATCGTTACGAACAAAGTATTACCCAGTAACTATGACAATGACGTAACTAAGAAAATGTAATAGATCTAGCAACCTTTTACTATAAAAGCCGATGCAGGAGCTTGATATTCATTCTCCGGGCAGACCGAATATACTACCAAAGCAGTTAGATTTGCCCTTCCTCGAGCTACACAACTCATCCTTACCCTACCGATGATCCGGATGACACGATGTCTATTGACATTCTGTGCACCGGCAGTCACTCCTGCCAAAACCTAAAAACACTCGACTGACCGATGGAATCTAGGAAAAAAGAGCCGTGGAAAAAAAATCCTCGGAAAAAAAATCCTGGAAAAAAAGCCGAAGGAAAAAAAAGCCGGGAAAAAAATCCGCGGATAAAAAAGCCACTTTACACAAAACACATTGACACAAAAAACCATCAAAAACCATCAAATATGCGACCCTGGGAACGGAAAGAAAAGCCGCGGAAATAAAATCCGAGGAAAAAAAAGCCGCGTAGAAAACTGCTGATAGTAAAGCTACGTTAAAAACTTATGAACGATGAGACAAGATATGCAAAAATAGAATTATGGCAACGGTATAAAGACTCGTACAAGGAGCTTCTTTAAGAGAGTGATTTTTAACTCCCATTCCAAATGCTTAATTCGCTCGTGAGGGATTGTGGGAGTTCAGATTCGATTCCACCCTAGTTTTCGGTTAATAACACCCAAATGCCTCTAATCTATACTATTTGAAATACACATTAACGCGTATTTTTCAACTTTGTAATTATCGATATATTTCGCCTAGGTTTAGTTTCTGCATTTCATATGCCAATTTGCTTGACTACTTAATACCAGTCGATATAGTGAAGGACGTAGAAATTATTTTTTGGTAAGCAACAAGGACAGAAATATTGTTTTCATCGTACAAGAACAGGTATATAAAATTAAAGTATATGTAAGGAAATTTTGAAATAAAAAAATATATATCAGTGAATTCTCTAACTTCATTTTTTGGTGGTCCGTGCGCAAGTTCATGAGAGAGTATTGTGATTGGTGTCATTTTATTCCATATGCTGTACAGAATGTGTAAAGTCATGTGTTAGAGGTTAATATTTATAATTGTTAATTATGTAAAAAAATCGTCGTTTTTAGAAAGTTTAGTTAGTTTCCACACTTGCAGCGTTACCACATTTGGTAGATTTTTATTTCTTTTTAGTAGAATTTCAAGGATTTTTGTAAAGTTTGGTAGGTAAAATTTGCTGGCAGATTTCTGATAATTATTATCAGAAATCTACCAGCAAATTTTACCTACCAAACTTTAAAAAAATCCTTAAAATTCTACTAAAAAGGAATAAAAATCTACCAAATGTGGTAACGCTGCACACTTGCTATAACAAATAACATTTCACAGTGTTCATTCAATAAAATCAGGTGAAATGAGTGCCATATTGAATCCAAAATGGCGAAAAACTGTATTGTACATTACAAATTAGACATGGGCAACAAATAAAAGCTAATTATGTATGAGGAATAACGAACATATTTGTTTTATTTCTTTATCGGTAACATAACATATTTCTTTCATTTTAGAATAAATAATATCTTTGATGGAAACATATTCAGACTTAAAGATTCAGTTCAAATTATTAGCTAATATTCATCATCATCAATATCATATTCTATATCACTATAAGAATCTCTAATATTTTCAGACTTCTCATTGTCTGCTAAAAACATTTGCATGGTGGTAAAAATTTCGATGTACTGTTATGAACACCTCACTCTGGTGAGCACCTCCCCAGGATCACAAGGAATATCGCCAGGCCGATAACATCCAATTTCAGTAACTTTCCAACCAAAATCGGTCACTGCTGCTGTAAGATATGTACTTGTTTTCATATCTTTTCTTAATGGTGCGCTCTTCTAAAACCTTGCCGGAGCGCAGCTCGTGTCAGTCACTGCATTTAAAAAGAAGGCACTTGATCCTGTAATTTCGTTTTGGCTCGCGCTGTATATTCGAAAATAATTTGTTTTTGACTTGTTTTTTTTTTATTTAGTTTACTTGTAATTTTTTTAAATAATTAACAATTCGAAATGTTAACCCACTCCCCACCAGTCGCGGATCTCATCACTTTTCACATTCTGTACAGTATACCGAACATACGCCAATCACAATGCTCTATCACAAACTTGCAGACGAGATGTAGTTAGAAAACTCGCTACTCCGTTTTGTGGCAAAGTTTAGGTTTTTTTTTCCTCGGCTTTTTTTTTCCGCGGCTTTTTTTTCCGCGGCTTTTTTTTCCTAGATTCGTCGAAGTGAAAGAAACCTTGTTTTCTGTAAAGCAGCCTTTTCTTCCACGGCTTTATTTTCCTCGGCTTTTATTTTCTTCGGCTTTTTTTTCCAAGATTTTATTTCCGCGGATTTTTTTTCGGCGGCTTTTTTTTCCGTTTACCGTCAAATGACACCCCCCGGGGCGGGGGAGACAAGCTGGCGAAGAAAGAAGATCAAGACAGAAGAGGCCTTAGCCAGCAAGGTCCAATGAGCCAGGACCCAGGGAGGTGGGCCGAAATCGTCTGCACCGCTCACATTTGTGAGTGGGGCCGACGTAAAGTAAGCTCGCCCGGCCTGCACGAGGCTGGTCCCCGGTCTACAGCGATGTATTGGGGTAAAGGGCAATAGTCCTGCCCGACCCCAGTCATCCGAGACCGACATCTTTAGCCAAGAATATTGGCGATATTCATTCTCAGCCGAGTAGCAGAGCGGATCTGGTTTTGAAATGAAACCAACTTTTTTTAAAAAATTTTTTTGACAATTCGGTTACACGCGTTTTCTTTTATCATGTTATCGACTTAGTTCAGCTTAATCACACGGGGTGGCGGAGGAATTCGCATTTAAAATTCGCAAAAACATGTTTTTCCACGATAACTTTGTTATTACTGACCTGACGAAAAAAAAAGTAAAATCAAAAATTGAAGATGTCGCGGAAACGTATAATCTTGCATTTTTTTTCAAATCGGACGGTAACTTTTCGTGAATTTTTTTTTTGAAAATACTCGTTTTTTTGCCCTAACACTAATACACAAAAAGTAATTCCTTAATTTTGTTGCGAAAAAAGAAGTTAGGAGGATGAGATTTTTTTGAGGTAGGTGAAATAGATAAGAATTGATGGAGCCGCAGGATTGTTGTGGTGGGCCAATTATGGGAGGGGAAGGAGGTAGGGAAAGGAAAATTATTCAACCACCTCGAACTTTTTTCCCTGTCGTGCAATTTTCAAAAACCAAAATGGAATTTGTTCGTTATTAAGTCTAATATTTGACTGAATAATTTTTTTAAATTTTTTTTAAATAAACAAAAATGCGTTTTTGAGTACGAAGGAAAGGGCTCAGAAGAGAAATTTTTTTACATGTAAGTGAGATTTTTTTATCTTAAGTTTAAAAAAAATATATTGCAATCCAAGCAATAGGAAGGGAGAGAGGGGGCACAATGCGTTTGCGGGAATAAGGAAACGAGATAGGGACTTCGGAGCTTAACATTCGGATATATAAATCTTTTTTCCATCTTAATATTTTATCAGTCTACCCTCCATCAAATATGAAACTTATTATAAATAATTATTTAACACCGTCACGAGTTTTCGCGGCGCGTTTCTCTAGTTTTAGGTGTGTATTGGATATATATAACAATTATTTTTCCGCTTAACTCGCTCTAGCTCAAAAACGGCACAATAGATTACTCTCAAATTTTTATCGTGTTATCACCATATATTTGTTAATAGAATGTGTTAATATGTAGGTCAAATTTTAATAAGTGTAGAAAGCATTATTTTTTTTCTAAGGCTATGTCGAAAATTTGCATTCTCAAATGTAATATGCGGGAAACTTTTTTATCTTTTGAAATAGATAACAGGTGTATCGAGAAGTAACGAAGATAAAATATGGACGTAACTTTTTTTATTTGAAACTTTTTTTTCTAGAATTAGCAGTTTTTGAGAAAACTGCAAATGAGTGACTGTTGGCCAGGTACTGCAATTAATTGCTATTAGATTTCCACACGTTTGCAGTACCTGGCCAACAATCACTCATTTGCAATTTTCTCGAAAACTGCTAATTCTAGAAAAACAGTTTCAAATAAAAAAGTTACGTCCATATTTTATCTTCGTTACTTCTCGATACACTTGGTATCTATTTCGAAAGATAAAAAAGTTTCCCGCATGTTACATTTGAGAATGCAAATTTTCGACATAGCCTTAGAAAAAAAAAAAAATTCTTTTTCTTCAAGCGTATTAAAATGTTTAAATTATGTCACCAAAAACAGAAGTAGAAGTAGGACATTGTTTTACTAGTAACAAAATGTTAGTACCGAACGCCACCGTAGTGGACATTGTTTTACTAGTAACATAATGTTAATACCGAAAGCCACCGGTGGCGCGCTATTCACTAGCCACTTGTCATATTGTGTCAACATGTAAGACTGTAGTTTGAATATTTGTACATTTATGATAAATAAATGAATTTTTGCATTTTAATGCGCTTGAAGAAAAAATAGTATATATTACACGAGTAGAACGCCTTTTTTTTGTGTTTCGCCCAGTTTGCGGCTTCGGCTTCGCCTCAGCCGCAAATCCTGGGTTCAACACAAAAAAAGAGTGCGTTCTACTCCTAGTGATATAATATACTATTCTACACTTATTAAAATTTGATCTAAATATTAACACATTATGTTAACAAATATATAGTGATAACACGATAAAAAATTGAGGGTAATCCATTGTGCCGTTTTTGAGTTAGAGCGAGTTAAGCGGAAAAATAATTGTTATATATTTCCAATACACACCGTTGCACAGTGGGGCAAATTGCTCATTTTTTGTACAAACGATAATTCCCAAGCCTGGAATTAATGAAACTTAATTTTTTTTTTTTAACTATTCGTTATAAAATTGCCTTTAATTCTATCGACAAATTTTAACAGTTTCCTTCTTGATTTGTCATTCTTTTTTAACTTACGGACACCATATTAGATCCGCCATCTTGGATTTCGATATTACGTAATTTGGACTTCAGATTCATGATCAGCAATCTCTAAAACCCCTAAGTAACAATTTCTAACAATTTGCGCATTTACATGTCAATTAAAAAAATATTATGGCCGCCATATTGGATTCGCCATTTTGGATTACGATATTACGTAATTTAGATTTCAGATTAGATAGATAGATAGAAATATTTTATTTCCCACAATATGTATCTTACAAACTACGATTCTCGATCAGAAACCCTTAAAAGTCCTAAGTAACAATTTTTAACAGTTTGTGCATATACATTTCATTTAAAAAAATATTATAGCCGCCATATTGGATCCGCTATCTTGGTTTTTTGAATCGCAAAATTCGGGGATCAGAAATGAGATTAGAAACCAAAAAAAAAACCCAAGTAACAATTTTTTATAATTTTAAACAATCTTTTGATAAAATTTTAATTTACTTTCAAAATTTATGTCCGCGATATTGGATTAGCCATCTTTAATTTTGAAATTTCAAAATTCGGGCTCGATAGAATTAATGGCAATTTTATTAATTCCAGGCTTGGGAATTATTGTTTGTCCAAAAAATGAGCTATTTGCCCCACTGTGCGTCGGGTCAATAACAAAAAAGTTATCGTGGAAAAACGTGTTTTTGCGAATTTTAAATGCGAATTCCTCCGCCACCCCGTGTGATTAAGCTGAACTAAGTTGATAACGTGATAAAAGAGAACGCGTTTAACCGAATTGTCAAAAAAAAAATTTTTAAAGTTGGTTTCAAAACTCCTCTTTTTCTCGCCAGATCCGCTCCAGTAGAGAGAGAAACTGAAAAGGTTCTTGACTCCTTAACCTCAAATATTGTGGTGACATCGCAGAAGGGCCCTAGCTAGATAGTGTGTAGTCTTGAAATTCATATTAGCTATTCTGTCCAATCTGAGTAACGCTGTACAGACGCGACCGTCCGACTCTGTCAAAGCGTACAAGACTGCCACTATCATAATGCTGGTATGGTTTCTGCGTTAAGCTCTCAGTATTTGTTGTAAAGGCGTCACAATTTATTAATTGCTTAGCGTCGCGGTAATTCAATGTCAAAGTGACAAGCATCGCCTCAACTGAACGTCAAAGTGTCAGATAAATTGATTGTTGAAGTTAAAAGTCATAATTATAAATATCAGTTAGACTGAGTGTCAACTAACTGTCAAAGAGAGAGAGAGTTATTAAATTAATCGAATATCAAAGTTTCAGTTGACGTATTGACTGTCACATTATTTATTTAATTTTTACCTTGAACGACTTTGATTTAAGAATTATACATAAATATTTACTTGATACTGTAAAGGTTGCTGGATTTAGTTAAAGTCAGGTTTCAGATTATTTCCTTTATAGGCCAGGCGACAGGTCAAAAAAAAAAAGCCTCAATAAGGAAATAATTAGTGGAAAACTGGAAATTGCTTTAATCGCTTTATTTGGACCCAGATATTACTCTCCCAAGTTTTCCCCCTCGAGCGAAGTCGGCGTTGGCCCTTCTGGCCCTAAGAAATTACCATTTTTCGGTTTTTTGCAAATATCTCCCAAACCATCAACTTTATCAACAAAATACCTATTATAAAAAATAATCCAGAGTAAATTTGCTCTCTAAAGTGAACCGTTACGAGGCTACGACCATTCAAAGTGGAGCCCTTTTTTATTCTTGCGGAAAAGTTATCGAAATCATATCCATATCAAAGTTTCTATATATTATAAATATTTGTCAGCATTCCAGGTGCACAAGTTGTTAACTTGTTACAAGTATAACAGCTTTTCAATGTAAACAGCTGTGGCAAAGTACCTACGATTAGTATTATTATTGACTAGTATTGACATAAAATCACTCTTTTCCACACCACCTGGCGGTAGAGTAAATGGCGCGTTTTTTTGTAAGTGGTGTCCCCAGGAGGCCTAATCCACTGTTCAAATGTCAAAGTTAGTCGATTTTCAACCGTTTTGATGAAGGCTGGCAGTCTTGATCGTCTGCCTCAATTTCTCCGTCATCGCTTTCATCGTCTGCATCGGTACATTTGTCCGACGTCACAGGGCGCTCAAGATTAACATCGATGTCTCCGTCACAATCATCCATATCATCTTCCTCGGCAGCATTTGTACATGACCGTCCCATACAATTCATGCAGATTCTGGAGCATCGTTTTACTGCAACCACACGCTGCGTTACATCCTTTCGAACATTTGCAGGACACTGTGTTTAGAAGCGTTTGTGGCGCCGGATCCCTCGTCGTAGGTATGGGAGCCAAACTACATTGAGAATTTTTCCAGCCCCAATCCAGTGGATTTGTATCATTTCCATACCATCTTTGGACTTGATGGTATGTTCTTAAAGAGTGCTCACGTGCCGCTGATTCGGTGGGAGGTAGGCTTGCGAGATTAAATCGATGTTTGCTTAGAGATTTTGCAAACAGTTGGAACCGCAACTCATTCAGGGTGTTTCCCGTGGTTTTGTTGCCATAAAGCCTAGCCACAACCAACTGGCCCGCTTTACTCTTCAGCAGTGTTACGAATTTCATTTTGCCCTGCCTGAAAAACGAAGACGTTGTATCGCACCCACTAAATGCATGCAACAAGAGGATGTTTTCTTGCACACACGGCGGGAGATTGAAACTTGTTGTGCAAAATAGTTGTTGTTTGGTTGAACCTTTGCCGGGTTTCATAAAATACATTTTCGTGGAGGGTGGCACACGAGCCGCCAAGATGACCAGGATATCTATATCTTCAGTCACTATAATGACCGAATTGTCGGGCCGAGATAACTCGAGTGCGGTGGTAACGATGAGCACATCGGCATCTTCTGGAGCTTGTCCGGTTTCGATTCCTTCGCTTTCGAATTTGACGCGCAACAAGTCGATCAATCTTCGTTTGTCCGACGTCACAGGGCGCTCAAGATTAACATCGATGTCTCCGTCACAATCATCCATATCATCTTCCTCGGCAGCATTTGTACCTGACCGTCCCATACAATTCATGCAGATTCTGGAGCATCGTTTTACTGCAACCACACGCTGCGTTACATCCTTTCGAACATTTGCAGGACACTGTGTTTAGAAGCATTTGCGGCGCCGGATCCCTCGTCGTAGGTATGGGAGCCAAACTACATTGAGAATTTTTCCAGCCCCAATCCAGTGGATTTGTATCATTTCCATACCATCTTTGGACTTGATGGTATGTTCTTAAAGAGTGCTCACGTGCCGCTGATTCGGTGGGAGGTAGGCTTGCGAGATTAAATCGATGTTTGCTTAGAGATTTTGCAAACAGTTGGAACCGCAACTCATTCAGGGTGTTTCCCGTGGTTTTGTTGCCATAAAGCCTAGCCACAACCAACTGGCCCGCTTTGTCAATTTCATCGGTGTTTGCGTTCACGTCTCGGAAAACCCTAACAGCTGTCTGCAGTTCCTCATTACTCTTCAGCAGTGTTACGAATTTCATTTTGCCCTGCCTGAAAAACGAAGACGTTGTATCGCACCCACTAAATGCATGCAACAAGAGGATGTTTTCTTGCACACACGGCGGGAGATTGAAACTTGTTGTGCAAAATAGTTGTTGTTGAACCTTTGCCGGGTTTCATAAAATACATTTTCGTGGAGGGTGGCACACGAGCCGCCAAGATGACCAGGATATCTATATCTTCAGCCACTATAATGACCGAATTGTCGGGCCGAGATAACTCGAGTGCGGTGGTAATGATGAGCACATCGGCATCTTCTGGAGCTTGTCCGGTTTCGATTCCTTCGCTTTCGAATTTGACGCGCAACAAGTCGATCAATCTTCGTTTGTTTGTGTCATTACACAAAAATTTTGCTTGTGGCATAGGTGCCGTCATGGACTCATCAAAAAAAACATTAGCAGCATCATGCTTGTGCGATCGTCGAAGACGTTCAGCGGACTTGGTACTGCGAGCTGCTGGGTCGTCAGGATACCCATCGAAAATGATGACACTGTTTTTGAAGTAGCAGAAGATATCGATAACTTTTCCGCAAGAATCAAAAAGGGCTCCACTTTGAATGGTCGTAGCATCCTAACGGTTTACTTTAGAGACAAACGGTAAAGAACTTTTTTGCAGCAAATTTACTCTAAATTATTTTTTATAATAGGTATTTTGTTGATAAAGTTGATGGTTTGGGAGATATTTGCAAAAAACCGAAAAATGGTACCTTCTTAGGGCCAGAAGGGCCAACGCCGACTTCGCTCGAGGGGGAAAACTTGGGAGAGTAATATCTAGGTCCAAGTAAAGCTTTCCACTAATTATTTCCTTATTGAACTACCTGTCGCCTGGTCTATTATGCATTAGTATGATTATAATTCCGTAACATTGACTATTGTTGCTTCATAGTGATCACGATTGTAATAGTAAATAAACGTGCCGGACTCAGTGCTACGAACAATTAATGTGTGCCCACAAACTTTGCACGTGGTATAAACTTTATGGAAAATGAATTTAGACATTACCATAGTTTTCAGTTATTATGTTACAATTTCTAGCGAGAGTTAGCGGCCATAAAGTCAAAATTAAAATAATTATAAATCAATACCACCACATTAAAACGAAACTAAACTTTATCGACGGTACCTCATCCTAATTCTTATCCCAATTGGGGAAAACACTATTTTTATTATCCATTATATCATATTTTTTGTTAATTTGTTTCTTTTTCACAATATTTTTTTGTTTTAATTAATCTCTTGATTTTTTTTCACTCAATATTTTTATTGGTCCACTTGTGTTACAATTTTTTAAAACTGGGGGCCACCTTTGCCAGGTGGGGGACATGTGTCACATGTCAAAAATAAATAACAATTTTTCTATGCAAATTTGGCAAAATATCTTATTAGCATATTCCCTATAAATAAATACAAAAATAGAAAACCTAAATGAAATATTTTCCAATCTATAAAACATACAGTATTAAAGAATTTAGGAGGATGTAGAGTGTCGGATTACAATTAGGAAGTTTCCTATTTTAGAAATATCATGTACATTCAACCTCATTTAGTAGTCTTTCAGATAACTAGTCAAACAAAAAAAAAATTATCTCGATATCTGAAAAACTCACGAACTTATTCAATTTCTTATTTGAATACTTAGCCTCGGCTGAAGTCCACCGTGACGTCACAATACATAACGCGCTGACTTGTCATGCCGGCGGCCCGCCGTATGTTCCCTTTATTTAGTGTATGTGCTCGATTTTCGGAAATGTCACAAAATGTCACTTTTGATTCGTTCGTGCCGAGCCGAATTTTCGAATTTAGCCGTGCAATTTATGATCAGGTTTATCTGGAAGACTTCCTCTTTACGTCGCGACATCATACGGCCGTCCCAATGGTGTTTTTCGAAAAATATGAACGTGTCAAGATTGCATGTTTTAGCAATTTTTTCGGCTCTCAAATGCAAGCTGGCTATAAACTGCCGGTGCCTGCCAGCGAGTATAAAGGTGCCCGCTCCCGCTCGCTGTTGGCGGAATCATGTATTGTGACGTAATCGAGCCTCAGCCCAGATGATCGCAGCATTTTAAACTTGGAAGGACCCTAACTTTTTATTTATAGAGATAATTTAAAAAAAAAAATTACAGATATTTTTTAGATTTTTACGACTATTTATTACGAGAAAATGAGAAAAATTGAAACTTCCTAATTACTAATTAATAACATCGGGCCATAAGTTTCCAAGCGCTCTACTATGTATTAGGGAATATGCTGATCAAACATTTGTAAATAGCCCAGAATGAATGAACAGTGGCAGTCCATTCTGGGAACGCATCTCCTCCTAACATGTGCTTGTGGTAAGAAAATTTTATTTATTGTTTAATTCATATTTTGTCACTTTGTTGTTTGGCTGCAACCATTATTTGATTAATTAATATTATTGACTATTTAATTGTGTTTAATAATTTTCTAACAAGAAAACCTCTCGCAGACCAAGTGGCCCCTTATTGTGGCCGTCATTATTTGGCGGTCGAGACAATATTTATAAATAAATATTGGTATCTGTAAATTTCACGTTTGTTGATAATATCTTGAATAAATCTTGTTAAATGGAGATTATCCTCCTTGACTTTTATTGAACCTTGGAAATACTCCACTGTTTACTACTCGAGCACAATAGTTCTAAACTCTTGTAGGACTTTAACTGCAACGTTATAGCATATACTTTTTATACACTTCGTATATATATATATATATATATATATATATATATATTTATATATACATCCCGCTATCAATGCTGCGTCCTTTCACAAGCCAACCTTACTGCGTCTCCCAGAAATACGCTAGTTAGCTCAAATCTAATGAAGTATATTGGATCTACTAACCAAATTCAGTTAATATCTGGTTTTAGAATTGTAATAACTCAAGAAATAAAAAAGTTTAATATACAGGACAATACTGCGTCCTTTCAAAAACAGCACGTTATTGCGTCCGAGAATAATTTCATTTTTCTTCAATACAATGCTGCGTCCGAAATGACTACTTTTTGTGAAACTTAGCATATTACTGCGTCTGGCGTGGTTGTCATATTTACCCTAATAATTTTATTGCACTTGTAGTAGAACAAATCGATAGCCGTCAGTTATTTCTAAATGTCAGTAAAATTCGAAATATGATTTTTCTGTCGATTATTATTTTAGGATAAGTTTTTCAATTGTGCACTAAAAGTAGCCTCAAATTTGCAATATAAAATGCTGAATTTAGGAGATCAATGGAATTTTGGATAGTTCATTTTTATTTACTCCTTCACTAAGCGATGAGTTCACCTTAGAATAGAAGGGAGAGCACATGCTTCTTGCTTTTGCTTTTTACACATATCTCGAATGATAAGCGTTTTAGTCTTGAAAGTTGAAAAACACATTTCTTGAAATACAAATGTGTTTGATAATAAATGCCTTCGGATTTACTATTTTGTAAAGAACAATGTTAAAAAAAGGCTTTTTTGGCCCATCCATGGTAAAGTGTGGAAGCTATCTTTTTTTTACTAATTTTTGGCTGCTGAAAACGAATCCTCACCCGTTTTAACGAAAACTCTCGGGAACACATTAAAAAACAACCTCTATTTGGGTGCTATAAAGTGAAGATTCTCATTTTCCAAACCAAAAGTCATTTAAATCATTAAAGAATTTTTAATATAAAAAACAATATTTTCTGGATAGTGATATGCACACCATACACCCCAACCATAAGAGTGTGAGAAATAATCATAGATGAAAAATATTCATCTGAATTGATTAGTATGATAAAAAGACAAAAGACTGGGTGATTAGGGATTTCTTTCGCAATTAAAACCAATAAAAAAAGACAAAATCCACCACCTTAATTGGTGGGGATGGGTGTAAGAGTATTCAGAAGTAATCACATTATAACCTGATAATAGCCTTTTAATAAGGAATTTTGTTTTTTTTTAAATAAATAAATAATCGTATATTATATATTACACCATGCTTATGGGTGGTGAAAGGGAGGGGAACGCGAGGGAGAGCCCTTTTTTGGCCCATTCACGGTAAAGTGTGGAAACCATCTTTTTACTAGTTTTGGGGTGCTGAATACGAAACTGTCATCCAATTTGGCTAAAAACATCGGGAAGACAGTAAAAAATAACTCTTATTTGGGGGGTGGCATTGAAATTGATATTATAGCTTGCAACAAAAAGTTATTCTTTAGTGCAGGAAATTCTTTCAAGATACTCAGTTTTATTAGGTAAGTAATGAAAGAAGCAAAAATTCTAAATTCACCATCCCCCCCCCGTTTCCCTCACCCTTCATCACCCTAAGAACGGTGTATAGTTACAATATTACTCCTTGTTAAATGGCTATTATCAGGTTATTATTACTTCTGAATACTCTTACACCCATCCCCACCAATCAAGGTGGTGGATTTTATCTTTTAAGAGTTTTTATTGGTTTTAATTGCAAAAGAAATCCCTAATCACCCAATTTGATGTTTTTCTATCATAATGAGGTGATTTAGTCAATTCAGATGAATATTTCTCACCTCTGAATATTCCTCCTATTTTTGGGGTTGGGGTGTAAGGTGTGCGTATCACTATTCAGAAAATATTACTTGTTTTTAAATTAAAAAATTCTTTAATTATTTAAATGACTTTGGGTTGGGAACATGAGAACCTTCACTTTATGGCGCCCAAATAAGGGTCATCTTTTAATGTGCTCCCTAGACTGGCAAAACTGGCAACGGATTCGTTTTTAACACCCCAAAATTAGTAAAAAAAGATGGATTCAACACTTTACCCCGAATTTTTAAAAACTGTTTTTATGAAGATAAAAGTTTTTGTACTCATATTTAATATCAATTTAATTAATTAATTTAATTTAATTCTTTTCTAAACCAGAAACCAAATATTGGAAAAAGAGGGGATTTATTTTCTATATATCTACAGTTTCTACTAAGGATGTTGAACTTCTTGTAAATAAATTAAAGTCTTCAAACTCTAGTGGTCATGATATTTCTAATAATTTGGATAAAAAATGCAAATATGCGATAAGCGGTCCATTTCTATAGAGAAAGGTATATTTTCCAGTAAATTTAAAAGAGCCATAGTCTCTTCATTATACCAGAAGGGAGATCAAAATGACTATAATAATAATTATGAAGCCATTAGTCTACTATGTAGATTTTCTAAAATTTTAGAACTTCATCTCAAGGAGCAATTATCAGATTTTTTACAATGTTACTGTCTCCTGCTGAACACTACAAACAAAAGCAACAAGTCTGCGTTGTGTGATTTTCATCACAAAATCATTAAAGCTTTAGACAACAAGAAATCAGTTGTGGGTCTTTTCGAAGATTTCTCACAAGCTTTTGATTTGGTAGACCATCAGCTGCTTAAGACCAAACTAGCACTATACGGTATTCGACTAACTGATTTACAAATATTTTCCTCCTATTTAGACAACAGGACACAAATTGTAAACATGGTCGGTGGAGTTGAAAGTAATATTTGTGATATTACACAAGGAGTTTCACAGGGGTCAATTTTGGGATCACTTTTATGTATGATATTTACTGACTATGTGGTCAGCCATCAACAAAAGATACCAAATGTTCATGTGATCTGTTATGCTGATGATACAAACATTCTAGTTACCGGCAACAACCTAATTGAAGGAAAAAAAAAACACTGAAAGATTTTATCAAGAAATCATACATTGGTCTCAAAATAATAACCTAATTCTAAATAAAACAAAGGCAGTTTCAATACAATTTTCATTGAATAATAATTCCGAGAGCTTAACACTTTTTAGTGGCACTGACTGGGAAATAAAAGCTTATTGAAAATTTTTAGCTCAAATAGCAATTCAATTCGCCAATTTCTAATCACGTGTGCTGAAACAACCAATCAGAATAAAATTACACTGATAAGATCCCTTAGGGATGTTTTCACTTATATTATCCAGTTTGACAGTTCAATAACACAGGTAATGATTGTTGTTGTGCAGCTAAGGTCATTTCCGAAGTAATTTTTCGCGCTGAATCTGAATCCGGCCTCAGAATTGGCCCATCACGTCAGGATTTTGAAATATTTGAGGTTGAGTACTTAAAAAACGACTTTTTTAGCAAGTTTTGAAGTTGTGTCTAGAACCCAAAAAATTTTTCAGCTTATTTCTAATAAATACATCATTTAGTAACATCCTTCCTCTTTAAAATAAGCTTTCGAATGGTCATCTATGATGTTTCCTCGCAAAGTTATAGCCATTTTAAGGTGACATGAATTTGAAACCGTGTTCCCTACAACCCAACAATCTTAACCAAACGACTCTAAACGAATCAAAATTTAACACAACAATAGGAATAACGCAACATTCTTAAATCAAAGTTTGGTTAAAATTGAGGATCATGGTATGCATGGTACTCGGAGAAACCTACTACGCATCCATTGTACTCAAAGAAACCCACTGCACATCTATAATACTCGTGGAAACCCACTGCGCGTTCATGGTACCCAGAGAAACCTACTGCGCATTCATTGCGCACTCAAAGAAACCTTCTACGCATCCATAGTACTCAGGGAAACCCACTGCGCATACATTGCCCTCGAGGAAATCCACTGCGCATCCATTGTACTCGAGGAAACCCACTGCGCATCTATAGTACTCGGAGAAACCCACTGCACATCGCAATTTGATAACAATCCATTATTCTTTTTTTGTGTTAGAGCGAGTTAAACGAAAAAATAATTATTTTAATCCACAATAGAACACATGGGCGGGTATGTGTCAAATTTCATGCCTAAAACATCCCTCTCCCTGTTCACTCGTTCGCGGTGTCTCTTTTTAAAAACCGTCGAATACGTGTTTTCTTATTTCCTCAGGAAAGCCTATCGCTGGAATATCGGGTTTCTGACTTACGCGATTTCAGAAATACGGGTACTCTTTAGACCATCTACCACCCCCGATTTCACCACTTTAAAAAGTGAAAATCGAGATTTCGTCCTACTCGTGTCTAGTAGATTCTAATAAAAAGTGTTTATGCCAAATTTCATGATTCTGGGTTTAACCGTTTCCGGAAGGCTTAAAAAGCCTCCCCCTCCCCGTTCATCCGTTCGGAGGTCTCTTTTTAAAAACCGTCAAATACGTGCGTGTCTTCTTATTTCCTCAGAAGAGTCCATCGCTCGAATAATCACGTTTCTGACTTACGCGATTTCAAAAATACAGGTGCGCTTTAAACCATCTATCACCCCCGTTTTGACCTCTTCAAAAAGTGAAAATCGAAATTTCGTCTTAACACGATCTAATAGATTTCAACAAAAAATATTTCTGCCAAATTTCATGCATCATGTATCTAACCATTTCTGGAAAAACCTAAAATTTCAACCTCCCTTTTTATCAAACAAAAAGGTATAATAATGGTTCTATTTATAGTTATTAGACTTATAATAAACCACACTATTTGATGAACTTGTAGTATATTATTCAACGAGCGGTAATGTAGGTAATAACTCACGCAAATGAAGTTCACAGCATGAGCCGCAGGCAAGTGCTGTAATTCATCGAGTGGGTTATTACCATTACCGCAAGTTGAATAATATACTTTATCTACGATTATAACAATAAATATTAAATTGAGAAAATCTTGTTTTAATTAGGTACTCAGTTTGTTTATTAATAAAATTAACTGTAAAATTTAACTTAACTTAATTTAAGGATTTCTCTCGGACAGAGCGACACCTTCGTGAAGCGCGTTACGTCGATTGGATAGGCTAGCCATGAAGATATAGGTGATTGGCACTATCACCTAATGATTTATAATAACTCACTCATTATAACTCACGCTATTTGTTTATGGATACTATTAATTATTCAAAAGCAATTAGTATATAACCTAATAAGAGTAAATAAAATAACCAAAAGTAGTTTATATTAGTCATAGATTTTTGTTGCTCCTAACTTAGCATACCTAGAATATTACCTACAATATCTTATTAATATTTCTAATCCTATTTACATTCACAATATTGTCTGTAATTCTCCTATTTCCTTATTCAAAACAGTAACCATAAAATTAGCATAATGTCCTGTAGACTGACTGCCTTTGTATGTTCATTCACTTTAATCATCTGAAAATGTCACGTTGAGTGCCGAACTGCAGTAAGGTGCAAGTTACAATAATTTGGCGGTAAAAAATAAAGTAAATGTTAATGTTGGTGTTTCATTATTATATCATCATAATTAATTACCACAAAGTAACGGCTTACACGTTTAATTTTGGAGGAGGTATTGTTTTTATGATTATATATAACTAAATATTTGTAAATTATTTTCCGTTGAAATTAATTTCATTTCCTGAAAATAAATTTCTGTGATAAAAACATTCAGATTATAAGTAAGAAGATAACTGTTTAAATATGAAACATAATTACTTGTAAACTTATATAAATGTTCACAAGAATGTTACACTCGCCCGAACTCCGGCATGAAAGAATGACTGGATATTTAATAGCGCCGGTGTTGTCAAATCTCGGACGCAGCATTATACGATTTTTGAATAGAGAATATTTGAAGTATATTTATGTTCACAAATCTATGCGCCCCCAAACATAATTCGATGGAACTAAAAATATACTTTTAGTTTTACGGAACATATGATACTGCGTCCGAATCCAAAAAAAACTCGGGTCGATATTTTGCTCAATTGAAGCGAAACAGAACTCATTTCTATGTTTACATATAACCCAGGAGATGAAGAACATTTTGAGGTGCTGAAAATCGACCATTTCAGAGATTTGTTGAAGATAACACGGGAAAACAATACTGCGTCCGGTATACAGACGCAGTATTGTACAGGACGCAGCAGTGTATGGTATCGTGCACATGTACGGACGCAGCATTATTTGCAGGACAATATATATATATATATATATATATATATATATATATATATATATATATATATATATATATATATATATATATATATATATATATATCCCGCTATCAATGCTGCGTCCTTTCACAAGCCAACCTTACTGCGTCTCCCAGAAATACGCTAGTTAGCTCAAATCTAATGAAGTATATTGGATCTACTAACCAAATTCAGTTAATATCTGGTTTTAGAATTGCAATAACTCAAGAAACAAAAAAGTTTAATATACAGGACAATACTGCGTCCTTTCAAAAACAGCACGTTATTGCGTCCGAGAATAATTTCATTCTTCTTCAATACAATGCTGCATCCGAGATGACTACTTTTTGTGAAACTTAGCATATTACTGCGTCCGGCGCGGTTGTCATATTTACCCTAATTATTTTATTGCACTTGTAGTAGAACAAATCGATAGCCGTCAGTTATTTCTAAATGTCAGTAAAATTCGAAATATGATTTTTCTGTCGATTATTATTTTAGGATCAGTTTTTCAATTGTGCACTAAAAGTAGTCTCAAATTTGCAATATAAAATGCTGAATTTAGGAGATCAATGGAATTTTGGATAGATGTTCATTTTTATTTACTCCTTCACTAAGCGATGAGTTCACCTTAGAATAGAAGGGAGAGCATATGCTTCTTGCTTTTGCTTTTTGCACATATCTCGAATGATAAGTGTTTTAGTCTTGAAAGTTGAAAAACACATTTCTTGAAGTACAAATGTGTTTGATAATAAATGCCTTCGGATTTACTATTTTGTAAAGAACAATGTTAAAAAATGGCTTTTTTGGCCCATTCGTGGTAAAGTGTGGAAGCTATCTTTTTTTTTACTAATTTTGGGCTGCTGAAAACGAATCCTCACCCGTTTTAACGAAAAGTCTCGGGAACACATTAAGAAACAAACCCTATTTAGGTGCCATAAAGTGAATATTCTCATTTTC
Source organism: Rutpela maculata (assembly GCA_936432065.2). Classification (NCBI taxonomy): domain Eukaryota; kingdom Metazoa; phylum Arthropoda; class Insecta; order Coleoptera; family Cerambycidae; genus Rutpela; species Rutpela maculata. The sequence continues at coordinate 80,717,982 of OW386285.2, read as the reverse complement.
CAAACCAAATGTCAATTAAATAATTAAAGAATTTTTAATATAAAAAACAATATTTCCTGGATAGTACACCCCAACCCCAAGAGTGTGAGAAATATTCAGGGATGAAAAATATTCATCCGAATTGATTAAATCACCTTAGTATGATAAAAAGACAAAATCCACCACCTTAATTGGTGGGGATGGGTGTAAGAGTATTCAGAAGTAATCACATTATAATAGCCTTTTAATAAGGAATTTTGTTTTTTTTTTAATAAATAAATAATCGCATATTATATATTGTAAGTTACACCATTCTTATGGCTGGTGAAAGGCGAGGGGAACGCGAGGGAGGCCCATTCACGGTAGAGTGTGGAAACCATCTTTTTACTATTTTGGGGGTGCTGAATACGAATCTGTTATCCAATTTGGCTAAAAACATCGGGAAGATAGTAAAAAATAACTCTTATTTGGGGGGTGGCATTGAAACTGATATTATAGCTTGCAACAAAAAGTTATTCTTTAGTGCAGGGAATTCTTTCAAGATACTCAGTTTCATTAGGTAAGTAATGAAAGCAAAAATTGTAAATTCACCATCCCTCCCCCTTGTTTCCCTCACCCTTCACCACCCTAAGAACGGTGTATATTTACAGTTTTACTCCTTGTTAAATGGCTATTATCAGGTTATTATTACTTCTGAATACTCTTACACCCATCCCCACCAATCAAGGTGGTGGATTTTATCTTTTCAGAGTTTTTATTGGTTTTAATTGCAAAAGAAATCCCTAATCACCCAATTTGATGTTTTTCTATCATAATGAGGTGATTTAGTCAATTCAGATATATATTTCTCACCTCTGAATATTTCTCATATTTTTGGGGTTGGGGTGTAAGGTGTGTGTATCACTATTCAGAAAATATTACTTGTTTTTAAATTAAAAAATTCTTTAATTATTTAAAGGACTTTGGGTTGGGAACATGAGAACCTTCACTTTATGGCGCCCAAATAAGGGTCGTCTTTTATTGTGCTCCCTAGACTGGCAAAACTGACAACGGTTTCTTTTTAAACCCCCCAAAATTAGTAAAAAAAGATGGCTTCACCACTTTACCGCGTTAGAATTTTTAAAAACTGTTTTTATGAAGATAAAAGTTTTTGTACTCATATTTAATATCAATTTAATTAATTAATTTAATTTAATTCTTTTCTAAACCAGAAACCAAATATTATTGGAAAAAGAAGGAATTTATTTTCTATATATCTACAGTTTCAACTAAGGATGTTGAACTTCTTGTAAATAAATTAAAGTCTTCAAACTCTAATGGTCATGATATTTCTAATAATTTGGATAAAAAATGCAAATATGCGATAAGCGGTCCATTTCTATAGAGAAAGTCATATTTTCCAGTAAATTTAAAAGAGCCATAGTATCTTCATTATACCAGAAGGAAGATCCAAATGACTATAATAATAATTATGAAGCCATTAGTCTACTATGTAGAATTTCTAAAATTTTAGAACTCCATCTCAAGGAGCAATTATCAGATTTTTTACATCGGAATATGTTACTGTCTCCTTCTGAACATGGTTTCACTACAAACAAAAGCAACAAGTCTGCGTTGTGTGATTTTCATCACAAAATCATTAAAGCTTTAGACAACAAGAAATCAGTTGTGGGTCTTTTCGAAGATTTCTCACAAGCTTTTGATTTGGTAGACCATCAGCTGCTTAAGACCAAACTAGCACTATACGGTATTCGACTAACTGATTTACAAATATTTTCCTCCTATTTAGACAACAGGACACAAATTGTAAAAATGGTCGGTGGAGTTGAAAGTAATATTTGTGATATTACACAAGGAGTTCCACAGGGGTCAATTTTGGGATCACTTTTATATATAATATTTACTAACTATGTGGTCAGCCATCAACAAAAGATACCAAATGTTCATGTGATCTGTTATGCTGATGATACAAACATTCTAGTTACCGGCAACAACGTAATTGAAGAAAAAAACACTGAAAGATTTTATCAAGAAATCATACATTGGTCTCAAAATAATAACCTAATTCTAAATAAAACAAAGACAGTTTCAATACAATTTTCATTGAATAATAATTCCGAGAGCTTAACACTTTTTAGTGGTACTGACTGGGAAATAAAAACTTGTTGAAAATTTTTAGCTCAAATAGCAATTTAATTCGCTAATTTCTAATCACGTGTGCTGAAACAACCAATCAGAACAAAATTACACTGATAAGATCCCTTAGGGATGTTTTCACTTATATTATCCAGTTTGACAGTTCAATAACACAGGTCGTGAATGTTGTTGTGCAGCTAAGGTCACTTCAGAAGTAATTTTTCGCGCTGAATCCGAATCTGGCCTCAGAATTGGCCCATCACGTCAGGATTTTGAAATATTTGAGGTTAAGTACTTAAAAAATGACTTTTTAGCAAGTTTTGAAGTTGTGTCTAGAACCCAAAAAATTCTTCAGCTTATTTCTAATAAATATATCATTTAGTAACATCCTTCCTCTTTAAAATAAGCTTTCGAATGGTCATCTATGATGTTTCCTCGCAAAGTTATAGCCATTTTAAGGTGACATTCATTTGAAACCGTGTTCCCTACAACCCAACAATCTTAACCAAGCGACTCTAAACGAATCAAATTTAACACAACAATAGGAATAACCCAACATTCTTAAATCAAAGTTTGGTTAAAATTGAGGATCATGGTACGCATGGTACTCGGGGAATCCTACTACGCATCCATTGTACTCAAGGAAACCCACTGCACATCTATAATACTAGTGGAAACCCACTGCGCATTCATTGCGCACTCAAGGAAACCTTCTACGCATCCATAGTACTTGGGGAAACCCACTGCGCATACATTGCACTCGAGGAAATCCACTGCGCATCCATTGTACTAGAGGAAACCCACTACGCATCTATAGTACTCGGGGAAACCCATTGCACATCGGAATTTGATAACAATGCATTATTCTTTTTTTGTGTTAGAGCGAGTTAAACGAAAAAATAATTATTTTAATCCGCAATAGAACACATGGGCGGGTATGTATCAAATTTCATGCTTAAAACATCCCTCTCCCTGTTCACTCGTTCGCGGTGTCTCTTTTTAAAAACCGTCGAATACGTGTCTCCTTATTTCCTCAGGAAAGCCTATCGCTGGAATATCGCGTTTCTGACTTATGCGATTTCAGAGATACGGGTACTATTTAGACCATCTACCACCCCCGTTTTCACCACTTTAAAAAGTGAAAATCGAAATTTCGTCCTACTCGTGTCTAACAGATTCTAATAAAAAGTATTTATGCCAAATTTCATGATTCTGGGTTTAACCGTTTCCGGAAGGCTTAAAAAACCTCCCCCTCCCCCTCCCCGTTCACCCGTTCGGAGGTCTCTTTTTGAAAACCGTCAAATACGTGCGTGTCTTCTTATTTTCTCAGAAGTGTCCATCGCTCGAATAATCACGTTTCTGACTTACGCGATTTCAAAAATACAAGTGCGCTTTAAACCATCTACCACCCCCGTTTTGACCTCTTCAAAAAGTGAAAATCGAAATTTCGTCTTAACACCATCTAATAGATTTCAACAAAAAATATGTCTGCCAAATTTCATGCATCATGCATCTAACCGTTTCTGGAAAAACCTAAAATTTCAACCTCCCTTTTTATCAAACAAAAAGGTATAATAATGGTTCTATTTATAGTTATTAGACTTATAATAAACCACACTATTTGATGAACTTGTAGTATATTATTCAACGAGCGGTAATGTAGGTAATAACTCACGCAAATGAAGTTTACAGCATGAGCCGCAGGCAAGTTCTGTAATTCATCAAGTCGGTTATTACCATTACCGCAAGTTGAATACTATATTTTATCTACGATTATAACAATAAATATTGAATTGAGAAAATTTTGTTTTAATTAGGTACTCAGTTTGTTTATTAATAAAATTAACTGTAAAATTTAACTTAACTTAATTTAAGGATTTCTCTCGGACAGAGACACACCTTCGTGAAGCGCGTTACGTCGATTGGATAGGCTAGGTATGAAGATACAGATGATTGGCACTATCACCTAGTGATTTATAATAACTCACTCATTATAACTCACCCTATCTGTTTATGGATACTATAAATTGTTCAAAAGCAGTTCATTAATTAGTATATAACCTAATAAGAGTAAATAAAATAACCAAAAGTAGTTTATATTAGTCATAGATTTTTGTTGCTCCTAACTTAGCATACCTAGAATATTACCTACAATATCTTATTAATATTTCTAATCCTATTTTACATTCATAATATTGTCTGTAATTCTCCTATTTCCTGATTCAAAACAGTAACCATAAAATTAGCATAATGTCCTGTAGACTGACTGCCTTTGTATGTTCATTCACTTTAATCATCTAAAAATGTCACGTTGAGTGCCGAACTGCAGTAAGGTGCAAGTTACAATAATTTGGCGGTAAAAAGTAAATGTTAATGTTGGTGTTTCATTATTATATCATCATAATTAATTACCACAAAGTAACGGCTTACCAGTTTAATTTTGGAGGAGGTATTGTTTTTATGATTATATATAACTAAATATTTGTAAATTATTTTCCGTTGAAATTAATTTCATTTCCTGAAAATAAATTTCTGTGATAAAAACATTCAGATTATAAGTAAGAAGATAACTGTTTAAATATGAAACATAATTACTTGTAAACTTATATAAATGTTCACAAGAATTTTACACTCGTCCGAACTCCGGCTTTCCAAGTAAGCATGAAAGAATGACTGGATATTTAATAGCGCCGGTGTTGTCAAATCTCGGACGCAACATTATACGATTTTTGAATAGAGAATATTTGAAGTATATTTATGTTCACAAATCTATGCGCCCCCAAACATAATTCGATGGAACTAAAAATATACTTTTAGTTTTACGGAACATATGATACTGCGTCCGAATCCAAAAAAAACTCGGGTCGATATTTTGCTCAATTGAAACGAAAGAGAACTCATTTCTATGTTTACATATAACCCAGGAGACGAAGAACATTTTGAGGTACTGAAAATCGACCATTTCAGAGATTTGTTGAAGATAACACGGGAAAACAATACTGCGTCCGGTATACAGACGCAGTATTGTACAGGACGCAACAGTGTATGGTATCGTGCACATGTACGGACGCAGCATTATTTGCAGGACAAATATATATATATATATATATATATATATATATATATATATATATATATATATATATATATATATGCATATACAATTTATGTACATTAGCTTATATTATATAGTCGTAGCTCTCGAATAATGATAATAACGAAAGTACAGTTTTCTTGAAGAATCACAAAATTTAGCCAACAACTTCAAGTTGCTGTTAACTTTTGACCTGTTGAAGATAAATCAGTAAGTACCTATATATAATTTTTTTAAGGAAATTTATTGCTGTACAACCTTTTTGTAAAACAAAAGGGTGAAGAGTTAGAAGGGCAAGCTTGACGAAAAACGTGAGCCAAAAATAGTTTTCCGAAAATTATCGAACATCTCGGAAACAATAACACATAGGAAGAAAATGAATATAGACATTCTTGTAGACAATTTAATCATCTTTAATTTCGAATAATTTTTTCGCACGACGCACCATATCTGAGTTATAAGCGAAAAAACGAAAAAAATTACCTTTCCATCCCTGCTAGAGGCGGGGACTTTTAGTATGTTTACTCCTACTACCCCCAACACATTCCTGAAGAGAAATATTCTCCCAATTGGTGTTTAAAAATATCATTTTGTAATATTTTAAATTGGGATACATAAAAATTGAAATTATTTTTCGGGAAATGAACTCCGCAAATTTCTCGACCATTATTATTTAAAAAAGAAAAGTTGGGTTTGGTTGAGATTTTCGTTCTTTAACCATTTTCAAACAAATCATCTCAATTCAGGCTACAGTTCACCCGCGCACAGTGGGAAATTTATGGCTTCTTGTGGACAAAAATCGAGATGCGGCTCATTTCACAATCGATTGCAGTAATTTTTTTTAAGTAATCATCAGGAGCTGTCGTTTACTCTACCACTGCTACAATTTGGAAAAAGTCGACTCTTATTTTTACTTTGGACCATTATAATGAAAGTGAAGAGTCGGAAGAGTATGCAAAATCATGCTTACCCAGTGAACACTAAACCATTTAATAAACGTTTTTTTTTTTGTTTATACCACCTGTATAATTGAAGTTTATCGAGCCGTTGAATATACTTCAAAATATCCGCCCAATCAACGTTTATATTTCGTATATGACAAACCATCAATAAATGTATATCTTAGACGTCTGAGTTTTGTATATGAAACCCCACTATTAAACGTATATCTAAGACGTCTATATTCCGTATATGACACCCCACTATTAAACGCATATCTATGACGTCTATGTTTCGTATATGGCACACCACTAATAAACGTAAATCTGAAATGTTTATGTATCGTATATGGTACCTCAGTAATAAACATATATCGAAGACGCTTATGTTCCATAATATGTGCTATCACACTATTAAACGTATATCTTACATACCGGGTGACCCAGAAAGTACCTACCCCCCACTTTTTTCTATAGTTTTAAAAATAAAATTCTGAAATTTGGAAAATCAAATATAGGAATCAATGGCCACATTTTGACCATTCAGTGGTAAAAAAAATCACTTTCGGTATGGCCGGAAATTGCCACAACTTTCTTATTTTAAATAGCACCCTGTGTATTGAAGTCACTTTTCTCATAAAGGTGTAATTTCTCTTTCCAACGCTTTTTTCAGATTTAAAATCGGATGGGAAATAACCTTGGAGATGGCATTTATTTGCTATTTGTAGTTGACTTTGGAATTCAGGAATAAATTTAAAAAATTTCGAAGTAGGCTTTGAATTTGAATAAAAGGGTACTGCTCAACAAATTAAACGTAAAATTGGCCTATTTTGTTCATTTGCTTGGATTTAGAAATGTTTTTCCCATTTTTCCATTTCATGGAATTTCAATTTGTCATAACTCCAATTTTTCAAATAGTACCCTGTATGTTTTATTTTTTTTATCAGATGGAGTGGTAAATTTGCTATAAACTGGCTTTTCCCGATTAAAAACTGAATATAAATTAAAATAAACATTGAGCTTTCTGTAGAAACGTTTCGAATTATGAGTCCAGATCAAGCTTAATATTTATTTTAATTTATATTCAATTTCTAATCGGGAATCTAAAGCAAATTTACCACTCCATCTGATAAAAAAATAAAATATACAGGGTACTATTTGAAAAATTGGAGTATTGACAAATTGAATTTCCATGAAATGGAAAAATGGGAAACACATTTCTAAATTCAAGCAAATGAACAAAATAGGCCAATTTTACATTTAATTTGTTGAGAAATACCATTTTTTTCAAATTCAAAGCGCCTACTTCGATATTTTTTAAATTTGTTCCTGAATTCCAAAGCCAAGTAGAAATAGCCAATAAATGCCATTTAAAAGGTTATTTTTCATCCGAAAAAAGCGTTGGAAAGAGAAATTACAAATTTATGAGAAGAGTGACTTAAGTATACTGGGTGCTATTTAAAATAAGAAAGTTGTGGCAATTTCCGGCCATACCGGAAGTGACTTTTTTACCACCGAATGGTCAAAATGTGGTCATTAATACCTATATTTGATTTCCCAGAATTTTATTTTTAAAACTGAAGAAAAAAGTGGGTGGTTTATTATATACGTGATAAAAACGTTTATATTATAGACGTTTACAGAAAACGTATAATAAATATATACGATTACGAAAATTAAACTATCATTTCGTATAATTTTCGTAAAATAAACGTTTTCTAAACGACTGGGTGTTCATTGGATAAGTTATGAAACCTATCCCCCCATTTTCGAACACGAACAACAGGGTGAAAAAAGTTTTTAGTCATGCGCACCTCTTTTAACGGCCAAAAACTACCCCTGTTTGCTTATTTCTTGGTTAGTCTACTACCTGACATTGCCTTTCACCATCTGTTGTATCCCCATGAAGTAACAAAGAATCCCTGCAAAAATAGTCGATGTCATATGAGAAATAAGCAAAAAGGGGAGGTTTTGAAACGGCACCTACCCTAGTCGTATATTTATCTCTCTCTTTTGAGTGAGACAGAAAAATATACAAAGTTGGCCATTTATGTGATCGTCTAGATTTTTTTAAAAGTAGGACCCAAATTTACGTTGTGATTGTATTTTTGTTTAACCATAGATTTTTTATATAAAGTTTGATATTACTTGTTTGTATTTACTGATCAAATTTATTTGTATTAATTTTGACAACATTTATTTTTATTAGTTGATTTTACTTTGGTACCTTTTTATTTGACTACTTTATTTAATAATGAGCAATTGTAATTGATTTATTTTGTCTAAAGGATTATATTTTTATTTAATCTCACTTATTCCTGAAAAAGTAGAATATTGAAGGAAAACACAGAAAACGTTTTAATACGTTTATTTTAGAAAATTGTCATATTCATTTGTATTGTATAATTGTTGGGGCAATTGCCACAGTTTACATGAAAAGACGAAATGTATTCGTTGGGACAATTGTCACATTAATTCGTAGAATAATCAGGTCAGCTACGTAAACGATAAAATAAATTGTTTACAATGACAATTGTCATTATCCTGAAAGCTTTATAATTGACGTCGACATATGTAAAATTTGACACAGCTCGGGAAATTTCCCAGTCATGATATAATGGTAAAAAGCAATCAACAAAATCCTATCAAATTGCCACAACAACTGTCGTAGGTTTCGTAGTATTATTTTAAGCACAACCAGAATTCCGATTGTGGTACGTATTTCGATGATTCGTAGTATTGCTAGTTACAATTGCAACTTAGCTGAGATCAATTGACCCCATTTCATTGTATCGTTATTTGTATATAGATGAAGTGACAACCAACAAAATCTTGTGCTTGCCTTTCGAAAATCTTCGAAAACTGATAACAAAGAGCTGTGTTCAAATCTTATCATATGTAAATGATATCTTGGTGAGGTACAAATGCAGAGATGGCAATTAAGAATCCTTAAATGCAAATTCTGAAGACTAATAATTACAAAATCTGCAATAGGCCATTCGCGACTGTACTAAATATTATTTACATAGCTGATCAAAGTATGATCATATTAAACAACAACCGTCGTAATAACATTTTGAACCCAAAGAAAACTTTCCATTAGTTAAATGACTAAAGATAGTTGCAAATCACAATCGTGAGATAATTAATTTGAATACTGAAAATGAATAGGTACTAATTTTTAAATAAGTAAGCTATAATCAAGGTACCACAGTGGAACATAAAGTCGAGTGAAATATAGCGTTGACTTCGCAGATATATAGGGCCGTAATTTCATGAGATAGAATTTCATTTAACGTTGTCATTTTATTAGGTGAATTTGGAAAAATCTCATTTTGCTATTTTATTATGATTTTAAGTTAAGACAAAAAATGACAACGGAGAATAAATAGTTAAGTAAAGTTTATACTTGTACTATGATAATCTCGTGTGGGTTCATGTTTTTGAAACGTGAACTTCGCCAGTGAAGACGTCGATCTTGCAGTCAAAACGCTAGAAAACTTGTCAACTATAACGGCAAATACTCTGTCGTTCAGCGCACAATTTATGTGCTACGAAGCCACAAATGGTGGTCGCTGGCTGAACTTAAACAAAATATCCGCCGGAACAGCTGGATATCTGCAAAGCGTTCACGGCCCACAAGTAATAATTGTGTATCTCAGTGTTCTAAAAGAACTACTATAAAATCGCTGTATACTCTTTGAGGTCGGTCAAATAAAGACCATCTTATTCAATGAAATCGGAACTTTTATACACGACACGATAAGGAAACGAAACTACGTGATACGCGAGAGTGAGTGGAATAGCGAGCAATTGGTTTCGCGTGGTTTTTCATGTAGACACCTAGTACTTGAAAACCCTTTGCTTGTCTAAATTACGCTCTAATAAGAAAATTTCGACCTTAACTATATTATGGATATGGTTCTTTATTGATTATGTTGTTGACATTATTTATTTACGTAACGAATTCCTCAGGAGATGCACTGCATGTGAACTCGCATTTCAACGTCGTTTTAAACTTAGTAAAATACTGTACGAAATATTAAAATCAAATAATATTTCTGTATTCGGAGGAATTATGAATGAAATCTGTTTAATTATTATCGTAAAATATTTAATTTTGATTTGAATTGTTTTAAAATTATGAAATATGTAAATTCTATTAAATTAATTTAGAAAATTAATTTGTAAACACACTACCTAGATAAGGGGTATTTCAGTTTTTGGCCGTTAAAGGGGGTGCGCATGACTAAAAACTTTTTTCACCGTTAGACCAGTCGAATTGGACATAATAAAAAATTTTCCGTCCTGTGGACTTTTTTGTGGAAGTTGTTTAAGAGGGCATAATAAGCAAGCACAGAAAACTACACCCTGCTACACCATGTGCGTCCCCTATTTTTAGGGGTTGAAACTTTGAAATTTTACTTATGTGTCCATATCTTTTTCCCTATTGCCCCTAGGGCTCTTTACCAAGTTACACTTTTTGAAGATTAATTCCTCCTCTACATAATATACATATTACACATTTGCCGTAGGACAAAAGGTTTTGGCTGTACGAAGCCGAACAGGTCGCGCTGTCCGAATTCTGTACAGGACAAACGGCTATTATTTCCAATCTACAATACTACACGTACTAATGCCCTTAAGGAGGGATGTTGATTTGTGAAAAAACTTTCATCGAATACCGCGCGGTTTCCATAATACGGGATGCTGAAATTTTGAAAACCCCCTTTTTTAAAAAGAAGTGAACCTACTTTTTTGCCATCATTTTTTTTTTCATGTACGTACGACCCTAATATAAGAAAATTTACGTTGGTTTAATTTTAATACATTCATTGGTTTAGGAGCTAGACAGCAAAATATGCCAAAAATGGCTATTTTGGTATTGTTGCATTAAAAAAACCAAAACCAGTATAATTCTGGCAAATGTTTTTGTTTATCCAATTCATTGAATATAGAAAATGTGTTTCTGTATTTTAATAGGATCAACACTTACTGTGTAATAACGATTTATGTCATGTGTTCTCCAGTCTCCCTTTTCACAATTTTTTTTGCGGCCTTATGGTTCATAGTAGGTCAGAAAGCAATATACACGTGGACAAGGCACATAATATGGTGTTAAAATGGGTCTCTTGTTAAAATGCGATAGGACGTACCGTTTTCGAGTAAAGCGCACTTGTTTGCAAAAAATTACTTCAGATCACACTTTTCATCGACTGACTAGTAAATACTCACCGCTGACTACGAAAAAATACAACTGTGTCGCTTCTTGCTTTTTCTGTTTATGATGGACATTGCTAATGAAAAAATTAAGGGACTCGGATGGAATAGAAGGTTCAGGTAAAAAAACAAACTCCTAAGAAAGAAAACACCAAAATGTAGAATTTATTTATCAGATCCCAATTGAGAACAGAATGAAAACTCAAAGCAAACATAACCAAACGGTACGTCCTATCGCATTTTAACAAGAGACCCATTTTAACACCCTATTATGTGCCCTGTCCACGTGTATATTGCTTTCTGCCCTACTATGAACCATAAGGCCGCAAAAAAAAAATTGTGAAAAGGGAGACTGGAGAACACATGACATAAATCGTTATTACAAAATAAGTGTTGATCCTATTTAAATACAAAAACACATTTTCTATGCGCAATGAATTGGACTTTTAGGATAAACAAAAACATTTACCAGAATTATACTGGTTTTGGTTTTTTTAATGCAACAATACCATTTTTGGCATATTTTGCTGTCTACCTCCTAAACCAATGAATGTATTAAAATGAAACCAACGTAAATTTTCTTATAAAGCCATAAATTTCCCACTGTGCGGCGCGGCGTCGTAAATACAGAACGCGTACATTTCAATCGCAGTTATTGATTTAATTCTTTGGATTTGTATTTCGTTTTTACGTATGAGAATGACATTTTAAAACAATAAAAAATGATGACGAATCTGTGGATAGAGGGCTTAAATTAAAAAAAAAAAAAATCAAAAGTTAAGTGTGAGACGCTGACGAAGCTGGAGAAAAAAATCTTCTTTTGTTTCAAATATATAGATAATTAATCGATTGATACTTACGGTGCAAAATACCACTTGGAGACTGCTCCGCCAATAATCATATAGTAAATACCATTAATGAATTGAATAGCAAACACCATCAATATAGAATTATATATTATTGTACCCAGTATAATAGGTCCAGCTTGATAATCCAGATATCCAGGTTCTATTTCAGTTAATATACCAGACGTCATTGCGAAAATGGTAGAAGTTACAAAAAGAGTAAATATAATCGCTTGGACAATGGAAGTCTAAAAAAAATTTAATGAAATTAAATCATATAGGCCAGTCGGAATAGTTTTTTGTGCGAAATGTCGTTTACCCGCAATTTTTTTTTCTTAAGATATAGTTTGGGATGTCCGCAAACATATGCCAACTATCAGCACGCGTGATAAGTGGGGCAACATACTTTAAAATTAAAAAATCGTCAATTTTTTGCCATTTTTCGCTTTGTTTGCAATATAACTGGCAAATGAAGCACTATTCGAAAATATATCAAGAGATCAGAAAATTGAGAAAATTTATTTTGAACATTTCATTATTCTTGACATTTTCCAAGAAAATTTTTCGTTTAAGAGCTACAGACTGAAGAACAATGCTACTTTTCTATTTTTTGATTTTTTTTAAGTGAATATAACAAATATTAATACGGAATATATCATCAGTATAATGTAAATTATGTTTAAATGTCCAATTTACAGTTGAAATAAAATATATTTACATATATAATTTACATGTTAACCAGAAAAAACATGTTAACCAGAAAAAAAAAGTAATAAAACTTTGATGATGGGAAAATAAATAAACAAATATATATTTTCACAAATAGACTTATGCATAGTACAGTGTGCATGCGTTTCATGTATAACTGAATAGAATAGAATCGAATAGAATAAGTTTATGTAACAAAATGTTCTACTACAATGTAATTGTTAAAAACTGAAACATTATGATAAGTGAACTGAGCCCCCACATTAAGTGCTATTTATTTACATAAACATTTCCAATGTTAAAATTAAAACACAAATTTTTATCCGTACGATTACATATCTTTTGTTTTTTTATATTTTCTCAGATTTTGTTCAAAATTGATATAAGGGATCTTGTTAGATTCTAAGCACTTCTGCTTAATAAAATTGTTCGACATCTTGTCAATTTCAACCATTTTTCGGTGGCGCAAAAATGACACGATAGAAATTAATTTGGGCCTCAGATTCAGATTCAGCTTGCCAAAATACGTGACGGTATGATTGTCTCTTTTCTGGCACAACATACTTTTTCTTTTTTGTGGGGATGTGTGAAAACAAAAAGTACATTGCATTTAATAGGCACATTTCTACACCGTAAATCGCTCGATGAGAAAATGTTTTATATTGGGTTAGTGAACTAATTCTGACCAACTTTCAAAATGTCCGTCTGTCTATGTCTGTCCATCCGTCATGTTTCTTGTAAGTACCAAATTTTGGCAATAAGTTAAGCTAGACAAATTCTAAAATGTTATTTCCAATCATTTATTTTATATTTTACTATAGTAATAATAAGTAAATAAATACTATTATACTATTATAATAATGGGGAATTTCAGTTCAGTCTAAATTTTTAAAAACAAGCATTAATATGAAAATATAATATATTCAGAACTTACCAGTAATATTTTAAACAGTTATTTCCAGTTCCTTGTATTTTTTTATAGCCTCATAAGTTTTGGTTTCAAAAAGTCACTAAACGTTTTGTGACGTAGGCAAACGTAGCAGAAAATTTCTCTGATTTACTGGTGACGGTTGCAAATACTGCGTAATTGTATCTAATTTCATGTTATTTTCTGCCATAGACTAGCACTTGTCGTTGTCAAAAAGCTTATAAATAACCTGTTAGGGCGACTTCTACCAATTCAAACCAAGTTCAGTCGTCCCCACGGGGACGGTAGCTCAGTGGTTTAGCGCGTCTAGATTACTCTCCTCCTCTACGCTGACGATACTACTATTTATGCTAATAGTTTCTATGGACAGACTACTACACAAGAAATAAGATATCACACACTAAAACTACTGGACTCTATCCTCTTCGGCCCCTCAGTCCAGCGCACTGGACATAATTTATTTATTTATTTACACAAAATGTGTATAATTTGCGATGCTCAATTCCGCATGTCCAGTATACTGGCTAGCTATTCTTTGAATATCACGGTAAGCGGAGCTCTCTGTGGCAGTTATTTCCAAACTGACACATAGTGAAGTGAGGTTATGGCAAGCTCCAGCAAAACGAAATGTAAGTACTATTTATTTTTATTTTGAATTAAAAAATAAATATAAATAGTGGCAGATAATAAAAGTTACATGTTTTAGAAACATTGGATATAATTATAGTTTTAGTAGTTATAGTAATTCTGGCTTAATACGTCATTTTATTGCGGTCTCGCGGGCTGGACATAAGGTATCAGTTATGTAAATAAGAAATTTTTGTAATTTTCAGATAGTGCTACATACATGAAAAAATCTTTGTCGGAAGATGAGTTAATGAGAATATGGGATGAAAGTGAAGGAGAGTTTAGCTCTGATGACGAAAATGACGAGTTTTTGGTACAATCTGAACCCTCCGGCCATTCTGGAAAAAAAAACGAGTTGGATTTCAATGACAGTTTGGTGAATTTTGACGAAAGCTGTGTGCAGACTTCTAGGGCCCAAACACACCAAGATTCTATTGAAATTTTTGAACGTGAAAACCAAAAAAAAAACAAAAAAAATAAAAAATAAGTTCATGAGGTGCCGTAACAAAAACCGTAAGGGAAGAACTAGGTTTCAACGTAGTACATATGAAGTATTTTTATGTATCCAAATGTTTCAACGTAGTACATATGAAGTATTTTTATGTATCCAAATACAACGTCAGTACTTTTTAGAATTTCATTATTACCATGTATATTTTTCATTTTAATTAATAAAAATTGACAAAATATATGCGTTAAATTTATTCACAATTATCAAACTGGACCCCCCTGTCCAGCTGGCTGGACGAGCATTTTTTTTTTAGAAAATAACAAAATTTAAAAAAAATAAAATTATTTCTAGTTTCTGTATATTATTTTCAACAATATACACTAACAAAAAACTAATATTAAAAAAAATATGTTTTCTCAGGACCGAAGAGGCTATTACAAAATGTGGAAGGTTCGGATAAACCATTCTAAATCGGAAAT